>OX465421.1:24035042-25235042 GCA_950005045.1 Agrotis exclamationis | reverse complement strand
CTACCGTTTTATCGTTGAAGTACATAATTATGTTTAGATGAATTATTTGAATATGTAGTTTTGCTATTCTAAGCTAGATCGCGCTACTGAACTGCACGTCTTGGTGCGAACTGACCGTAATTTTACTTCTGAAACACTTTAAATTCAAATAACTTTTGATAGACTGAACCGATTTCGATGAAACAAAAACTAAGTTAAACCTTAAGTTGCGTATAATTTTTGTATATAAACATTGTCAGCATTGAATTTGTAGATTTTACGTGATGTGCGCACAAACAAACAGACAAACCGACAAACAGACAAAAATTTCAAAAATGATGGAAATGGGTTCTGTTACTTATCTTTTCACACGCTGGCTATTTTTTGTTTCAATTTCTTCAATGTACAAAAATGAATTTTCTACAGATTTATTATATGTAGGTATAGATTAGCTACACATATGCCGAACTCTTCGGGGAGTACAGTCGTGATGTTATTTATGACTGCTATTCAGTGCCATCTTTAGTTAGGAGTACTATGATCAACCAAAAGTAAAACATCCCTGATTGTCCTTGTTACTCTTTTTTCTTTACAATAGTATAAAGGTTCAAAATTAACTAAAATGATTGTGATAATTAAAATTTATTCTATGCTTACATTAAAAGATAATTGTATTATTAAACCACTCTTATAACTGTGATCCGTCTCAACCAATAAAAACATTTACAAAATCTCACAAACACAGGCGGAACATTGAATAACTCAGGCCTAATTGTAATAAACTGCTGGTTCTTCGCTGTAAGCCCTTTGAATTAGGTTAATAAAAACCTTTTTGAGATAAATTTAATTCTTAACAAACTCTTTTCTTTTTTATGTGGGTCGGCAACAAGTCGCTGCGGCTGGAATGAAAATAAGAGTAACATTGTCATGTACTTGCATGATCATCATCATCATCATCATAATACTGGTTACTAAATGTTTATCATAGGGTGTGAGACGTAGAATTCCACAATCAATATACCATAATGATTTTTCTGAAGCACTCCTCACTCCTTTAGTATTTTAATATAAAATATTTACACGTATCATGTTAGTTGTTAAGCTTTGCACAGTGTTAACACGTGTGTTAATAATTTAATAAATGCTCCCGATATTACCTTTTCTACTTAAAATATTTATTTTTTACACCTTTGCATACGCTTTGAATACGTTAGTTCCACATAGCCGTTATAGTTTTTTACAAAATTATGTGTGGCTGGTACTCTAAGATCTAACACACTGTAAATAAATGTCAAAATTGCTTACCCATATCAAATTTGGATGACATAGGAATGTCAACTTTGTTTGTATGGTTATTGAATAAAAAGTCGTATGAATGTAGTATTATGAGGTTTGTATTGTATCGGGTCCGGTGGGCACATTATGTTCGCGAGCATTAGAATAAACAGGGCTGTATTAAGTGTTGGGAGCGGCCATTAATCATACGAAACCTCACATGCTCCATGATTTTAATGTGTAACCGCTTACGTGGAAAATTCAAAAGGGAAAGAAAAAATATAAAAACGTAACGAGAGATTTTATTTTAACGTCGAAATGTTATATTTTTAACGTTAACGTTATTATTTTAATATTCAAATCGTCGCTTTAATTTTTGTAACGTTTTTGATTATAATTAATGTGCCGCATTAAGAGAATTGTTTTTATTATATAAATTATAACACGTTGGGAATTAATTGTGTCACTGTTGTCCGATTGTAATTAAGTCAGGAATTTATAATAAGCGGTTTTTATATAGTTGTAACTTCCGTCAGACTAAAGTAACGTCATCATTATTACACTTAATAATAGCATAAACACGCCTACAAGTTGTCAAGTTTTCAGTAATAAACACTCTAATGGATGGAACAAAATCCATCAAAGTTGTCTATAAATGTCTATGATTAGCTGACAAAAATAATAAGCAGTTTGTCTATCCATATCTTATTTTTACATAAATAACCCAAAAAAGGAGTTTATGTTTTAGGTTCTCATGTATGTGTGTTTTTTTTGTTTGAAACTTTTTATATTCCATCATAAACTGATGAATTGGTACAATCGTCTCAATCAAAACAAGTATTTTTTCTTCAGTTCTTTTTTGGACAAGGCATGAATTTACCGTATTGAGTTCTTAGCAAAGTAAGGAATCAGTTTTCGTATTAAATAACATGATCAATAATTGACAAATAATTGTATATGCTGAGCAGCTATTGATGAACGAATACTAGGACCAATCCAAAATCGTGCTAATCACCGCACACTCACTCACTCGTGGAACATTTCCCTGCAACTGCTCATCTTGTATTCTACCCAGCGCGGGATGACGCTCAGTGGTCCTTTGTCAGCGGCGCCATTGAAGTCGCCATTCTAATATGGCGCCAGGCATTTCTCTCGGAGTTAAACATTGTTTCGACGTGTTGAGCCGAGAGCGACACTGAGTCACTGCGGGTGCGAGAAGAGCATGCACGGTTGCTGCTTTTTAAATTTTAATGGTAGGAACTCGATAATGTGAATCGCTGTTGTTATCGAAAAGGTAGCGTATTTCGGAGGTGAACAAGGCAGGTAAGTAGACGAGATTTTTTTTCAGTTTTAATCTCATAAATCACAACAACAAGAATACAAACAGTTTTTGTTTATCAGTAAACAGGTTTAAAAAATTTAAGCGCCACTATTAATTCAGCATGTTGAAGAGCTGGGTTCGACAGCAATTTCACAGTAGCAGTCCTACAATCTGGATATTTGCCTGATCGATGGCAATAGCTCCCTTTCTATTGCAGGGTAAGCATAACTGCTAAAATGTAGGTATACTATTACTAAAACCCTTCACGCATAGTATGATGTTATGTAGCCTCAATAAACACAAGTAATTTTTCACGTTTCATTTTAGCACTAGTTCGTACCAAACCCCGACACATTGTTACCACTTGTTTGTTTTCCCTCGTCCGACGCGATGTGCTGCCACCATACATTTCATAGGACTGTATGAAAAAGACCCCCGAGCTCCCGAGCAAGTTGGGAGAAATATTCCGCTCTGCAGCTCAGAGCAAAGTTCCTCATGCCTAGCCTTGCACACCCGGCTTTTAATCAAATCAGAGTACGCTTTTAAGCTTTTTCTTGTTACTTTAGGAAATGATATGTTGTAGTTATTTTAGTTGTGGATAGGATTGCTTATATCATAGGAAAAGAAAAATATTTTTTTTTGTCCATTGCCAGGCAAAACATTGCATTTATTTCATCACCTCGTGTTGACGTGAATATTAGATGGAAGTAATGATATTACAGTTTTCCGTAACTGTCTTTTTACATATTTCCTTGCATGTAATGCACCTATATTTAACTAATAAATCATTCTATTATATTCAGTTACTGTACAACACACAATTCTGATCATAAACAAGTTTCGTAGGGTATTGCTGATGTCTGTTTCATACTCATATCGAAACTGCCCATATAGAAAAAACGTAAACCCTGCTTTATATTTAATTCAATCATTGCATATACATATGTATGGTATGGATCACGTACAGTAAACATATAGGCGAATAATGTCGGCATTTCGAACGGAACTCAACAGGGTAATAATGTAGCGAGTTGTATGAATTCCGTCCAGCGGCAACTTACGACAGAAACGGCACATTACGGCACATATCAGTGCCTGCATCTTGATATTTACGAGCGAGGCTCAATAAGACTATACTGTTATAAAAAACAAACAAATATACCACACATGTACGGAGTTCCTTTTGTTCAACTATAATGTAGTTTGTTTTTATGATATCGTAAATGTTAACCTACTCGGCTACTGCTAAAATATTCGTCTTTCCTGTATACCCTCATAAAGTTTCGATCTAGAAACATAATAATGACATTACCCTTGATTTGTTTGTTTGAAAAAAAAAATAGCGAAATAAGCTTGTATTACATATGGATTTGATATTCGAAACTGTTATCCCTAGAATCTGGGCATCGTATCTTATAGCAATATATTATATTTTTGTAAAAACGATTTTTTGTTCAAAACCAATTATAATCGCGGATCAAAGAATCACACACAGGAAACAGAGTTACTTAGCACTGATTTAAAAAACCGGCCAAGTGCGAGTTGGACTCGCCCATGAAGGGTTCCGTAGCAGCAAGCATAGATTAGAGATATAATTATATTGAGATTAATAAGTAATATACGCAAACAATAAAATAACTTTGTTTTTCATAGTATTTGTATGAATGGCAAAGTTATATTTGCGGTTTTTGAAAATGTACTATATCTCAAAAACTGCTAATTGTATCTCATCCAAACCAATTTTCGTTGGTAGTTTTGGTTGAGGTCTACATTATATATTTTTTTTAGTTTTATCATTCTCTTATTTTAGAAGTTACGGGGGGGGGGACACACTTTTTACCACTTTGGAAGTGTCTCTCGCGCAAACTGTTCAGTTTAGAAAAAAATGATGTTAGTAACCTCAATATCATTTTTAAAGACCTATTCATAGATACCCCACACGTATGGGTTTGGTGAAAAAAAATTTTTTGAGTTTCAATTCTAAGTATGGGGGGCACCCCCAAAATTTGTTTTGTTTTGATTTTTGTGTGAAAATCCTAATGCGGTTCACATAATACATCTTTATACCAAGTTTCAACAGGATAGCTCTTATACTTTCGACAAAAAGTGGCTGTGACATACACGGACAGACAGACAGACAGACAGACAGACAGACAGACAGACAGACAGACATGACGAATCTATAAGGGTTCCGTTTTTGCCATTTGGCTACGGAACCCTAAAAATGATAACATTTCTCTTTCATTAAGTCAAGTCTATTTTGCAGCTTCGACTTATTATTTTCAACACAATTATCACCTGTTACTAAATCAGAAAGCCATCTAAAAACAGGGTACTTCCAGAATTTCATTTTGGTTTACAGACAATCGGCTAACTGCTGCTTGGTCGATTCTCTGAAAGATAAATATAATTTCTTCGTCATCGCAAATACTTTACTTCTCTAGGTTCACCTAGTACCTACTTGATAGGTTTGCCTAGCTTAGTACATTGCTCTTTAAATATGCATAATTTTTCTGGCTTTTCTGAAATTATTAAGTGTTCAGAATACTTTGTGAAAATAGAAGCGTTATAGGCATTCATTTATGAAATTATGTCTAGGTTTCATGGTCTTTATGTATTTTATGGGTGAGCCTACTATGAGAGCACCGTCTTAGATATTTAAGGATTAAAGATGGAATAGGTATTTAATAAATGAGAATTGTAAAATATTATTGCAACACGTTTAGCAGGTATCTAAATTTTACTAGTTAAAGACATTAAAATATAACGACATTAATAAATGAATGAACGGTTTTGTAACATTCATAACTTTAGCTTTGATTTTGCAACCATATTTAAAAATAATTGTTCTACTAAAATTGGTCACACCCACACACCGATCGCACAGAATCTGTTATTCCAGGAGGGAGCTCTGTTGTTCCTCATTTTCATATTTGTTTATCAAATATGGAAGGAGGTGTCACACTCGTAGTTAGGATCTCTCGTTGAATTGCTAATTTAAACATGCCTCCCGCCACCGAGGCCTACCGCGCCCCTTAGGACCAGCGTGTGTTTGTCTATTGTTTCCCCCCGTCTTATTAGATTTTTTTAGTAATTCTCGAAGCTTCTTTTTACTATGTTCTTTGTCAGCTGAAATTTATGCTGGCACACTGTGTAATTTTTTCACAACATCGTAAATAATGCGAAGGGGTCGTTTGACTGAAGCCAAACAAACTTGTTTGTTCGGTAGTAAATATGAAAGGGATATTCGACAATGTTTGTGTCGCGGCTTGATGAAAGAATTTATGCAACGTCGGTGGGACATGTTACGAGCTGCCATCAACGCCGCGTCGCCGTCGTCTGGAGCCCTGTGGCACTTGTTCGTCTTAAAAATTTGTTCATGTTGCTTTATCATCCGGTTTGTGTAATGTCTTCTTCTTAAAGGTTTCCAATGTTGGAATATTGGGTAACGTGAATATCTTTTCGCTATGTTAGCGTTTCTTAGAAATCTCTACTTTGGGTATTGTTGGTTATCATAGCTGTTGGTAAAGGTATTTCAAGAAAACGTCTTATTGTTGAATGTTTTTGTATTTCTTTCTAATGATGGCAATTGAAGCTTACTTGATATTAGTCAAATGTTTATATTGAAATCTTTTTGAAACTTTTCTTACGATTTCGCCGTAGACAGCGAACAAGAAAATGTTAGTTTTTTATGTTTCTAGAGAAGAATTGAAACCTTTACGTTTTTCAATTTGCCTAAGTAGACTAGGGCCTCAAATCCAGTTAAATTGTTAAATTTAGGTTGGTTGGTTATTATTAAACCAGTACAAAGTTTTACATCCATTTATTATTTACAAGCGCCGCGCCCCAGCTTTGTATAGCTTCGTCTTGACAAACACCGAGATTTCTTTATTATTTATGACTTAAGTGTTAATTTATTACATACACGGAAACCTTTCGAAATATTTTTCTGTAAATTGTTAATAAATTGATAGAGAAGTATTGTACCTGTTGTGTAATTGAACATTAGGGTTATGTGTGAAGACTGATTTTGATAAATATTATCATAATTATCTTTACCAATATTATAAAGCTGAAGCTGAAGTTTGTTCAGTTGTTTGAAGTTATTGATTTTTCTCTTTTAATTTACATAACCAATCATAAAAATATTAAGAAAAGAGCCTTCAAAAACAAGAGTTATTCCCAAGACACCATCATAACAATACAATCGTGATCATTGGCAGACCCTCATATTCTCAGCACATCATAATAATATTCATAAAGAAGAGTTGCATTGTTAGCCACACAAAGTCAGACAAGTTGCGACGACCATAATCTATGTTACTTATTGTAGTGGGAAATGATTTATTTATTGCAATATCTATAGTTATACAGCTGTTTTTACGAGTGTGCCTCTGAGATGATAAATTGCCATTACAAAGGTTTATTAGACGCCACGATTGGCGCAGTGGCTCAGCGTTCAACTGCTGCGTAGCGTGGGTTCGATTCCCGCACGAAACAAATAATTCGTATGACCTACGAATTACGTACCTAGTTCTTACGGGTCTGGGTTTTTGTGAGTTTCGATGTCTATAAAATCATCCACGACACAGCAAAAATTCTAAATGAGGAGTAAGATGTAAAAAAAAAAGATGAAACAATTCTGAGGTGAACAAAGGACACTGTTCAAGTCGACTTATTTCACCTGGGTGACATGAGCACCATTAGCACACCAAGGTGTCCACCATTGTTCATTCAGGTGAACAAAGTGGAATAAAAACCATAGCAAAATGTCTGAACTACGGGCAATAAACGCTAAATTCTGATATAAAAGGTGGTCTTCAGTAGTGGCAACATAGGAGTCTTCTCTTCCCAGAAATTGGTATAGTTGTCGTTGCTGGAGCTTCACGCCAGTCTTTTCAGATGAAAGAAGTACGCCTTTTAAAGGTTTCCCTTCGATAACAAAGGAGTTCCTTTAATAAGTCTCGATGCAACGGTTGCAATTTTGCCAACGATGCTGTATCTACTAAGCAAGTAAATATAACGGTATAAAGCAGTGTCACTAAGGAATTATAGTATGACCCATGGGTTTCGATGCTTTTTTAGTCCAGTTTTATCATATAGTATATAATATTTTTTTATAATAATGGACAAAATACTAAGTATAAACATTCTCTTCTTCCTGCCCTTATCCCATTCTACTTGGGGTCGGCGCAACACGTTTTCTTCTTCCATTCTCCCCTATCAGACGTCACAGTATCATTTACTCCTTTTTCTTTCATATCATTCCTTAGACAATCCATCCATCTTTTCTTTGGCCTTCCTCTTCCTCGCCATCCATCAACTAAGTATAAACATTACGTTTTAAAAATGAATTTCACAATAAGCTATCCAAATAGGTTAATTACAATCCTAAACCCTCAATAAACACTGGAGTTGTACCAGACTCCTAAGCCTAGTATTTACATCACTGATTAAGCAATAAACATAGCTGTTAACTGCGACGCTGATAATTTAGCACTTAGAGCGATTTTAGCGAATTCATCTTTATCGGGGAGACGAACGTGTTTCATATTAAAATTAATTTCTCTGCGTTAAGCGTTCGGTCACCTGCGTTGTATTCGGTTGTCGCCTCAAGTGGTCGAACTACCGGGATAGCAAAATATATCATACTTTATAATTTAGGTTTTTCAAAATCAAAAGTTTTCATTTCACGAGCGGAGCATTACGACAAACAGTTGCTCCGTTATAAACTTCTTATGAACCGTTAATCCAAACCTCTTCAGTAGTTTTTACATGAAACAATAACACACATGTGCCATACATACACCCAACTTTCGTATTTATAAAAATAGATGTGCCATTTAGAGCCGACATATTTGGGAGGGTACTTGATACCTACACAGCTAAGTATATCGTATGAAGATATTTATTGGTACAATATTGACAATGACTTATATACCCTTTAGTGAGCTAATGCTTCAAATGCCATTGAATCAGCGTGCGTGGGTGACGGTCGACGAATTGAACCATGAAGCGAACACTTATTTGTTGAAGCGAGATATGTGGCAGAGATGTTAACTGAAGTTAATATTATTATGACGCATGTATTATCGAAAGGTAAGAAAGGTCCTCAAAAGTAAGACGAATGGAATGACACCTTTATTAAGCAGTTTAGACTATAGAACCGTGTCAAGAAATACTCCCCCTTCCAACGCAGTCGGGTAAAAAACTAATGTACTATAACTATACATAACAGTTTTGTTATAACTGCTGAGGTTTCTATTTCCACGTTTAATAAACACATCTTAAATAGGGATTCACTGACTCATAAATTGACATTATTTTACTACTCATAGGACATACCACGACACATGATACCCTAGTGTGGAGTCTAGGGAATAATATAAATATCTAGTTATTAAGGATTACTGTTCTTTGGTTACTAGCTTTTAATATTGTACCATGTTATGAGAACTGAATAAAAACCTTTAAAAAAATCTTTATTCAATAAATAAATCTACCAATGAAATACAAAGTCATAAGGTATGAGTTTCATGGAAACATAACGGAATACAGAGAATGGTGGTATTTCACTTAGGTAATACCGTTATTGACAACATTCGGCTATTTATTGATGTTATATTATTATTATCTAGCGTGTGATATTCGATGCTTGTTTATGTATTGCGGCCGTGTTCAGTGAACCGTGTTTTACTTATTGGTTTATAACAAATTGCTAATTTCATCATATTGACAGCATTATTGGAAGAGTACTCGGAAGTATTATAATAACCCTATAAAATATCGTGTGTGAGTTTAACCTAAAATATCGTTACATATTTCGACTTTCATCTATTATTTTATGCATCAACTAGCGACACGACCCTGCTCTGCACGGTTTTTATGACTTGACAGAACATCGTGTTTCCTTTATGATGTTGTTTATTTAATATTCATATAGGAATTTTACACATAAACTTTCCAGAAAAAGTTCTATATAATACGTCGGTAAAAAGCGCTTCAGAATTCTTTCCGTAGTTTGGAAGAATACCGTTTTAATATGTACAAATGGAGATCATGACATATAACCGAAAGGTGTTTTGTTAGAGATCTACACTCGGTGTTGGTTGGTCAAAGAGTGGAAGAAAAAATAGACATTACGATCAGTAAGTCATACTATCATGGTGAACCTGAAGCATGTGAAATGAAACAAAATTACAGGATACAAACTTAAAATTCGTACCAGACAATCAATACAACAAACACGAAAATTAATCATCTCAACCTAAGCATACTTACCCAAAACACCAGCAATCTCAAACAGCCAATTACAAGCAACAATCCAATTACACCTGTAAGGGGATCACTCACGTCACGACATCGTATGACGTCACTTGTCACGCTTGTCTCGCTTATACTCGTCTGTTCGTTATTACAAATGGCCGCCGACGCGAACAAACGACCTTCAGATACGGATGCAAATGCGAAGAACTGCCGCGAGTCGTGCCGCGCTACCAGGCTACCAGGAGACACGTAAGACACGAGCGTATGATGAATGTTTTCATTTGTTACTGCGGAGTAGGTCGGACGAAGGAGGTCGGAATTAGTACTGGGGTATAGATTTTTAGGGGGTTATTAATAGGCTTTATAGACTCTCCATGTATTGTTCGATAATCACATTTGTACGTTAGGCTGGGTGACATTGTTGCAAATCATAGTACGCTGCTACTAGAACAGTGTGACAGTAGCATTTGTTGAATGACTTAATTGACGATGACTTCTCCACCTGTCTGGATTGTTTGATGTTTGCATTGCAATTTCTTAAGCTTCGGTCACACACAAGGACATGCCTACTCGCCGCCATTATCCGCTGCACAAGCTATTCGCAGCGAATAATATCAATTGTTCAGTTTTACTCGCCGCGAAAAATCGCAATGTGTGACCGAAGCTTTAGGCAACAGCCCACTATTTCAAACTGGCCTATTCAAGTAGTCCTAAACAGTAGTTTTTGGTGGGTGTTTTATTATTATGTTATGCTTACAAACAAAAGAATAACAAGATTGTTTTAGATACGGTAACTTTATATCTTCGAATAAAACAATAAACTCAGACGGATTCCGTGAACGCCTAATTAGAGTTGTATCTTAGTTTGTAATGTAGCTAGATATTGTTTGTTTCAATAACAATGGAAACGTATACAATTGCTGTTTATCAGGAATTTAGAACGATGTAGTTATTTTAATTTGGACTTGAAGCTTTTGTGATTAAGCCCAATAATAATGTAATTTTTACTAGGCGACACCTTCGTTCGTTGGATTTACGATATTCTTCGCTGTGCCGATGGTTGACAATGTTTTTGAATTATTTGAGCAAAAATTAAGGTGTCTCCAGTTAAACCTATGGGTACAAGTAGAGGCAGCTTGTTGAAGTAGTATAAACAAACTATAAAAAAAAAGATGGAGACAATAATTATAAAATATTGGAAGATTGTAGGGATGATAGGTGATTCCCTTTTTTTAGAGAGGTCATTCATAAATGACTTCTCTCGCCCAGGTTGGAGTGGGAGGGACTATTAGACTCGACTCTAAAATCTCCCGTATTCTTGTAATGGCCTTTTACGTCCCAGGATTACGTTTTCAAGTTAAGACAATTCCCGCGGCCCCTAGGCGTTGTTGAGCTGGATTTCGTTACACATTGTGAAAATATCCTTACACTCTTTCGAAGTAACAAGGAGATGAATGCTGGTCTTTAGAGCCAGAGGTAGTGGGTGGGACAAGTTTACAACGCGTCGACACAACAAAGTTCAGATGTAATATATCATGAAGTTCATAGTCGTGTGTGGCTGCAAGCGTCGTAAGTTCCCTGCCACGGGGTATAGTGCAGGAAGACGCCATTAGGATCTAAGTGGAGATAAAATATCAAAACATAACATAACATCGTGCTTGTAAGTGCGTCAGTTATATTTAGTTTCCATGTTACTTGATTGAATCCATCCCATTGCCATGAACCTGGCAAATCTATATCAAATTCAGATAAAGAATAATGGTACTTTGCCAGATCTAGGAATCAACTTAAAAATTTATCATAAGTAGGTAGTATGTATAATTTAGTGATCCTTAGCAGTAGTGCTCACAAGCGCTAAATAATTTAAATGCTAACTTGATAGCTAATTGAGGTAATTATCATTACACGACAATTACAACCAACAAAGTTAACTAACATTAACACTCGTAAAGCACAACACAACACTATCAGATTATGATTAACACATCGCTGCTTAAATTCAAAACGGCCGCAATTCGAAATCTGACTTTTTTACAGGAGAGCCCGTCAAAGTTTTCATTTCGGTTTTTGGTTATTATTTTGATCAATCTACAATGTATATCTATGTGTTATATATCATCGGATGCAGATTTCAAGCCTCTATTAGTTTGTTATTTTATTTTTTCTCTAAGTTTTACCCAGTAAATATAACATCACATAAGTCCCTTTTGATTCAAATCAAATTTAATGTTTATGATTTTTTTTTATAAATAAAGCAGCCACCACCATATTACCACTTTGGAAGAGTCTCTCGCGCAAACTGTTCAGTTTAAAAAAAAATGATGTTAGTAACCTCAATATAATTTTTAAAGACTTATCCATAGATACCCCACACGTATGGGTTTGGTGAAAAAAAATTTTTTGAGTTTCAATTCTAAGTATGGGGGGCACCCCCAAAATTTGTTTTGTTTTTATTTTTCTGTGAAAATCCTAATGCGGTTCACATAATACATCTACCTACCAAGTTTCAACAGGATAGCTCTTATACTTTCGAAAAAAAGTGGCTGTGACATACGGACGGACAGACAGACAGACATGACGAATCTATAAGGGTTCCGTTTTTTGCCATTTCGCAACGGAACCCTAAAAAGGGTGATAACACCTTGTTGAAGAATTATAGAACAATCTCACTTCTGTCCCATGCATACAAGCTGTTCTCGAGAGTAAATACGAACCGTCTCAAACGCAGGTTTGGTGACTTCCAGCCTCCTGAACAAGCCGGTTTCCGAAAAGGTTTTAGTATCATAGTTCATAGACCACATACACACGCTCCGCCAGAATATGGTAGATATAATCGGCTATTATGTCTAACATTTGTGGACTATGAGAAAGCCTTTGATTCAATCGAAACCTGGGCAGTATTGCAGTCCAACGATATCATATCGACTATTGGGATATCGAAGAGTTGGTGTGTTTATTTAGAAACGGCACCATGTCCATCCGACTTCAGGAAAAGAGCACGAAACCAATCCAATTGCAGAAAGGGGTGACACAGGGAGACATTGTTTCTCCGAAACTGTTCACGAACGTTTCCCAACAGGTGGGCCTTAAAATGAACATGGAAAAGACAAAAATCGTGTCAAATGTCCATGTGGCACCCTTACCGATTGTTGTAAAAATGTAGGCCATTGTACTGCCCTTGGACAGATTGTTCAGTTAAATCCAACTTCAACAAAGAGGTCGCCCGAAGAATCCAACTCGGATGGGCAGTGTTTGGGAAGCTACGTGATATCTTCTCGTCGAGTATCTCACAGTGTCTTATGACAAGGGTGTTTAAAAAGTGTGTGTTGTCAGTGAGGACATACGGCTCTGAAAAGTGGTAGTTGACTGCCGGCCTTTTAGAGAGACTAAGAGTCACTTAACGAGCAATGGAAAGAGCTAGGCTCGGAGTTTCTTTACGGAATAAAATCCGGAACAAGGATATTCGGCAAACAACCAGAGTCACCGAAATAGCTCGTAAAATTTGGGAGTTGAAGTGGCAATGGGTAAGCCACATTGCTCATAGAACTGATAACCAATGGCGAAGAAAAGATCTCGAGTGGCGACCACGGACCGGAAGATGTCTAATAACTTACAGTAATGATTATTTTCACATTTTGTAATAATTCAAAAGTTCGTTGTTTACATTTTCCACTCCCAACCACTTGCCACCAAAATCGTTAAAATATCTCAACTAACAAGTCGCTCTCGTAATACTAAAAAAATAATTTCTTTAATACAAACAAAGAGTTAACAGTGTTAGTATCAACAAAGTAACTAACTAGTGTTAATATTATGAAGACTGTGAGTATGTGCGTCACTCACTGTGACAGAATAATATTGCTCGGCCCGTCCTTTCTCCTCGATCGCCTACTCGGGTAGATCCACCGCACTTAGATAATATGTTTTATACAGGAAGTGAGACAGGCCTGGTTTAGGTTGTAATTATTGTGTTAAGTTTTAAATTTAAACATTATTTGCGTATTTGTTTATAAAAATACTGGCATAATCACCATAATTTTATATGCAAAACAGAAGCATTCCAAAATACTGCACTATTCTTTAATAGAATAATAATAAAACACGTTTTATTCAAACTCAAAATGGACATATCACAAAATACGGTACTTTTCTTTGTAAGATTATGATAAACTTATAATTTAATTTTAAAACAATACGGTTGTATTTTGAAATGTGGCCCTTTTTCACATAACAAACGTGCGCTCCCGCTGACTGCAGGGTCGCAATCCGGAATATGGCGGCTTTGATCTGAAGTTAACCATCTAAGTGACAAAATGTAAAAAGGGCGGTTGTGTCATTTGCTCATTTCTAGTGATAAAATACTGGGTGTCTTTTTGGAATATGAAAATATAGGCAGAATAGATACGATTTTTGCTTTAAAAACGATTTGAATTTTTTTCGAATTGCGGCCGTTTTGAATTTAAGCAGCGACATGTGCTCAGTCATCACGATCGTAACTCCGCCCCCTAGTCCTAGTGCAAGTTTACGACACAACACAACACAAGCACACGTGAGTCGTGTGTACTGTGTTGGTGTGCTTGTGTTGTGTACCTCACAACGTCACCGCATGATTCATCGTCGCTTCCGTCGCCCGATTTATGCCGCGCGCTACATTTGCTTACAAACTCCTTTTAATATGTTAATTGATATTTACATAAATATTAATGTTTGTTCATGTTTGTTTGTAGAGTAGTGCATGTATTGTGTTGTACTTAGATTACATTAAATATAATGTTTGTGTAACTCGAGCGGGAGTTGTAGTTCAGTTTGTATTTCGCTCTGTATTGTTATCATTCTATGTACCTATCTGTCGAGATACATTTCCTTTCACGAATGAATCTTAATTGTGGGGAAAGGCAAAAATAAATCTTTAATAGTAAAACCTTTGCTGATTCGCGATAATTGTGAGAATTATAAAACTTTGGCTAATAATATTAAGCTCCTGTTTTACGAAGAAACGTAAACTGTTCTACATACAGTACCTTTTCACCACATGGCGGTTACGTTAGCGCAGAGTGCCTCCATTAGAGCGGCATCGACTGCACCGAGCACTGAATTAAATATTTGGCGAGTGGCGACAAACGACGCTCTACAGCCATACATTGACGGTTCCTTGACGTCTTTACGAAGATGCCTCCTCACAGCCCGCAGTGAACGTTTATCTTGGGACCATTCCCCTCTCGGGCCTCTAAATCAAAGACGTAATGTCACCCTCGCAAATGACTGGCGATTAGAGCTCATATTAAGATCACTATCTTGATTAGTAATTTGCTAATAATAACAGCTTACGGCTCAGCTGAATTACAGTTGCGATAAGCATTCCTTGCAATCACATTAGAAGCAGATTGTTGAAAGTTAATTCTGACATGAGTGATGATTATTACTATGACATAAGTGATTAGCAAGAACAATAATCCTTTTCACTACTGAACTAACTTTGGATTAAAATAGAGCTTATACAAAGTGCCAATAACTATTAATCGGTAACAGTTACCAATTTAACTCATTGAAAGTTTTGAGGCGTGTGATATTTATGTAGGTTCTGTTAAAATGTTAAAACAAAAAACAAGCTGAAATATTACTGAGTGACCATTAAAATTCCATTATACCCTTTATGTATGTACACACAGAGCTCAACATGACATGCGACATTATTTATATTCATGTTAATTCCAATGGTCACAGAATAAGTATTCGTTCACAAATATCAGTGGCGCGAGTCCTCCATGTGCATAATTGTCAATGTCAATATTGCGACACACAAAATTGCAGTAATTCGACATCGGAACGACGTTTGTATGTAGTGACGTCATGTTTCATATTATCTCGGTATTTCTGTTTGTGAAAAATATACACACATCAAAAGTGTCTGGGGAGGGATCAACATATATTTTTGCAATAACTTTTCTCCTGATTGATATTAATTAAAATTTTCTTTAAGGATTCATCAAATAAAGTGTTTTCGTTTGTCACAGTAACGATAAACCAAGTCACCTATGCATTAATAAAGAAATTTGCCATTTTCCTAATAAAGGGATTTTTGACATTTGAACCACTAACACAAAAGTTAGAAAAAAAGACTGAAATAACAGTTTTCTTTAAAATTTTATTGGGTAACTTAAACAATTAATAATCCGTGTTTCTACCGCGAACACTAACAACACAAGAACATCGGTTTGGCATACTCAAAATGAGTTCATCCAAATCACGCTGTGGAATGGCCGCCCATGTTCGTTGCAACAACAAAAAAAGGTCTTCTTGCGACTGGATACCCTCCATATTCGGCAGAGCTCTTCTCTGTAGCATATCCCATGCATGCTCAATCGGATTCAAGTCTGGCGACTGAGCAGGCCAGGGCAGGACATTGATGTTAGCTGCGGCGAGAGTCTGTCTTACAACTCTTGCGGTGTGCGGTCGTGCATTATCATGCATTAACTGAAATAAGGGACCGATTTGCACTTGTAGAGGAACGATGACGTCTGATACAATCGTCTCAGCATAAATTTGAGCGTTGAGGTTGCCTCTGATCCAAATCAACTCAGTTCTTCCGCCGATCCAAATACCCGCCCATACCATGATGGTTCCACCACTATAAGGATGGACTTCCTGGCAGGATTTTAATCGCTGTTGGCGTCCAGGGGTTCTCCAGTGTCGTATACGTCTTGTATCCGGTCTCATACCGAAACGAGACTCATCAGAAAAGCACACGAAACGCCATTGTTCTTCTGCCCAATTTCTGTGTTCAAGAGCCCATTGATATCGAATCCTACGATTGTGCATTGCTATAGGTGGTACCCGTAGCGGTCTTCGGGAATGAAGGTTCACTTCATGCAAGCGGTTTCTGACTGTTTGGTCGCTAATTAAGTTCCCTGAAGAGTGATGAAGCCTCACGGCTAACATCATGGCGGTTATTGTTGGAGCTCTTCGAGTTAAGATTTGAATGTATCGGTCTTGTCTCCGTGTGGTGCAGCGATACCGTCCTCCATGGCGCTCAGCCACGGTACCAGTGCTTCGGTAACGTGTCCAAAGTCGACTGATAACACTCTGACTTGTATTCAGAGCTAAAGCCACAGTACGTTGCCGGGAACCAGCTTCTATCATTCCCACGGCTCTGAGCATTTCTTCCCTGCTTAAATGACGTCGCCGCTCCATAATAACGTTGGTTTTAATCAGTAGTAGGGAAACACTAGCACTAATAATGTCTTCAATGCGTTGTATGTTTTTATAGGGAAAATATTGACAGCTGATTTTCATCTTTTACTCGAATTTGATTCACAGTTCCTGATTCAAATTATGAAATGCACCAAAAAGGATCCATATAAATTTATAAAATCATAAATTTATTACAAAGCCACATCTCAATCTCAAGAAATCCGCATAAAAATGCTTGATCCCTAGACACTTTTGATGTGAGTATTATATTTTGTTATTATAATTTCACAAATACCTGTGTCATTTCCCTCGCGGTTATCTGAAATTTTACAGCTAAAATTTTGGCAAAAATATATTATGTATCTGAATGTTGTGGTGGAATATTCTTAAACTGTACTGAAAATCTACAGCAGACAGAGGTGCTATTTGTTGTCAATTTTAAGTTTTTGTGGTGTAGTGGCTGTCTAATTCTAAAATAATGTTATGTGGTAAAATACATAACATAAAAGAGTAGTGTTCTTTAAACCATGATGCAGAACTATGTGTCTAAAGGCGCGGCGGCGAAGAATAAAAACACATATATTCAAGCACATAAAGTGGCTTCTACAATAATACCAGAAGATACTTCTAAACAAACATGTTTACTGCAAACATATCTCCGCTTCCTCAATTTAAACCTCCTTCAAGAGCAATTTAAATAGAAAGCAAGCCAACTATTTTCCATAATGAGCTGTTCCCGGGTGTAGTGGTATCGATTGAGGGCGCCCCGAGACGAGCCGGGAGGCTGGAGCTGGAACAAACAGGTAATGGCGTCGCCTCCGCCGCCGAGCATAACAAGCAGACACTCGAAATTGAGAAGACGCGGCTTTGATTCTCAACAACTTACTGAAGACGAAGGTGAGGGGAAATGTTAGTTTGACTGGAACTTGGGTTTGAATAATTATAGCAATACATAGTGAAAAGGTAGCCAACATTTTAAAAGAATAGGACTGAATTTCCTTCTTTTTTCGAAATTTAGATACTTTTATTATGGTGACTCTTATTCCAAAAGGTAGATTGATTTAAGACGTTTTGGTTCCAAAAATCTGCTCTCCAAGCGAGTAACAAACTATTCACCTTTGTCCTGACAAAGGTGAACACTTTCTTCGTGCTGAATTTGAAGCACACGTTTCAATAAAATGTAATAAGTATAGATACAAACCCCTCACATTTTCTTGTGTATTCCACCACAACATTTAATCCCCCGTTCAGTGCACTCACCACCTATCAATCCAAAATATAATCCCGTGTTGTGTTGCACATTTACAAAGCTGGGTTTACTCGAACATTCGCCTCAATCGTTTGATGGTACACAACGCTCTTAAAACGTTCACAACAAAGCTTTTTGAAGCTTCGCTCCGCTGAAATTCTGTTGACATCGCAAACGTCCGTATCGGGTATTGAATGTGTTGAAGCTTAATCCGTTCGCCGGACAATGCATTCCGTGAAAAAATACTGAAGGAAACGGTTTATGCGATGAAATGTGAATATGCTTTTAGTGCTAATACATTGAAAGAATTTTGTTTGGAATGTAGAAATGGTGTATGGGGAGTTGTGATCTATTGAAGCAAAGGGTTTTCTGTAACAAGTATTGCGAAACATACTTTGGTGGATCAATGAAAATATAATAGTAGATTAGTAGCCAAGGGCTGTAAGACATTAATTGCAGCCCGAGATATTTAGGCGCACGAGCGCAGCGAAGGCGCCTATAGTTCAAGGGTGCAATTGATGCTTACACCTGAGCTAACTACTCTGCTTTACATCTCGATTGTGAGGTAAGTAGAAAAAAACCGGCATCACAAGAATAATTTAAAGTAAAAGTTTTCTATTCCCGCCTTTTTTTCTTCTTTTTTTTATTTATTTTTTTCAAGAAAGAAATTGAGCTTCGCCGTTCGATATTTAAAATTGATGACTATTATACTCATACGAAAACAAGGCTGAATAGCGAAGCGACCTCTTTTGTGGGCTGAATGTATGATGTATATTGCCAGTATGATGGTTAGATGTACGCGAACTTTTTGACGGAGTGAGGAGTTTTTTTTAATTACTTACCGCCCTAGGGCTTTTCTAGCTACATTACTACCCTAGAGCGCTAATTGGTTACCTACAAGCCCCATTTGGGGGTAATAAGGACCTACTTATCAAATATGAGAGATGTAAAAACAAGTATTCGATTCGTAGTAGATTGATTCAGCGCTACGAACGCGTAGCAGTCGTAGCAGTTGTAGCATTGGTTTTGGCTACGACGACGTAGCAACCATTCACTTTAAAATGCAAAACCCTTTTATTCATGAATCTCATCACTTAACCCACATTATTTCACATATAATCATGCCAACGCCTAATCCCATAAACTGTTGAAATATTTCTATGAATGGCGTGTAATGGCGGAGAGTGTTCTCATCTTACGACGTCATAACGCACGATTCATTAGACGAAGAGCCTGTGAACAAATAACAGTCCATCTGCAAGCTTAACAATCGCCGAACACGAGATCACGTGTGGGCCAAGGTGTACGCAGTAGCGGGGACGGAATGGACCATATTGTGTTATTTACCTGTTTCTATGCCAGAAGGAGCGGTTAACTTGAAAAAAACTCTAACATATTTGATTTAATTAGCTTTTTTTACCGACTTCAAAAAAAGGAGGTTACTCAATTCGACCGTATAATTAATAGGCTTTTTTATGTTTGTTCGCGCGGAACTTCGTCGTTTATGAACCGATTTTGATAATTCTTTTTTTGTTGGAAATAAGACATTTCAGATGTGGTCCCATGATAAGGAAATCAAGGTCTGATGATGGAAGACCAGAGAAATCGAGGGGTCTTATCAGGTAATCGTGACCCTGGAATGTAAAGAGCTATTTTAGGATCACCATGGATTTTAGTCAGTACAAGTCTGACAGTCCCTCCCGTCCCGCCCTGCGCGGGAGGACTCATATGTTGATTTAACCAAGATAAAAAAAAGAAAGTAGCTTAAGCAAATCTCCAATTTTACATTTGGCAACGCACCGTTGAAATCTATCATTTTGGGGTAAGTTTAAGTTAAGAGATGATATTTGATTTTTTTCTAAACTAATTCGTCTTTTATATAGTGACGATAAAAGAGTGCGTGCGAATTTTTCCACTTGATGCTCCTGTTCCTTTCACGAGCTGTATTCAAACCACACCCACATGTAACGATATGTGTTATTCTCACCTAATCTATCGCTTCTTATGGTTTAAGATCAGCTCCTTCACTCACGTGCCGGTGCTCAATTATGCATGGAGCAAGCCATCGATCGTCGCGCGCTCAATACTGGGGACCAACCACTTGTTACCAGGCGCCACCAATTACTACCATTCCGGGTCATGTACCCCGGTCAACCACATCTAATGGTGGATAGAACGAGAGAAAGATTTATTGATGAATTGCGTTTATTAAGACAGACAGTATCGCAGGTTTAGAAGGTAAAGGAGCTATTTCTCCCGCTTACTATTGTTGAGACTATGCCTACCTCTAAGTACTGTTAATATCTCCTTGTCATACCAGTTCGCGACATAAAAAAGTGCTATCGACAAAAATAAAGAGTGCCTGTAGCCTTCCTACTGCTTGATAATAACAACACTAGTCTGTAATGTTGTAGTCACTATCTGAAAAATTGTTGAAGGTGCAGCCAAACAAACCGGGCTGGGGAACGGACCGGACTGCAGAATTTGAAAAATAAAGTACTACAGCAGCATTAATGTCAGTGTCCGCGCTGATCCGTTCGGTTTGAGCCTTGAGAAGACCATGAAAAATACAGAAATATACACATAACTAGGTATACAAATATCCAAACAGTTTTCATGAACTTTATATTTCAGCATAGTAGGCAAACTCGTTAATATTTGGGAGCTACCAGGCGAGCATAAAGTGGAGGCTGCTTATCTAACGTACGGCGCCGCATTAACCCACTTCCATCTGCTCTCTCAACTGATAAGCTTCACACATTCGCTTTGTTTTTCCACTGAAAGCGATTATTGGACGTCATCATTTTATTGAAAAAAAAAAACGGTGACTGATATGAAATGAACCCGCAGAATTGTGAGAAAAACAGTTCATTAAAATGTCCATCGTCTGCGGTGGTTTGTTTTCATTAAAGCTGTTATGACTGAATTCAATTTTTTGATATATTCCATGAAACGTTACCATATATCAGCATTTCCGAATTACACACATCAAAAGTGTCTAGGGATCAACATATATTTTTGCAATAACTTTTCTCCTAATATCCCTCATCAATATGATACATTCATTTATTTTAAAATTATTAGAAAACCCGCAGTAAGTTCTATTTTTAAATGTCGGTGAGTCGTACGTCACACCCGGCTACGAGCGATGCAATGTCAGTCTTGTGTGATGCTACAGACTAACGATGGAGTTTTGTTGATAACGATGCTTTAATAACCTTCATGATTGTATTAGTAGCTCTGGTGAGAACACTATTTATTTTATTTTACAAACTATTTTATTTTATACATACCTACTGTTTTTATATAATACACAATATCTATATATGTATATAATTATATTCTTTATTTCAAGCTGATTTTCGTCCGTGAACTCACTACGTAGGCTCAGTTGAAAACCAGCGTCGGGCACTAGTTGTCCGGCCTTTGCTGGTCTATTTGGCGCAGCCGTGAGACACACAATATTTTAGTGTTTAGTTGTTACTTTTTTAATCATTTCTTTTCTTTATGTTGTGTGTATTATGGCATGTGTCATTAAACGTTTTTTCTTTCTTTCTTTCTTTCTTTCTTTCTCCTGATTGATATTAATTAAAATTTTCTTTAAGGATTCATCAAATAAAGTGTTTTCGTTTGTCACAGTAACGATAAACCAAGTCACCTTTGCATTGATAAAGAAATTTGCCATTTTCCTAATAAAGGGATTTTTGACATTTGAACCACTAACACAAAAGTTCGAAAGAAAGACTGAAATAACAGTTTTCTTTAAAATTTTATTGGGTAACTTAAACAATTAATAATCCGTGTTTCTACCGCGAACACTAACAACACAAGAACATCGGTTTGGCATACTCAAAATGAGTTCATCCAAATCACGCTGTGGAATGGCCGCCCATGTTCGTTGCAACAACAAAAAAAGGTCTTCTTGCGACTGGATACCCTCCATATTCGGCAGAGCTCTTCTCTGTAGCATATCCCATGCATGCTCAATCGGATTCAAGTCTGGCGACTGAGCAGGCCAGGGCAGGACATTGATGTTAGCTGCGGCGAGAGTCTGTCTTACAACTCTTGCGGTGTGCGGTCGTGCATTATCATGCATTAACTGAAATAAGGGACCGATTTGCACTTGTAGAGGAACGATGACGTCTGATACAATCGTCTCAGCATAAATTTGAGCGTTGAGGTTGCCTCTGATCCAAATCAACTCAGTTCTTCCGCCGATCCAAATACCCGCCCGTACCATGATGGTTCCACCACTATAAGGATGGACTTCCTGGCAGGATTTTAATCGCTGTTGGCGTCCAGGGGTTCTCCAGTGTCGTATACGTCTTGTATCCGGTCTCATACCGAAACGAGACTCATCAGAAAAGCACACGAAACGCCATTGTTCTTCTGCCCAATTTCTGTGTTCAAGAGCCCATTGATATCGAATCCTACGATTGTGCATTGCTATAGGTGGTACCCGTAGCGGTCTTCGGGAATGAAGGTTCACTTCATGCAAGCGGTTTCTGACTGTTTGGTCGCTAATTAAGTTCCCTGAAGAGTGATGAAGCATCACGGCTAACATCATGGCGGTTATTGTTGGAGCTCTTCGAGTTAAGATTTGAATGTATCGGTCTTGTCTCCGTGTGGTGCAGCGATACCGTCCTCCATGGCGCTCAGCCACGGTACCAGTGCTTCGGTAACGTGTCCAAAGTCGACTGATAACACTCTGACTTGTATTCAGAGCTAAAGCCACAGTACGTTGCCGGGAACCAGCTTCTATCATTCCCACGGCTCTGAGCATTTCTTCCCTGCTTAAATGACGTCGCCGCTCCATAATAACGTTGGTTTTAATCAGTAGTAGGGAAACAGTAGCACTAATAATGTCTTCAATGCGTTGTATGTTTTTATAGGGAAAATATTGACAGCTGATTTTCATCTTTTACTCGAATTTGATTCACAGTTCCTGATTCAAATTATGAAATGCACCAAAAAGGATCCATATAAATTTATAAAATCATAAATTTATTACAAAGCCACATCTCAATCTCAAGAAATCCGCATAAAAATGCTTGATCCCTAGACACTTTTGATGTGTGTATTTAAATAGCCTCATATTTTTCTGCTTTTGGCTGATAAAGTACGCTTTTTATACTTTCATAGGTATTTATTTAATACTGAATTAATCATCATCATCTAGCCTTTTCCCAAATATGTCGGCGTCAGCTTCCAATCTAACAAAAGCTTACATAAATATATTTCCATGAGCTTCTTTTTTTTGTAGAATAAATATGATAGAAGTGGGGTGGACTACCCTAGGGTAAGTAGACCGTACTGAAGTACCGCCACTAGGGGTAATAATATCTCGGTGGACCTCATATTTATACAAACTCATTCAGACGTACTCGACACGCACTTCAACTAACGCATCTCTCTATTGTACGCATTGCGTGGTCCGCTGCATCGCTCGTCATCGCTCGTCAACAGTCGGGATCGCTCGGGGCCACTCGGGTGCACCCGACTGATTACGAGCGGATTATCTTACGGGAGCATCGTAATTGTGTCAGTCCACGGTACCGACAGACAATCAGGCCATTGTGCCTGTAATAATATGCGTTCAGCTTATAATCGCATTACCGGCCTTTGTCTAATGATGTGTGTCTAATTGAGCGGCGTCGTCTGCAGTGTTCGGGACAGGCTTTCTTTACTGGATAAAAGTAGGCGGTTTGTGGTAGATCAGTAATTCATCAGTATATCATTCATTCCGTCCTCAAATCGGTCTTTATAATTTTTCCTTTAAACAAAAAAAGCTATTTTCCCTCGTACTTGCATACAGCCTTCAGCGCTGCACTGATATTTGTATTATTTAGACGGGATTTCAAAAACGGCAACAATAACAGGATATCGTCGTCGACTCGCTGAAACTCTGCAGAACTTCTCCTTCTGTTATTTATAGAATCAGTTATTTCCCTAGAAACAATACTTTTTTTTTTTTTTTTTTTTTTTTTTCGTGGTAAAATCATCAAATGAGTCCTCCCACCCCGGGCAGGGCGGGAGGGACTGTCAGACTTGTACTGACTAAAATCCACGGTGTCCTTCAATAGCCCGTTATGTCCCGGGGTCACGGTAATGAGATAAGTCCCGCAACCCCGGCAGGCTTTGGCCCTCTAGAGGGGGGCCCCGTCATCATGCTGACACTCCTTGAGGCGCGCGTGGAACACAACGCGCCGTCGACCCGGGCATGGTCCATGGTCGGGTGGCGAGTTGCCCTTTACTCGCCGCCCGCATGCCCGCGCCTACGGTGGCCGGAAATCGTCCCGCGACGTCCGACGCCGTGGGCGTCTACCACTGCGGCTGGGGCGGAGGGAGGACGCTGTCCTCTCTCTCTCGCGGCTCGCCTCCTCCTTCACGAGCATAACTGCTTCGCAGAAGGAGGCGACCGCTTCCCACTCCGTCTCGCCCCGCAGCATGGCCTCGACCAATGCCGGGCGCGAGAGGTCTCCGCCTATCGCCGCCGAGAGGACACGGCGGTGCTCTGCCCAAGCGGGGCAGTCCTGCACCGTATGCTCCACCGTGTCCTCCGGGCGATCTTCGCAGTGGTGACACCCGGGCGTCTCTTCCCTCCTTATCAGACACAGGAACCTCCCGAAACTTCCGTGTCCGGTGAGGACCTGCGTCATGCGGTAAGTCAGGACGCCGTGACGTCTTTCCAGCCACTCCTCAAAGAGGGGTCTTACCGCCGCGATTGCGGCGTGCCCGGACCTCGGTTGCGACAGTCGTCCCCTCCATACTGCCCTGAGATCGCACCGGAGCTCTTCCCGCCGCGCCTCGACTTCTCGGGGCAGCGGGGTTACACCCCGGCGCTGCGCCTCCACGCGCCACTCATAGACGCGCTGGAGGGCAGTCGCCTCCAGATCCCAGGGCAGTAATCCGGCAAGGAGGTTGGCTGATTCGCCGGCTATCGTGCGGTATCCCCGGATCATCCGGATAGCCATGACCCTCTGGCATGCGACCAACTTTAGTGGTCGCGTCCGGATGCTCAAGGCCCACACGGGGGCCCCGTAGAGGGCCATGGACCGCACGATACCGGCGTACAGCCTACGGCAGGAGGCGTTTGGCCCGCCGAGATTGGGCAGGAGTCGCCTGAGGGCGCCTGCTGCCCGGTTCAGCCTTAGGGCCAAACTCAGGAAATGCTCCCTGAAGTTCCACCGGCTGTCGAGGACGAGTCCCAGGTACTTCATCGTCCTCCCGACGCCGATGCGAACCCCCTCCACCGTTATGTGGGACTCGGACCGTGGCGCGTTCAGACGACCATGAAAAGACATGGCCTCTGTTTTGTGCAGCGCCACTTCGAGTCCCAGCTGCCGGATCCTTTCAACGACTGTCGCAACCGCTTGCGTCGCCTTGTCGGCCGCCGCCTGATGCGACTCTCCCTCCGCCAGGACGAGCGTGTCGTCAGCGTAACATATTACGCTGACGCCGTCAGGGAGGTCGCCGCGCAGCACCCAGTCGTATCCGATGTTCCACAGTGGCGGCCCCAAGACCGATCCCTGTGGAACACCGCACGACATCTCTCGCCGGTTCCACACTCCCCGGTGACCGGGGTAGATGATGGCCCTGTCCGTCAGGTAGTCCTCGACTATACGACGGAGGTAGGTCGGCACCCGGTGATACCGGAGTGCCTCCCTGATGCAACTCCAGGGCAGGGTGTTGAAGGCATTGGAGATGTCCAAAGACACCGCCAAGACGACCCTGCCCCGGGCAACAGCATCCCCCGTCGTGAGGGCTCTCACGCGCATGATGGCGTCCACCGTCGAGCGCCCCCTGCGGAAGCCAAACTGGCTCTCCGCAAGATCCGGACCCACCCGATTCAGGTGCCCGACAAGGCGGTCTGCAATTACTCTTTCAAAGAGCTTGCCCACCTCGTCGAGCAGCACGATGGGCCGGAATGCGGACGGAGAGTCCGCAGGGCGCCCGGGCTTCTGGATCAGGACCAGTTTCCCCGTCTTCCAACGAAGCGGGAACTGGCCCCTCTCCAGGCATGCGCTGAAGAGCCCCCCCAGTCGAGGACCGAGAGTCCCTGAGGCCAGGACCCAGGCTTTCCCTGGCAGGCCGTCGGGTCCTGGGGCGGTATTTTTGGCCTTGAGCCGTTGTACCGCCACTCTCATGTCTACCTCGGTCACCTCTGGAGCGTCGTAGACGTCGTCGTCGCTGTAGTCCGCGTTTGCGTCAGCTTCATCGTCAGATTCCGTCGGAGACGGAGCCATAGGCGGGGGAGTATGCTCCCCTCGCGATGGGAACAGGGCGCTCACCACGTCCTCCACGAACTGAGGCCGGAGACTCTGCGTCAACGGGGGAGCCCAGGGGCGGAGCTTTTCGCGCACCCATTTGTAGGGGCGGCCCCATGGGTCCCCGTCCAGAGTCCCCAGCAGCCTCGAAACAATACTAGAAATAAGTTACACAATTTCATATTCAGAGTGCAGTATATGGAAATACGGCTGGATTTAGTAAATCCCGCGCTTAGAACACAAAACTTCGCTTGGCTGATTCGCTCAAAACGATCAGATTGAGCGAAGCGCGCGCGACAGTGCAAAACTGTCCCGGCCACTACTACCAATTGTTTACTCACGTACCTTCTCACCTTATTAGTACTCAATATACAATTTAGTTAAGTGTTTGCATAGACAACATTATTTTTAGTATATGCGAAACCTGAATATAGTTTGTTCAGAATCAGTAAATGATTCGATTCCAATCATCATCGTATATATTTTTTCAAAAAAAAAAAAATTCAAAAAAAGTTCAACAAACAATAAATAAAAAAAAGATGGTCATGCATTATACAAAACTCGTATTCTATACTGCAACATAACATGCAAAGTAACAAAAGCCTATTTTTTAGCCGAATAAATCAACAAATCTCCGCTATATTCAGGATAAAACTACACGAGCGCGAGTGTGTTTCGAGTTGTTGTCGAGTACACGTAGTACCGGCGCTCGAGGACGCTTTGTTATAGGCACTCCACGCGGGCGCAACTGCAAACTGGCTGAAACAAATCTCTGCAGAACTAGGTTATCCCTTCCTGTCCGACTGTCGGATATTTGTCCGATAGACGGGCATTTTGCCTACTCGACTACTCGAACACACCGTAACTTGACTAACTGCGAAACATTTCGCTCAGGATATTAAGTTTTCAATATGCTTGGCTGTTTGTTCACGATAGAGGCGAGTCAGTGAGTGCACACGTGGCTTTGATTGGATTTTATGGAGAGGTGGTCGTGGTTAAGAGCGGGCGGTTTAATCCCTCTTCCGCTGTCTTTACTAAACGGTACAGAATATTTTTTGCGCCGATTTTCTCCTGACTTTTATTATACGTGCGCTGTTCAAGTATTTTATTTGGAAACTTTAAATGGTTAGTTTTGTAGACAATCTAGAATAGGTAAAACTATTTGATAAAATAAGTTACTGGCTATACGTGTCTAGACGATAGATTAGTTATATATTTTTTTTAGTAGATATTACAATTATTTGTTTCTTCCAACTTTCTTCTGTATTTTCAACTTCAAAAAAATTTATACAAAAACTGTCCAAGTGCGAGTCGGTCTCACGCACGAAGTGTTCTGTACCGTTATCTATAAAAACGGCAAAAAATCAAAACATGGGAGCCCCCTTTTTTTTTTTTTTTTTAGGGTGGTAACATCATCAAATGAGTCCTCCCGCCCTGGGTGGGGCGGGAGGGACTGTCAGACTCTTACTGACTAAAATCCACCCGTGTTCCGTCGGATGCCCTTTACGTTCCGGGGCCACGGTATCCTGGATTAAGAAAAATCCGCGACCCCGGCAGGCATTTGGCCCCATAAGGGGCCCCGTCGGTGACGCGTGAAACACGACGCGCCACCGACCCGGGCTTGGTCCTTGGTCGAACGGCGAGCATACCCATTACTCACCGTCCGCAAGCCCGCTCCGCCGCTGTGCCCTCTGCTGTTCAGAGGGACACGCGTTGGAGCGTCCACCCGATAGGCTATTTGCATACGGGCAAAGAAACCCCTTAGGCACACAGTGCCTAAGGAGAGTTTTTGCCCGCATCCCAGGGTGCACCGGCCCGAAAAACTGGTCTTCCCCCCGGACGTATCCGAGAGGGAACTTCAGTCCACGGGCGCACGTGGAGGTTTCCTGTCTTAGCACCCCATGGGAGCCCCCTTACATATTTATTTTAATATGTTTTTTTAGTATTTGTTGTTATAGGGGCAACAGAAATGTTATCATCTGTGAAAATTTCACGACATACAACTTGGTGACAGATGAACAGAAAGATAGACAGACAGACGGACAGCGGAGTCGCAGTAATAGGGTCCCGTATTACCCTTTGGTTACTCAAACCTACTCCAATTTTTAATTTGTATAAGAAAACGTCCATTACATAAGTGCGTGGGCCGGCCCGCCATATTGGCCGGCTCGCCAATCAGACCGCTCGTCACACGAGGCCAGCCTCCAGAACATGTCATTAACTTACGCAGTCTGAATTTTTAATCTCAGTTATTTTACTACGAGTTGAGGGTACTGCTGTATTCCATATTGATTTTTCGAACTCTTGCCGTCGTGAATTATTCAATCTCGTCACAAAGTTTTCAGCAAGGAAATAATTCAATTATGTATCTGGTGATTTGAAATAATAATTCAGAAAATATGATATTTGAGTGGGGTATTATTAAAGGACCTAATATTTTTGTGGTAGGGCAGTTTATTATGAGCTCAGTTGAGTCTACCATCTATCACCAATGCCTTCTAAATAGGGGAAGCTTAACATCGACCCGATCAGTTTTTGTTGGGACTTGCAACAAAAACTGATCTGGAAACATTTTCAAGGCCACTACTATTTTCTGACACGTTACACAAGCAGAAAATATTACTTTAGCTTACTTAATTAAATTGATAGTTTCACTTATCCAGTATCTGTTGTAGGGTCTATAGTCCTATACTTTACTATCCCTTAAACATTTCTATCGTCTTGTCTTTTGAAGACTTTAATAACAATGTTACACAAACATGTCAAATACAATAGATACTGTAACTACTGTATTTATGTGTAGTTGTACCGAAGAACAAGCCTATCAAACCCAGAGGTAATAATTAATCAATTACCGACCGTAAATCCAATGGGCGTCGACCGATTAACCGCTGGCGTTTGAGCGAATCGAATGAGAGCGTGACCATTGCGCATTTGGTGGGCGACAAAGCTGAACATCGCTGTTGGAAGCCGGTAATGGACTGTGATAATTATATCACACTTCATTATAGTTGATGTGTTTTTATTTCGGGTATAAGTGATTTTGTGTAACACTCAGGGCACTGAGGGCTTTTATGTGTTTCGGCTAGACGAGGGGCGTATACTGGGGTTGTCTTTTACTGCTCAATATACAGATATGGCTAAATTTTTGATTGCATTTCTCATATTTTCTTAATCATACAATTTAATATACCTACCTACAGATCAAACAAAATATTTTCTTTGATTCAAACACGAAACTGCTCTTCTTAAAATACTCAATCTGTAAATGGCAAAAAAAATAAGTGAGCAATAAAAAATATTGAAGTTTTATATTTGCGCAAAGAAAAGATTTAGACTGTATACTTTTTATTTCTATTGGAGGGGAATTCTCTGAGGAGTTTCAATGAAATATTATCCCCTCGGCAACAGTCACCTCTGACGTGATCGATTTGACTAAGCTCAGTGTCTGGAACGGAGCCGACACTCTTATTATAATAATGTGACCTAGATTATTTGCTTATACTATACGAGTACATCTACTTATTTTGGTTCATTATCATGATAATGTCTGGTACAGACACCTGTGAATTATGTATATCGATGCCTTCCGGCCCAAAGGGGGTAAGCGACATTTTTTGCAAAATAGACATATATATGGTTAGAATCGGCTTTTTTTTCTGCGTCTAATGGTCTAAGTTTCACGGCTCTAGGACAAACTTTTTGTCGCTTAGGCGTTAAAGGAATTGAGGTTCTAACACTAAGTTTTTCGTCATAAACGACAGTTATTTTTGTTATATTTTGTATTATGGTGGTTGGATAAAAATAATATTTCAAAACTTTGAGATAAGCAATTTTGGCTTTGAATATTTTTTCTTTACTTGAACGTTAAGTAGTTTGGGCTGGAATATTGGTTTACTAAACTTTCGGTTAGGATATTAGGGCAGTTTCTTTGGATAAAATATATGTCATTTATTACATTTAGGCCTCATTTCCGTGACTTTATTTGGCGCTTATTTTTATTTTCCCTAGTCACCAAATCAATCATCGAAGGCGCTTAGGATAAATCATCCAAACGAATGTCGCCTTAGATTGTCGCTTACCCTTTTTTTCCCTCCCGAAAAAAAAATATCTGGTATGGTGGTTAGACAAGAAGATAAATCAAAGGTTTGGTGGTTAGCTTACACAAGAATGACAAACAGCATCAGTTATCACTCTTTTTCGTTCGAACAAAATGTCGTTAGCGTTGCACACCGATCATACAGTCTGTATACGACCACGGCGTAAGCACCACCGTGCTCGTGGATCATTTTGGCCCAAAGTTTTATAAGGAAAATAAAACGGAAAGTTTATTTAATAGACTTTATGTTCATCTATGACTGTGTATTATTCTACTTAGTTATTTTAGACGATACTGAATAGTTAAATAAGTAGGACCTACAGTTTTGCTTTTCAGTACTTTTGTTTGTTTGTTGGCTAGTATATACGGCTGAGAAACATAATCAAGGGTTCGAATCCAAGGTTGGGCCAGCAAGGAGTTATTGGGTTTTTGTGATGAATTCTCTGCAACAGCCAAGAGTTAATCCTGTGCCTGATCTGACCCTTCTTTATCATGGTTAAATCATCCAAGGAGTCCTCCCAGGGCGGTACCTACGGGAAGGACTGTCAGAATTGTACTGACTAAAATCAACAGTGATCCTTCAATAGCCCTTTACGCTCCAGGGTCACGACTTCTTGATTAGACAGTCCCGCGACCCCGGCAGGCTTTGGCCCTCTAAGGAGGGCCTTGGTCGCGGGACTAACTGTTGTATAGGAAGCCTACAGAGGTATTAACGCAAAGACGGTTAGTTTCACACTGGTGTATTCGACGCCCGCACTTAGTATGTGGCGCAGCCACATCTACTTATAACTAGGTACACGCATACATAACACTTTTCCCCCTTCTTAAAACAAGGAAACACAATGTTACAAAAAATGAATATAATACAGAAAGAGAAAAGGAAAAAAAAATTAATAGTACTTTTTATAGTCTATAATTGGTACATTTCTACGAGCACGGACTGGCAGCGGCGTGTGGGAGTTCTCGTCTGATGGCTGCGGAGTGCTGAACTCAAGGTTGGCATCCTCAGCAGAAAGGTTTGACGGAGTTCCAGGTGTTTCGGTGGTTCCAGGCCGACATGGCGAGGTTGGAGATATCTCTGTTGACTTGTTAGTATTGTTATCGTCCTGACTTGAAGTGTTTCCGGTGTGAGAAACTGGGGACGAAGTACTTGAATTTTCCAAAGCCTTAGAAATATTACGAGTATCAACTGTGCTGTTCTCTGAGCTTTCTTCTTCTTGAGGTAAAGTAACATCCCACACGTCAGTTGTAATGCCATCTCCTTTACAAGGGCGGATCTGGTTTTTGTGTCTTTTTATGCTTTTATCAGAACCGTGTATCTTTATCGTGTACAATAATTTTCCAATTCTATTTACAATGGTTCCTTTTGACCAACAAAATTTTTTTTTATTCAAATATTTTTTGAACCACACTTTGTCACCAACAGTATATTCCTTTTGTGGCTTGCCGCCGTAATTCCTAACCTGTGAGCACTGTTTCTGTTTAATTAAAGCCGGTAAATCCGATGAAGAGGAAGAAATTAAAGTTGGTTTTGAAATTAAATCCAAACGTGAACGTAACTTGCGGCCAAAAACCAACTGAGCTGGAGAAGTCTCAGTAGTGCTGTTTACAGAATTTCGGTAGTCAAAAAGGTATTGAGACAGACGAATTTGAAAATCATCCTTACAACCAGATATTAAAATAGAGTTAATACCTTTTTTAATTATTTTAACAAATGACTCTGCTTGACCATTACTCATTGCATGGTAAACAGGTGAAAATAAATGTGATATATCGTTTAACTCACAAAATTTTGAAAATTCTTGTGACGCAAAGGAAGTTCCGTTATCAGTCACTATAGTATTAGGTATACCAAACCTTGAAATGAAGTCACTGAGTTTTGTTATAACTGCCTTACTAGTTATATTATTATTCATAACATAGCACTCAACCCACTTCGAATATGCATCCACTATAACTAAAAACATTTTGTTGCACATAGGGCCTAAAAAATCCATGTGAATTCTATGAAATGCATGCGGCGGGTGAGGCCAAGGTGCAAGCGGCACGCGTGGCGGAGAGGGCCGTAATTGTGCACAAACTTCGCATCCATTAGCCAATCTTTCCAAAGCTTTGTCAATGTCTGGAAACCAAAATCTAGCCCTAGCCTCAGCCTTCATTTTGACTATTCCAAAATGTGAACTATGAAGCTCGTTTAATATTTTACTTTGCAATGTTTTAGGTATAATTACTTTATGACCTCGCAATAATATTCCATTTTCCAACGATATTTGCATACGACATAAAAAATAAGGTTTCAGTAAACTATCTGTTACTTTGCGAGGCCAACCATTTTGAACATAGTTGACAATAAACTTTAAAATCGAATCCTTTGCCGTCTCAATTTCTAATTCTCGCGCAGTAACAGGTAAACAACCATCAATAGCAAAATTCACATAGGCAGCCTTCTCCCTCCCACACGGCGCACACACCTGGCAACGCTCCGACGCCGACGCACAGTTATGTCTCGGTATCGCACGAGATAAGAAATCAGCTGTGTTTTGAACGCTACTAATAAACTCGATTTCATAATTGTATGCACTCAAAAATATAGCATAACGTTGCAAACGGTTTGCCGATACTTCAGGAATGCCACGGCTTGGCTTAAATATGATCGTTAGTGGTTTATGATCTGTACGTAAGGTGAAAGGTTTGGGCCTACCATAAAGATATTGATGGTATTTTCTAACGCCAAAAATTATTGCCGTAGCTTCCTTTTGTATTTGCGAATACTTCTTTTCTGCTACAGTAAGTGAGCGCGACGCGTATGAAACCGGTTGTTCTATGCCGTTACTACCTATTTGTGATAATATTGCACCCAAGCCGACTGGTGACGCATCAACCGTTAGAATAATTTTAGCATTATTATCAAAGTGTGCGAGAACCTTATCAGAAGACATTATTTCTTTAATGCTGTTAAAAGCCGAACTTTGTTCAGATCCCCAACGCCACTTATTGCCTTTTTTTAATAACTCGTGTAACGGACTCAATATAGAAGAGGCATTTGGAGTAAAATTCCTATAATAATTAATTAAGCCCAAGAATGATTGTAATTCACTTACATTTTTAGGTACAGCTGCTTGCAAAATTGCATCAACTTTAAGTGGATTTTTCCTGATACCATTTTTATCTATTATGTATCCTAAGTACGATATTTCTGATTGAAAGAAAACACATTTTTCTTTTTTCAAAGTAAATCCGGCTTCTTGCAGACGTCTTAATACTTCTTTAAGCCGGTTCAAGTGCTCATATCTATTAGAACCAGTAATGCAAATGTCATCTTGAAAAACTAATACTCCGTCCATATTTCCTACTATGGTTTCAATTACTCTTTGAAAAATTGAAGGCGCGCTAGCTAAACCGAAAATGAGACGAGTGTGATTAAATAAACCCTGTGGAGTATTTATACAAGTGATGTTTTGCGAATTTTCATGTATTTTTAATTGATTGTAGGCCATTGATAGGTCTAGTTTACTAAATTCTTCCCCACCATGTAGTTTGATAAATAGTTCTTGCGCTGTTGGAAAAGGATACTTTTCTACAAGTAGTTGTTTATTGATAGTTACCGAGTAATCAGCGCAAATGCGAACACTACCATCCCGCTTAAGAACAGGCACAATCGGTGACGCATACTCTGAATGAGAAACCGGTTTTAAAATTCCTAGCGCGACCAATTTGTCCAACTCTTTGTTTACCTTATCTCTTAAGGCAAAGGGAACTGGGCGAGACTTGAAAAACACAGGTTTTGCATCTGCCTTAAGGGGTAAAACAATTTCAAACTTAGTAAAACAACCTAGTTCATCCGAAAACACTTTTGGATAAGCCTTAATTAGTTCTTGCAACAGATTATTAGTTTTAGTAATATTATTACAATAACCTAGTTTGGATACGAGACGTAACTCAAACGCACGCATAAAATCGCGTCCTAAGAGGGGAGGACCGCCGTCGCGAATAACATACACAGGCAGTTTGACCGTACGACCTCTGTATGAAATGTTTAACATCATACACCCTGTGACTAACATTTTAGTGCTGGTATACGTCAATAAATTTTTCTTAGGTGCTGTTAACGGAACTCCAGAGAAACTGTGTTTGTATAAGTTTTCAGAAATAACCGAGACTGGCGAACCGCTGTCTATTTCACATTTCATACTTTGACCCTCCAGCAATACAGTTTCAGTCATTGGCACTTCATTAAAACAATTGATATTTAAAAGTAACTCACCATCATCTCCCTCGTCATCGGTATTACCTTGTTCAATGCGATTCACTTTATTTTTTGAACACATTTTACGCAGGTGTCCTTTTTTATTGCACAATTTACACGAATAGTTTGCGAACCGACACTCCGACGATTTGTGGTTCTTGTACCCACATACCGAACACTTATCATTTCGCTGATTCTTTTGTGACGCATTCGACTCTTTTGTGTGAACGCTTTGATCAATCTTGAAAACCGTATCCTGATTTCCTTCAGTATTTCCTGTTGGTGCTACAGCGGCACCTTCACGCGCGCAGCGGGTACTTTCTGCTAAGTCCACAGCTTTACTCAGCGTCAAGTCTTCGACATTCTTGGCAAAGAGTTTGTCTCGTTCAGGACCTGGTAACATGCCCATAACAAACTTGTCTAGAAGATAATCTTCCAAATTCTTGAACGCGCAGTACGTAGCAAGACCTCGTAACCTCGCGGCCCATTGTGAGTGCGTCTCACCAGGCTGTTGCACAGCCGTGTAAAACTTATGCCTCTCCGCAAAACCGCAGCGTTTGGTCACAAAGTGGTCGTCCAATATTTTCAAGATATCATCATAGTTCTTCGTATCCAAATCATCGGGCAAGGCAAGATTACACGCCAGTTGATACGTGTTCTCCGTGAGTGCGCTCAATAGTACCGCCTTCCTCTTCACTCCAGCCTTATCACTATCCACGCCAATGCTATTGGCAATGAACCATTGCTGAAGTCGTCCTTTATAAAGCTTCCAGTCTTGAGTATGGTGATCAAAATTGGATATAGCTCCCAGTATTGAATTTGCACCGAACATTTTTTTTTTAATTTCAACGTGGGTAATCGTCGCCAATGTTGTATAGGAAGCCTACAGAGGTATTAACGCAAAGACGGTTAGTTTCACACTGGTGTATTCGACGCCCGCACTTAGTATGTGGCGCAGCCACATCTACTTATAACTAGGTACACGCATACATAACACTAACGAATACCGAGACTCCGAAACGTAAACAGCTGTTGAAGGACACCGTGGATTTTAGTCAGTACAAGTCTGCACCCGCACTGGGCCCGCATGGTGGATTATGGACCACTCCCTCTCTCAGAGAGGAGGCCTGTGTCCCAGCAGTGGGAACATTCATAGGCTGATGATGATGATGATGAAGTCTGACAGTCCCTCCTGCCCTGCTCTGAGTGGGAGAACTCATTTTATGAATTTACCTTCAAATTGCCGGCAGGTCTTTGAGGCACGCGTGGAACACGAAGCGTTACGCGCCTACGGTGACCGATCGGAAATCACCTCGCGACTTCCGATGCCATAGGCATCCCGCAGCGGTTAGGTTGTGAGGTGGAAGCTGTTCTCTCCCTCACGGTACCCGATACCTTCTTTGTTAACATGACAGCTTCGTAGAAGGAGGTGACCACTTCCCATTCTGTTTCGCCCCGCAGCATGGCCTCGACCATTGCCTGGCGCCAGAGGTATGTCGCTTCCGTGAGGATATAGCGGTGCTATGCCCAAGCGGGTCAGTCCTGCATCGAATGCTCCTCCGTGTCCTCCGTGCGGTCCCCGCAGTGGTGACACCCAGGTGTTTCTTCTTCCCAATCAGACACAGGAACCTCCCGAAACTTCCATGTCCGTTGAGGACCTGTGTCAGGCAGAAGGTGAGGACGCCGTGACGCCTCTCCAGCAACTCCTCACATGCCAGAGGGTCATAGCTATCAGAATGATCCGAGGATACCGCACGATCGCCTTCGAATCGGCCAACCTTCTTGCCGGATCGCTGCACTGGGATCTTGAGGCGACAGCCCTCCTGCGCGTCTATCAGAGGCGCGCGGAGGCGCATCGCCGGGGAAATCCCCGCTGCCTCGAAAAGTCCAGAGTGAGAGTCTAGAGAATCAGAGCTCCGGCGCGATCTCAGGGCAGTATGGAGGGAACGACTGTCGCAACCGAGGTTCGGGCACGCCGCAACCGCGGCGGTAAGACCCCTCTTTGAGGAGTGGCTGGATAGGCCCCACGGCGTCCTCACCTACCGCTTGACGCAGGTCCTCACCGGACTCGGATGTTTCGGGAGGTACCTGTGTCTGATGAGGAAGGAGGAAACGCCTGGGTGTCACCACTGCGAGGATCGCCGGGAGGACACGGTGGAGCATACGACCTCTCGCACCCGGCATTGGTCGCAGCCATGCTGCGGGGCGAGACGGAGTGGGAAGCGACCGCCTCCTTCTGCGAAGCAGTCATTCTCGCGAAGAAGGAGGCGGGACGTGGGAGGGAGACGACAGCGTCCACTCCTCACCCACGCCACAGTGGTAGACGCCCACGGCAACGGACGTCGCGGGACGATCTCCGGCCACCGTAGGCGCGGGCATGCGAGAGTCGAGTAATGGGCGACTCACTGCCCGACCATGGATCATGTCCGGGTCGACGGCACGTTGTGTTCTACGCGCGCCTGAAAGAGGTTCAGCATAATGACGGGTCCCCCCCTTTAGAGGGCCAAAGCCTGCCGGGGTCGCGGGACACACGTATACTGAGACCGGTACATAAAAGCTACTGAAGGACACCGTGGATTTTAGTCAGTACGAGTCTGACAGTCCCTCCCGCTCTGCCCTGGGTGGGACTCATTAGATGATTTTACCACGTAAAAAAAGCCACTACTCAAAGAGGGGTCTTACGTTTTGTCATACCTAAGAGGTAGTCCATGAGTATGAATTGCAGCATGGATGTATAACTATCAAGACTAACTTACTGTTAATAACTATTGTTTTGTGTTATTCTTTAAAATGAAGACAAAGAAAAAGAGAGATTGAGCATAATATCTTTTTTTATATCCGCATCTTAGTAAATGTCAGTTTAAAAACTTAAAAAGGTCTAATCTACTTATTTAAGTGTGGATGTATAATTTTATAAGAATTAAACACAATGTGCTTTCGCGTTGTTTATAAAAGTGCTAATTATATTTCTTATTGTTAGGGAACTTATTACAATTTCCTTGATCATCTCTCATTAACTAATAGCCGGTTATATCATATTGGCTGGACTTGATGAACAGAAAAGTCACAGGTATGCTCTTTTTCTTCAATAGAAATAAAACGAATGGTGCACTTAAATCATTTAGGTTGGAACTCAACCATTGAGTTTTTTTCATTTAATACGTTTTTTCCTGTTAGTAAATTCGGGACTATTTGAGGGTAAGCGACACTAAATTGTGTTAGGAGTGTGATTTATTATAATTAACAATGCCATTTCGTAGAGACCTAATCAAAAGCTAAACGGGTAAATTTTGAAACTTTAGGAACGTACAGAAAATTTTATATGATTTTTTTTCACTTTTTTTGAACTTTAAACTACTCTCCTGTAAAGTTTGTAAAGTGGCGGTTACCCCCTTTGGGCCGGAAGGCATCGATATGTTACTGTAAAAGCTCGAAGTACGGTAAATCTTAAGAGGCCGGTGTAACAAGCTCGCAATTGCAATTCGAGGCAAGTACAAAAATCAAACGAAACATTGCTATCTCTATCTATCGCAAACAAACAACCCATGCTTGACGCGACAGCGCTACTGTCATTCCAGATTAGTGATAAATTTGTTTGTGTTCCGTAATTCCAAAAATTCTTAATGGTAAATGATCGAAAAGGTTTTAAACATTTAGTAAATCTTAGGATTAGTAAGTTCAACACTCAATGCTGTAAGCATTGGTTGTAGCAATGCAACAATTGTCACCCAATAACATTGGGTGACAACTCTACTGAAGCTTTTAGCAAATGTTATATCGTAGCTGTACAATTTCTTTTTTTATTTTAACAAGATCGTCTGTCCACCTTGTTGATTGCAGACTTTAAGTTATGTAGTTACAAATACTTCTAGGTGCTAAAAACTTGATCTTAATAATATTATAGCTTCGTATTTAAGTTATTATCAATACAAATGTTTAGCACTGATAAATATTCTCAATCAGAATGTGACTTATAATAATTTTATATCATAATGAACCAATGTATACTTAAAAACAAGAGTTCATTAATATGCACACACGGAGAGGGAGGGACTAAGGGGAGGCTGCATCTGTTTGTAAAATGGAAATGTAATTTAATAAAAAGTGTTATGTTAATAGCGAAAGATGTGATAAAAAAGTACATATTTTTATAAAAGGTTTTACTAAAAACTGGGTCACTGGTTACAAATACATACGAGACAAACAAATAAAAGTTACAAATACATACGAGACAAACAAATAAAATTATAAACCGAAATAATATTATAAACCGGAATAATATTATAAACCGAATAAATAAATATTATAAACCGGAATAATATTATAAACCGAAATAATATTATAAACCGGAATGATTTCAAAGTTAATTTACTGTATTGTATGACGATAAATTAAATACGAAAAAAAAAAACAATGCTAACTGGACTTTTCCTACTAAATCCATTTAGTGTTGAATTACGTAGGTACTTACAAGAAAATCATACAAACATACAATTTGAAACAAAGCTCTCTGGCTGCAACCTACAATCTAAGTAGCGTGATTGTTCCAAGTTAGCCGTAATGCTCCGTGATTGTGGCGCAAATCGACACAATCATGTAAGCCTAAGTGAATTACTTAGCGGACTTAAGGACGCCGGAGAGTTGTAGCGGACCTAATGTTGGCCGCTAGGTCACCTTGGTCCAACACGCCACACAGATAAGGGTGGCCACTGACGGCCAGACTAACTATTGCAGTTTTAGGGATTTCAAAGTTATGTTTCGAGTAGAATTTTGATGTGTGAAATTGTTGGTAATTTATTTTAATGTTTAAACATGAGAGTGTTATGCTTTTGGTGTTAGATTTAAATTTTATGTAATTAGAATGTCTAGACTGGTCTGGACTGATGAAGACAAAAGTAGGTACCTATTATATAAATAATTTTAATCATGTAGATTTGCTCGATGTAGAAATAAATTGTGTCTACACTAGTACCTACGTATAGTATTATGAAGAGGTAAAATACCTACGTGTTTTTATCAAAATCAATAAACTTTCTTGACTAGAAGTAGTCAGGAAACGAACCAACCGATTAAGAAAAACCATCCTGTATTACTACACAACTCGATAGTGTCGCTGATAAGGATCAAATTCTGAAAAGTTAAGTGAAATTATATACGGTACGGCAATCTTGCTAAAATTTTAATAGATCAATTTAATAGTACATTGTTATCCAAGGCGTGAAAGTTACTTATTTACGTCCCGAGACGGGGTTTGGCGCCCGTAACGTAGTGAGGGCGCTAATAGTTCGAGGGACTAAATAAGTAATTTACCCGAGGTGAACACTGTGCTTTTCATTATGAATACGAGGAAAGTAAAATTAACAACATAAATTTTAGCTAAAGAAAAAATGACTTATTCGTCAACTCGCGCGCAATTAACTCGCTCGCTCGAGTGAGTGTAGATCGGATTGTCACTTTGCCGCTTGTTTTTTTTTTAATTTTTGTGCTGTGGTCGTCCATCTATACAGCCAGGATTTTTCATGTTCATCATTTAAAAATTGGCAAAGATTTTGTCGAAATCTGTATTATTTTAGAGAAATAGTTGAAACTAATTTATTTTAAAGTCATTATTTATATTTTACTTTACCTATATTATTTTAATTTTAAATCGCTCTTTAATTTCGTGGCTGTATAAAAAGTTTGAACATGGTTCAATAGAAATGTCAAAATAGAACTAGTTTTTTTTCTTAAATTTGGCAGCTGTCAGTTGAAAGCGATTTTCCCTAGGGCGGCAATGGATAACTTTCAAACGGCTAATCAGACATGTAATGACCTACTTTCAGAGTATGAGTAATGAAAAATAACTTTGAAAGCACCTGGCAAAGTTTAAATCCCGACTCAATGATCTCACTTATTATTTTTTTCAATCTTTAATATTAAATTAAAAGATGTATTACATTTCAAGATGCAAGAATCTTTTTTGGTCAAAAGGAAAATTCATGGACAACTTTACAGCTTGAATGAAACATATGTTATGAACAAGAATCTATCCAAACTGTTTTTCCGAGAGAGGCTGACCCTCTCTCGGAATAACAGTATGGATAGATGGACGGATGTTTGTTAATTAATTACATTAAAACGGCTGAATGGATCTTAATGTTTAGCTCAGGGATAGTTAACGGTCGAAATACCAGATAGTAACCTAACTGGTTCGGCGTACACACCTCTCAACCAGGTCCAGTTGAAAACCAGCGTCAGGCACTTAGTTGCCTCGGTAACCGTGACCCTGGTACATAAAGGGCTGTTGAAGGAACTTAGTTGCCTGACATTTATGCTGAACTGGCTCTATTTGGAGCAGCCGTGGGGCAATAGTTATTTGTGCAACAAGAGAGCAAAGTCTTTTTTTGCTGCGAGTGCTGATTTTGAATCCTGAGCAAGCGAAGGGTTCAACGATTGAATCACGAGCGTAGCGGATTCAAAGGCACGAGATGCAAAATACTTTGCTCTCGTGTAACACACATAACTTTTCACTTCAGCAGCGAGAACACTTTAGGAGATAAAATAATAAAGAGGAATAGATTGAAATAACTATTAACGTATTCAACTCTTTACGCCAGCCACGAAATTATATTCCCGCTCTTTTATTTAAATTAAGGTGTGTTCGGAAATTAAGTATAGCACCCATGATATTTTATTATCTATACATATAATAAATCTGTAGAAGGGTCAATTCTGTACATTGAAAATATTGAAAAAATAAATAGCGGGGGGTGTTGCTGGATCGATACCAAACCCAAATATGTGATTAAAAAAAATTTTGTCTGTCTGTCTGTCTGTCTGTCTGTCTGTATGTGCAGGCATCATGTGAAAACTAACGGTTCGATTTCGATGAAACTTGGTATAATTATACCTTATTATCCTGGGCATAAAATAGGATACTTTTTATCCTGGAAAAATACGTAGAAAAAAAAAATCTGTATCAAACCTTATTATGGAACCACTGGCGACACCTATTATCAAAGTAGAACATTACGCCACGCCTGCCTCCATTGATTTCTAAAAAGGTTCCACCACTCACCACTAGATGGCGTTGTGCCTATGACGTGCATTTCTGAATCGCGAATAGCTCAATAGATCTCCTTAATTATTATAGGCTTAGCCGTATTTGGGTCCAATGGATATTTATAAGATGTCATTGTCAGAGTTACTCAAAATGGAGAAATGAACCATCCACGCGAAGACCAACATCCGCGCGGACGGAGTCGCGGGCGGAAGCTAGTTCAAAATATTTATGTAACATTATTGAAACTAGAAATAAATATTTACAGGTTAAATATCAGTTTTATTTGCAGTAAATACGTTTAAATACTACGTATACATATAAGTTAAAAATTCAGTAAATTACACTAAGACATAATTATCTTTTTGCAAAATTTCTTTAGTTAGTAGGTACAAATTCAAACCGAGCGTGTTTGTCTTTGAGGTCGAATTCAAAATCGGAATTTAGAAAGGGCTGGTCTTTGTCCCTCTCTCTTTCTAATAGCGGGAAAGAGATGGAGTGTAAATGTTTCGAATTGTATGATTAACCCAAGGCTGAATAAGATATTCGCGGCTTTTTGAAAACAAAAATTAAAAAGTTACTTTGTCTCACTCAGTGAGCAAAATCGCATTTTGCTCACTGATTTCAGGAAGCAAAATCTACATGTTTGAGCTACTGAAGTGAAAACAATTTTTACGCATCAAGCTACACAAAACCAGTTTACCATGGTCTCGATTTGTATGGTCTTTCCGTGTATTCAACGATCAGCTTATACTGGTTTTGTATAGCTTGATGTGTGGCCGTGTGTACCAAATAGTTTTAGGTTATTTTTATTTATTTATTTAATCACTTGTTCATTTTAATTTATTTTATTATGCCCTGCGTCTGTACCAATAAATGTTATTTCTTTCTTTTGTTTAACCCGTTTATCATGGAACTAGCTGCTCCCCGCGGTTTCAACTGCAGTTTTGTTTTTATAGGCTGTGTTATGTTAAATAGCCTATAGCTTTCCTAGATAAATTCAGATCTCAAAAATATTTTTCCAGTTCGAACAAGAAGTGTCCGAGATTGGCGCGTTCAACCAAAAAAACTTTTTAGCTTTATAATGTTATTAGTATAGATAATATATTGAGTAACACACGAGCAAATCCCTGGCAACAGCTACTAGTAATTAATTTAATATTTAATATTGTCCATAACAATATAACTAATCTTGTTTTTCTACTTAACTTGTTTTACTCTAAACAAACCAGACATAAGCTATTTTTGTAAACCTATGATATCTAAACTGGTCAGCGGACAATTTTTTTTAGCCACGACATTTGAAGGTAAATGGTGAAGGGTAATGGACACATTAGTCCGTCTGGACTTAACTACGTAGCTCTGGTTTTTTAGTTCATTAGCCAAACTAACTGGTAAAGGTAAGCCTTATTACTACCCTGTTACCCCTGAAGCTTAATTGAATGCTATTTGTGTTAATTAAATACCCAGTTTCAGAATTCCGAGGTACTACCAGTTCTCTAAGTAAACCAAATAATTAGGAATATTAACTTTCTGAGAGTGATCCTTGTGCTTTAAATATCCAGATAGGTACTCTTGAAAATAAGAATCACAGTGGCAGTTGTATTTTTTTAATCAAAATGATCTTGATAAAAGAAATGTTTCGTAAATCTTCATAAATCGTACAGAATGCCAACAAAAAGTAAAAAATAAAACCTGTGGCACTCGGGGACTGCCGCGGAAAAGCTGTTGCATAGCATTTTTTATCAACTTATGCAATTATGATTATTTATTATATATGAAAAATAAGAAAAAACTTGAGAGGTGTCAAAGGACACCCGGATCTAACGAAGTTACTGTATACACTCAACAAAAATAATCGTCGCGACACCACACTGTTCAATGCGAAATAGAAAGACGAAACTAAAATATCTGGCTTGCTTTCTATAAGAGAGAGAGAGAGACAGACAAAGAAACATGCGCACGCCGCACGGCTTACAATAGCTTACTATAACAAAAAGTGTCGTTACAACTTTTCGTCTTAATTTTTTCCGTCTAGCCCCCTTTCGCAACGCGCGATAAGGAACTTCGTTCCAAAAATTATCGCCTACCGCGAATATTTAACGAGAATATCATGCCATCGTTGCTCTATAGGAAATTACTCTACTAATTAGGCTATGATCAGCCACGTCAATTAAGTGAAACGTCAAAAAAAAAATTCATTCATACAAATTTTATTCATTCACGTTGACATGACAGATGCGTGACAGTGACAGTGTTAGGTTTATTTTCGTTATGGAATTTCTTGATTCGGTCGTCGCGCTCAAAGCCCGCGATAAAAGCTATGCAATAGCTTAAAAAAATGTAAGTGAAGAAAATTTGTTTAGCAGTTTTCATTTCTCCAGGCTCAGGTATTTGTGTGAACTATATTTATACGAATTTGTTCGTAACTACGTAACAAGGAGTATTCAATAAATATAAGTAGAGTGTAAACTTGTCTGTGCTCAGATTTCAAATTTAGAAGCTGTCAGCTGGTTGTCTCCCACGCAATGTTACAACTTGCAACTACAGGCGCGCTCTACCAGATACTTTCTATATTACGTTTATTCTTGTGTTTTCTTTTAAAGGCTACATAAAATTTCCTTGAACAAAGTGCATTTTTAAGGTTTCTTATTAATTAATTGCAGAATACCCCAATGAAGTAGTAACTACATTATTTTTTACCTTAATTGAAATCAGTGTGAGCACCGATTAGCTGTGTGCCGCCATGCAAGTAACACACGAATACGACATAGAAAACGTGTGTCGTACACACGTACCGTTTGATTCTGGCGCACGTTAGCAAGAAACGTTGGACACTCCATCGCTCACAATCAGTTCGCCGGACCAATCAGAGGGGGTGTAATTTCGACCATTACGCGTCCACCGCTCGGCGCAACTAATACAAAGGCCTGTGTCGCTCATCGTCATTCGGTAAATTATCGGGCGTCGGCGGCTGAACCCGCTGTAATGAGCAGCCGACCCACTGCCACAGTGCCACATTACATGGATGGAATTCTTACCCCTGCCTGTCTACCTGTTTGGTTTACCTTTGACGCCTCGTTAACACAATTAGTCTGAAAAAAACACAACCACTTTGTTAAACGTGTCCCATGCGAAATTAATAATTTTTGTTCCGATTTGGATAGTAAATAATTGAGTAAAACTCATCAGTTCAATATTAAAATACATAATAATGATTTATCCATCCACTTTAATATTTAACTATTGCAGCATATTGTCATTACCAACTGTTTATTGTAACAGTACTAATGATGTAAATTTTAAAGCACGTTCGTGCAAACTTTACGAAACGCCCGCCGCAGCGGCTTAATACATTTTATGTTTATTTAAAAGTTTGCATTAATAAAGTGAACATTTCCTTTTAATGTACGAATATAGTATGTACACTTGAGGTGTTATTAATTTTCTTTACGAGAATTCACATAATCCTAGAGTTTATGAATGAGTGCGAGCGGCCGCGCGGGCGTGCGGCGTGCGGGCCTGCGAGCGTGCGTTGCGTCCGTTTTACTCGCGTGATATACTGCTCACGAACACGACCGCTCCCGCCAATTTGTTTAAATTTTTATCACCACTTTTTAATTGAGATATTAAAAATAGTGTTTTGCCGAGCAATTATAAACATTACGTTCACTATGTTCGTCGCGTTATTCATCGCACCAAACAAAATTTTATTTTGTGCGATAACAATCTTGTGATTTTGTAAAAATGCATTTTATTAACAAGGTAGGGTAACGTAAACGTTTTGCTTCCGTATTCCGGGAACGTAACGAAAATAAAGGAAAGGAAGGCTGGTCACGTCTGTCGCCTGCTTGGATCTGCGACTCATAGTTACATATAGAAGGAGCTGTACACCGATCTTACTCGAGAGATTTATACCAAAAAGTTGCGCGGCTCTGGGTTCCAACTACTCTATGTATGGCAGCTCTCAGTGCAATGGAAGTGTTTCCACTATATATTTTTCTTTAGCTCCAAGTTTCTTATAATGAACTTCCCGTTACCGTGCAGGGTGTGTAGCAATTTGAACTCGTATGCGAATAGTTGGCGGGTTGTTAGCGGAATTGTCGACTCAACCTATGACTCGCCACGATTTATACGAAAAAAAGTAAGATCTAGTTTTCTTGTTCACAAAATCCGGAACATGGAACGAGAAACGGTTTATAACTAAAATGTCGACATCTTTTCGGGTGAAGCGGAGTATGATAAATTTTGTAGAGGACGACTTAGTAGGCTCTCTTTTGCCGGATTAAGTTATTAAAGCATTTTTGCTTTTAAAATTTTAGCTACAGGAAAAATACGGGAAAACTTTTCGTCATAAAGGTTTTTTGTTTTTTTAAATAAATTCTGGTAAAAACAAGGTATTCTTTAATGCACAGTAGCAGTTATGTTCCAAATCACGCCTAGCGTTCCGTTGATCCGTGTTCGCCATTATGTCACAACTACCGTTTTAAGACAACTCCTCCCGCGGCTGCGCGCCTGGTAGCTCTTATCGCTCCTCGCTGCAGTCAGTCAGCGGTGTTTTGTTCTTTATCGCGATGTTTTGATGACTCTCGCCTTAACTCGGATGAAAAATCACTTTCGGCTTGTTGAACCGTTTTTTCCGCCTCGTATTACGAGCTACGAAATTCCTTTTTTTTTACTTTTTCTTTCAGTTGTCCCGTTGTATAGAGGCGGTTCAGTCGAGCGTTGTGTTTGTGTGCTGTTAACAATGTATGTTCAGGATATGTTTAGGTTCATAAAATTGTTTTTTTTTTTCCTTTTTAGAGGTTTGAATGTAGTAATGCTTTCGACAGCAGCAGAGCAGTGGTGGCCCAGTGGTATCGGCCCCGACTTACGAGTTGTAGGTCGTGGGTTCGAATCCAGGCAGGCGCATTACTTTGTGTAATTTGTTTCATCACCACTGCTCTTAAAACGGTGAAGGAAAACATCGTGAGGAAACCGGCATGTCCTAGAACCAAAAAAATTGAAGACATGTGACATCCACCAACCCGCACTGGGCCCGCGTGGTGGATTATGGCCCACTCCCTCTCTCAGAGAGGAGGCCTGTGTCCCAGCAGTGGGAACGTTAATAGGCAGATGATGAATACTTTCGACAGAATTTTTGTGTCGCCAGAGCCAGATTGGTGTATCTAAAAAAAACTTTTTTTTAAAAAAGTACCGACTTCAAAACAAATACAAAAAAAAAGTTTAAAATAACTTTTCTTTCGGAAGTCGGTGGCAATAGTCAATGACACAACAAAACAAAGCCACCGACTTATATGAAAACTGGGCAGTTCTAGTAGTATATTACATACATACGGGTCGAATTGATAACCTCCTTTTTTTTGAAGTCGGTAAAAAGTACTTTTTATTTGTATGTTTTTTTTTTTAACAAAGTTTTAATCAGTAAGAAAATAAAAAAAGATTATACAACTATGTAAGTGTATATCGCATTGCAACCTATTTTCCCACGTTTTTATACACTCACAATTCTTTTTACGTGCAAAAGTTATCGCAGTAGGAATCGAACTGATCAGCATTACATTGCTCCTACGAGTACCCCGTTCAGTTGGCAGTATACTACATTTTTACATGCGCTGCTCGTAAATAGTCTCATCGGCTGCACGCATGTGTATTGGCAACTTTAGTGGCCATATATCTTAGTGTCGGTAAAGTAGTATTAGTAGCAGGAGCAAAGTGACACCTCTATTACGTACCTGTGCAAGTTGGGGGCCACTGTGCGGTCGAGTGTCACTTAAAGTACCACTGACACATTTTCGATACGATGTTCTTTTTCTTTCTGCTTCCAATTTGTATAGGCATTCCTTTGATCATTATTATAAAAATATATTCACTGTTTTGACCTTATTGCTTCTAAGAAATGTCTCACAGAGTTGATAAAATGTAACAGAAAATTGATTTCTTCATAATTCCTGGAGTTTTATAAATAACTTTAGCGTGGAAGCCAAGCAGTAGTATTAGGTTTTATTTTAAACTGTTACGAGTACATTTCATATTAAGGTGTGGGTGTTAATAACTTCAGGAAAACTATAGTTACTGACTTTCTTGTTCTAATTCCACAAAAAGAACACAGCTAGTGATATTAACCAGAGGCATTATTTGCGAAGACATGAAACTGTCTGAATCAGCGCCTAATTGCTAGAACAATTTAATAAAGTCACGCTAGGGGGCGTTCCGGTTGAGGTAAAGTAATTACCTTCATTGTTTGTTATACCCTTATCTTTTAAAGACAACATGTTCAGCGGCTGTTTGTTTCCTTAATGTTCGGAAAGGTCAGTCGCGGACGACACGAGGCCGATTTGTGGCGAAGGAGAATAATAGCATTGGTGGCAACTGAACCCACTTAAAACTAGCTAATACAGTCATATAAATAGCTAAAAATAGCGCTCAAATTAGTACTTAAAATCTGGCTTCATTTGCAATTCAAATTCAGATGTCATGAGTCCGTAGTGTTAGTATCAACAATGTTACTTAATAAATAGTATTAGTAACAAGGAGACTGCGAAGGCGACAAATGAAATATATAAATGTTAACCGGTATGGATCTAAACCCAGTGGGGCAGTAGTCCTAAAGATCTGAGAACTTGCTCAGGACAATGTTGGTGGCAGTGTGTAGCCGAGCGGCTAAGGACGCCTCCGCAAATGAAGTAGACACATTAAAACACCATGACAGCTTCAACAGAATCACACATTTTTTTTGTTAACATTATTCTATTTTCTGACCATTTCAGTTCGTCAAAATACTGAAATATTTAACGAAATAAATAGCATAAGGAAACCGTCACCTAGTTGGCGCACCAATTCCAATATGTCAACAGCAGAGTCGCTTAGTTTAGAAGAAAAACTACGATAAAGTTTAAGGCGGAAATTAGAATAATAGTTCCTTGTCCATACTTCATACAACACAAAATATAATAATATTCAAGTTGCAAATATTAAAATCTCAAAAACGTTTCCATAGAACCTACAAACGAACTTACCTATAGATAGGTAACCTTCTTTGTTTGTAGTTTATAATCATGTTGATGGTACATAAACCTACACAAACAAAGTCTAGAATATAAATTGCCTAGAAATATCAACATAAACATAATTATGTATTTAACTTAGACGCACGAAAATTGAGTGTCTAAATATAAAATTGGTGGAAGTCGGAGTGTCATGGCTGCCAAAGTTACGAATTGTATGAACAATTTGAATATTTAAAGGATCTGTAACTCTGTATGAACCCCTGAGCTATATCATTGAGTGTAATGTTCTCTTTGAACTAATCTTTCGCTAGTTTACGTAGTTTTGTGCTACTTATTTCTTGTTGAACAACTTGTTACATTAGCCCAAAAATATTTTTCAAGTCACATATTGTTATTTAGGAGTTTTGAAAACTTAGGAATCTTTTGATAAGTACTCGTATCTTTCTTTGCAAAAGTATTAATCTTGAACAACACGCTCTTTGTATTTTTCAAAAGGGTATGCCTGAAAAAACCTAATTAGTCCTTGACTTAGACTTTCAAAAATTATTCGGGCAATTTTTTTTATTACGCAAACCATAATTGGAAAAGATACGACACTTTTAAAATTGGCAATACGTCAGAAGCAAGTACGTAGAGCCTTGATATTAATAATATTCATTGATTTAACACTGAATGTTATTACCATAGGTTGAGAATATTATGTTACAAAATAGTATTGTGAAAGTAACTGCAGGCCCAAGGAACTCGCTCGAGCCTAGATTTGCATGTAAATTAAAGATTAAACTTAGATCAGTTCACAGGTTGTTAGCTAGAACCTGGCCTACGTCGAGTCCCTGAAGAGAACTGTAAAAGTAAAGGTACGAAACTCTGTCCAATAATAACTTGAAACTCGACTGTTATACTTCAGGGAGCAAAATACGTGTCAAGGTTGAAAAGCCCTTGTCAGTGCCTACTCTGTTTCTGTGTAGTGCCAAAACAGATAAAATGAGCTTTTCACAAAGGTGTATTTAACTATTTATTTGTGTACACACAGAAAGTTATGTTTTAGTTTGGATTCAAATTAAGAGTAGCATAGATTACAACTCACGATCTATCGCTTGCTAGTCTGGATCTTACCCCACGCCCTCACAACCCGTTCACGATTTTGGTCTAAGTAGTGATCGGAGCGTTGGGCGGCACGAATAAGACATTAGTTACTTTGAAAGTACGCGAATTCGCAACTGGCATGATCTCGTGGTGTGTTTGAAACATTTCTATACATTTGCCGTCCCGCTCTAAGCCACCGCTCATAGCGGCATGGTCGTGACAGGGCCGTAACAAAAGCAATCAAACTGGCAAATACATAATCGAGTATGTTGTGTATTTGACACGAAAGTCGCGCCTTGCCGTGCCGATCATTTATATTAAGCAGTCTTAATTAAATAATTGAACTACAAGCACTAAATATTAATTTCTCTCTAAACCGAACACCTATATCGTTCCCAAACAATCTGCAGACATTAGCGAAACCTATGCATACGCTTATCATAACGTGAGGTAACAAGGCGGAAGATTAATTTCCTTTGTATCGTCTCTTAGAGGATCCTGTGGTGGGGGAGAGGGGGGGAGGCTGTACAAGTGCCTCTGTGATTACATAGTACTGCAATGTATCGGAGGTTCTGCAGCTTTCAGGAGGGCAGGGAGTTTCGAATAATATTGAGGTCAGTAGATACAGATACCTAGAGCAATCCATGATTGGTCTCTGCGAGCAGTTAAAGTTACTGGAAGAAAATAAAATGAAATGAAATAAAATAGACAGTCTCACAGCAATAAAATGAATCTTTTGTAAAACGTAAATACGTAGAGACGCCAGCACACCAACCTACCCCAATCTGGCAAATTTCTTTAATCTATATTTTCAAATTTATCTTAAACGCAAAAGGTTCACGGGCACGCCGCAATCGCGGCGGTAAGACCCCTCTTTGAGGAGTGGCTGGATAGGAGTCACGGCGTCCTGACCTACCGCATGACGCAGGTCCTCACCGGACACGGAAGTTTCGGGAGGTACCTGTGTCTAAGGAGAAAGGAGGAAACGCCTGGGTGTCACCACTGCGAAGATCGCCCGGAGGACACAGTAGAGCATACGGTGCAAGACTGCCCAGCTTGGGCAGAGCACCGACGTGTCCTCACGGCGGCGATAGGCGGAGACCTCTCGCGCCCGGCATTGGTCGCGGCCATGCTGCGGGGCGAGACGGAGTGGGAAGCGGTCGCCTCCTTCTGCGAAGCAGTCATGCTCGCGAAGGAGGAGGCGGGCCGCGTGAGAGAGAGGACAGTGTCCTCCCTCCGCCCCACCCGCAGTGGTGGACGCCCACGGCGACGGACGTCGCCAGACGATCTCCGGCCACCGTAGGCGCGGGCATGCGGGCGGCGAGTAAAGGGCAACTCGCTGCCCGACCATGGACCATGCCCGGGTCGACGGCGCGTTGTGTTCCACGCGCGCCTCAAAGAGCGTCAGCATAATGACGGGGCCCCCTCTCTAGAGGGCCAAAGCCTGCCGGGGTCGCGGGACTTATACCATTACCGTGACCCCGGAACATAAAGGGCTATTGAAGGACACCGTGGATTTTAGTCAGTACAAGTCTGACAGTCCCTCCCGCCCTGCCCGGGGTGGGAGGACTCATTTGATGATTTTACCACGCAAAAAAAAAAAAAAAAAAAAAAAACGCAAAAGGTTCAACATTCAATTAGAAAATAATGACCGATAGTGGTAGTTTGATTTTTTAATTTTTGCGTTTGTTGCGTGGTAACATCATCAAATGAGTCCTCCTACCCAGGGCAGGGCGGGAGGAACTGATGCCAGGCTTGTACTGACTAAAATCCATGGTGTCCTTCAATAGCACTTTACGTTCCAGGGTCACGGTAATGGAATAAGTCCCGTAACCCCGGCAGACTTTGGCCCTCTATAGAGGCCGGGGGGCCTCGTCATCTTGCTGACGCTCTTTGAGGCGCGCGTGGAACACAACGCACCGTTGACCCGGGCGGTGGTAGTTTGATTTGGACTTTTTCTCGAGGGCGTAGCAGAAAGTACGGAACGTCACCTATACACCTACATACCTTTGGTATGTAAGGATTTATTTATGCCTTTCGCATCATCTAAGTTCCTACATATAGTCATACAAGCACACCGGTGGCCAGTACTACTCACCAGACCTATGCAAGATTGCAAGTATTATTTATTTGAAAGGTTTCACAATAACAAGGCATTAAATCTTTTAATACATGAAGTCACTTCATCATTCCATTAGAGAAGTAAGTGCCGCCTCTACACCGCATGCCACAGTGGGGGACGTTGGCATGCGGCTCGTGATATAAATCAGAAAGTTGTTCCGTCGCTATAACTTGTGTTTACGAGCTTACTAATACACTGACACGTGAGCAATTATTATAACTGATACCGCCGATGTTCAGCCAGTAGTTTTGTGGTATGTAATAATTGTTCGTCACCATTGCTCTCAAAATGCTGCAGGAAAATTTACGTGTCGAATTGAAAACCTCCGCCTTTTTTTTCTCGAGACTGTGTAGTACATTTTCCAGGGCCGCGGTAACCTCTTATAACATCCCTCTAGAGGATGCTTGGCCTTGCCCTGGGATAGTATGATTTTTGCTATCTCAGTATATCAACAGCATCAATTTGTCTGAATTCAAGTTCGGTAATGTGTGGCACCTAAAGTACTTCGTCTGTGGCATCGTCTGACATCGTTCGTGTTTATTATATTTATACCCGCTAATTAATGACGTGCCTTATCTGTTAAATCTTAAACAAAAGTAAGTGAGTTCCAGAGGTAAGACAGGTGTTTGAACTTGTTCGCATAAGTACAGTGTCAAGCAGTAGAAGCATGTGCCAAGCTATGCTGCATGTCTGCCGCTGAATTTTTCACATACTCGCATATTTACATATAGTTACTGTACTTTCTTGACCACTATTAAAATATGTGGTCAAGGAAGTACCTAGCTGTCACCACAGTGACTCTTCTATCATTCCATTCTAGGCCTGTTGGTCTAGTGGTTAGTGACCCTGACTGCTATGCCGGAGGTCGTGGGTTCGATTCCCACCCAGGACAAATGTTTGTGTGATGAGCACGATCATTTGTTCTGTGTCTGGGTGTAATTTATCTATAATATGTATGTATTTAGAAATATATAAGTATGTTTATCAGTTGTCTAGTACCCATAACACAAGCTCTGCTTAGATTGGGACTAGATGGCGTTGTGTGATAGTTGTGGAATATTATTATATTATTATTCCTATTTTCATTTCATTGCATTAAAAAAAATGAAAATCATCATCATTGCATGTGCGCTGCTAAATAATGCAGCAGATTTTCAAATATTTGAAGTATTTATTTTGCATACATCAGAAACTACAAAGGACATCACCTGCGGCCAGTACATTTTTGGGCTAATTTCAAAAGTGCCGGCCAACAAAAATAAACTTATTATTTACATAGAGCGTAACATAATAAACATTTTTTATTACTACACCTAAATCGTAAGTCAATTCACTGAGAAGTTATTCAACCACAAAATGTTAATTCTGTGTATGGAATGGCACTTACACCACCTACACTAAAATTCAAATGTTTTCATTCGCACTTGGAACGTACCAACTGAAACAAGCACTCAGCTATTATGCAGAGCACACGCTGGCAACTGGTGTGTTCGTAATTGAACTAGGAGGGCAAATTCCTGCTGAACATCTGGACGAGCTAGAAGGAAGAGATCTTTTCGTACTTAGAGTTCGAATCCAATTCCGACAAGTGTTCGTTCACGAACTTATAATGTTTATATCGGTGTAGATATGGCCTTCGAAGGACGTCAAGCTATAATGCATTATTATTGCACCTGCCATATTGGGAGAAGAACCATCGGCTGCTGCTCCCATGTAATGTGTATTGTGTGGTACACGGGGTATGCAAGGTATTTGCCTGTTATAGACATTCCTGCGGAAGGATTACAGGGGATTTTAGCGCCTTTAGGAGAATCAGAAGAATTAAACCTCATGGCTGAATGACGCTTGCTACAGCTGCAGTCTTCCGATGACGCAAAGTCATATAGGCAGCTCAATAGACGTATGTCTAAGTCCTTGCGACACGATCTGCGTCTCTTTAATACGAATCGTGTTAAAGAGACCATACAGCGAAACCAAGGCTCCAAAGTGTTCGCAAAGGACAAGTCTATTGGGCAAAACCAGATGACAAAGCTGAAACGGGAGGATGGCAGCATAGCGTCGACCAAAGCAGAGGTTTTAGGCGAGATCGAGAGGTTCTATGGACAGTTATACACTTCGGTCGCAAAGCCCGTTGACAGCTTGGTAGGAGATCCATGAACCAAGCTGTCCCGACATTATACCGAAGATATCCCGGACATCAGTCTGTACGAGCTTAGGATGGCCCTGAAGCAGCTTAAGAACAACAAGGCGCCGGGCGAGAACGGAATCACTTCAGAGCTTCTGAGAGCGGGTGGAACACCGGTACTTAAAGTCCTCCAGAAACTCTTTAATTCCGTCCTCTCCGAGGGCAAGACGCCTCAAACGTGGAGCAGGGGTGAGGTGGTGTTGTTCTTCAAAAAAGGTGATAACAGCCTATTGAAGAACTACAGACCCATTACGCTTCTGAGTCATGTTTATAAGCTGTTTTCAAGGGTTATCACGAACCGTCTCGAAAACAGACTTGATGACTTCCAGCCTCCCGAACAAGCCGGTTTCCGAAGAGGCTATAGTACCATAGACCACATCCGGACGCTGCGGCAAGTTATACAGAAGACCAAAGAGTATAACTTGCCATTATGCTTAGCGTTTGTGGACTATGAGAAAGCCTTCGATTCGGTGGAAACATGGGCGGTACTTGAGTCACTCCAGCGATGCCGTATTGACTATCGGTACATCGAGGTGTTGAAGTGTTTGTATAATAACGCCACCATGTTGGTCCGAGTACAGGAGCAGAGCACGAAGGCGATTCCATTGAGAAGAGGCGTAAGACAGGGGGACGTTATCTCCCCGAAACTATTTACTGCCGCAATGGAAGACGCCTTCAAACTCCTGGAATGGCAAGGACTTGGCATCAACATCAACGGCGAATACATCACTCACCTTCGGTTTGCCGACGACATCGTAGTCATGGCAAAGTCGATGGAGGAACTCAGCATGATTCTCGATGGCCTCGACCGAGTTTCACAACGGGTGGGCTTGAAAATGAACATTGACAAGACGAAAATTATGTCAAATGCCAATGTTGTGCCCACCCCAGTCTCTGTTGGAAACTCGGTAGTCGAAGTTCTTGACTCATATATCTATTTAGGACAAGTAGTCCAATTAGGTAGGTCCAACTTCGAGAAAGAGGTCAACCGCCGAATCCAACTCGGTTGGGCAGCGTTCGGGAAGCTACAGGTATCTCGGACGAAAAGACATTGGTCTTTTCGTCCGAGATACCTCAGTGCCTCAAGACGAAAGTCTTCAACCAATGTGTGTTACCAGTGATGACTTACGGCACCGAAACGTGGTCTTTCACTATCGGCCTCATCTCAAAGCTCAAAGTCGCTCAGCGAGCTATGGAGAGGGCTATGTTCGGTGTTTCTTTACGTGATCGAATCCGAAATGAGGAGATCCGTAGACGAACTAAAGTCACCGATATAGCCCACCGGATTAGCAAGCTGAAGTGGCAATGGACAGGCCATATCGCTCGCAGAGCAGATGGCCGATGGGGTCGAAAAGTGCTAGAGTGGAGACCGCGGACTAGCAAGCGCAGCGTAGGACGTCCACCAACGAGATGGACAGACGACCTTATAAAGGTCGCCGGAAGACGCTGGATGCAGGTCGCTTCCAACCGGTATATGTCAGAAGTGGACGTCCTATGGCTGAGATGATGATGATGATGATATATAATTACATATCTATCTCTCTATTTAATTGGGTTAGGCCCGAACTGGGTGACCTCCTTGCTCCCGAGGTCGCTAGTTCTAGCAATACTTATCATTATTTGGTGTATCTCGGCACTTTCAGGAATCAAAAAAATGTATGAAAATTACGAATCTTCGAACTTGTGTAACTTGGCCGAGAGCAATCCTACAACTTTTGTGCCATAGTAACTATTGCTCCAAATGACTAGTACTACCCGTAGGTACCATTTTTTTTCGTTGGCCGGCACTTTCAGAAATAGCCCAAAAAAAATGATCTCCTTTAACTTTGACAAACGAGAAATATAGATGTTTGACATTTATTTATTTAACAATTTATGTACACACAAAACAGAACATGAAAGAACAACGCAAAATTAAAACTATAGTACAAGGGTACTGCTTATTTCTTAAGAAATTTCTCTTATTTCTTTAGAAATTTATTTTCATAAAGGCGTACGAAACAAGGGCGAATTGCTAGTCGAGCAAAATATTACATGAAGCCAGCAAGGTCGGGATAGGCCAGAGATTTGGACACATTAGCGGGGATCACCGGCCGCCGTAAAAACATCTTAAACGGCCACTTCGCGAGATGACAACGTGTTACGTTTTTACGCTAAAATGTGATAAAGCTGTATAATGGAGGGTCGGCAGTTATGAAACTGCTAAAAGTTGATAGTAAGTGTCATGGCCGCGCACTGAATACACCGGGATACGACACGTAAACGCTGAAAGGAAGTGGAATATCGTTAAGTAAGAAATTGTAGATAAAGTTCATTTTTGAGCTTTGTTCGTTTCCATGTTTTAAAACTTAATACATATTTTATGCTAAACTATCCGTAACAATGACTAAATGTACAAAAATTATTACAGGTCTAATTTTATCATAAGCATAATTATCCGTTTAAAAGCGTTTGATGGTATTCTAAGTTGTCGCTACTGAACTATAACGAGTTCAATAAGTCAGAGACCAACAAAAGCATAACTATTGAAACAGATTTAGTTCAAATATCCAAAATACATAGTTTCTTATAATTGCTAAAGTTTAACCCTAGATGCGCATCAACAATATTAATCGTGGCTTCAACTATGTGTAACTGACACATTACCATTCACGAATCTAATTACCATAACGTACGTCCACAACTTTCCGTCAATGTTCACGATTTGTCCAATAGTTGCACAGATCCATCCAAAGTTGCCCAGATTCGTCCTCAGTTTGAGCCAGTTTGTCCGAAATCAAACGCGATGCTAGTGTGACTTGAAGTATAAATTATAGTAATTAGACGAGGGCAGATTTGAGGGCAACTTCGATAATATCTGCGCTTCGGCGTATCGACACCCGATGATTTATGTTTAAAGGAATTGTTTCGGTTGCAACTAAAAGGAGCGGTTTCAAGGAAGATATTTTACGGTACGTTTTTTATTTGGATTTTACGGTACATTCAAAGCCATGACAACCAGAGTTTTGTGGGGCTTTATCAAGATCTGAAAATATTGCACTCTTTTAAATGTAGGTAAACTTTTTTTTTGCTTCATCTGTATCTTAATCTACAATAAGAAAACAAGACAAACAAGGAAAACTGCCCAAAATCGTCTAAATAACGCTGCGCCTAAACCCGGTCGTTGAGATAATCTTAATACCAGCAGAGAAACAGTTTCATCGTCTGTAAGGACTGTATCGTGCACTCATCTTAACTTGGCATTAACTTTAGGGCCTCATTAAAACAACTTGCATTTCAATTGGATCTGCACTTTGTTGTTTTTTTTGCGTCAGCATAATGCAAGACGTTTTCCTATAAAAGTTTTATGACTGTACAAGTGCTGAATAATTTTGCAGGAATTAATACCTACCAACACCAATATATTTTTTTTAAGACATGAGCCGTCGTCCCACACAAAGTTAAACATCCATTGAACACTTGTATAAATGACAAAAAAACGACCTTTATATCAACGTCAAATGCCGTTTTCCAGTTGACAGTTTTTTTAGACAAGTGTTCAACAGATGTTTAACTTTTTTGTAGTTAGTCTAACAGCACGCGTAGCATGGCATCATAGAAAAGAGTTTTGTCGATGGTAGGAAAGACAAAATGACAGAACATAAAAAAGATTTTTGCCGTTTGAGCATGTCAATGTTTAAAAAATATAGAAAAGAATGTGAGAGATGTTTCATTTCTTCAGTGGTATAATAGATTAACTTTTAAAGAAGAAATTGTATAGAAATAACGATGAAATAGGTAATTCTGTTTATTCTTGGTAGAATTGAGATAGAATTGGTCATACCACGTGTGCTGGTAGATGTAGGTACTCCAAATTGGGACCAATACACATTATTTTATGATTGTATTTGACAAGGTAAGTAAAACATATGGAACTAAAACAAACTTAACATATACGTAGTAGCAACTCTCAGTTTTCTCATTCACTTCTCCGTGTATAAAATTGTTATATAACGTCGAGTGTTGAACCGGGACATTATTACTAAGAAAATACTTTGCGGGCGGGCCAGGAAATTAATTTGGTTGAACACGTTTTTCTATTAAAATGTGCAGTAACAACATGCATGCGAACTTTATTACAACTATTACTTTTAAATTGCCACCAAAAAAACTTTTTAAAAAAAAAATGTAACCGCCTTCAAAAACAACCACAAAAAAGGGTAAAATAACCTACAAAATAACTTTTCTTTCAGAAGTCGGTGCCTTTGTTTTTTTTTCATTTCATTGTTTTTTTGCCACCGACTTCTGAAAGAAAAGTTATTTTGTAGGTTATTTTACCCTTTTTTGTGGTTGTTTTTGAAGGCGGTTACATTTTTTTTTTAAAAAGTTTTTTATTTTACTCTTTTTAGTTTAAATACTCAACTCAAATTCTTGTCAAATAAATCATTCTCTCTAAAGTGCACAATAAGCTAATAAAATTCCCTATCTCAAAAACTACTGAACCGATTTTGATGAAACTTGCAGTATTCCGTAAGTTGAACAATACTTAGTACAACAAAAAAAGAATTACTTAAATCGGACTTGTAGTTCCAGAGATATGCGAACACAAACTAAATCAGTCGATGCCTACTCCAAGCCGTTGAGGAGTTGTACCTTCCATCATCAGCTCATCCACCTGAGATGATGATTATCAGATGCAAATACTTGAACAGCTTTAGAAAATATATGAAAATGGTACTATGTGCCTATAAAATTTGAAGGTTGCCCTCGATTTCCCTGGGATTCCATCATCAGATCCTGACCTGATGATCATGGGACCAATTGGAAAGTATACCCTTTCAAACAAAAGAAAAATTTTCCAAATCGGTCCAGGCGCCTTCGAGAAATCGGGGAACATACATAAAAAAAAAAAAAAAAAAAAAGATTCCGACGAATTGAGAACCTCCTCCTTTTTTTGAAGTCGGTTAAAAAAGAGAACTTGCTAGGACTTTTAATAAGTTTTTTCTTGCTTATATTTGCAAGTGATTCATATTACAGAACCTACTAAATTGTTAGTGACAATACATAAGCGATAATACACGAGCGATTCCATGAAATTACTGCGTTCAGTTAAGTACCTAAGTGGATCGGAATTACGTAATTATCTCAATTTTGGTTCAAATTCCAAATCCCAAATTGGAGCAGCGACCAAACAATACAACAATCCCGCTTGTAATACAAGAACTCGACTCCAAATCCGGGAAGTGTTTAAATAGCTCTATAACGGAATAAATCAGATATTAGAAAACAATAAAATGTAAAATGTTTGGTACTGCGCCGCCGACTGCTCGGTACGCTCGTAAACCGACTTTATAGCCATATCGGGATCTTACGATTTATAGCTCACTACATTATTGTAATCTCTCCTTATATACATACATATATAAACGAGATTAGGCCTACATTGAAGCCCAAGATAAGCCTTTATAGGAATTTATATTGAAAACTTTGGAGCGCCGTCAAAGAAACATTTCACGAGAATCTGTCGCTGTAATCTTGCTCTACAGTTTATTATAAGTATAATTACTGTATTGTGGAATGTATTTTCATTTTAAATGGTTGAAATTTAGCGATCATTTTTCTTAAGATCCTTCTAAACTTATGATACGGTGACGAACTTTATTGTTTTTAGTACATAGTTCGTTTTCTCTGCCTAGCGAGCTTCTAATAGAGCTTAAGTTAGACAAGACTTTTCCATTTCACAGTAATCAGTGTTCCGTCTGAATGTTCATATTAGCCGGCGGCCCTCATTACCATGAGGTGCACGCCACTCATAAAGCGTCCAATTAAACGTTCACACTAAGTGCAGCAACTTTCAGCGGCATGCAGCGCTGTGCAGCGGCATTCAGCGGCGTTCAGCGAACTTGTTGACGTCGCCTATCAAGTGAGACATCAGTTTGGAACTCGCTATAGTTTTCCGGTCCGTTAGAGGGGGAGCGGTGGGCACAACAGAGGAGAGGGCGGGGCGGGGAGGGTGAAGGGGTGAGGAGACAAGGAAACTTGCCAAGCGATAAATAGTGGCAAGTTTGCGCTGACAGCCGACACGAAATATTGTGAGAGGTGCGCCGCGCCGCACTTTTATGTTTTGATTCCGATCTGACAACGGATTGTTGTTTGAATAATGTTTGTCGCTGAATATTTTGCAACTTCATTTAAATGTTTGGTCGTGTTCAACACGGTTATATCTATAGAGTTGTCCCACATTTAATACCGGTCACGTCCCGTTTTACTGTTACTACGGGATTTGAGTGGAGGTCGATTTGGAAACAGAGTCAGTTTCAAACTGAGTTCAATCAAGACCTGTCATTGTGGAAAGTCAATAATTACAATAATTATATTGTTGAAATGAAGACCAACAGCATATCAGTAATACAATTGATAAATGATCCTGCCTTCCCAAAACCCAGATATTTCCTCCTTACTGTTCTGCAGTTGGCTTCCATTCTACCATTAACTGTTTTCACAATCTGTTAGTGTACAATATGATATTTTCTGCACCAGCCTGAATGTTATTTTAGAGAAAATTAACTGCGCTGTTATGCAGGCACAACTAGTTACTGTGAAGCAGTTAGTTCAAGTAACTTCCGACCAACTTTTAACTGGAGCTCCGTATTGAAAAGATAATGCCGCTAATGAATTGTGGTACTTTGCTTCAACGACTTGCGAGCGTATCTTATAGTTGTGCTGTTCGTGGCTTACTTGGCGCTGCTCTGCGGGGTAATGCTTTCCATTTATGTTAGCCTGGTACTTCTAACAACGGAGTACAGACAATGGTACAAGTTATCAAAGTAGTATAAAAGTTAACAAAACAAAACATTTCATATTTGCAAACTGTAATTGAATTCTTGAATCTGAAACTTTTATTAAAATAACTGAAATGTATTTTGTTTTCATTTATCCAATGTTGCAGCCGGTGTTATCACGATAAAAATATTTGAATAAAAATGATCCTTCTAACGAGCAAGTAAATAGATAATTTATAAATAAAGCATTTCAGTGTGAACTCAAGATAAACGACAAACAATCCTAAACATACTTGAGGTGTCAAACATTTAAGCCGACACAACTCACCGCTCAAGACAGACCGACGCGCGACGCCGCGTGTCCAAACAAAGAGATTGCGAAAGTGAAAACAACCCTAAATCACAATTAAAACAATTAAAAAGATAACAACTTTCCAACGAAACAATAATTAAGTTGTAATTTTTGTTTGTTTCGTTTCAGGCGGGGTCTAATGGGATTGAGTCGTAAAAGTCAAAGATACTGGAACGACGCGGCTGATAAAAGATCGCATGCAAGGGTTAATACGGGCCTGGTGACGCACATGATGCTATTAGGGCTGCCTTCATCAGCTATTAGGGGAATCTTTACAGCAATGGTCGCTTTAAGGTAATACATTCAATTGCCATTCAAGTTAGTGAAAAGAGGCATCAATCATCGTAAAAATATCAATATTTTGAAACCGACCTTAGTTTTTAGTGTGTAGTGATTTCCGATTTATAAATTCTTTATTATAAGAGGTAATTTTCGACCTCAATTTTAGGTGTACCTAAAGGCTATACATAAATTCGGAAAAACAGCAAAAAAGCACAATATTCGTATAAATAGAAGTATATGAAACTTTTCATACACTAAATATTAAAAAAACGTCAAGTGCTTGAAATACATACCTATTTAGTGCATGACAATTTTCTCACCTTTTCAAGAAAAGTTTCGTCTGAGAACCGATACATTTCTAGAACAACTATATTTAAAACAGAGTAATACTATATTCATGACAACTCGAGAATGTCAAAAGTTAAGGCATCGTTCCACGGCAAGCTACGCTCGAGTATTATAACATTTGTAACTGGGCGATGTGTGTTGGAAGCGGAATCGTTCAGTACGACTCATGACCTCGCTGCGTACGAAACAAATCCGACGTGGCATACCTCATCTTACGTGACAGTGGACTGTCGACCTTACGCTGTCTCGTATTACAACGTTTGTGCTAGCAGTGATTGAATGTTCATGTTCTCTGGAGCTCCCACTTGGATCTAAAACCGTTGAAGTTCTACTCACATTGCGTCGCAAGCTTTCACTGTAATTGACAACCATTGCACTGCCGTACCTAACTATAAGACTGTCGGTAGTGTCAGTGCCACATTTTGGTTACGATAACCAAACAGCATTAAATATAGTGACACAGCTCGCCATTGTAACGGCTTTATAAAATTCAAACGGATCCATTCATGGCACAGAAAAATGAAAAATTACTGTAGCATTTATTTCACAAAGTCTAATTGGAAATTGTATGCATTCAGTAAGAATAGGAGGCAGTTATAGTTTTATGAATACACGAGTCGGCTTCCATACTTTATGGTTATAGTAATGCATCACGCCAATGCAACTGTTACTAGTTTTATCTTTACTTCAACGGATATTTTAAACGCGCCTGTGGCACGATTTTGGCTTGTTTGAATGGTCACTTAAAAGTTTAAATGAAACTTTGGTTGCTTGATGCCAAACGGTACTCGTTTGGCAAACGCCTATAAATGTGGCGTCATTATCTCTAGGGAGCTGTAATTAGCATTTTATATGTTAGGTAGTTTAAGTACCCGAGCCCTAAATTAGGCTTGAATTATACCCAAATGTTATTTTACGAGTCTGTGTGTAGCCACTTGTCATCATTCACAAGTGACGCAACTTTAACAGACCATTACGGTTTGCTCCGCTCCGTACGAGCTGAGTGGTGTGGTGTCCTTCAAAAAGTATTGTAGTGATTTTAAAAATTGCAACAGTAACACGTTGTTGGACATTTCCGATAAAAGATCCGTGTGTTCGTCCACAATATGGCGCTAACAAGTGCGTGGGAACAGCCAGCTGAGGCGTTATGTTTCCTCACATTCCGAATAAACTACAGAATCTATTTCTTTTATGGAGCCGAAGAAATCTGGACAACTCAACTTTTATCTACGTTCACAACAAACGGGAACCATAAAAATAAAATGGTGTGATTATTTACAAACGAATTACCTGCGAGTGCGTGTTGCTCCGCACTCACACATTACCTGCAAAGCGTCGCCCTCACGGAATGATGACCGACAAACAGATGATTATCTCGCCACATTCACAATAGAGGGCGCTAAACGAAACGCCGTGTAATAAACCTAATCGCATTACATGTAATCTTATTACACGGCCTCAGAATTAAACTAGAGTCTCGCGCGAGTAATTGAGCGAAAGTTTTTGAATAGACCCCCCGCTCCCCGCCGCACCCCTTTACCGTAGATTTTAGTGGCATCGTGTCCTTGGACCCCTGAAGGGAGACATTTTATATCTTTTGTCCAAATTTTAGATGTTGTAACTGCGGGCCCAATAATACATTCGTAATATCAGGAAGCTTTATAACGACTGAACCTTTATTGTTACGGTTTCTCTATTCCGTTTTAGTGTTTCGACTATCTTTCATAAATTCTGGCGTAAAATTCCGGCGCGGGAAAATAAACTTTCACATTCAGTTTGTGTGGTACGGTCGTCAACAGTGCAAACCAACGCCACTTGTCAAAAAATGGCATAAAATCGCGATCTCAGGTGTTTTGAATATCAATTCAAATGTTAAAGGGACGGTTTCCAAGTGGGTGATGATGAGGGGGATGACAACGAATTGCGGACCAGAGAACCGTGGCGGCATAAAATACTCATGGCTAGAAAACGCACCACGGTCCAAGTTGTAGTGAGAAAAACAGAAGACTGCTTATCAGCTGTGATGAAAAACTTTCCAATTTAGCTATAAATATTGTGCTATTTATAAAGGTCGGTTTGAATGGCTTCATTATCATCCTACAGCTAGATGGATCCATTCACAAATTACAACTCCATAAAGACTCAATAATATTCAGAACACATAAATAAATCACGAATACATTGAAGATGACTTATCAATGGCTGTATGTGGGCTCACATCGCGTGTGGAACCCTTGTATAAAGACATAAAAATAGCAAGAACTCATAACGAAATGTATCATTGACGTGTATAATATTTGTCACAGTTGTTTATCTGTCTGGCGAACAGTCGCCGCAGCGGGTTCGCGACTTATTGTTCAACAAGTTACAGAGTGTCTCTCGTTTGTAGGGATCATTACGTTTTCATTTACTTGAGTGCCGCTTTGAATAGCGTGTGCAGAAAGACAAATTCATTTTGGATGGCTGTAGCAAATTGTCGGTGAATTATAATAATACTGTGAGATTCACAAATGTGTGAGTTTGTGGAGATTTCGGTAGTCTACTGTCCAAGTAGCTGTTGTATTAATGAATAGAGTGAACGTTTGTTCAGCTAGATTTAGACAGCTTTTATTTTTGTAGTTGTGTGTTTATTCTAGAGTAAAGTGTGTGTTCTGTGCGGTTGTATTTTAATATTTAAATGAATTTAAAAATAGCACTTCGAATATCAAATAGTGTTTTTGTTTTAATCTAGCCGAAATAAGGGGGATGTTTCTGCTAGATTACATATATTTTGGACTCAAATCTTTTCCGAAGAATTGTCAGAATTAAAAACAGATCGCTATTGACCAGAAACCCAATAAATAAGACAAAAATGGTTAAAGTATGTATGTACAACAAAGTATACATTATTGTTGCAACAAGTACATGTTTCACGAAGCAATATCGTCGAGTACCAGCAACGTACACTCTTATTACATTTTACAACAAAGAAAGTCGATATGGAGTTTACCTACTGATTACACACATCAAAAAAATTTTGCGATCACTTTGATAAATCGTAATCTTTTTTGTGACGGTAGATTATAAAATAAGATCAAAAAACTTTTTTTCATGTGTGTATGAATATAATACATTATAGAATAGATCATCATGACATAGCGGTATACTACAATTCCTCAGCTTCATCAAACCTGTTGTCAATGCCTGGACACAAAAATAATATATAGACTGCTGATAAACAGCTGAAAGATAAAACCAAATAGCACAATGTACGATCTGTAAAACGAAATAACAAACCCGAGCCCTCGTGCTCAGCAGCGTTTGTGACCTCTACACAGTTTTTTGTTTATAAGGTGGGATTTACCTCCTAGAAGTCCACCGGGGCACCCTAGTCTAGCTAAAACCTGCGGTGCCGACTGGTAGATCCCATTAGCAGTGGACCTCACCAAAGCCGCTTGCATCGTGACCACCATCCTGTGTGAATATTTTTATTGTGTGCTGTCGGTGCGCCGGATTCCAATTTTCTCTGGCTTCGAGCTGGCTCTTACTTAGGTCTTGTCTTTGTTTCTTGCTGGGCCAGACTGAGGTTACGAGCAAACCCATTGTTAATATCTGTTCTGTTTTTATTTATTCTCTCATTTACTGAGAATTGTGACACCGTTTAAATTTTTCAATAATTTCATCACGATCAGTTGCGGACAGTGACCTGATGGAACGCAATGCTGGTAGGTACAGTCACGAGCAATAACATGTATACACTTAACAAAATTAAAACGCAATTTACTCGTGAAATACTGGTTTCCACTTTGAAATAAGTCCTATTTCGTAATAGTATGGCTTCCAAAATAGAACTCTAATGAAAAGGCAAAAGTTGATCAATATGGTAGCAGAACATCGCTTTTGAATACTGCTTAGTGTATACATACTATTGCTCGTGACTGTATGTAGAATTGTTCCGAAATTCGAAAAACCATCGTTTTGGGCTTCTGCCTGATCTCTACTCTATAGTAGAGAACAATCTTTATTTAGGTATTAAATCGAAAAAGCGCTCACTCACTCACTCATTGATCATGAAATGTCAGAAACTACAATTAAGCGCTAGGTGTTTCTGATTTGCAAGGGTCTTTTTAGGACGTAGGTGCTCACTAAGACGGAATTTTGTGAAATACGACCAATAAGGGATTATTTTTGGGGTTGATGATTTCTGAAAAATTTCGTTACTACAAGTGCTAGGAATCTCATATTTTTATGAAGTCGCAGGCGGAGTGCTATTAATATATAAAGAACGCTTTTTATGTGTCTTCGACGATCATATTATTGTATGATATCGTACTTGAGTATTGCAAGCATCAGGTGGGCTGTCAGTCGTCAGGTCGTCCCCGTGAGGAGTGGTGACGGATCGGTTTATAGCGTCGCTATAGTTTCGAGTTTTATTGTATTACTAACGCGATATTACTCATGTGGGTATTGCGTGTTTGTTTTTTTTTTCTTGAGGTTAGTTTGGTAAAAGTTAAAGTTTTGTAGAGACATTAACTTGAATGTTCTTGATATTTGACTGTGTTTTAACTCAGTTAAAATAGTTAAAATAACCGGTACTCAAACATTATTATATGTATTACTTAGGGTTGCCATCCGTCCGGGTTTCCCCGGATTTGTTCTAGTTTAGAGGGCATCCGGGGGGGGGGGGCTTTATTTGTAGTCCGGGTTTAAAAATTTTGTAAAAATTAAGTGATTGGGCTGCCCGCGACACACGCACACTTCACCGTCCCTCCAACCCTCTCGACGCAGTTGCCATGGTGCGCACTTCGACTCATGTCCGGGTTCTGGTCTCTAAAATCTGGGGTTTTCACGCGTCTTGTCCTGATTTCTGAATTTTAGAGATGGCAACCCTAGTATTCGCCGTGGGGCGCCGGCTTAGAATTGCGTTCCCCCAATTCATCCCGTGGGTGTCGTAAGAGGCGACTAAGGGACAAACCGGAGGTCGGGCAGCAGCGTCCTCCGTGTACCTACTGCACATCCTCACTGCGATCGCCAACCCGCCTGCCAAGCGTGGCGATTTAAGGCAAATTACCCCCAAAATGATCGAAAGCACAAAAACCAGGCCCCCAGTCCCCGGCAGCTCCGCTATCCCTGGCGCGGGTAGCGGTCAAGGTAACGGCGGAGCAGGGGGTGCTAAGAATCTCCGGAAGAGATCCGGCTACCCACCCCCACGACGACTGGCCCTGGTAACACACAACATACGCACAATGAGGACTGACGAAAAGATCTGCGAGCTGGAAGAGGAGCTGAGCAAGTTACACTGGGACATTATAGGGCTATGTGAAGTCCGTAGAGAGGGGGAGGACACCGTAACCCTGAAGTCTGGTAACTTGCTCTACTACCGGGAGGGCGACCAACAGTCCCAAGGTGGTGTCGGGTTTCTCGTTCACAAGTCCCTCGTAAACAACATAATAACCATCGACAGTGTGTCGAGCAGGGTGGTATACCTAATACTCAGAGACTCGCTGAAGGTCATTCAGGTATACGCACCGACCTCGTCACACTCCGATGATGAAGTGGAGACTATGTATGAGGACGTAAGTAGGGCCATACATAGTACCAAAACCCACTTCACTGTTGTTATGGGGGACTTTAACGCAAAGTTGGGCAAGAAAAGCGGTGATGAGTTGAGAGTGGGGCAATTTGGGTATGGGCAACGGAACCCTAGGGGACAGAGGCTGGCCGACTTTCTGGAGAAAGAGGAACTCTTCATGATGAACTCTTTCTTCCAGAAGCCACCTCACAGGAAATGGACCTGGTTGAGTCCCGATGGTTTCACGAGAAACGAGATAGACTTCTTCATGACCGACAAGAAACGGATATTCAGTGATGTCTCTGTGATCAACAGGGTAAAAACCGGTAGTGATCACCGAATCGTAAGAGGCTCGCTGAATATCAATGTTAAACTTGAAAGGTCCAGCCTGATGAAGTCTACGCTCCGACCTACTCGGTCCCATATTCAAAACCCCGAAAGCTTTCAACTCGAGCTCTCTAATCGCTTTGCTTGCCTTGAGAACTTAGTTTCAGTGGACGAGATCAACGACGGGCTAGTGGAAACTGTCCGCACGGTAGGCTCTAAGTTTTTTAGACCCTGCCGTGAAGATAGACCTCAGAAATTGACCGAGCAAACCTTAAACCTCATGGCTGAACGACGCTTGCTACAGCTGCAGTCTTCCGATGACGCGAAGTCATATAGGCAGCTCAATACACGTATATCTAAGTCCTTGCGACACGATCTGCGTCTCTTTAATACGAATCGTGTTAAAGAGACCATACAGCGAAACCAAGGCTCCAAAGTGTTCGCAAAGGACAAGTCTATTGGGCAAAGCCGGATGACAAAGCTGAAACGGGAGGATGGCAGCATAGCGTCGACCAAAGCAGAGGTTTTAGGCGAGATCGAGAGGTTCTATGGACAGTTATACACTTCGGTCGCAAAGCCCGTTGACAGCTTGGTAAGAGATCCAAGAGCCAAGCTGTCCCGACATTATACCGAAGATATCCCGGACATCAGTCTGTACGAGATTAGGATGGCCCTGAAGCAGCTTAAGAACAACAAGGCGCCGGGCGAGGACGGAATCACTTCAGAGCTTCTGAGAGCGGGTGGAACACCGGTACTTAAAGTCCTCCAGAAACTCTTTGATTCCGTCCTGTCCGAGGGCAAAACGCCTCAAACGTGGAGCAGGGGTGAGGTGGTGTTGTTCTTCAAAAAAGGTGATAACAGCCTATTGAAGAACTACAGACCCATCACGCTTCTGAGTCATGTTTATAAGCTGTTTTCAAGGGTTATCACGAACCGTCTCGAACACAGACTTGATGACTTCCAGCCTCCCGAACAAGCCGGTTTCCGAAGAGGCTATAGTACCATAGACCACATCCATACGCTGCGGCAAGTTATACAGAAGACCGAAGAGTATAACTTGCCATTATGTTTAGCGTTTGTGGACTATGAGAAAGCCTTCGATTCGGTGGAAACATGGGCGGTACTTGAGTCACTCCAGCGATGCCGTATTGACTATCGGTACATCGAGGTGTTGAAGTGTTTGTATAATAACGCCACCATGTCGGTCCGAGTACAGGAGCAGAGCACGAAGGCGATTCCATTGAGAAGAGGCGTAAGACAGGGGGACGTTATCTCCCCTAAACTGTTTACTGCCGCAATGGAAGACGCCTTCAAACTCCTGGAATGGCAAGGACTTGGCATCAACATCAACGGCGAATACATCACTCACCTTCGGTTTGCCGACGACATCGTAGTCATGGCAAAGTCGATGGAGGAACTCAGCATGATGCTCGATGGCCTCGACCGAGTTTCACAACGGGTGGGCTTGAAAATGAACATGGACAAGACGAAAATTATGTCAAATTCCAATGTTGTGCCCACCCCAGTCTCTGTTGGAAACTCGGTACTCGAAGTTGTTGACTCATATATCTATTTAGGACAAGTAGTCCAATTAGGTAGGTCCAACTTCGAGAAAGAGGTCAACCGCCGAATCCAACTCGGTTGGGCAGCGTTCGGGAAGCTACGCAATGTCTTTTCGTCCGACATACCTCAGTGCCTCAAGACGAAAGTCTTCAATCAATGTGTGTTACCAGTGATGACTTACGGCACCGAAACGTGGTCTTTCACTATCGGCCTCATCTCAAAGCTCAAAGTCGCTCAGCGAGCTATGGAGAGGGCTATGCTCGGTGTTTCTCTACGTGATCGAATCCGAAATGAGGAGATCCGTAGACGAACTAAAGTCACCGATATAGCCCACCGGATTAGCAAGCTGAAGTGGCAATGGGCAGGCCATATTGCTCGCAGAGCAGATGGCCGATGGGGTCGACAAGTGCTAGAGTGGAGACCGCGGACGAGCAAGCGCAGCGTAGGACGTCCACCAACGAGGTGGACAGACGACCTTGTAAAGGTCGCCGGAAGACGCTGGATGCAGGTCGCTTCCAACCGGTATATGTGGAGATCTAAAGGGGAGGCCTATGTTCAGCAGTGGACGTCCTATGGCTGAGATGATGATGATGATGAACCCTAGTATTACTACTACTTTCTGCGTCTGGTCTAACAAATGTACTTCATAAAAATGAAATTACCCTTCGTTTTTTTTTTGAATAAAAACATTAAATACAGTACTCGAAAGAATTTGAGCAATTAACTCAATGCATGTCGTGCTTGCTTGGAATTCGAATGAAATCGTAAAGAAATTGCAGCAGAAATAAAACAATTGTTTAATATTTACTAGAACACATTCTTAGAAACATTAAACGATTATTTACGACTTATTATAAACTAGTATTACGTGTATACGTATAAATTACACCAAACCCTGTTTTAATGTCTAAGTTATTAACTTCATTAAGACGGCGCAGCCGACTGAGGTTTTAAGTAAACACTCTTTAGGCTTTGAGGGCGTCTTTTCTTTCTTTCTTTCTTTTTCTTTCTTGAGGGCGTTAAAAGTTACAGTTTTCATGAACTCATAATCCATAACATACTCAATTTGAATATAAGTTTAACTATACAAAGTCAAACTGTAAATAGCAAAACACGTTCGGTGCCCAAATAGTTATAACAAAGCTTGCGTTTGGCTCACTTTGTCATCGTCTCGCGGTGACGTGTACAAACAGGCACACATCCGCACTCCAACACTAGCGAAGTAGCAACCCTGTTACAGAATACATGTCACATTGTGACGAAACCAGCCAAAAATAGTTTCAATACCGAGGGCACAGGGTGAGGAAATAAACGCGCGAGCTGAATCATTGCGAAAATTGAAAGTATAACGCGAACCAAGATGTGTGAAGAAAGCGAGGCAATGGAACCGACATCGATAACACATACAAGAAACTTCGTCAACTTTATTTCACAGAAAATAAAGCTCAAAACGCCAAGCGATCTGAAGTAATTAAGGAAAATGAGGAGCCAGGAAGGACGAAGGAAGATAAAGTTCCTGGTGAGAAAAGGCTGAAGTCTGATCGAAATGTAATCGAAAGAAAGGGAAGTGGCTATAAGTTAGCTAGAACGTTCGTGGAATGGTTTAGCGTACGGCTATTAAGTCTAATTTCACCTTAAAGTCGTAGAAATGAAATTAGCAGCTTTTGGTGAACTTTATTTGTGCTAATTCGGGCCTTTGTGATTGATGAACCCCTTTTGTTGACGTTTGAAATCCATTACTTTAGAATGCGAATTGAATTGATTGTAAATAGCAAAGTGATTTCTAAGTCCGAAATATCATTTCAAATTAAAACGAACATGAACGTGTAAGTACAAAATTGCTCATGTTTACAAACTAGTGTTTCGCGTTACAAACTGTCGAGTCGTGTCACAACTGACATCTGTATTCTGCGACATTATTGTCCAGAAATAAAACCGAGCCCAGTTTTACTAGTTCGTTGGCGTCCGTAATAAAAGACGACTGCTTGGAGTCGGGCCGTCGTTGGAGGCGTGTGAATTTCCCACTTTCGCGCTGAAAAAGAGAATAAATTCGCTTAGGCGGCGCGTTTTCTTCACATGCAAATTATTATTATTGTGCCAGTTTTGGTATTAGCGGGGTTTTTATTGCTAAAGCTACGGAGTTTTCCCCTCTTTTTTACGGACCGATGGCGATGTATTTTTTTCGTGTGTGCGCTTCGCGGGATCTATGAGTCGGAGCGATCATTCGGTTTCTGTTGTTACCGTCATAAAAGCAATCGTTCCCAATGTTCTGCGAATTGAAATTCTGAGAACAATCCGAGTATGGACAGGGGAATGTCACAAAAGAAACGCCGCGCCATTATGATGAAAATTCTTTGAATTCTTTTTTTGCTCTATGAAGGTATTCGCTTGTTATTTACGTCCTGTACTTTATAACTAATTTTAACATTAATTGATGATTCTAAGTTTGAATACCTGTTACAAGGATTAGCGATAGATGTGGTAATTTATCCGGGGCAATCAGCATCGCATGCGCCGTACTTAGCGGAGCGAACGAAGGCAATTACTACATGTAGTCACCTCGTGTGTGTCAGTATCAAGTCACAAGCGAGGTTACTCGTGTTTCCATGTCATTATTTTACTTGTTCAGATGTATCAATATTGGTTCAATTTTCCTCCAAAAAATTAAAGACCAACACAAAACTACTCACTTTATAGAAAACTTAATTAGCTATTTTTGTTATTTCGTGACGAATTTTGATCAGGATCTTTTATTCGAAAAACTTGTTAATACTTCGAACGTTATTGTCTCAATTTTCTAAATTCAAATAGCTACCATACTCATGTTCAACGTAGAATCAAAACAATCTAGGTACTTGTCTCGATGTATACATGTAAGTCTCACCTAGCTACTAGGTATATAACCCTAGCTTTATCCTGAGTTCCAAGGTTCGCGACACCTCTGTTTATGACGGTCACGATATACGCCCGGCCGGCGAGCCCAACATTGAACACCCTGTATACGTCCGCATAAACTACAGATTTTCGGATGGCTACGTGAGTGAATGCTTCGCTCGTGTTTATTGTAACGCCTGGCTGTGAAACCGATGGCTTGTACTGCTTTACGATGAATATATTTGGTGTTGGCTGCTCTCAAAAGCCTCTGTGAACTTTGACATTTAAGTTCAAATGTCAGACTGTTCCTGAAATTAATGAGAATTCCACGTAGTACGCTTATATAACGTAAGTACGTTTATTGCTATAGAAGAGTCTGACAGCTTCTTAACTTCTAATTCACAATTCAGAAACCAACAATAAGTCTTCAGATCAATCTCGCTGCCTCACTAAGTTTTCACCACATCATAAGTTAATTTTGTATAACTCTTACAGACAAGATTGAAGACTTAATACAGAAGTTTTCTGTAACTTTTCCTTTAATCTTAACCCACTGTAAAACTCCTAATAAAGCCAGCCATGTTCGGAAATTAAGCCTGACCCAAATAAAATATTTGTTTCGTTTACTCGATAGATCGCGCCGCGCCGCGCCGCCGCCACAGTCAGAACGCGGCTGGATTTCATTAACGGAACATGACGCAGTGGCTCATGGCTCGTGGCTACAATTCGTCTAAACATTGTTGTACAACAATCTGTTGCTGGCGGTTGTGGACGCCGCGTGCGCCACCGCTAGTGTGTCCGCTGCCTACGCTCTAGGGCTGTTACAATATACTCCATATGGTTCGAGTAGACACTGATTATACAACTTTGTGGTTTTGTGGAAACACTCGCACGTGGAGCGGTTTAGAAATAGTTAAAAGTATTTGTGGGAAATAGCTTTTTGCGTGATCAAAATTCTAAACATACGAGTAATTATTATGTTGACATTTTATTTTTATTGTATTTCATAAATAAAAATAATACGATCAGCGTGTTCTGTAAGCTTCATACCACCGCCGCTTAAAGATCGTTGCATCGTTTTATCTGTTATTAAATTTTGATTCTGTATTTTGGGTAAAGGCAGGACCGTATGACTAGTAATGATATCATTATTATCTTCCTATCTAAAATGTTGCTTTAAAATAAACCTATATTCGTTGGCTCTCTCCTATCAATACTTATGTATTCGTAGTAGTCCAATTGTCATGTTCAGTCACTTATCATTCCATCAAACCAGTGAAATTCACATCAAATATCTATGCAATGCCGCTCCTAATCAAGCAGCCAGGCTTCCCTGTTAGTTATGCGTCCATCAGTCCGTGCGTATTATGATATTTCGCTATTAATCACCGCATGAGCTGCTGCCGGTTGTTTGTCCAATTAAATATACACTCATTTTCGACACGATGATGTATTATGCTTTGTTACAGCTGTCGGTTTGTTAGCTTCAAATCTGTTTACGATTTGTTAATATTAGTAAATGCTATATTTTATCTGTTTTACTTTTTTATCACTGTTCTGGTTGAATGAAAGCCAAATCTTTATAAATTTTCGCTAGTATGTAGTTTTTAATTCCATTCGCATGAATAATCCTTAAAAAACGTAACTCACTGTTAACAATGTAGAAAAGAACACAACAAGTATAAAAATACCTGTATATTGATACAGGACATTTTATTATCTGTTTTGTGCCGCTAAGTTTCTGTATAACTTACCTGAAAAGCCTTACACAGCACCTCTTCAAAACAAAACATCATTTCCATGACAAATGCACACAAAACGGTACGCAAATGACGTCACATTAGGTTCCCCGGTAAGTCTGGCAGTGTATCGCAGATCGGTGGTCGTAATGGGGTGAAGGCGGCACAAAGCTCCGTCATACCCCGAGACAATGGTACGTTCTGGCGCGGACAAGGCAGCCATTTGTCAAACCTCGCCCCGCTGCGTCCCTCACACAACTTAAGACTTTAGTTTCGGTGGCAACCCTAAACGTCTTAGAATTTCTCTGGAGATTAGGGCAGTTACACGTGTGTGAATTTGTTGATTAGTTTGTGGGTACGTTTATCGTTGATAGCCAACGTACTACGGTTTGGCCTAGTGCTACTGAGGATTTTGCTACAATAAAGTATAATATAAATAAGACGATGTCTCTCAAACTGTTTTCGTATTTCTAATTTTAACAGGACTGACTTTTCGGTTTTTCTGTAGATATCATTGTCATCTGTGTTATAGCGTCACTGTCTAGATCATCTATTCTCGTCATCGCCTCGTTTATTCTTCCAATCAAGCATTAAGCGAGTTCTAATAAATCTTTTGGTACCACATTCTTCGTAAACATTTTTCCAACCAAAATTTCTTACACACGGAGTGTCAGTTGGGAACAGGTTTCTCGGAAATGAAGATGCACCCGATAACTGAAGTTCATTCGGAAATCGTTTCGTAGAACCCGCTCGCTTCTCGATTATGATATCAGTCGCGTGCACACTGTGTTTGTGCAGCTATTGCGATTGTATTTCAGTTTCCCGATGAACGCGAATCGATTACTTTAATCGGAAAAGAAGTTGATTCTCATCGTATGTGTTTCGTATCTTGATAGTAGCGTGAATTTTTTAAATTGTTGTTTGATAACTTTTATAATTATAAAAAAAAAACTAACTGTATACTACAACTACAAATAAAAGTCATTAAAATATCCTCTGTACGCGACCCGGTTTATTAAGTGAACTTCAAGCAGTAAAACTCCCACACAAGCTGGCCTCACTCGGCAGTGCGTACAAATTTATTTTAAGTTCAGAATATATTTAACAGTGTTAGAGCGCAGCTCTTGGGTTTCGGTATCCAAAGGTGTACATAAAAGCTAAAGAACTTCAGTGTACGAGCGTCCTCCACGAAACCATTTACCACAACCGGGAGACGTGCCCGTTTCCGGGTCCCGAACCAAAACTCCCAACTTTGCCTAACTGTACGTCTAGCACGTCATCCATTCCGCTCTCACGTCTAACGCTTGTCACCGACACCAGGACGCGGCGAGTAATGTAGCCCGTACGCACAAGTACGGCCGACATTATATTATTAGTTTCCCTGCTCGAGTCTCATGAAGACGCCAGCTACTTACACGTCGCTCGACATTCTACTCTATTGTTTTCAACAAACCACATTGCTCGTTATATGAGCATCCCGGTGCTTGTAACAATTGCTGGTGGAACAATGTACGTCGTGCGCGGCGCGGCGCCCGAATGCGGTGAGCTTGTAGCGGCGAGCCACGCGCGGATGAATGTCCCGTTTATCTGTATGAGCTCCTTAGTGTTAATAATGGTGGTTATGTGTCAGTGGGGTGTAATTAAACGCACTTTTATATCGTTCCGGTCTCTTCAGAAAGAATTTACTAGCCAAGAGCTGGCTTTATCGCTCTTTTATGGCTCTAAACACTTGGCTCATAAGACAACGATGATGCATGAGTTGTTCACTACATAAGCTTTTGTTGCTTTTGAGCTTGCATTTAAAGCTGACGCACAAGATCTGACCGTGAGTTTTGCATCTTTGTGACATAAATATCTCCTCGTAAAAATCCGTATAGGTATGAAAACTAATATTTTATTAATGAATAAATGGTCATAAAGAGTTCATTTACCGTTCACGTACAATTATAAGGTGATTATTACCAACAACGGGCATTATTCCCGACATCCGAGTCAATTAGCAGTCGTTGGCGATCATCCGCACGGAATACATAAATTAACAGTTTTACCGGCCGCTGTGATGATCTACGAGCCCGCGACGCTTTGTTGCCAATATTGTGGATTCCAACGTTTAATGTTCGTCTTCAATTAAGAATGATAGATGTGCCTCGTTTGAATTGTGAGTTGTAAGTCATCTAATTGCCTAATTCAAATAGAAAAAGGATCATATAAAAAGCTTTTCTTAAGCATTGTCATCCTTGAAACATGCTTGGCTTTACAAACCATTTCATAAATCCAGTATTGAATTAAAACAAGTACCTAACTCATTTTTCATCAACTACAAAATTATTTTAAAATTCTATTAACAACTTGAAATCGAAATCAAAACTGATTATAAATATTCCGTAATTACTGAGAAACAAGTCATTCGGTCCAGAGCATTCAATATCGTATAACAACGACCGCAATGAGAAATTAATACATTATTTGTCATATTCGATGTGGCAGTAAAAAATAAAATGTCCAATTTATTTCAACTACACAATTTTTGCGAGGCGAGGGTCGATTGTGTCCAAATGTCGGGCGGCGGGCGGCGGGCGGCTGGCAGCTCGCGGCAATATTTGCCGATATTTCTTTATCTATTAATCGTATCAGCTTAAAACGATCGCACGATATTGCGAATGAATTGTAACAAAATACTGTTTGTTTTTACTGAAATGATACCGAAATATTGGTATTGTTTTTAATTAATGCTCGCGGGTAAATAATGGAGGTGCTTGTCGAAGTCGACGTCAATATGGACCTTGGAACGTAGAAATTATTGATCAAATATCAGAATCTGATTAAATTATCCCCATTTGTAGAACGCTTTTTACATTAGATTCTTGGAATTGAGCTCTAAGCAGCTTCCGTAATGAGTTGGCTTTAATGAGGGTAAAAACTGAACGAGTTTCACGAGCAATAGTTAGTTCGCTGTTGACTTCTACAGTTTGCCTTTGGTAAATGTTAGTTTGGCTTTCTAGTTCTAAATAATTTAAACAAAAATTTACTTGCGACTTCACTGAAAGTTTTAATTATAAATTTTCAATAGGTAATTTTTGCAGTTGTGATGAAACAAATTAATAACCTCACAGAAGTGAAAGCCCCTCGGTCCTTGCGCACGAAACCTCCAAGTTAAACGTTAGCGTCGGTAAAATTTTCCGACTATTACTTTGTAACTCCATAAAACTTCTGTATCAGTGAAGGAATTAATTCTAACAGTACGATAAATGTAAATATTAATTCACTTTTCCCAGCAAACAGACTCCATAATAATTAGAACGGAACGCCTCTGAAGTGGTCGGGAAATTATTTAATAACCTTTTGTCAAGTTTAACATGGAATTTTACAACTGTCGTGGACAAAGTATAACTTTTAACTACTTAGCAATGAACAACAAACACAGCGTTTTAAACAATAATTACACTTTGAAGTTTTTGTGTGCGCTGATGTTGTTCAACTGGCTTCGGAACGTGCTGCCATGAATATTGAATTAAATGGAATTATGTGACCGATAACTTTTATAACGATCGTAAGGAGTGACTCTACGGTGGACAGACCCTTAACGATGGCATGCTATAATTAGTAGCTATGATAATTATATATAATTATTTTAGTTCATAATAATTACATTGTCATCCGGGTCCTCTCCTTACTGTATTATTGCATTACCTTGTTGACTATAAATTGAACATGAATCTAATTTTGATGAATTAAGAGCAAAAGTAGTATCCACCCTGCTTCATCAGTCAAGATGTTTTTGAGTTTAACATAATTACGAATAGCATTTGACTTTCTTAGCCTTTACACAGTTTACAGCGCTAATTATAACTCCAATCCGTGAAGCAGCTATAACTACAATTTTGTTCTAGCTAACCCCACTCAACTAAATCCCACACAATCAGTATCAGCAACTCGATTGACGGTTCGCTTTATATCTACCGCATGCGATATAATACATACTACTCTGCTTCAAAACAAAGTATCAGTCGGCAGATTGGGCAAACGGGCAAGCGTCGCGCGGCACGCGTGCCGGCTCTCGCCCGCCCGTCCGGCACGTACGCTCGCCAAATATAAAAAAGGTTTACCACTTCACACGCTGATTGCCTACCGCCTGCCACACTCCTCCATGAATATCCAGCTATATGACATGTTTCCCTGCGTGAGTTATAATATTTTCAAAGGGCTTTCCTTGACTGAAAACCCGGTCACCTAATGGTCGGATAAAGCTCGCATAAAAGGCCGGATGATCTATTTAGGCTGCTCAAAGAAATGAAAATCAGTTTTTTCATAAAGCTGAATTTTTTTTTTTTTTTTTTTTAATAATAATAATATTTTTATTAACTTCACAAAAAGGGTTTCCGTATTTCATAATTTTGCTCTGGACCCCACACTAGGATACCCTGTGTTGTGAGGTCCAGCCTCCTTCGTCACTTATTAGAACAGAAAAACATGAAGTTGACAAAAAGCAGAAAGATTATACAAAACAAAAAATAATAATAATAATAATCAAGAGAAAGAATGTAGATGTTTGTGTCTGCATGTATGAGTGCATTGAGTGTTTAAGTGTATGTGTATGTATGAGGGAGTGTAGTGTGTAGTGAAAGTGAGTGGTTGTTTGGGATAGATTGTGTGCTAAGTGTTTTTTATCTAAGCGACTGGAGATTATATACTCATGAGAGTTTTAGTTTGGGAGTAGTCCAAATCCAGAAGCCAAGCTGTAACATTTGCTTTACAAACTCGTCTAGACATTCGTATAATGTTAAGGTCCTTATTAATTTTTGAGTATATATGGGAGCCCATAAAAGTAAATGCTTTGTTACCGAAGTTCAGCCTGCAAGGCTGCTTTTTCCATTTCAGTACCCTTTGAGAACGCCCAGACAAGCTCACTGTGGAAAGTGCGGTTGAAAAGTAGGCATTAGCACTGACACATGTTAGTTTTATATTGTATTATATTCACTTTGTGTAGCTTATTGGACGCAGCGTAAAATTAGCTTTAATATTGGTTGATTACTATAACTAATGCTACCAAATCAATTGTGAACTAGAGCATTGATCACAGTAATGGGACATTAACCACATTCGTGTTGTAATTTACGAAAATAAAACCAGAGCCAATTGACAATAATTTAAATGTAATCTGCCTTCATAAGCAATAAAGCTAATTGGACAAAATTGTATTTTCAATACAATTTCCAGAGGTGATCATAATATGAATGAGATTCTATCATTTTCAGCTGTAGCTCTAATATTATCTGGATGGATGACACTTACATGAAAATAATCAAGTTATCAATTTATTACTTTATTTACTCTAAAAATAGAATCATTTGTGCCATCAACTGTAATAGATTATTCTGACAGTTTGGCAATTCTCGATTTTTCGTACAGTATGAAATTACAGTATTTAGTCATAAATCTATGTTCGCTATTTCAATATTGGCTGAGCGAGTGACCCCGCAAGTCGGCTCTATGATTAATGTTCAGTATCAATCGCTCCACTCGGGGGTCAAATGTAACACACAAATCAAATAAGTACAAATATAGACCTAGTGTTATGATTTAATGAAGAAATATAAACTGTTTGCTTGAACGGAATTCTAATGTTCACCTTGGCTATAACCAGTAATTATGTTTAAGGCGTGTCTAGGGCACCTACGCAGTAAGCCAATATTGTATTGTAGACAAAAGCAGGCAATATTGATGAGAAATAAATCTAGTTCGAGTATTTAATGCCCCTGTCTTGAGTTACATTCTGAACTTGATATTAATAGATTTTCATGGATAGGTGAATATTATAGAGCTTACGCAGATGCGCCTGCAAATCTTATGAAAAGACTTGATGGTTGGAACATAACATTAATTTTGTATGGAGATGTTAAAGCAAACCCATATCTTTAAAAACAAAAAATGTATTATAATCGATCAGTTTTTCCACACTGATAAGATAAAAGTTCATTCAAGTTAAAACTTAAATAATTCAGTGTTTGTAAGTTAGTGATTTAAATATTAAATGTCAACATAATCATCGACACATTGACACACTTTCTACCCCAAAACTGCAACTAAAACAGAACAGACACGGCACACTCCATCAATTTCGAGTATAATGAACGTGGTAACAGAATCAGGCGACACGACTGCAGGCAAACTAAACACATCCACAACGGCTGACAAATCACCTCTATCGCTCACGGCCAACGTAAGCGACTTCGAAAATTATATCAATCAAGTGGCTTGCACGACAACCTACTAATGTCAACAGTGTCCCACGTTTCCAAATTTCATTAATCGCTTGTCCCGTCCCGCCGCCCGCTAGCGGCCCGTCCCGCCGCCCGCTAGCGGCCCGTCCCGCAGCCCGCTAGCGGCCCGTGTGCGGGGACGCGGTACTTGCAATGTCCTATGTCCCGGGACGGCGGGCGCAATTATTCCTAATGGATGTGCTAAGCAGACGCGGTTTTGTACCCCCTATGATAATGGATAGCCGGTTTATTAGCAAAATTATTTGAGAGAGGTTTTATTATAATAAAGCTATTGGATATAGTGAATATATTGGCAAATGGTAGTTTGTGGTGAGTGTTCTGTTTATCAGTTACTGAGTGCTTGCATTGCGTGAATACTGATTTTATGGGTTAGGTTTTTTGATTTTCGTACAAACAACTTATATCGTGAAATGAAAAACGGTTAACAATTAGAACAGTTTTGATCAATACTTTAATATGAGCTGATCAGTTCCATTGTTTCGGCTACAATATATGAAAATGTACAATCTTTTTCCAAATCCCTACACATTTTTGATGAAACTACACACTGTATCAAATAACATATTTTTGCATTTCATTCGGCGACTACCGACATCGACAGCCTGCATTGTTGGGACGCTCCGATAAAATAAAATCTGAAATTTAATTCTAGTTCAAAAATTTTGATCAACATTCTGTACTTCTTTCTTTTATTTTATTTATTTTGTAGATTCTCTTCAAAGGCCAACTTAATAACATAAAGTTTATAAGCTCTTAAGCTATAAGCTGTTGTGATGAAGTTTATTTTTCAAATCTTCCAAAGGTTTGTCTTCAAAATCTTAGTGAGCATTTATTTTTTTGTATTACATTATTGAATATCTAAAAGCTAAACTTTTAGATATTCAATAATATTACAGGAGCTAACAGTAAACTGGCAATACTTTTTGTGCGGCATGGTTCGCAAGATTTTTGGAAAACAAGGAGTAACAAAGGCTTATAATCATGTTGCCAAATGTTGCTAACTATCTACAACAAGAACCATTTGTATATGCACACATCATGTGACATAATGCTGTACAGGCAACTCTAATGGGAGGTGAGCGTATTTTATGAATATTGGGTACATTTAGCTGTTTATTTTTTAACCTTGATAGTTACTCGCTAAACTTCGAAAATATAGGACTCGATAGGTTGCGTACTAATGCGAGGTTGGTCGCACCCCCTCGCTGCTCCTGTCTCGGCGGCTCGGACGTCTATTACTGAGTGGTTTGAAAAAACAAAACAAGGAACCACTTCTAACCTTATCTATCCGAGTCAGTGTGCCGTAAGTCAAGAACTTAAGATCAATTTATACAGGACTCCAGCGGGGTCGATGACGGTACAGGGGTAGCGGGATGGATCACAAGTCACATTTATCCAGGGCCACCCCGTTACAATTTTTCCCATCTAGACCGTTGATGGGGCAGAGCCAGCGGGCCGGATGAAGCCAACCCCTCATGCGAAGCCGTCGGTTTTTTTTTAGCATTGGGCAGGTAGGACCATGGCAGGGCAGGAGGGACTGTCAGACTTGTACTGACTAAAATCCACGGTTTCCTTCAATAGCCCTTTACGTTCCGGGGTCACGGTAGCTCACTAGTCCCGCGACCCCGGCAGGCTTTTGAAACGGCCTCTAAGGCCGTCATTGTGCTGACAGCTCTTTGAGACGCGCGTGGAACACAACGCGCCGTCGACTCGGGCATGGTCCATCGGATCGCACAGCGAGTCGCCCATTTCTCGCCGTCCACATGCCCGCGCCTACGGTGGCCGGAGATCGTCCTGCGACGTCCGTTGCCGTGGGCGTCTCCCGAGGCTGCTGGGTCGTGAGGTGGACCCTGTCCTCGCTGTGCTCCGTTAATTAATCGCAACTGTCTTAAAATACAGTATAAGCAGGTAAAGCCAGGATACTTACTGTACTTATAAATATGTAGAGGTGCTAGTTAGGCGGGCCAGTAATTGAACGTCGCGACATAATAGAGCGGAGCTACTTCACCGCTTGCAACGAAAACACCACGCTACACAGCCATTGATTTTATATTATTTTATGTTCAATTTGAAAATATTGATGGGATATAATTGAGCTCTAGTTTCCTAAAAGTACACGAGAAAACGAATTGTATGCCCAATCTAAGATGTACCAAGTATGTTGTGATTCTCTATTGCAATATCGTGACCGTGGGAAGGAACCGTGGGAAGTGGGACAGTAAAAGCTAGCGATGAAATAATTAATTAAATTAAAAGCAAAAATAAAATTGTGTTTAATGATGAATACAAGTTATTAAAACTATACAAAGTAAATGAATCAATTATTGTTTAATGCCAAAAGAGCCTCAGCTCAGCATTATGTCAGATGGCAACACAAAGTTTGCCACCTGGCGTTGATTTTCAGCTGCAGCTCATTCTGCCATACAAACTGCCACATAATCAACAATAAATTGACTTCAGAATAACTAAGCGATACCATTATACACAAGTGTGGCTGTTTCACATTCTTACAGTTCTTTGCAATGTGTGTAAGCACAGAAATAAACAATGGAAACTACTGAGTACTCAATAAGAGAGTACTCACATTTATCCGGCTTTACACTCGGCAGAATTTTCAACAATGCTACGTTTGATATTATTAAAGCAGATCGAGGAAATGTGTTCGATTCCCATAATTTTAAACACATGCTTAAGTGATTACTTAAACTCGCTGACTATGGTATTTACTAAGACAGTCGTAATTTTGTCATCTGCACTTAGAAGTTTTCATAATGTAATGTCTTATATTGGTACAACCTGTATGTAATGAAAAAATACCGTCCCACAAATAGCTCAGACCGACACAACAAAAATCAACCTTCACAAAACAATTTTTGTTCAGTCACGCGGCAAAAGTTTTTGTTCACCTACATTTTGGTACATTTCAGGCGACTCCTAAAGGCGACCATTACAGCCGTTGTTCGCAGCGGATCCGGTTAGCGACAACCTTGCGACCGGACCGACCGCGCGACCTCGCGACCTGCTCGCGGTCGCAGGTTATATTTGAGCGAGGTAAGGGAACGCTCCGAGCGGTAACAAGCGTGGTACTAACAAGTTGCTAGCGTTGCTGTTACTTTTTTTTTCGGTTTTAGTCACTGTATTAGTTCAGTCTATTACGAGTAAGTGCCACTATGTTGAATGAATTGTAGGCACGTAGGCTATGCCCTGTTGTTTACATTATTTAATTTTACACACACAGCCCAATACGAAACAACTATCCGTTTCCAAATAATGCAAGCAAACATTCGTTTGAGCATCGAACCGGCGTGGCGTAAAGTAAGTTAGTGAACCATACAACATACATATCTTAACGGACTGCCACAAACGCTCCTACTAACTAAAATCAATTTAAACGCCTCTCCCACGGCACCACAAGCACATTGAACTATTGCGGTGAGCGGCGCAGAAGGGTGGAACCGCACGGCCACCGGTGTGCCGGTGTGCCGGTGTGGCGGCGTGGCCCACTGCCCCACTGGGCCAAGGGGGAGACAATCACAGCCTTCCGGTGCAAAGCTCGTGTCATGAACGTGGGTCTACTATCGTTCCAATCATTAGGAAGTTTATTAATTATTCAACAATCAATATGCGTTCACACCCTTATTATACAAAGACTTGGGCAAACGCATTTTGCTAGTGATGTTTTAGTCAAGTTGGAGACAAACATATTTCTCACTAATCCGTTATGTCGTTGAAAGCAAAAAAAACATCGTGACGCTGTCTGTACATTTGTACACGATAGACAAACACAACCTATGCATCTAAAATCATGAAACTGTGTAATATCTATATCCCTCGAGCAGAAAACAGAAAGCCTTACAAAACCTTGCAAGTGTAAAATATTTCGACGACATAATTTTTCCACGACAGTAGTAGAGCAGCAGTGCGCAGCTCAAACGTATGTAAAGTGGTCGCCAGACGAGCGGCGAGTGACGCAACGTAATTGAAACTGTGCACCGTAATAACTGCTGCCTCGGCCTGCACAACGCACTGCTGAATTACTGCTAAATTACACACCTATTAGGTGCCGGCGAAAGAAACGAACGCTGCGCCAGATTTATTAAAATTCACTGTTGGACGCCCGTAATTGTTTTAAAATGTTACGTTGCTGACAGAAACTGTATAATTAGGAACTGTAAGGCTATGAAATATTATTCTTTGCGATCTTTACTTAGTTTGTGCACGGAACTATTTCCTCACAAATCTTCATCTCGAACTTTAGAGTTAACTGCATCCTCATGCTCCAGTTCATTTCTACATTAGCAGTTGTTTTTAGTACGAAGTTTTAGTATTTCGCACAAAGGAGTTTGCACGTATTGCATGTGTTGTCACGTATGTTTATATTAGGACTCAGTGGCGCGGCCATAATTACAAAGTTGAAAGTTATTTCCCCTATTCCGGAACACATTCAATTTTATTGCACTGCAATAGGACATGACGAAACACGAAGTACATTATTTTTATTCCAGGAAGTTATAGATTACTTCTAATAGCACTCGTCGGCAACAGCAGTTTGCGAATGTTGAAGGCGGCCATTTTAAACAGTTACCAGTTAGCAGGAGGAGGGAGGGCTGTAACTCCGCGCGGACATGCGAGCCGGCTCATAACACCAATTCACCCAAATTGTAGACCTTTCAGGGCCTCTCCGAAGCCCGCATTCGTCGAATAACTGGACAAAACGTATGAAGCTAGAATGTTAATTTTTCCCCTCCGCATCGTAATTTCACGTCGTAAAGTATTCGTAGCGTTCTCGTATTACAGTGTAGTCTAAATAACAAATGATATGTTGCCAAAAAATATGGCGGCCGTTCCGTCCGCTCTGAATTTTAACAACAACTCTGTCCAAATGTATGGCGAGAACAATTTCGGTGTTAAACTCCAGGTTATTGTTTGTATTTTATGTTAATCTTTGAGGCCATTTATTATTTCTGTTCTCCTGTTGTCGCATCCATGATTGATAAGTACCTACTATAATGTCGCCCAGGCTGAACAACAAAAGTCGCGCGATAGCTCATAATTAAATCTGAACGATATGTTCCATTGGAATAGATAATGAAACAAGGAAGTGTTTCCTATTATATAATCAACAAATCTCTCGTCTCGGGGAGGTAGATTAAATACATACAATAGAGTAGCTAATTAATTTAATTAGGAGCCGTAAAGGAACATGTCGTCGGGGAACCGACGCGACGTAATCCGCGCCGACACGTGAGATGCTAATCCAGAATTCTTCCACGATTTAATTAGAAGTCGCTACAAAAGATCCTCGTCTGAACATTCCTTAACATTGTGGTGTTATATGAATCGAGTGGATATTATTATTAATTTCAAATATTCCTCGTGTTTTCAGCTAAATATAATTTGCCAGTATTTACCTAAAATTCGTGTATGTATCGTATTGTCTTTTATTCACATAATATATAGATAGATGAGCTTGGATAATTTCAAATCTTTTAGTGAGGTTAGTTGTGGTAATGTGTCTCGTGAATAAAGTGTCTTCAGTAAATAAATTTTTTAATTATTTATAATCTAAAAATAAATATATTTTATAGCGGTTTGGGGCGATTCCACAATCTGATCATAGTAGAGAATTTAAATTTTTCACACTTGTATTTTTTAAATTTAGGCTCTCTGTGAGCAGTCGATCATTTTATATTTCTATTAGCACGTAATTTTTCTATTTTATCTGAAGAAATAACTTGAGGCTTGGAAAATATTATGTTTCATTAATAAACTTTATCTTATTTTTTGTGTAAAGCTAAATTACTAACGTTATCAGTTGAATAACATAGCTCACTCACACCGATGAGTAAATATTTGATGACGAGACACCCGCTGATGCTTGCATAATCTCATCTCTCATTTATATTATACAAGTTACGTATTATCATCAAAACTCATCAATCCTTAGTACAACATTTTGCCCAAACTCAGGGAAAATTTTCGACAAAATTGAATCAGCGGTTTTGAAGATGTTACCTTTATAAGTATAGATAAGAGGCGAGCCACAGGTATGAGTTCTATCAGAGGAGGTACTCGGCGCCGCTCTCTTTGAGAAACCCCTCTTTAATTAGATGTATTAATTAGCAAAAGGCAAAATCTTAGATGCTCCTTTCAACCCCCTATTGTCCAGAAAGTATCTTTGCTTTAGATTCAATACTAGTACCAGCTTTGACTCAAACGATTTTTATTACATTTTAATAATTATTAAGTTTCTTTGAAAGTTATAATTACAGGCACTGCTTAATTACGTAACGATGAATTTAATATGAAGAGGATTCCTTTGATGAGAAATGTTGACTAAAAACACTTATTATATTTCGCGTCTTAAAACAAATACGCGTTAGATGAAGACAATAATTTGTATCTGGGAAATCATTACGTCTTTATCTTAGGCTTTAGCAAATCTCAACAAAAATAAAATTGTTTTAAAACACATAACTGATAAATCATGTAGGTTACACATGAGCTTACTTTTGCTTTGGTCCCGAGACCCACCTGTCTACACATCAAAGAAGCCGAACAAAATTACCATCTCAGAATAAATCTCGAGCCACTAAACATTGAACATGAAAATAGAAAAGCGGAAAAAAAACATAATCCTCGTCACGACGTCAAGTAGCGAACGGGAACAAAATTAAGTGTCAGAAGCAGTACATAAATCTTATCAGGGAGCACACGCTCTGTGATTTTAAACAATCATGTTGCGAAGCCGAATGCCGAAAAAAGTACAAGCGCCACAATAGCTCCCGTCGCTTGGAAATATGAGTTATGGTGCGCCCGAGTGCGACCACAGCGCGGAAGGGGTGACAGCCCAGCCCGCCATGTTATTTGTGTTACATACACGTTATCGTTTAAGCTTTTTCTTTTACTCTTTTCACGTAACAAACGTCAGTGATTGCGACAAGGTGAGTGAAATGTCACCGACTCAAAGCATTTGTTTTTATGGCAAATGTCAGTCACTAGTGATTTGGGTCTCGTAATTGATGGAGTCGGTTCGAGTTCTGATTATTTTTCAAGGTGACATGAATTCGCTCCATTGCCATTGTCACGAAGTTCATCGCTCAAAGTTAGAATTTGATCATAATCTTGTGACGACTCGGTCACATTACTGCTATTCGGTACACGATTAAATAATTTCTAATTAGATTTATCAATATTTCATTCCATTTTGCACTGCTATTGGTTATGATATTGAAAAGATAGTTTCACCGTGGTGCTGTGATTAACGCGGATTGTTTGTATCGGTTCGAGCTCGAAAAACAACAAACAGTGCGCGCACACAATCATTGGTTTATTAATCAGTCGGTAACTTAATTATCGTGATTAAACATTAGTGCTGTCCGCTCACTCATCACTGATGTAAACGGTTATTTGCTAATGTGCTGTCTGATGCTTGGCAGCAAAAGGTGACAAGCAATATGTCTACATAGACAAAAGGTACCCCACAAAGTATTTGGAATATCATTCACTACTCAATTAGAATCGTGGAGTAAAACAAATCAAATTTATCTGTATTGTTTGCCAAATACAAACATAATATGATATTGCTGGAAAACATTTTTTGATATGAGAAAAAGCTATCTAGCAAACCCACCTGAACCAATGTAAATATAGAATTAGTTCTAAATCAATCACGGTAATAGATTGATTTCAAGAACAGCTGTAAACTAAAAATGGGTTCATGAGTTATAGTAACTGCTCATCAATACACCAAGATACATACAACGTGTAACCATAAAACAAAGTTTCAGGTACGAGAAAAGCAAGCTTTTAGAGTAAACACTAGTCTTAAACGAAGTTCCTATCTAAAATCCAAGTCGTGTTGGGATCACGGGCCGAGGTGGACTCATTGAATTACCAGGTCCCTCCGGGGCTCGGGGCGCCAGGAAACGCTGCATCCAACAATCGCTTAAAACAATAACATTTCCATTTCGTTCAAATGTTTGGACTTCGTGTTGATTTCGACGTGGATGGAACGAGAAGTACAAGTTATCTGCTCCTCGTGTACTTCAAGAAATCTGTTAAGAAAATAATAGGTTGTTCGTCAGAAAACACAATGTTTTGTGCTTGGGTTGTATTAAGCGGGTTGAGACTTTTTTTTTTTTTTTTTTTTATCGTGGTAAAATCATCAAATGAGTCCTCCCACCCCGGGCAGGGCGGGAGGGACTGTCAGACTTGTACTGACTAAAATCCACGGTGTCCTTCAATAGCCCTTTACGTTCCGGGGTCACGGTAATGGTATAAGTCCCGCGACCCCGGCAGGCTTTGGCCCTCTACAGAGGGGGCCCCGTCATTACGCTGACGCTCTTTGAGGCGCGCGTGGAACACAACGCGCCGTCGACCCGGGCATGGTCCATGGTCGGGCTGCGAGTTGCCCTTTACTCGCCGCCCGCATGCCCGCGCCTACGGTGGCCGGAGATCGTCTTGCGACGTCCGACGCCGTGGGCGCCAACCACCGCGGGTGGGGCGGAGGGAGGACATTGCCCTCTCTCTCGCGCGGCCCGCCTCCTCCTTCGCGAGCATTACTGCTTCGCAGAAGGAGGCGACCGCTTCCCACTAAGCGGGTTGAGACTTGGCCAGTCTTTAAAACTCAAATTTTATCTTTGTTGTTTTTTTACCATTTTTATACTAGGTTAAACGTTTTGTTTTTCAATCTCTCCTGTCATTTAAGTACTACTTTTTCTTTCATATCATTTTTTATTTATAATCCATCTATTTATTTTTTGGCCATGCTCTCCTTCTCTATCCATCAACATTCGTGCTCATCACTCTAGCCAATATTCTGATTCGTATTTTTTTTTTAATAATTGAATTCATTTTGTAAATAAACAGACTTAGTATTTACTATGTTTCTGAATATCAAAGCAAAGAATTTATTGCCTAAACACAACATATTCGTAAATTGAATATTATACTAATCAATAGTTGGGCTCGAAACTATATTGAATATGCTAAATTATATTATTGGCTACGCTATTCACCTACGCTTCAATTGAAATGTACTGGGAAATACTTAGTATTATTATGTTCGTAATAAACTTACTCATCTTTTTATTTTATAGTCTCAATACAAACAAAATGTTCTTTCATCTGTCATGAACAAACATTGAAATTGAATTTAGTTTGAAGCAGCTTGGAACTCCTTGCGTTGAAGTGTGAGACAATGCACGCTTGACCTTGTTTAAACTTCCCATAAATCTTTTTAGATCCTTATTTCTAAATCATACGATACTTAAAATCGTTATATTCAGTAAATTGATTATTTAATGATTAATGTTATTGAAAAAGTACTCTCATTTTATAAAGTTATGGGTATTGCCTACTGAGCTTTATGAAAGGCTTTCGAAACAGTTTCTATTAAAAAAATGTTTGTAAACCAAAATCTTGAACGCAGTACCCCTCATGTTTTTACGAAGGATTTAACATTCATACAAATACAACTCAGTTGTGAAATTTGCTAACAAATTCCACAAATAAAGAATGCAGGGTATGGAGTTCCTCAGGGCGCAAGCTTAGGACCGATAGTGTGAATGAATTTTATCAGTAAAATAACTGTGAGGTTCTGTATCTTTATTCATCATCATCATCATCAGCCTATAAATGTTCCCACTGTTGGGATAGAGGCCTCCTCTCTGTGAGAGGGAGTGGGCCATAATCCACCACGCGGGCCCAGTGCGGGTAGGTATCTTTATTCAAAAGAAATATATTATATAATATCAAAGCAGATTTTAATCTCAAAAAATGCATTTGAACGTAAAACCGAGTAATAAAACCAGTAGAAATCGTCGCAAGTACGTCCCGTAGATGAATTTAGAAGATTAGGTCAATCATGACAATATAGGTGAAAGCAGGTTTTGCAATAATGACGAACATAATTTAATTATACTTTCTTTTGACAACAAGATAAGGAAAATTACTTGCTGTGAACAGGAAGAACATTATAAGAAATGATCAATAAAAAATAACAATTTTTTTTTTGTATTTAGGACCAATAGCTTGATATTTAAATGGCTTCCAAACCCACGCTTTTACGGTATTTGCAAGGAAAAAACAAAATTAATTACTTTTTATTATAAAATAATTTCCATACCTAAGCTCACTGAATTTACTTTAACAAAATTAAGTCTATTTTCAATCAATCAATCTTTATTTTGTCAATATCACTTTCTCAATGGTAGTATAGTGAATTCTGTAGAACACCTATTTGAATTATTCATATATTCGGAAAACTGTCCACAAAACACTTGTTTAATGGCTCTTAAAGTAAAAGTAATACAAATAAGAGTGAGTGTGATACTTCTGGCTCGGTGGCTGCGAGGAGTGCCGCCAGTACCAGCGCTACAATTCATTTCTTCGCGATATCTCGGGGCGCTGTACAACGTAATAACGGCAGTTTGTAATGAAATAATAATTGAGTCTCAGCTGCGAGCACGCCTTACTTTATTTATCAAAAGACAATATTAGGACTTTGAAGGATCCAAACGGGAATTTTTATCTACAGAGTAATCCGCCAGATGACGCTGCTAGGTTTATATCATTAGTATTGGTTTACAGGTTTTGAAAGTTTGCAATTGTTGCGTCATTTTTATTAATGTTACTAAAGACGTTTGTGAATTCATGCTCACAATTTGTTTTTACTTTGTACTTAGTATTAGACAAAGTGAATATTATCGTGATATTATTATCTTTTTTGTTTACAATATTTCAAAAGTCTATATCTGCCCTTCTTATATAGTAGGCTGAAGCGTATTCTATAATATCCGTTATATGAAGCTCCGAAGCTTGGAAAATGGCTCCTATCGCTCGCATACTCCATTCACTAAATCGATTTGGAAGTTGATAAGGGAAAGCGGATTTGCTCTATATCATTTCTTATCACATCTCTTGCGCCCATAAAAATATTTTTCCTCCATAATTCTTGGGTGACTGAGCTGACTGTGTGAAACAGTCGCCATCAGTGTGTGGTCTTATCGGCAGCGCGTCCACTGCGTCCACGCGTCACGATGATTAACGAGTCGCTAAACCGAGACAAAGCCGGCGAGGGACCGCACAATGCCCACAGTGCCCACGCGGTATAAAAATATATATTACACACTTGTCTCCTACTTTGTCTGGCTTTTGTAGTCCGTTTTATCAAACTAGCCGCTTGGGTGCAATAGATGCCATTTTTTATAGTTTTATATGTGCAATGTCCGGGTTTGTTGCAAAATGTATCACTTTAACTTTAAAGTTTATTCCTTATCTGCATACTGGGAGCCATCCGTAACATTTTGCACAGTTTTAGCTTTGGATCAAGTATGTGTTTGACCTGGTTGAAGTATCTAAAGCATCCACAAGCAAATAAAATCTGCCTACCGATTTATGTTTTCTTTGATTTTTTTTATGATGAACATTCACAGATGAACAAAAATACGACAACGAGGAAAATGTTTCTAAAATAAACAGAAAGAAGAAAGCATTGGTATTTTGTTGTTTGAACATAATTCCCAAAACAAACATGGTATATATTTTATAAATTAAAAAATACGATCCGCTAGATATTACAGTTAAGTTGAACTCGAGCCAACTCAATAACACGATAGCCATCGCAACACAAAGAACTGAGTCCACCGAAATGATCCGGTAATCCGAGTAACATATAATCGAATATCTGGGGGGCTTAGTGCTCCAAATTAATGATCAGATTAATCCACAAAAGTGTCTTCTCCATCGGTTGAAATTTGGACGAACCAATCTTGCAGCTATAACTTTTCAGATAAATTTTGAGCTTCATAATCCGAGATCAGAACTAATTTATGGAGTGCCCCATTTCAGTGTGACCTCTTAGTAAAATAACGTGGTGTAGAATGGGCTCATGTTATCGCAAGCAATCTGTGGATCGCGGGAGGCGGATCGTTAACGCCGTTTCTTATGGGGCTGAATTACAACTGAGATTTATTTTCAACTCTAATGATAATGGTAAATGTGAGGCAGTAAATAGAAAGAACCGATTACACTTTAAAGATTGTGGATAATTTGTTATACCAGTCGCGTAGTAACACAAATAGAACTAGTCTAATCTATTAAAACTTTATTCTAAAGTGTGGTCAGGTAATATCATCATCATCCTATAAATGTTTCCACTGCTGGGACACAGGCCTCCTCTCTGTGAGAGGGAGTGGGCCGTAATCTACCACGCGGGCCCAGTCAGGTAATATAATGAATATAATATAATGAATAAATAAACGCATTAAAAAAACTTTGTATAATTATCGACTGAACTTGTTTATTAATAAAAACACTTCGAGTTTGACTTGAATAAGTTCCTTTCATTTGCAAGTTACAGACTGAAGCACTTGAAATCTAAGAAACAGTGAGTAACTAGTTGAAACAGGATCAAATTCAGTAATTTGCAAGCATTGTGAAGAGTCTCGAGAGATCCAGGGTCCACTTGTAAGTTGGGCTCCCTTCGCGAGCAGCCCATCATGGAAGCACTCTTCAGCCGGTAAACTTTGATAAGTCATCTAGTACAGACGAAATTAAAGCCAAACAAATTTCAAAGAACTAAAACGAAAAATTATATGAAAATACTATTATCTTCGTAGTGTATTGGCTTAACTACATTTTAATAATTATTATAAAGGTACATGTCAATCATTGATTGTTAACTTCAATATATTGTAACTGAAAACACGCTTATAAATCGAGGCTATCAAATGCTTCATGCATATACACACATGCAAAAACACAAATATTGATGATGCGTACGAATATGTTCCAAAAATTCAGGTATTGAAGAATTGATTTTGTGTAAATTGGAATCAAGATGGAGGCCCTAGTGAAAATGAGTCAGTCGTAAAGTTTTATTAGTCGCTAATAAAGTAGAAGTTCCGCGATGTCTCCGGCGAGGAGTTTCACTAGTAATTCGTTGTTCATATTCCGAGGCACGCGTCTGGAATGTTCATTACGAATTATTACTGCCACTCAGATTTGTGTGGGCTTACTTCCCTTTGATGACCTTTGACACTCTAATTTCTTGATTTTCGACGTTTGGCTTGATTGAGCTTCGTTTGCTTTTAGAATTATATCTTGCTAACAAGAAATAGGGCGAGAATTCCCACTGGAATATTACCGTAATTTATTAAAATTCCATGTTTCTGCTGAACTGCTACTTTAGAAACAAAATGAGCAGAGTGGCTTTAGTCCGAGGAGTTTAAACTTTAATTAATAGATGTGTGGCGATGTCAAATTATTCTAAGAACCGGTAATAAGGGATACTAAACAGTTTGTTAGCATTCATTACACGAACTAACATCTTCATAGTGTTTAGCAAACTGTGTCTTAATGTAAATTGGGATAATGTTGTTATTATGGTCCCGAATTCGAATCTATGATAGTTATGAATATTTAAACGTGTATTAAGGACTATAAAACAGCTTTGAATAACTTAAAATGATAAGTAATGGTTCGGTGTACATATGTTGTTAGTTTTATCAGCAAAAACTGGCAAAGATACACGGCAATAACTTTCATACTATCGCTACAAAATCTACATTCATGGAAGCTACGAACGCCAACTAAATATAAACATAGAGTTTAGTGAAACACGTTATCATGGCCACCTATGCCGCCTGCTTACATAAATCATTCTTGTTTAAATTACTCCGGTTTCAGGCGAGATTGTGCGCGATATTTCATCGGTGAGGGTAAACCTTTACAGTGGACACGACATTACGTAGGAATCTCTAACCCTCGCCTGGCGGACATTACGACGGATTCCTGTCGGCTAAGTAGGTTATCTACTTCAGAGAGCTGACCCATCTTGAATATAACATAACGTCACGAAGAGTTGGGTTGAGCTATGCCACAGCTCCTCATTTCGCCAGTTATGTATATGTAACAGGATTGAGGGCAATAGGACAGGAACAGGATTAACATTTTTTAGGGGTGAGTGTGAGCACGACAGGCTTCCTGTAAACTGCAATCCAACCTGCGGTTGTAGGCCTCAAATGGACCGTCTAGCTAGCCATCACCGCCCTGTCAGGGCGACCGGCATCTAATAGTTTTCACAGTCTTCCGTCATACGCAAGAGTTTCAGTTGCTTGATTATATATTTGTATAATCTTTGCTCCTGGGCTAAATTTGGGCCAAGAGAAATCCTATTTTTAATAAAAAAGAACAGTACATAGTTTATCGCGACAATTATCAAGGTAATGTTATACTAACAAATGTAATGTTATAGTGCAAGTACTGCACAAATCGCAATGGGTTTAGCAGCTCTCAACAAATATCTCGCTCTAGAGTGTAGCACGAGAAAGCGAATGAGTTCTATGAGCAGCATCTTTGTAGCGTAATGGAATTGAATTCCTGGGTCTCGTTGTTGAACTTCAAATCTTTTACTAAGCTTACTGTACGTACCTCTCGCGCCCGGCATTGGTTGCGGCCATGCTGCGGGGCGAGACGGAGTGGGAAGCGGTCGCCTCCTTCTGCGAAGCAGTCATGCTCGCGAAGGAGGAGGCGGGCCGCGTGAGGGAGAGGACAATGTCCTCCCTCCGCCCCACCCGCAGTGGTTTACACCCACGGCGACGGACGTCGCAAGACGATCTGCGGCCACCGTAGGCGCGGGCATGCGGGCGGCGAGTAAAGGGCAACTCGCAGCCCGACCATGGACCATGCCCGGGTCGACGGCGCGTTGTGTTCCACGCGCGCCTCAAAGAGCGTCAGCATAATGACGGGGCCCCCTCTCTAGAGGGCCAAAGCCTGCCGGGGTCGCGGGACTTATCTCATCACCGTGACCCCGGAACATAAAGGGCTATTGAAGGACACCGTGGATTTTAGTCAGTACAAGTCTGACAGTCCCTCTCGCCCTGCCCGGGGTGGGAGGACTCATTTGATCATTTTACCACGACAAAAAAAAAAAAGGTTATTGTATGTGGCGTGCTAAGACAGGAAACCTCCACGTGCGCCCGTGGACTGGAGTTCCCTCTCGGATACGTCCGGGGGGAAGACCAGTTTTTCGGGCCGGTGCACCCTGGGATGCGGGCAAAAACTCTTCCTTAGGCACTGTGTGCCTAAGGGGTCTCTTTGCCCGTATGCGAATAGCCTGTCGGGTGGAGGACGCTCCAACGCGTGTCCATCTGAATAGCAGAGGGCACAGCGGCGGAGCGGGCTTGCGGACGGTGAGTAATGGGTATGCTCGTCGTCCGACCAAGAACCAAGCCCGGGTCGGTGGCGCGTCGTGTTTCAAGCGTCACCGACGGGGCCCCTTATGGGGCCAAATGCCTGCTGGGGTCGCGGATTTTTCTTAATCCAGGATACTGTGGCCCCGGAACGTAAAGGGCATCCGAAGGAACACGGGTGGATTTTAGTCAGTAAGAGTCTGACAGTCCCTTCCGCCCCGCCCAGGGCGGGAGGACTCATTTGATGATTTTGCCACCCCAAAAAAAAAAAAGCTTACTGTACGTATGCCAGCACATTTCTGACTCACACTTCGAAGATACCAGGCGTGATGTTATTCGTAAACACTGATTAAGACAATAAATGCCTCAGATATATTAAATATTACAACACAAGTACATCATAATGTGTTTGGAATTCTTTGTTCTAAAGTAATCCACGAATATAATTAATGTACGCAGACGGTCCAATTAAAATGTTAGATTGCGAGCTATAAATTAATACGTTTCTTTTATGTAAGGTAAAAACAAATCACTTTGTACCTCGTTAATATTATTAATTACGAATAACTTCGGATTGGAATATTGTAATTTCATTAATCATAATGGGACTATTTTTTTACTATAAACAGATAAACAGAATATCGATTCAATAGAATTTCAGTATTTTAGCAGATGATGGGAAAGTAATTATACGTCCTTCCGCAGGACTTCTAGTTTCTACTGGGTGTACCTACTCGCTCCACCTAACATTAGACAAAGTTTCAGAATGTAATAAAAATTCTAAGACTGGGTACTCACTTAGCAGCATAGCACGTAACGTATCAGATACGGTATCAAGTGAGTACGTAGGCACGAGCCCGCTGCGAACCGCTCGCTGTAAGTTCGCAGTGATACCATCACTCGGCGGGTCATACAAATACAAAGGCGGCTCGCAGTGTGCTCGGACGAGCCGTACCCACTTGCAAGTTGATACCGTATCTGATACGTTACGTGCTACGCTGCTAAGTGAGTACCCAGCTTAAGTGTGTCGACGTTTCAAACGTGGAAAATGGGTGTGTCTAAATGTGCCTACTATTACAGTCGTCTACGGACCGTGTATACCAATTATATACTAACGAATTATTTAAAAATTACTTTGGCTATTCTTAGTAGAATAGAGATAAAATTGGTCGTGATACGCGTGCAGGTAGAGTAGGTGTGTGAGGCGCTTCCGCCGCGGTCGCGCCGTCGCGTCGCCGCCATTATCAGCCTCGCCGCTCGTTTCCTCACATCCGGAGAGACAGTTAGACAGCTAACAATAACGGTAATCCTATCCGGATTAGTTGAACACTAGTTGTGTTGTTGGGAGTAATTGTGGACAGTCTTACGCTTTCAAAGGGGGTAACCAATCCCCGACAGTTTCTGTACCTTTTAGTTACTAACTGTGTGTCTCATATTTCCTTGATTCGTTTAACATTGGTTTATTTTCTACGTTAACGGTCATAAACATCTTTATGACCGTAAACCGGCACAAGGTCCATGTGAGATGACATAACATGCTATAAAACATTATATTAAATCATCTTTAGTTTACTATAGTTCCATTTCACTTTATTTATAGCTACACCAATTACAGTTACAGTTAACACTTTCACTGCCACCACATTTTTTTTGAAGTTTACAGCGATGCCTGCCGTCCTTTAAAGCCTCGCGGACACGCCAGGCCTGTCGGCGGCGCTGCATATTGTTAAACATGGACACGCTAGACGTGTCCAGTGGCACCTCGATAGAGTTAAATTCTAAATCTGTCTTTTTTTCGATTTAGCGATGAGTATTAGACAGTTTGCCATACGCCTTGAACACGCTAGGCGTGTCGGCGGCATCGAACGTGTTAAGCTACCAATTACAATTAAATGAGTCCAGCACATCCTGCCCTAGGATAGTTCTCCGGTCCAGTAATCCGTAATAATAGTGGAGTAGGCAGCTCATGTAATAATTATAAATGAAAGGCTTATTTACTACTGTAAGCTAAGTCCATAAATACCTTAAAATATATCAAAGAACACAGAAATGGACATTCAATTTACCATTATCTTTTATGAACGGAGCTTTTGTTTGGTTCACAGAGCAAACACTACACAACTAGTTAGGTTTAAGTGTTAAACTCGTTAACGAGCAGGCTCGCAATCTTTGTTCACAAACGCAGAACTCAATAACGTGTCCCACGGTGCCACTGTTCTACGGCGGCCATTATTTCCAATACGACGAAAATTTTCAATTTAAGTCCGAACAGTTTAATACCTGAGGAGCGAAGCTTTGTGTGCAGAACAATGGCGTGGATTATTGTAGCGTGGCTGAGTCGAACCGCGCCACACACGCTGCCTTCTATGAAACCAATTAAATCAATAGTTATTGCGTAAGTTCTACTAGTTGGGGTTAGATAATACGTTAGGAGATTCCTTAAGTAGAACGGTGTCGAAAATTCTCCAAGATATTGGAATAATGGTATGGAAACTAACTGTTGTGTCGGGTTTCAGGTTTTGCGGGATCACAAATGCTTAAATTCTGATACCTGATAGGTGCCTACTCGTGTACCTACCTAGATTATGGTTATAATGGATAATAATTAAATTAGAACATTGTAAAGCTCTAAAAAATTACGTTACCACTAGAATTATGATAAGCCTTACAATTAAAGCGCTAAATTAAAAACGAGATTAGGCCGTGCCGTTATTTTGAGACCTCATTCAGGCCACGCCCGGCGGGTATCAAATCACGCGTCACTTGCTATCAACGAGGCCCATTATTTTGAGTAAATAGACTTTGCGCATCATGGGGATTATCCATCCAGTTAAGAGTCAGACCACAAAGAACATATTGGGTTAACCTGCATCATCAACGGGTAAAATTATGAACACTGATGCCAATGTCTTTAAAGTACACTCCGTTATGTTAAATTATTGTAGGTACTACGTAAATAATTCCATTCAATTGGCTAGTACTAATCAAGTAAGAACATACCATTGACGAGATTTCAATGAATTACCACGACAGCGCTCAAGTTCATTTCAAAGCGTAACTTCAGCTCCAAGTTCTGTTTATTTCACTCTCAACTTGATCCTCATCCCTCTCTGTAGCGTTGAACGCGATGAATATAGTAACAAGCGGCTTCCTAGAGACGTAGATTGAACAAGAATTCACCTCAGTTTCATAATAGTTCAGTAAAAAGTAATGTAGGCACGACGACATGTGTTCCTAAGTAGGTAATACTTATGTAGGCTTATACTTAAACTTGCTTAAGTACGTAATTCAATTTAACCAAATGTGACAAAAATATAAACTATTATAGAGCTACAAATAAATTGTACCGTCACACTAATAAATTCTAAACAAGAACTCGAATGAATGGCTGGGAGGAGTTACATTACTGATTATATTAGAGTGGGTGATCCGCCCAGCCACTCGAGCCCGCAATGAATGCGCGCCAGTGAGTAATGAACACTGAATAATGAACAATGCGATACCGGCCAAACAACACGACATAACTCACGCAAACCTAATTCAATACAGAACACGCTTATTGAAACATTACCACGCAAATATTATTAATTCTGAACTAGTTTTTGAAGCTATGAACAATGTCCTTCATCCCATCGGTGATCGGATTGAATTCTGTTTTGAAACTGTGATTTATCACAATAATGAGAAGAGTAGATAGTGATCCGAATATAATGGCAAACGTAAATTATGATTTTAATAGGCTTAACTTATTACGGGATAAAGCTATTGTAACACTGAATAATTCCTGTAATCAATCATTTTCGGGGTTATTGAACAGCGATTTTCATTTGATATAGGTAATTCGTACATGGACATTATTATTAGTTACACGGTTCAATTATAATAATAGTAGAAGCAAAGCCATACACGTGAATGCGTACTACTGTAATAAATTCTGGTCGCCGGTGTGGTGGTAGTACCGTCACACCAACACCTGTAAACCGTGGAAGCAACACACTTAAGAGTTTCTTGTTCTGCGTTAATTCCACTAAGTCTTCCGTTTTCCAATAATTAAACTTTGTACTGAAAACGAATATTTTAAATTAGCTAGCATACCGCCTGACTGCTACCGGGATTTTAGTAAAAATTGAGATTAAACCTGGCTCTGTAATACTAGGAAATAGCTTAAGAAAAAAGTCTAAATGTTTAATGCGTAAATTATATTGATCCCTACTTATTAATATTCTAAAAGTGTGTTTGTACGTTCCATTTTCAGTCAATTATGTATTTCGATACAGAGATAGTTGGGACACTCGAAGCGGTTATAAAACGGTGAGCAAAACCGCGTGAAACAAACAGTCTCGATTATAAATAAGGACTGTCTTAACCTGTAATTAACTTATTAAAACAAGGAGGGATATTGATCGCAGTGTCGTAGATGAAGAGACTAATATTAATGAGGGTATAATGTTAGCCTATAAAGCGACCAGGCGTGAATAAATTAACTCTAACACGAAACTGACTGGAAACATACACGAAGATAAAGCTCTAGTTCACTGTGTTGGAAGCACACAGCAGTGAGTTATTAAAACCTTTACGTCGTAGATATGTACGGTTGTTCCCGTTACAAGTGGCGCTCGATAGCTAATAACGTTAGGAGCAGTTCTATTGGCAGGAGGTTCACAATTATCTACTTGGGGAACTGTTTAATTTAAAGCCGATAATACTGTTATGAGAGACGTTCGAGTCTCAGGCGTGGAACTAACGAAGTTGCCAATCCAAGTACCTGGAGCAGCCAACGACAAAGTGGCCATTTATTGGATTGTCACAGTTATACAGTCTAAGGAATTAGAAAGAATCCAGAACAGAAAGTAATCTTTGAGGTACATGCATTCATTTGTGTCATCATGAAAAAATAATGTTTTTTAAGCGCTTTTATCGCGGGCTCTGAGCGCGGCGCGGCGCGGCGACCGAATCAAATAATTTCCAAAATTCTAACGAAAATACCTGACACCACGCATCGTCTAACATCGTTTCAGACTTCGGAAATCATAAAAATATCCGTCATAAAAACAATTTACTTTTTCTTACTGATTCTAAACGGCCAGCTACAAAAGGAGTTTTCACAATGAAACCTACTTATAAAATTTTCCTACAACAAAGAAGTTCCTTATTACAGTAGTGCACCACAAACATTTTAAATAAATGATATTCTCGTTAAATATACGCGGTAGGCGATTTTATTCTTTAAAAATAAAAAAATAAATGTTATGCAATAGCTTCACCGCGGCAGTCTCCGAGTGCCACAAATAATAAGGTTTATTATTATACTAGCGACCCGCCACGGGTCCGCACGGGTACGGTCTCTACTATATCATGCATGTTATACCTATACTTATAAACCTTCTTCTTGAACCACTCTATCCATTAAAAAACCCGCATCTAAATCCGTTGCATAGTTTTAAAGATCTAAGCATACATAGGGACAGACAGACAGCGGGGAGCAACTTTGTTTTAGATTACGTAATAATGATGTTCAGATAATGTTAATAGGTTTTTTGTTAGTTTCAACATTTTCATTTATTGAATTCCCTACTCTTTAGTACCTACTTCTGTTAGCTTTTAGAGTAAATAACTACCATAAGCAGTAAATACTGTCCTCAAACATGATTTCTATTGAGAGAAAATGTTTTATTTCTATTCAGGGAATCGGAAGTAATGATGATCTCGGGCCATCATTTTGTTACGATTCATAAGCAATGATTTAAATTTAAAAAAATACAAGCTTGTTTAGTAGTTAGATTTACCCAAAACAAATAGAAGCTCTTCCTATAAGCTGTTAAACTTTTAACGAGTGACAAGAGCGTTTGGTGCGGCGAGTGATTCGCGGATTAGTCACGTCACGTCACAGTCGCTATGGCAACGCAGCGCCTCACCGAAGCCAATTTGCTCGGCCACCCGCGAACAAGCCATAGCTCGTTCCATGGATATACGTACGTATGAGAAATACATAGTTTTTATGGTGACCCTTATTGCAACGATGGAAAAGGATTGGGGAAAAACGAATTCCAAAGATTAATAACCATTTGGAATATTGAATTTGCTTTCATAAACTGAGAACAGAAAAGCAAAGGAACAAATAAATTAATCCAACTTATGTTTCTTCATGGATTATACGGGATTTATACGTTTTCCAGTTAATACACAATCAATAGAAAGAACACTATGTCGTCAATGTAAAAAAAGAACTATTTTTGCAATTTATTAAAACATTTCCACTAGACGTAGGTCTATATTACAGTTTTAACAATCGATATCTCTTTAAGAGGTGCCATCCCCACATCCCCACATCCCGGACACCACTAGTCCACCACCAGAGCCCTTAACCAAACATCGGAAGAGCTACGCCTACCCGCACTTCCGCCCCACCGTCACTCGATACAAGGGCCACTTAATACGATATCCTGAATAAATAAGATTAATGTGCCTTCCTGTGGGGAGAAATAATAACTGTGTGTAAGCCGAGCATGGTGACGTCATAATTACCTCGTAAAGTGTTTGCTTCGGGTTTTACTTTCACCGTATCATCTGCCTTTTCTCGACTACGTTGGGTTTTCTCTTCATCCACATTTGTGGTTTTCAGAGTTTTACAATCAAATAATATATTTTTAAAGAGGTAATTAGTTACTAATATTGAATGATTGTTTTTTTTAGGGTTTTTGGTTATATTAGAAACCTTTTTAAATAAAGCTCAGCTTATTTTTTTTACGTAAATTAATATAATATCGTTTATTGCTTTCTCACTAAGTATAAGTTTTCGAGACTTTACTACGTCTATTAAAATGAATAGTTAGTTTCAATTGTATAATTGACTAATCCATTCTAAAATTCTCTTTTTTCAGTACACTGCGGATTATTCTGCGTACCTAACTCAATCAGCTAAAAACTGGAACAAAGCACAGTGCGAGTTAGCGATACGGGCTGTAACTCGTAATGTAACATTCCAAACAAAAGCCAATCAGTTTTTATAGAACACGTATTGAGCAGCGATCGATGGTTGCGCAACATCACTGGTATTAGTTAACTGGTAGTTGACACTAGCGCTAGCCAGATGTAATGTAGTACCTAGGAATACTATGTAGGTGTGTTCATTGTCGTTTTAAATTATAGAATCAGGCGTTACTTTGCGGAAATCCACGACATTAACGGTCGTACCACAAAAACTTTTAAACGTCTGTTGAACACTTGTCTAAAAAAATGTCAGATTATGTCGTTGATATAAGGTCCATTTTGCAGTCACACTTTTTTAGGGTTCCGTAGCCAAATGGCAAAAACGGAACCCTTATAGATTCGTCATGTCTGTCTGTCTGTCTATCTGTCTGTCTGTCCGTCCGTATGTCACAGCCACTTTTTGTCGAAAGTTTAAGAGACATCCTGTTGAAACTTGGTAGGTAGATGTATTATGTGAACCGCATTAGGATTTTCACACAAAAATAAAAACAAAACAAATTTTAGGGGTGCCCCCCATAGAATTGAAACTCAAAAATTTTTTTTTCACCAAACCCATACGTGTGGGGTATCTATGGATAGGTCTTTAAAAATTATATTGAGGTTACTAATATCATTTTTTTCTAAACTGAACAGTTTGCATGAGAGACACTTCTAAAGTGGTAAAATGTGTGTGTGTCCCCCCCCCCTTTAACTTCTAAAATAAGAGAATGAAAAAATATGTATAATGTAGACCTCAACAAAAACTTCCAACGAAAATTGGTTTGGATGAGATACAGTTAGTAGTTTTTTTAGATATAATACATTTTCAAAAACCGCAAATATAACTTTGCCATTCATACAAACACTATGAAAAACAAAGTTATTTTTATTATTTATGTATATTACTTACTTATCTCAATATAATTATATCCCTAATCTATGCTTGCTACTACGGAACCCTTCATGGGCGAGTCCAACTCGCACTTGGCCGGTTTTTAGGGTTCCGTAGCCAAATGGCAAAAACGGAACCCTTATAGATTCGTCATGTCTGTCTGTCTGTCTGTCTGTCTGTCTGTCCGTGTATGTCACAGCCACTTTTTGTCCAAAGTATATGAGCTATCCTGTTGAAACTTGGTAAGTAGATGTATTATGTGAACCGCATTAGGATTTTCGCACAAAAATAAAAACAAAACAAATTTTGGGGGTGCCCCCCATACTTGGAATTGAAACTCAAAAATTTTTTTTTCACCAAACACATACGTGTGGGGTATCTATGGATAGGTCTTCAAAAATGATATTGAGGTTACTAATATCATTTTTTTCTAAACTGAACAGTTTGCGCGAGAGACACTTCCAAAGTGGTAAAAAGTTGGTCCCCCCCCCCGTAACTTCTAAAATAAGAGAATGATAAAACTAAAAAACATATATAATGTAGACCTCAACAAAAACTTCCAACGAAAATTGGTTTGGATGAGATACAGTTAGCAGTTTTTGAGATATAGTACATTTTAAAAAGCCGCAAATATAACTTTGCCATTCATACAAACACTATGAAAAACAAAGTTAATTTTGTTGTTTGTGTATATTACTTACTAATCTCAATATAATTATATCCCTAATCTATGCTTGCTACTACGGAACCCTTTATGGGCGAGTCCAACTCGCACTTGGCCGGTTTTTAGACAAGTGTTCAACAGATGTTTAAGTTTTTGTAGTAAGGCTGTAAATGTTTTAAAAAGTATGTAGGTTTAATACCGCCTCAAAAATCCAGGCTTTTTTTATACAAGATACAGTAATACATAATTATTATGCTCATGCAGGAAAGGTCATGCATGAGGGCAGGAAATTAAAAGTAGATTATTTTTCATAACATTTAATTGTATTTTTACTGAACATATCAAGAAATAGCTTGATACCTTTAGAAACTGCCTTACCTTCATCATTTTTCCTACTTTAGAATTAGAACGTGTAAGAACGTCCAGGCGTGTAAGAGCGTTGATCGCTCTTACACGAGGTGCTCAAAACTGATCAAGTGGTAGGTACTAAAATGAACATTAATTTTATTATTACATTAAAAAAGGTGCCTACCTTTTATTAAAAATAAAACTACAAAGTGTGTTCATTGCCCTAAAAATATACGATATCTAAAGGAATAAATCACCGAAAACCATTTTATTGTGAAAAAACATCGTCAACACTTTATAAGCTCCGTAAATAAGTCGTGTTACGTCTGAATTTTTCGTTTACTTATTGCGATCTCTATTACAAACGTATAAAGATGACATCCGCTTGTTAGCACGTGTGGCAGTAGTCACGTGCGTTGTGAATCAGTGACCATAGTTTCCGATAATTCGGATTTCCTGATAGCACCACACGTAGGAGATCGATCAGGAATGTCTTTGTTTTTGTTTTTCTATAGTTATTGACTGTTATAACTGAATGATTTTTATAAGGAATTTCGACGATTTTCAAGTTCTCAACATTTCAGAAGTTCTTCCTTTTGGAAAGTATGTATGGAAGAATGAAAACAAAGTTAGGATAAGACTTTTCCAAAGGGTATTTTTACACTAGGATTTGATAATGTATGCAAATCTGTTTCGTCACCAACATCATAGTTTCTTAAAACAAAATTAAAACACGTATTCTTCAGAATTTTTTAAAAATGCATAGTTTTCTTAAAACTTTAGATGACATTAAAATTGGGTGACATTAAAATTGATGGGACTCCCCTCTGCTGCGCCACTGGGTTAAGATCCACACCGTTTGATTTGTTTTTATTTTTATCTGTTTCACAATTTCTATAATTACATTACTAACACTAGTTATTAAGTCACTTTGTTGATACTAACACTATGGACTCATGTCTGAATTAAAGAATTTGAATTTGAAAATTCAGATGCAACAATGTCAAAACTGCGTCGCCAATTTATTGAGCACTTGGAACGGAAACCGTCTGTCATATCAAGTTCCGAGTAAACGGAGTGGAGACTTTAGGCCGATAACGAAGTTTTTTTGCAGTTTATGCCAGACTTCTTCTTCAGATTCTTTTAGTAGTATTACAGTGGCAATTTGTAAGTTTTGAAGAATTATTTTACTAGTGTTTCAAAACCTAGTACCTATATCAAAAAAGTGCTGTCCATATTATTAGCAGTCTCATATTTTGGGTCGAGGAAGTTTAGAAGTTTTGTGTGGGACTGCTTTTTTGCTCGTTGTTAATCCCACTAAGAACTTTACTGTTGTTCAACTAGATGGTCTATGCCACATCCTGGTGATAATCCAGATCGCGATTAAATAATCGCACGTGAACCAACGACCAACCAACCACCCAATCCGTGATTTACGTGTGTCGTATATACGTCACGGCACAGAATCGCTATCTGCCTTCATTAGCTTACGCAACGTTAACCATGCTTTATCGACTAATGCACCAACTCACCACACACAAAGTCTAATGGAATAGGTACCATTATTGCATTCGATAAGTGTACACTCGAGCTCCAAAGACTAACTTCAACTTGTATTTTAAGATTAAGTATTTCCAGTTAAGTTAGTTACTTGGTAGGCGTAACTTTATCTCATTAATTTAAGAGAAAACTAATCTGCAAGAGAATGCATTCGTTGTTTGTACCAAAACATTTGTAAGATTAATCGCACGTGCAAACTGTACGTGCGACTGGGAAGCAGAAACAATTTTAAAAGCATCTTTTGTCGGTTAGTGCGCGCCGCTCCTAACCCTTCGCAACCCGCCGCGCGCTGAAGCGTTGAAAAACGCCAAAATTCGCCAGAAATGAACCAACGAACGGTGAAATTACGGACGCGGACGAGTTTGCTCGCGAGAAAAAATAACCCCCAAAACGGGCGAAGCAATTTGTCTTAAGTGGCTAAAACAGTGAAATATTCGGGAACTTTTAAAGCGTATTAAAGTTTAGCTGGACCTTTTGTAGATGTGAGGAGCGATAGGGACGGGACGGTTAGCCGCGATTTTCCAAAGGTGATGACGCGTTTCTACGCCTCGTTTTTAATTAATACGAAAAGTTAGTCCTCCGGCGGCGGGGCCCGGGGCCCGGGGCCTGGGGCCCGGCCCGCCTTATTGTGCGCTTTAATTATATAAATACACGGCTCCTAATGAACAGGAGGCGACACCTCAGCGCGCCGCGTCTCTTAATTCCGCCGAGGGTAACTTTTATAAATACGGGAAATATGGAATCATAAAGTTAGACAATGAGCTCGTTATGCGAATGAAATATTTCTGACTTGAATAAATTAAAAGGGACCGTGGAAAGCGGCTTAGAAGTGTGTTTACCGTGATAGCAGCGCTCGTGTTACCCAATGTTTTTTCCTAAATTGTTTTATTGCGTATTCATTTCACGGCATAAATTAGTGTCGAGTTCCTCCATTCGTCACCGCGCGCTTCTCATAATTTACAGTTATTACGTTCAGAAGCTGTTTATCAGTCTGCGCAGATGTGCGCTACTATAACTATTTAAAATGTAAATGTAGACGCAGCGCGCAAAAATATATGTTGTGAAGCTAGCGGATAGAATGCTAAGTTGGTATAATAGTTTTAACTAAGTAGACGAAACTTGACGGCATTCTATTACGGAGCTTATTTGTAGAGGTAGCGACTTGTCGCGGCAGCATCGCGAGTCGCAGTCGCGTGTCGCAATCGCATGTCGCGCTGAGACATGCCATGAATTAATTATGGCGCACAGCTCTTGTTTCTTCCGACATGGAGTTTTGTCGCGCGAGCTAAACTTGTGCACTTAGTGGCACAGATTCGGCGATGTAAATAAAACATGCGCCGGAACTTTTAGTATTTATGGCCGCCCGAAATTCACGGATAAACAAGAGTTTGTTGGAGTTAAATAATAACAGCTATTTTTGTGTTTACAATAAATGTAAGGGCTGCTCGTGCCTACTTCATTTGTAATTCAATAAAAGTTGGAATGAGTTGAGGCCACCTTATTTGTGCACAAAATAATAATTTGCTTTATGCGTCAGTTGACTTATTTTCTAATGATGTTTTGGGTTTATTATACTGTAGTAGGAATACTATATTGTACAAAAATAGCTCTGTGATGTTGCTCACTCAATCCGCTCCCGCTCCCGCCCCCGCCACAAAGCGTCCACGCATCCCCTGGTGTCGGGTAAACTTGCACACAACATAGAGGCGAGGTCGCCCTTACAAATTGCTTAACCCGTACTTAGTCACTAATCGCATGTCTGTCGCGAGTAACTTGTTACCCGCCATCACTAACTGCTAAATTAAATATGCACACTCTTTTAAAGTACACTAGAAATTCATTAAAAGTTTTGGAATTTAAGTAAGAATAATTATAGGTTTGTTTGTAATATAAAAGGTACTGTTTTTTTTAGTAACTATCAAAGTTTTGAAATAAAGTACATGTAGCCACTTGGCTTACAGTACCTAAATACAAAGGCCGACCATTGACTGCTTTCACATCAGACGATAACGGTCACGACACGACACTAACGTATCGTCCGTTCTCGCTCATTTTGCCTTTAGATAATATATAAAACTACCAATGTCGTGTCATCTACTGTTATCGTCTATTGCTGTAGTTAGGCATAGAATATTTTGCCAGAGTTTGTCCGTTAAGAAATTAATAAAACGTGTGATCCTTTCAAACAGTTTTAACATCTGCTGTAGTGAGTTAAATCAATGTAGGGAAAAATATTATATTGAAACTCAGCTCCTCCAAAATAATTTATTACTGTCTGAAGAACAAGAAGCCTTAAAAATCGTCAAACGAAGTATCAGATAAATAACAGTATGACAAAAAAGTAGAAAGAGGAAGTTTCACAAGTAAACAAGATTTATACGTAGAAATGTAGGTGAACAAATAAGGTTCGTGTTACTAATGAAAAAACAGTCGTACGAGCGCTAATTAGCACGCAAGTGAGTGATTTATATGTACACAGCCACGTAGGTAATCACTGTATTAACATAGGCAGAGTACATGTTACTCAAGTTACTATAGTGTTAAGAATTTTGGATGTATGTATTTATTTTACAATTGAAAAGTGGATGCGGGCATAGTCCATGATCGGGCGGCAAGTCACCCATTACTCGTCGTTCAGCATCTACATGTCATACTACTTAAGTACTGTTTTCGCTGTTGTATCATCACTAATTAGTAATATAGTAAGCATCCACCTCACTATTAATTGTCTATGATATATAATCTGTGGTCCGGGTTCAATCCGTCACTGCACTGTATTAGACCACTGTACTGTAACTATTGTATGTCTGATTACAATTAAACCCTGTACATCAAGAAGTATATTTCATTCCCAAACTACCACATAACATGGTGTCAGAAGTCCATTAAAAGAAATCGAAGAAGGTCTGGTATCAAAAGTCTGAAGATCGTCGAAAAAATGCAAAGTCAAGCCGGTGGCGTCGTCCGTAGTCAAGATGGCGAAGGAGAAAAAAGTTTAAATTCTCAACTAAAACAACTGAATATTTCGTCGGATCCAGCTAACAACAATGCTGAGTCGTGGAAACGCTGGCTTTCGTTCACGTTCATATATCTGGTCATACAACACAACAGTTGTGAGTACTAAGCTTCTGATATTAGTGTAAGACCTCGTCAATAAGGTGTGAGTATATGTCCATCTTAATGGCATTCCTGGCATTGCTACTCACAACTGCCTATTGTATAGCGCAGTTAGATACAGACAGTGAACATCATAAAAATATTTCACGAGCCCAATCGCGTTTGTTCGGGCCGTCCGTAGACAAAACAAGCCCTAACTACCCTACTTTTAGTTTTATGCCAACTTTTACGTACTACAGCTGATAAGAACACTTTCTTTTGAAAATAGTTTCTTTGAAGGAAAAATTGTGTCGGGAATTTTGAGCTAGACTGGTATTTGAGAAATTTCAAGGTAGTTTTTAATGATGTTGTACTTTCAAATAACTGGAAGGCTTAAACATTGTTATTTAGGCATTACTAATAACATTATAACTAGTCTAGACAAGATTTTCAAATGAATATAATACCGTTATCAAATGAGATAGTTAAGCAATTATTCATACTCAAACTCAATTAGATATCCTTACCTTCTTATCGTGGTTTTTCGGACACGCGAGATACGAGTACTATGCTAAAACTGTTAATAGGTAATTAGAAAGAGTTAACACCAAAACATTCTTCTGGAAACCTCAAAATATACTGTTGACAAAGAACCAATCACTCACGCACTCATCACCATTACCTCCCGTACTTATCTAAGTCACGTACCTGTACAACGGTATCCCGGCGTCATCCCTGAACCAGAACACCATGTAGACCTTGTCGTTGGCGGCAGTCCCCAGGTCGCAGGGGAACTGCGCCACCATGCCCTCCACCGCCTGCACGTCTACTGTCCTGACACCCGCTGTGGACAAAGAAACACCAGTATTAGGGCTTTGTTGATGGAGGGGGCTAGGGATTTCCGAAGAATAGAATCGGATAGTTTTTTTTTTATGGATGGGCTAAATTATGTGGGTGGAGCGAAAAGGACTGCCAGGCTCTTACGAACTCAAAGTCCACCCTGTTTTTTTTTATTTGTCCTTATCGTTCCAGGGCCATGGTGTCCTTTTTAAACGGTCCTATGACCCGAATTGGATACTTATTGGAAATGTGTCGAAATTGCTAAAAGAATTGTCAAGATGTGTGCCATTATACCTGTTATTCTGTGGTTGTTTAAAAGTATGTTCACCAACCAAATAATAGAAATAGAAATAAAATCATTTAGTAATTAGTCAAAGCAAACAAAAGGAAAAATATGACTCAAATTGTATAAATGTACTGTTTGTTTTATATTTCTAAAAGGCTAGAGAAACTAGCCGTCTGTGGTAAATAAATCCCCATGCATTATCTGAGCGGCCAGTGTCTTCATTCTATAAAATGTATAGCTATTGTAAAGTACATAAGTGTCCATTCATCTGCTAATAGCCATTTTACAGAGTTTCTTTTTTATACACATTAAACAACAATATTAGATAAAATTATAAAATGAAAAGGGAAAAGTAAATAAATAAAAGAGAATAATAATGAAAATTGAAGTAAAGCACCAAAATAAAAGTCAAATCAGAATACAAAATTGGAAGTCTCTTCCTTATTGTGTTTTTTATGCGAAGCGCGTCAAGAGACACCGCGATGTATTATTTCTTTCGTTTTGGTTCGGTGACTTGTGATATGCTTCATTTTATTTATCCGCAGTCGCTGCCACAACACGACTGCTACTTGATTGTGGAATTCATGATCAACGGGTAAAAAGTAAAATGAAAAACCCCAATAATCTTCTGAGCCCAAGATCTAATCAGTACACATATGAGTTCGGGAAGCATATCATCTGGCTATAGTTATAGCAGCTCGAACGGGTCCCGAGAGCGAGCGGCAACAATACAATAATGTACACTCCCCGAGAGTCCATTAGTATGATAACGAGATACGGAAGTCGACGGAGATCCAAGTTCGGAGCCCCGGGATTCGGAGAACTTGGCTCAACATTCGCACAATTATACTGCCTCGTATGTATATGATGTATTAAAGCTGTGACGAGTATGTGTATGAGATTTGGAGACAAAGCCAAGTCTTGGCATCGAATGTTGACGAAATGTTCCTTGATTTGCCAGAACGTCGCTGTTTGGATTTACAAATTGGTATATAGACTCTTCTGTAAACACAATTATTTCACTGCATGACATCAAAAAGATAATTTTACAAAAAAGAAAATTTGAACATAATTAATTTGAGTCAAATAAAATTCTCTAAAATATTTTCAAAGTCCTTTAATTAGAACAGGAAGGATCCCAAATTGCTTCAACGCCTTCCAAAGGCCGCACTACAGGTACCGAGGCTGTCGCGGCACCTGCCAAATAAATCACTGGTCCTTTCGCCAGACGTTATAATTTAAACTGGGCGGGTCGCAGTCCTTTCGTTCACTGGTACACTTGTACATCTGCGCCAGTATTACCCGCCGGTGTGTTAAATCCATTCAGGGTAATCCTACGTAACCCATTGTGCCAGAACTCCGCAGACACTAGACGCTTTGTACACCTAGGTTATTAATTATGTCCCCGGCATCTGTTTAGCCTGTCTGTCTAGCCGATCCATTCAGACAAACTTACTGGGGATTGTTCAAATCTTTTGTCTGTATTATTCAGTTGCAAACGGTTCGGTATTGTTTTACAAAGAGTGATGCACGTGCCGCCGTTCGCTCGTTTTATTTGCGTTTTATGAAAGTGTTTGTGAGAGATTTGTTGAAGCACGTTTTTGCGGGAAGTAATCGTTTAAATAATGGCTTTGATAAATTTTGCATTAGAGTGAAGCACGCTAGCCAGGCTGTTGACACGTTGTCGGAACCACTCGTACGTTAAGCAAATGTGAAGATAGCATTTGTATGACATGTTTAGTATTAACTTTTCCGTCGATATTTAAATTCTGAACTATACAAATGAGTAACTAATCTTAATTACCAGCATTAACAAGCTATCATGTATACTCAATTCTATCGAAAAAACATGTATTTATGTTATTAAATTAGCAAAGTATAAAGTACATTTCAATAGAAACACACACAAATAATAAATAACAGAACCGTCGACCTCTACAGGTTTTTTGTAACAAGACACCCCACGTCAGTTTGTCACTGCACCTCTCAGAGCGCTTACGATACGAATATCATGAATATAATAATAGCAAGTAATATTATGTATCTGTCATTTTGATGTCAGTCACGTCGCTATCTCGCGGTGATGGGGCTCCGCTGCGGCGTCGATAATTCGGAATACATGGCATTAGTTCGAGTGGCTCTGTACTTGTATTTGTTACTCAATGATAATGAGTGCTTAAGATTAGCTACGTGACTTTAAGAAACTGTGATTTTGCGGTTATGCGAAGTTGATACGGGAATTGTAATATAATAGGCGTATTTGCATAATTTCATAGATAATATACCCTACTAAGCCTACTAATATCATAAACGTGAGAGTTTGTTTGGATGGAAGTTTGTTTCTCTTTCACACAAAAACTACTGAAAGAGTTTGGATGAAAGTAACCACGGATACTTTACCTTATCTGGATTAACACATGAGATAGTTTTTACCCCAATTGTATGACCCCGCGGGATAAATTTCGAGTTGTAACGCGCGCAGCCTCTAGCAATAGCCAGTAAATACTTATATTGAGTACAGACGAAAATTCGTGATATTGGAATCTACTTGTAAAAGCCAACCGGGTAATGTTGGTATAGGTATAATGTAAAGCTTGAAAATTACGTCATAAAACTTTACAAGTGCCACTGGCGCTCGGAGGCGTGGTATTACATTATGTTTAACACAAATTCTTCTGATAAACTCTGTACATTATAAATATCTATGCCTACGTTTACATGTTAGGTGCTGAACATAATTTATAACTTATGTGTTTGGTCAGTAATGCATAAATTGAAAAAGTTATTCGTAACCTGTCTTACTTGTATTATATTATTTTTTGTGTTATGGATAAATAATGAAAATCACTTTCTTTTGTTTCACTCTGCAGAAAATGAATAGGCAGTGATAACAGGCGTCGGTCCTATCTGTCACTCTGTCAGTCCAGTAGTGAGCGATCGCCGAATTAGTACCTCTAATGAGGAAGTTCCAGACTTGTCACCCGCGGTACATCACCCGTCCCCCTGTCCCCGCGACCCCGCCGGCTCCTCGAGATGAATGATTTTTTAATCACCACCATCGGAGCAGTCGCCGCGGCCATTTGTATTACACAACACTATCGCGCCACGTGCAACTAGCCTTTAATACAGTTAATTGTTTCGGACGTGTTCCTTGAATTGTTAGACGTAGGATTTCTGGTTGCAAATTTTGTTCCGGATCAGTCTGATTTCAACAAAGAGTCTAGCACAGTTCGGTTTCCACTACGAGCGAAGCGGACCCATTAATGACACAGGATACATAGTAGACAGCCATAGATACTTCGGTACATTTTCTATCCACGTCCATAATTTTTAACCAAACCATCAGGTTAATAGACAATGAAAAAAAATGTTAAAGTCAGAGATAACATTCGTTAGAATGTATAAAAATTTGAAATTCCATGTCTCGACCGTTTTGATTTGGTCTTGATCAACATTAATAAATTGGTTTTATGAAAGCACTTACTTTCACACAATGGACTTTCGCAATAACAGTTTATAATGCTTTATTCTGGTTCATTGTCACGTTTATCGATGACCGTTTATTGACGAATTTAATCTACCTACGAAACAAAAATATTACCACAAGCGGAGATTATAAACTCATTTGCGCTTTTACGGCTTCCGAGCAAATATCGCAATTATAACCAATGAAGTGTATTCAATGAAGAGAATTCCGATTTTTGAGTGAAGCCTTTTCACATTATTTTATCAGAAAATCTGTATGTTATTTTGCACAAACATTCCGTTATATCATCATTAAAATAACCAAAGTAAATGAATGCAACATGAAAACTCATGAAAGAATTAACACTCGTTTATGAAGTTAATGAATCGGTGGGTAGTGCCGGATTGCCGGTATGTCGCCGGACAGCAGCCGGATTGTCGCGGCCTGCAGATGTCCTCTTACACGGTGCCAATTAGCGGAGTTACAACCAGCTTTTAATTACCCTCCATAATTGCTCACGTAACGCGAATTATAGGCCGTAAGCACTGGCTGTTGAATTATAAAACGGGCCTGTCTGTGACCTAGGACGCCGCCGACCCGTCGCGCCGCTTGCCAATTGTGTTTATTTTCGTAGTAGTTACTCTTACTCGACCGTAGTAGCGGAATCAGTGATTTGTTGACTGTTTACACATATTCAGTTTCAAAACGTGAGTAAAAAAATATACTATAAAATTAATAGATTTAAAAAATCTAAAAACCCACGTTTTTAAATGTCCTAAAAATAAGAAAATAACCCTACGGGGCTGAGAGAGGGGCCACTCAAAACGTGGGGGCGTATATTATTTAAGGGATTATTTATGGGATATAATTTACATGACGTGTATAGATCGTGGGTGTAACTTGCAAAGATACGCCCCCACGTTTTGAGTGGCCCCTCTCTCAGCCCCGTAGGGTTATTTTCTTATTTTTAGGACATTTAAAAACGTGGGTTTTTAGATTTTTAAATCTTTTAATTTTTTTTTTTTTTATCTTTGTTCATCGGGTTAGAAGCTACCCTGAAAATTTCAGCCTGCTAGCTTATCGGGAAGTGCCTAAAAGCCTGTCCGCCATCTTGGACGTCCGCCATATTGGATTTAAGTCACATGACTATTTTTTTCGTATTCCTGACAGCAAACCCTTTCATTTGATACCCATATCATGAGGGTGGATTTCTAACAGCCAGTCTGCCATCTTGGACGTCCGCCATATTGAATTCAAGTCACGTGACTATTTTTTTCGTATTCCTGACAGCAAACCCTTTCATTTGATATTCATATCATAGCTATGCATTTCAAATAGCCTGTCTGCCATCTTGGACGTCCACCATATTGGATTTAAGTCACGTGACTATTTTTTCGTATTTCTGACAGCAAACCCTTTCATTTGATACCCATATCATGGGGGTGGGTTTCAAACAGCCAGTCCGCCATCTTGGGGAGGCCGCCATATTGGATTTGTTATGACGTTTCTTAGCTAGTCATGTATTGTCATCAGAACTCAGAGCGTGTGCAAAATTTCAGCCTGCTAGCTTATCGGGAAGTGCCTCAAAATTGAGTTGCAAAAGTCCAACCGGAACGACAAACAAACAAGAAAAGTGAGTGTATAAAAACGTGGGAAAAAAAAAAAAAAAAAAAAAAAAAAAAAACGTGGTAAATAAAAAAAACGTGGGAAAAAAACGTGGTAATAATAAAAAAATATGAAGATTCCAGACGAAATGGGGCTACGAATGGCTCATACCCCCCCCCGTATGAGCCTTGGTCTGTAGTACAAGTTTTACTACGCCGTAGCTAAGCTACGCCATCCATATGCTACGCCGTAGCACTGCTACGGTTGCGATGAAACGTAGTATGCACTAATTTACATCATTACACAAACGTTAAAATTTATATCTCATTTAAAATAATCACTATTATCAATGCTAAAAACCTCTTGTTAAATAAAGCATTCACATTGTAGAGGTATTTTTTGACAAAAGAAAACTACAGAACAGACAAGTAACATTTTTCAAATTCGTCTCTTTAAAAATGCAACCATCAACCATTTTGTGAAATTCACGAGGTATTTGAGAATAAACATGCACTACCGTTGAATGAGACGTGACCACGTCTGAGAAGGCGATGTGATTGCGGACCAAACTAGCTGCACGGAAAATGGCTGCACTAGTCCACTAAAACTGCCTTTTACTTTCAGAATTTTGTGACGGTTTTATACTGAATTTACGTTCATTATTTATACTGTGTACAAAAAACTCGAATTCTGGTAAATTGATCCATGATATAATAAAAATATGATACCTGTTTTGGACAGACAAAGAAAGAGCTGTGAAAGAGTGCACTGGCAAAACATAAATATAATAATGAAGATCTATATTTTTCCAGTTAGGTATAATGTAATTGTTATGGATGGCAAATTGGCAGCAATGCACAACTGCACACGTCCCAGCTTGTATTATACATTCACGAAATGAATCATTTGGAATATTGCTATGTGGCCGTATAAGACCCTCTAAACTATTAGTAAAATAGAAATCTATAAACATCCCAGCTTCACATTCAGCGGTAGAAAACATGGCTCACATATAAATAAATGTTGTCCGCATCGCGTTTAGGGATCCGAGATGAATGCTCGATAATTGACCGTCCGTTGTGCCGAGTGTGCTCGGCATGCACGGATGCGAGCACTGAGCACGATTATTGACCACTTGCCCTCGCCGCCGCCGTGCGCTGACTTCGTGTATTTTGATTGTATTAGCGATTTATACTGGCTTATTTCAGGATGCGATTTTATTTTTTGTTGGCTAATAATGCCATGAGCATAACATTCTTTTAGATTTTTAATGAAAATGTTTTGTACAAAAGTGACACATCTACATAAATGAATCGTCCTATCGGCGAAAAGTCCAAAGGTAAAAGATTCTATCGGTGAAACGGCCATAAATGAATCGTCCTGTCGGCGAAACGTCCAATGATGAACCGGTCGTCGGTGAATGGTTGCAGAATCACATAGAACCTAACAAAAATCACCATTAAAATGTTGAAAAAAATCATTCTTGTAGAATAACTTTTTTGTTGAGAAATATTATTTTGTTAAAAATAAGCTTCATACTTATTTCATATAAAAACAGACACAATATTGCAGACACAGTCTAAGAAATTGTAGGTACAATTCAAATTCAGCAACAATAAAAAAGAAACATTTATGTAACATCATACCCTAACGTCGCGTCGGATATAATGTTACTGTAAATACGTATAGATTATATCATTATAAATTCAATTTAATCTACACACAACCAAAATAGAGTGACCACAAACAAAGCGACACATAGGAAGACAAGCGACGGTTGGGTGGCGGACGGCAGCAAGGCCTATGGGACACAAACGACTCTTGTATCTTTACGGATTCCAATTAACAAATGGAGTGTGTATGTTGTGTCATGCGGCCTCCGTGCTTTTAATTACGTGCGAGTGGCGCTTTGTTGGGCTGACACCTCGGTCGCGCTCGATCGCGATTTAAATCACGCGGGCGATATACATCGCCTGCTGGCCACGCTATACATCACAATCGCAGTGAACCGCGAGGGCTATATACTACGTTCGCTTCGATGGAACAAGCTTTGAAGACGTGGTGGAGGTCGTTGCAGTATACATCAAGATGGTGGTGATCGTTTTACGCGGGAGTTGGACATGAATAGCTTTTGTTATGGTTGGTGCGCTCGATGTGTGATCGATTAATGATTGGAGTAATATAGTGTTTTGCTTTAATTTGCTCAATTGTTTGCTAGTTAAACCATTAGCGCTATTCAGATAGTGTTAGGCAGTTCAATTAAACAATTTGCTCCACCAGGTAGGCACAATTGACACTGTATTTATAATTCTTTAGAATACAGTTGAATAAATCAGATACTTAAAAAAAACTTAGAAACTCCTTTTAAAACATAACTGACACAATTTAGTGAATTTATTCTTTAGCTTCAGTAAAAGTAAAAAGTAACAAGACGTGAGTAGAGAAGCCTTTCACGCACAAAAATTAGGCCATTGTTCGTAACGAACTGGATTGTTCGCTAATAGCTGAAAATGTTCTAGATAACTTATAATAGAGCCTTCCTTGTTCAAAGTTCAGACTCCCAACTTAACTTGTAGTGCCCTGGAGGTTTATTATACCTTAATACCGATAATAGGGTGAAATATTTATCGGTATTTCCGTGATTATATCGCCCCTCGTCACGGGCGATAGAAAAGTTTCTGACAAACTTAGTTAAGATTTCAGGTTTTAGCAACAACTACGTATGTAATACTTTATAAAATAATATCAAAAGTATTAACGCATGCGTCACGAATTTCAAAGCTTTTCTTTTGGAAGAAAAATTCGAACCGCGAGCAGAATTTGAACCTGCGGCCTCCGGATTCAGTTCAACTGACGACGCTCTTTCCATCCGAGCCATCGAGGTTCTTACCTACTCCGTCGAATTCTTCAATCCATTTTTAACATCTCAAGGTGAGGTTTCGCACGAGAGTACAAGTGACTTACTCAAAGGTGACGTGTTGTCAGTCATCTTACTTGTTTAGATTAGGTAGCTTGTTTAGCTTTATTTTATTTTACACGTTCCTAACACGTTCCATTAAATATTTTCTTTCTTTCAATGAACAGCATGTTACTTTTAAACCACAATGGTTTTTCGTATAAGACATACTCAAGTCTGTTTCTAGTGCGCATCCCGAAATCGATCCTCACCTCAAATTTCCGGAATAAATTATTCAGTAATCACACAAGATTTGAAATAGGTCTATACTTACGAGTAGCATTGGGTTACCAAAAATTGAAGAAGTTGCATGAGAATATGATATGCTTACAAGTAGCTAAGATACTTAACTGAATAAACAAACCTCGTTCCATAGGCTTACGAGTAAGATTTGTCTCAGCTCGCATTACTCACGCCAAAAATACTGGAGCGTTACAAACTGCGGCATTACGAAAGGTAATGTCATACCATGTAATTAATTAGGTGCGCTACGGCAGAGAAGGATTGATTCAGAAGGAGAATTTGGTAAATTAGATATTCGGCTACCGCATGAATCTATGCCGATTGCCGAGTGAAATAAAGAAAGCATAATCAGGGAAATGGAATATAAAAATATCCTGTTTGCCATAAAAAAATATATAACAGCATTTATTTCTTCAACTGTGTTAAATAATTATTTTATAAATATTTCTGGATCTAATTATTATTATACGATCCAAAATGAAACGGTTGTTACTAAAACTTAATTTATCTTTGGAATAACCAAGAACACGTCTATCATTTACCAAATCCTGTTTTTTTTTTATATTACCATAACTATACCTACCTACTCGTAACTCCATGTTCAAGAGCATTCGATTTTTTATTCGATCAAGAGTGAGCCTTCCGTTTCGTCTCACAGTGTGGCAGCGCGAGCGGTACCGGCAATCAATCACAAAATACTGCGATTGTTTAAGAGTGAAATATGGTGATATTAAGGGGATGGCTTCCTCCCCCATGGACCAGACGAGCCCGTAATTGTACTCCGATCATCCACCCACATTCATCTTCATTAATGTTTTACAACAAACTTTGAACAAAAATATCTCTCTCATTTGTTGAGCAAGGCATGTAATTGTAGTGTTATTAAAGCAATTAGGGGGAACGTTGTCCGATCATTATTTTCGACTATTACGTACGGTTTCGAGTTTATTGTTGTTCGAGGTTAAAAGTGTTTCTGTTTATTTTGAAGATAAGACAGTATTGTTTATTTTTAGACATGAATGAAACTCAAAAGGACCTTCGGTTAGGTTTAAGATTCCAGCTAAACACACAATATTGGCATGGTAACACATGTAAAGTTTCAAATCATTACGGATATTTAAATCGAATATAATGTACTAAAATATGCAGAGGATCAGCAAGTTGAGAGTACTGGTCTTTTATATTTTTTATTATTGTGTTGATGTTTTATCTGTAATCTAAAGTTTCTTTCCTGTTACAGCTAGCCGCCCGTTGGCACCTTATCAAACAAAATGCAAGCAACAACCGAACCATTCGGCGGTCGCTACTTGTCAAGGTGGACTGTATTTTTCTCCTTAGGAATGAAACGCCTGACTTGATTATAGAGTTGAATATATTTTCCTGATTCACAATAACTTCTTGATTCACAATTACTTCTGAATTCACTAATATTATTCTTCAGGAACGGCTTGTTGCTTGAGAGAGCACTTACTATTACTGTTGAGCTGTTAAGCTGAACTACTGGACTGAACTACGAATTTTGCAACAAACCGCTCTGTTTATATCCTATTTTTGCAGGGTGCAAGTAGTGGGTGGAGGTGAGCACGTCACATACGTATCGACCAATCACAACGCTTTGTCTGAGTTTACTTGTGGTGGGGGTCCAGACAGGTTTCGACATGTTCAAACCTGTTCGAACGTGCTCGCGTCCACTTTACATCGTCATATTTTCACATCGTCATATTTTACATTGTCTTATTTTAGTTTCTTATCGACTATGGGATAATAAAACAACCTTAATCTTACAAAATAATCATTTCCCTACTATCAAATCTTAGTTTTATTTAATCATCCTTATCTCTACTTAAGTCTACTTATGTCCATATTTATTTATGTTTTATTTACATCTTCTTTACATTTTATTTACATTATTTCTTAAAAGCGACGACGTCCGTAACATCCTCCCCCCGGCGCAGGGCTACCGTAGCCTTATCTTCCACGCAGAGGACGGCGAGCTTCGTTGTGGGACGCCGAAGGATGCCCGCTGTTGTCCTGACGTCGGCCGATCGCACCTTGCCGTCTGGACCGACGTACGTAGTCTCCACGACGCCTCGGGGCCACGTTCCTCGTGGCAGTGTGGGGTCGACGACGACAACCAGGTCGCCAACTCGCAGAGGTCGTCGTTGGTCGTCGGATGCCCCCCTGGGCACCAGCGTCGGCAGGTATTCAGTTACCCAGCGCCGCCAGAAATGGTCGGCGAGCGCTTGGGCAGCTCTCCATTGTTTTCGGCTGGCCTCCTCGCAAGGCCCGGTGTGGGGAAGGCCTGAGGAGGTCCCGATGAGGAAATGGTTCGGAGTCAATGCCTCCGGATCCTTAGGATCAACAGAGACGTGGGTGAGAGGCCGAGAGTTTATAGAGTGTTCGGCCTCTATCATAAGGGTCAGCAGCACTTCTTCCTTTAGTGCCCGCTGATGCAGTGTCGCCCCCAGCGCCGTCTTGACAGAGCGTACTAGTCGTTCCCACGCTCCCCCCATATGCGGCGCCCCTGGTGGGATGAATTTCCACTTCATTCGGTGTGAAAGTCCGAAGTGGACGAATTCCTTGGCCCATTCCTCATAGGCTGTTCGTAGTTCGGTGTCTGCCCCTCGAAAATTGGTACCGTTGTCGGAGTACATTATTCGGGGCCAACCTCGTCGTGCTGCCATTCTTCTTATGGCCATTATGGCCGAGTCGGTAGACAGACTCGCCACCAGCTCCAGATGTACCGCCCTTGTCACGAGGCAGGTGAACAGCGCTCCCCAGCGCTTCTCGTGTCTTCTTCCTATGACCACTGTCATCGGCCCAAAGTAGTCGACTCCGCAGTGAGTGAAGGGTCGCTGCGTTTCTACCAGTCGTTCCATCGGTAGGTCCCCTGTGACTGGCTTCACCGGTGTCGCTCTTCTGATGCGGCAAAGTTGGCATCGCTGCGCTATGGCTCTTACGGTAGGGCGCAGGTTGACAACCCAATATCTTTGCCTTAAGTCGTTGACCACGCGTTCATTATTTGCATGGCCGGCCTTTCGATGGGCGTCTTCTACCAACAGTCGGGAGAACGGGTGTTTGCCGTGTAGAATGACTGGCCTCTTCTTTGTGTCTGGGACTGCAGCGTGCCCGATCCTCCCTCTCACCTTGAGAATCTGGTCTTCCAGGCAAGGGTCCAGTTTATACAGGCTACTGGACTTGGGCACTGGTCTTCCCTTTTCCAGCAGTCTTATTTCTTCCGCGTAGTCATCGAGCTGCGCTTGTTTCACCCATGTTGATTCCGCCTTTTCTATTAGGTCCACGGTCATCTGGCTGGCTCGATTTTTACATTTTTCCTTGAAGAGAAAGAGTACCGCTGTAGTTCGTATCAGCTTCTCATATGAGGAGAATCTGCTTATGTCGGGCAGATGAGAAGCGCGGTCCTTTTCTGTGACCACATAAGTCACTTCTTCCTCTTGATCTTCCTTCTTGGCTTTTTCTCTCGGCCAGAGGTCTTCTTTCTCATATAGAAACTCAGGCCCGATGAACCATCTGTCTTCTGGTTTCATTAGTAATTTATAATTAGGGCGCGTTGCATCGTCTGCCACGTTATGTTCCGTGGGCACCCATCTCCATTGATTGGCGTCGGTCAACTCCGCTATTTCGCCCAAGCGGTGTGCCACGAAGGGTGTGTACTTGATGGCATCTTTCTCAATCCAACGTAGGACGGTTTGTGAGTCCGTCCAATACGTCACTCTCTTGGGCTTGTCTCGGTGCTCCCTTATTATCGTCTCCGCCAATCGTGCGCCGATCACTGCCGCCTGGAGTTCGAGTCGAGGGACTGTTACTGGTTTTAATGGTGCGACCCTTGCTTTTGCCGCAACCAGGCTCACGGTCACTCTTCCGTCTGGTTTCAGAATCCTCCAGTAGGCGGTCGCCGCGTATGCTTGTTCACTTGCATCACAGAAGACATGGAGCTCTATTTCGTCTTCCGAGCTCTTCCCGTAGCACCTCGGGACTCGCAGTTTTGTAGCCATGCTCAAACTTCGGAGCCACTCCTCGAAATGTTGCGCATCTTCTTCGGGGATCACTTCATCCCATCCCACTCCGTGTCTCCACAGGTTTTGTAATATAATTTTACCCGTGACAGTAAAATGACTGATGAGACCGAGGGGATCGTAGACGGCCATCACAGCTCCGAGGGCTTCCCTTTTCGTCGGCGCTCTGTCCCTCATCCTTACTTCGGGTGCTAGACGGCTAAGCCCTGTGTTAAAGCCTAGCTCGTCTTCTCCAGTGTGCCAGAGCAAGCCGAGCGTCTTGTCTGAGTTCTCTTGTCTCTGACCAAGCTTCACTTCGGTGTTGAGCACTCGCTTTTCTTTAGCCACGCTATCCACCACATTAGGCCTGTTGGAGCACCATCCACGGAGGTTGAAGTGTGCGTTCTTGTGTATCTTCATGACCTCTTGTGCTGTTCTTATAGCTTCTTCTTCCGTCGCGAAGCTATCGACGTAGTCGTCCATATAGTGGCTCGATGTTATTGCTTGCACAGCGTTGGGGTATGCTTGTGCGTACAGCCTCGCGTTGGCATCTCTCACCGAGTGCGCGATGAACGGCGAGCACGAGGCCCCGAAGATCATTGATACCATCTTGTATTTCTTCGGCGGCTTATCACGCTCTTCATCTCGCCATAGAAACATTTGAGCTGCTTGGTCTTGTGGTCTTATTTTTACTTGGAGGAACATCTCTTGAATATCTGCCGTCACGGCTACCCGACGTTCTCTGAACCTGAAGAGGATTCCTGGTAGCGATCTCAAGAGGTCAGGTCCCTCTAGTAAGTGATCATTGAGGCACACTCCGCTGTATCGGTGTGCCGCGTCGAAAACCAACCGCATCTTTCCCGGCTTGTTAGGGTTCACGACCGGGAAGTGTGGCAGGTACCATATTTTCCTATTTCCTTCCTCTTGTCCATCGCACTCTTGAGCATAACCTTTATCGAGGAGGTTTTTTATTTGAGCGCGATACTGTGCGGCGAAATCTGAAGAGGAGTCCATTTTTCTCTCTATCATCTTTAGTCTCTTCACGGCACAGTGATAATTATGAGGCATCGGAGCGTCTTCGTCTCTCCATGGCAGACCCACTTCGAAGTGTTCACCGACCTTCTTCATTGTTCGTTGAACCACGTCGATAGCCTTTTGGTCTTCCGGTCTGACTTTCTTCGCCAGGGAGACTCCTAACGCATCAATCTTGAAGTGTGCTTTCACCATTTCCTCTACGCGCCGTACATCTTCTGTCCGTTTGTTCGCAGACACGTCGTAGAGGTGGAGCACTAGTTGACCCTCCCTTTGAGTCAACGCTGAGCGCGGCGCCGTCCCATGAATCACCCATCCCAGTTGGGTGTACGAGGCCGCAGGCTCGTTCTTCTTGCCCATGCGTAGTTTTCGTGTCACGATCAAGTGCCAATTGTCCGCACCTATCAATACTTTCGGTGTGGCTTCGTCAAAGAATGCGTCCTCTTGCATGTCTCGGAGGTGTGGATATTTGGTCAGCATCGTTCTATCCACTGTCTGACCATGAAGTCGTAGGTCCTTCATCGTTCGTGCGCGTAATTCTCTATAGTCGCCATTCTGGCCACGAATTTGCAGTTTGACCTCTTGACTGTGTTCTTCGTGTGGCTGAGAGGTCACTCCTTGTATTCTGAGTGTAGAGACTGGCCCTCTCACTTGGATACGGCGTGCTATGTCCTCGTCGATGAGTGAGGTCGTTGAACCTTCGTCCATTAGCGCGAACGTGCTCACTTGACCGCCTGGTCCTTTTAACACGACGGGGCACATCTTCAGGAGTACACGTCGCGGCGTGTCGCTGCTTGCTGAGACAGCCATCACGGACTCTGCTGCTGGTTCGACGTCGGTCGCCTTGTCCTTCGTGTCTTGTTGCGACATTTCTTTATGGAGCAGCACGTGATGTGGGCGGGCGCACTTATCTTTGCCACATCGCTTGGCGCGGCAGTGCTCTCGTCGGTGACGATTATTCACACACTTGAAGCACACCTTTTCCGTTCGTGCCCATTCCCACCTATCGTCGACACTCATCTTTAAAAACTTGGCGCACTTAGGCACTTCATGGTCCCCATTACAACATAAACATAAGTGTTTCTTTTCTTCCTCCTTTTCTGCCGTGGCGTAAATTACTTCTCTGCCCGATTTCCTTTTTGTGCTTGCTTGCACCACATTTTTCTGCTCCCTCTTCGGTGCGGGCGTGGGCGTCGGGTTTGTGAAGGCGTACCTCATTGCACGGTCAGCCTCCCGCATCAGGAACCGAGATAACATCATAATTTCCGGTTCACTTGACGTTTCCACTGCCTCGGAAGCGTAGTCGCACCACCTTGATTTTACGTGCGGGCTTAACTTGTCCACGACTTCACGCACTAGCATCGGGTTCCACACGTATCCGCGGTTGTCCATATTAGATAGCACACACACTATGTTCTGTAGCTTAACTGCGAACGAGTTTAGTTCACTTGCCACACTAGTGAGCCGAGGCAACTTCTTTATGTCCTCCATCACGTGGTCCATTAATATCTCCGGCCTTCCATAATATTGCTCTAGCGTCTTCATTATTGTCCGTGGGTCAGACGCAGAGTACAAGAGCGCGGAGACTGCTTCCCTTGCTCGACCTCTGATGCAGTTCCTCAGTCTTGCTAAATTTTCCATCGCGGTGAATTTGTAGACACTCGATGAGTCTTCATATGCTGCCTTGAATGGCAACCATTCCATAGCCGCCCCGGTGAACACGGGTAGTTCAGTCACTTGTCGTGGCGGCGGGCGTACACGCATCATTCTGTCCAGCGTGTCGGCCAGTTGTTCGATTCCTCTTCCTAGTCTGCGCTCCCCTCTTGTGGGTGAACGTGAGGTCGAACGTTGTCTTCGTCGTGGCATGGCAGGCGTTGTAGCGTCGACACACGTGTTCGGCTCTGCGGCGGTTTGTTGGTCGGCGGGGTGCGGCGGCTGAGCTCTTTCTTCATTGACTGGTGGGTGGCCTTGGTCCATACTTTGTAGCCACTCGTCCACTCTGTCTTCACTCCTATGTCCGGAGCCCTCTTCACGAGCCTCTGCCTCTGCTTCAATTGCTGACACTTCGTACTCGAACCGCTTGTTCACTAGAGCCTTTTCAATCTCCAATTGCTCGTTCCTAATTGCAGCAATTCTTCTTTGTGCCTCGTATTCTGCTAGCTTTACTCTGGCCACGTCACTGCTGTAAGATCTTCTTGACCTTATCGTACTTGCAGTGTCTCTCATTGACATTGCCGTTATCGTCCTTGCAGAGTCCTGGATTCTTGGCTGGAACGACGTGCTTGGAGTGACGAGTTGTTCTTCACGCACTACACTCGCGATCGCGGTTGCTCGACTCGCCGGTACGCGGCGTGGAGCGGGTGCGGTAAGCGCGGCGGGCGCACCATCAGACGGCGGCACAACTCTTCCCGTCGCGGTGGCGGGAGGTGCGGTCACTGACACAGCGGCGATGGGCGTGGCACTGTCGATTCCACTTGCGAGCACTTCATGTTGGGCGCGCGGTAACGCGGACGCAATGGTCGAAGGTGATCTCGGCGGCTCTTCAAATGTTCGGGGACGTCGGCTGTCATAACCCGATTCCGCCTCACTCTCCTTGGCCGCAATACTTCTAGTCTTCATTTTCAGGAACACTGCACTATTTTCCTTGCCTTCAACTCGTCAGGCGAACGATGATTCAAGTAAATCCAGCGAGCGTAGGAACTAAGTCCTTTCACCATCCGATGCTCGAAGGATCAAGCTGTCAAGGTGGACTGTATTTTTCTCCTTAGGAATGAAACGCCTGACTTGATTATAGAGTTGAATATATTTTCCTGATTCACAATAACTTCTTGATTCACAATTACTTCTGAATTCACTAATATTATTCTTCAGGAACGGCTTGTTGCTTGAGAGAGCACTTACTATTACTGTTGAGCTGTTAAGCTGAACTACTGGACTGAACTACGAATTTTGCAACAAACCGCTCTGTTTATATCCTATTTTTGCAGGGTGCAAGTAGTGGGTGGAGGTGAGCACGTCACATACGTATCGACCAATCACAACGCTTTGTCTGAGTTTACTTGTGGTGGGGGTCCAGACAGGTTTCGACATGTTCAAACCTGTTCGAACGTGCTCGCGTCCACTTTACATCGTCATATTTTCACATCGTCATATTTTACATTGTCTTATTTTAGTTTCTTATCGACTATGGGATAATAAAACAACCTTAATCTTACAAAATAATCATTTCCCTACTATCAAATCTTAGTTTTATTTAATCATCCTTATCTCTACTTAAGTCTACTTATGTCCATATTTATTTATGTTTTATTTACATCTTCTTTACATTTTATTTACATTATTTCTTAAAAGCGACGACGTCCGTAACACTACTATCCTTAATTTAAATAACTCGAGATACAGTCGCCATTGTGCGGTTAACAAAAGAGCTTATCAACTGACGACGCATCCGGAGAACTGGTGGAACCAGACAATTCTTTAGCACTTAGAGAATTGGGGCATCTGCTTTTGTTTACCGGCGGGGCGGCTGCGGGACGGCTGCGGGGCGGTTGCGGGGCGGCAGCGTGGCACCCGCGTCTTCCCTAATTAATATTCATAATCGCGTTAAAGAAACCGCAGTTTATCCATCTTAACTGTTTTATATCGTAATTTTGTGCTCAAATAATAAACGAGCACCCGCGTCGCTTTGTTCGGCACCTAATTGATTAAGTTCTGTAATTTGGTTATTAATATTGTTTTACTGGCACATCGTAAATATGAATTTGTACTGGAAACAATCAAGATGGCTAAATAAAGGACCTGTGTAACGATCTGTTCTGTTATTTTTCTGACTACTACAAATCGAAGTCTTGCTCACATAAAATCGTACATTCAAGCTAATCTTGGAAGCTATTAGGCGATTTATACATGGAGGACTTAAAGCTCCTCCACCAAAGTCCGTTTCCTTCGGTTTTCATGCAATTATTTCTATACGAGTGGAGCAGTACTTATCTTCAAAGTGGAGTTGTCTTTTATATTTATTCGTGAGCGCTATCGTTTGAATGACGGAGCTGTTTTTGCGTCACTGAGCCAACATCCACTTAGGCATCGTTTATCATTGTTGTTTACTCTTTGACGCCTTCTCTTTGAGTTGATACCTCTGTTTTAATTATACAGATAATCTGTTTATTTAGGTATAGGGTAGATTGTTTTTTATTAAAAGTGATGCTATATACCATCACTCAGGGTGTTTTAGGAACATGAAATTCCATGCATTTTTCAGTTTAGTGGCTCGCTAACTAATGCAGAACAGTTCTGCGCGTATTCCCCTGTAATATTAAAGACTCACTGGTAAAAGTTAGAAGCAATTCAAGGATTACGTAACAATGTTACGGAACAGAATTCTAAGCATGACAGAAAAAATTCAACACCGCTCGTTGTCCAATGAATTTACAATTACCTACGGATAGATTACGAAACAATAGTATGACTTTTTTTGGTAATTTTGTAATTATGGGTTTACATTTAGAGGACGATTATACAATATTCTTCACGTTTTTTCCACATTATATTGATTTATTTTTGGCTATCACCTGATCAAAAATTTTTATTTTTTGCAAGACGGCACCACTATACTATGATCTAATTATTTCAAGCTACGAGCTGTTTCAACAAAACTGTTAGACACACAAGCTGCTAGGCAAGCTGTTAAGCAAACACGTGCTATGTGCTGAAGTCTTAAAGGATTAAACGGCTTTGAGCATGACGTTAGTTTTATATTACATAGTGTTGATTTTTAGCACAAAGAGTTTACTAAATATATGCAGAATGAAAAATCCTGTCAATTTTTTTTCGTCTTATCCATGTAATAACACCAGGCAGTCTGCAATCTGCCTGCCAGACATAATTTCACTTGTTGTGTTTGAATTCATCTTATACGGGGGGGTCTAAATCCAGAGGTCGAGTAGTTAGTGAAATATCCCAGAAAATGTCCTACCTTTTTTTTATCGTGTTAAAGTGATCTTACCTCCTCGTCCCCAGCGCGGAGCGGGAGGGACTGTCAGACTCGTACTGACTAAAATCTAAGGTGATCCTTCCATAGCCCTTACCTAATGAGACAGTCCCGCGACCCCGGCAGGCTTTGTCTTTCAAATCTAGACTTAACCTTAATATCTGCTAAATAAATTACAAGCGTAAAAAACTACTTTAACGAGTGACAAGCGCATGATTTGTAAAGCCCATTGACTGACATAAAAACGCCCACCAAGATACAAGCTAGGTTATTTTATAGGTAAACTTAGTCGTATACTTATTTCCACATAAAAAGCCCGAATTCTCTCGGGAGCAGAGTGTTTCCAGATGTTATTAAAGCAGTAATGTCGAGGTGTACAGCCTATTGCCTTTTACGATACTCAGGAGGACTGGCGGCTCAAGCGAGGCTCTCCGTAATACCTTGTTTCCTACAGTGTACTCTTAGATTATTAAAATATTATACCGAGAATTAGATGGTAAACACAAATAGAAGAATAAGAATGATAAGGGTAGAGAGAAAAGGCGGTCGGTAGAGCAGTACACTTCTTTTTTAACAATCGAAAGCATAATGCCACCGTATGTTATGGACACCTGCAAAATCAGAGGTATCGCTTGCGCGAAGCGGACCTGGCAACTTTTTCACGCCCTTTTTGAGGGCGTGAAGAAAGTAGGAAGCAACCTTGTGCCGACCTTTCCTTCAGCCGTGGAGCACAACATTCCTTCAAGAAAAACAGAATATCTTAGTGCCATGTCTCAGAGCGGATACCATCCCCTTAGTAAGACTGGTTCAAGCTTCTTACTAACAGAGATCTACAAACGACAGTCGGTGACAACTAATTTTCCATACATGACTAGTTAATGCTCATATTAAGTGTGTACATAACAAATGCTCTGGTATGAGCAATTAAGAGCACTTTGACGAAGCCTGTTTAAAACATGGCGCTTGTTAAGTGACGTCATCACGCATCATGTGTTCATCAGCGACACTGTTTGTGTTTAATGCTTCATTTTAATGGGTTCTTAGTTATTTTTAAAGCTTCGATGACGGAATAAGCTATACCTAATAATGATTAACAGTCAATACAAACATCGAAATTAAAGTTGAGATCAATTAAAAAAAAACAGTCCGATTTTTACAAAACAAAATTAATTCCTAACTCCAATTTGGTGCAGACGTTCGGAAGTTATGCACGAACAAACATACATAAGCGACGTTGTTTTATCCTATGTAAAGATACAGAAGATAGGACGCTTTTTAGTTAAGACTTCATTATGCTTAAAAACATTTAGATATTATTCTGAAAGCAAAATTGTTAGTTAAAAATATCTAAATAGTAAAGTTCCATCAAAATAAATAAGTTGTACGCGACAAAACTTCAGGGGAGGCATATTAAAACTTGGAAAGCCTCAACATACTTCACACGATGTTATTAAAGTTGTTAAAATACAAGTTCTTGATAGTTCCAGTGAATTATGGACAATGTTTCGGCTTTGGATGCTTTAATGTTTACCTGTACACTATTAAGAGACCTTTATGTACTATGAACTACATAAATGTATGCATGAACGTGGACGAGGCAAGAAGTGTGTAACGATCGTAGGTAGCCTTCTGCCTGGGGTCGCGGAACTATTCAAACTGGTAACCGTGGAGCTTAAAGGGCAATATTGAAAGAACACGGTGCATTTTACACAGTAGAGAGCCTGACAGTTCATTTTGCTTCACTAGGTGGTTTTCTGCAGTTTCTTTCTACCCCTATGGGAAAAGACGTCACTTTATATATCATGTTATTCATATTGTGATGAACTCATAATATTTGGATCCAAATATAAAAAGTTGGTAAGACATGAGCGACAACTCTAATATCCCAAAAAAAATTCAAAAGCTAAACATAACACGACCCAATCACAAACTACACCCGAGAGCAATGAATCCGGGTCACTTAAAGAATCCTAAAAATCTCGGAAACTAAAAATGCTAAGCTAATGCAATAAATTGTATTTAATAGACAATGTAATACTCCTTAAATGAAGGTATTAAAACTTCTTAGTTATTGTAAAGTTATATCATAAAAAAATCAAATTTGAAAAAGGGCCACTTTCGAAGATGGAACTACGAAATTACAGCGTTTGGTTTTGCTTTTGTTTGTAATCTGTCATTTATGTGGGTACATAAACCATGTTGATAGTGCTCTATATTCATTATTCAAGCTGAAATTATGTCGCTTACGCCTGAAGAATGCACCAGAATACTTACAATGCTGGAAACCGGCCGGAGTCAGCGCGATACAGCCAGGACTGTCGGTGTGTCGCTGTCAACAGTACAAAGAGTTCTCCGACGTTACGAAGAAACTGGTTCTAACCTACGCAGACCAGGAATGGGCAGAACCAGGTGTACCACAGCACGAGAAGACCGATACTTGGTGAACACCATGCTTCGAAATCGCTTTCTCACAGGAACTGAACTCACCAATCAGTTTCGACGCCTCGGAGGAAGTAACCCAAGTGCATGGACAGTAAGACGTCGGCTTGCTGAATCTAACTTAAAACCCCTTAGACCTGCAAACGGCCCTAAACTGGAGCGTGGGCATCGTATTTCAAGACTAAGATATGCCCAGAGCCACGTAAATTGGAGTATTGAAGATAGGTCAAAAGTTATGTTCTCCGACGAATCAAAATTTATGCTCTACAAGCACGATGGAAGACACAGAGTGTATCGAAGACCAGGGGAAAGATTCAAGCAAGCATGCATCGAAGAAAAAGTAGCCTACGGTGGTGGGTCTGTACTTGTGTGGGCCGGAATTTCTTCTGAAAGTCGCACAGAGCTGGTGATCATAGAAAACGGCTCTTTAACTAGCGTAAGATATGTGGAAGAAATCCTCAATGATCACGTTGGTCCATTTATGGTCAATTTAGGTGAGGATGCTATATTTATGCATGACAATGCCCGACCTCATACAGGTAGGATTGTGAATGACTACCTTCAAGAGATGAACATTACTCGTATGGAGTGGCCAGCGCGCAGCCCGGATATCAACCCGATCGAGCATGCTTGGGACGAGCTAGGCAGATGCGTAAAACAACGAAACCCTCCCCCAATCACGCTTCGTGAGCTCAAAATTGCTCTCACAGAGGAATGGGAGAATATTCCCCAAAATCGTATAAGGAACTTGGTGTAAAGCATGCCAAACCACGTAAACGCAGTAATGGAAGCACAAGGAGGCAATACGAAGTATTAAAATTCAAGAAAATCGTAATAAAGTTCAAAAATTTCATGTTTCCTATTTTTGTTTTAAGGAGAGATCAGCAGTTTTTTTCTTTATGTAATTTTGTGTTAATAAAATGTATGGTGACTCATATTTTTTACTTTCATTTAAGGAGTATTACATTGTCTATTAAATACAATTTATTGCATTAACCTATCATTTTTAGTTTCCGAGATTTTTAACATTCTTTAAGTGACCCGGATTCATTGCTCTCGAGTGTAGTTAACAACGCGTTGATATACAGTGTGTCCGGACACGAGTTAGCGATACTTGAAGGGGATATTATAGATTCATTTTCATCGACAAAACTGCTTTTAAAAAAATTCTTACTCCAACACCTCGCGAATGGCGGCCATTTTAGTTTTTTGATTTGTCAAACTGTGGTATGGCAAATATCTTTAAATCCAAGAGACCTACAAACATGCCAATAACTTTATTGCAAAGTTAAATGTTAAGGCTTTTCAAAAACTTGCGAAAGTTTTCTAAATAATATGTAAAAAGAACCAAAAAACGTGGGCAAACACGACATTGTACACAAAAATTACTGAATATTTTCACATTTTATACTCTAGCACGAAAAGTACCCCTGTATTTTGCTTAGGTTTTTGCATTAAATTAAAATTATTTGAGTTAGACTATAAAATGGTATCAAAATTATTTCTCTACGTCAAGTACTTTAGGAGTTATTCTTACTTGAACATAACCCTTCCTTAGCGAATGTACCCCAATATTACAGGTGTCGCATTCTTTGGGCGAGCTAAATCGTTTCAGTGTAAATTTATGAGCTGGCATTATTAACCACCATGTAAATGATCCCAACTAATCATCCATAAACTGAAATGGCCCATTTTTTTAATTTATTCAAAGAACCCGATTTCATAAAGTAAAAAAAAAAAAAATATTATTTCTATTTAATGGTGATTCGTTGGGATCATTTACATGGTGGTTAATAAGGCCAGCTCATAAATTTACACTGAAACGATTTAGCTCGCCCAAAGAATGCGACACCTGTAATATTGGGGTACATTCGCTAAGGAAGGGTTATGTTCAAGTAAGAATAACTCCTAAAGTACTTGACGTAGAGAAATAATTTTGATACCATTTTATAGCCTAACTCAAATAATTTTAATTTAATGCAAAAACCTAAGGAAAATACAGGGGTACTTTTCGTGCTAGAGTATAAAATGTGAAAATATTCAGTAATTTTTGTGTACAATGTCGTGTTTGCCCACGTTTTTTGGTTCTTTTTACATATTATTTAGAAAACTTTCGCAAGTTTTTGAAAAGCCTTAACATTTAACTTTGCAATAAAGTTATTGGCATGTTTGTAGGTCTCTTGGATTTAAAGATATTTGCCATACCACAGTTTGACAAATCAAAAAACTAAAATGGCCGCCATTCGCGAGGTGTTGGAGTAAGAATTTTTTTAAAAGCAGTTTTGTCGATGAAAATAAATCTATAATATCCCCTTCAAGTATCGCTAACTCGTGTCCGGACACACTGTATAGTGTCATGTATAGATCGCTATTGAAATGTTAATACTATGACGTGCTAGATACTCGTTCAGTGATGTTTAAAATGTCTGACTGTAGAGTTATAGACCAACAGCTCAAAAATATTATAATTGCATAAAACATCCCGGTTTCATAATAAATGTTTTCTTCCGAGAACGATCAGGCTGTGGAATGAACTGCCTTCCGAGGTTTTTCCAATGAAATACAACATGGAGCTCTTCTAAAAGGGCGTGAAATAGTTTCTGCAAGGTCGTCAACGCGCAGGCGATACCTCTGATGTTCCAGGCGTACAATATAGGCTACGGTGACCATTTTACATCAGGCGGGCTGTATACTTTTTGTTGCGAATAGACGATTGACTTTCTTTCGATCCGACAGTCGAAAGACCAATGTCTTTAGACTAACGGATTTAGAGTTTAATTATATAGCTCAAAGTTAATGAAAATGATCATTAACCTCAGGTATAAAATTAATTAAACCTTTTCTCAGACACCTCGACATCAAAAGCCACTTAAAGGTGTACACACATGCAGTACACCTACAGGCGCGAGTGTTTATCAGCGCTATACAAATTTATGACATGATCAGCGTATCGCAGCCGTAATACCCTGTAATACCGGTAATGAAGTGTTTGAACCAGGGGAGGGAGGGGAGCGGTGTATGTATAGGAAGCAGGGGAAGGTACTCTCACTTTACGAAACGGTAATTAGACACTACTTGAATACGGCGAGTATGAACGAACTTGATTAAAAGGTGCTAAAAGTTAACGTGGTCCGGAGTTTTGATAATACCTAGTTTAAACAGTACGTTGTAAAGTGGTTTTCTCATTGACATCTATGTCTTTTTAATATTCGATATCACCACCATTGTCATTGAATCACGAAATGAAATGTGTTTCAAAATAAACCAAAATAAAATTTTCGGAAAACTTCAGTAAGATTTTAACCAAAAACTCACAGATTTAAAACTTTATCCCTCATTGCCCAGTTAGTCATACCCGTTATTTTATTAAAAGCTTAATCTTACCTTCTATAATTATTTTAAATGAAATTATAAATAAACCGCCCTCACCAAATCTCCACATTCAATCAGAACGCCATCCGTCCCCTTACATCTCTATCCTGCCCCAAATTTGAGTAATAAACAATAACAGCACTTACTATTACCCCTACCAGTAATGTTAGAGGGGAGAGTGGGGACAAGTGGCACGCTGCACGCACCGCGTGGCGTGATACGGCACGCGCCGGGTAGCGTCGGCATCGAGAGGACCTAGTGCGGAGTAGTGCGCCGTAATTAGGTCGCACGCATACCTGAGATGTAGGAAGATGGAAGTAGTTTCATTCTAGCGAGTCAAAGTAGACTAATTTGATGATTTTACCACGATAAATAAACCCGTTGTGAGTGTTAAGAGTCCTTCCGTCCATAACTGTCAGACTTGTACTGACTAAAACCCACGGTGATCCCTCAATAGCCCTTTACTTTCCAGGGTCACTCCCCTACGATGGCGAGCATTATAATGATAGAAAGTTGCGTGAGGGTCAAAAACATAGATATATTAAAGAAGGAGATATGGCGTGGAATTCAAAATGTATAGAAATCCGATGAAGCCACAATTGCCCCTCCATAACGCTAATATTGCGCACACAATTCTGTCAAAACAATACTACGAACAATTGCGCACACGCGCCATCGATTACTCAGTCATCATTTAACTATAAACCTAATTCTTTACACTACAGCGTACTTTTTCCATATAATTTACGCACACAAACAATTATCATTTTGTGTTGTCGGGACACGGGGGGCGGATACGACTCTCCCGCTCAAATACAACGGACGCACCATGCGACATTACGGCTTGGTGAGGTATCGTTATGTCAGTTTTACATTGCTTGTCCAGTGACTCAGTGATAGACTGAGGTGGTTGTAAAAGAGCAATGTATTTAATGCAAAAACAATACAGTCGGAGTAATATACGAAAACAAGAATAAAGTAGTACAAGTGATAGCTGAGCGAAACGCTCAACACCACGGCTTCACCGACACGCCCCCTTGGTCAAAAAATTGCATGCATTTTGCAATTGCATTACAAGTGACAATCGCTTCTGGACCGTCGAGTATTACTGCAACTGAAAAATTATGTTCTCGATATTTTAAATTAGTAGATATTAATACTTTCTTCTTTGCGTGTCGATGAATTCAAATTTTATCCGGCCAATACGTCGGTCAGTCCCTCATCTGCACAACTCAAACTCGTAGGTAAATACGATAATATTATTAAAAAAACACAGAAAACAAATAAAAAGCGGATTTATTTGGAAAAACTGTTTTTTTTTAATCGTTTATAAACCATGAAAGCTTGATTTATACTCACAGAGAGAGAAGTTCTGAATTCAATATTTTTTTTAATAACCAGATTAACGCTTGAATGACTCGAAAATCCAAAAATATTGAAAACTACACTAGCAAATTATAAAACATTTCTGTTCTGCAAGTGAGACCGGCTTGCTTACATACTAAACATTTAGCCTGCTACCTAATATTTGAAAACTTTATTGGATTTCTATGAACTACAAACGCATAACAGATATAGAGAGATAATTTTATTAAATTCACAGAACGCTAAGAGCGGTTTCGCACTATGTCCGATCCGAATCCGATCCGAAACCGTGAAAATACGGTCCGTCGTAGCCGTAGAACTATTTCTATGGTAATTTACGCACTAGATCCGATCTCTGTCATCCAATTTCTTTCCGTCATTATAGAATCTCCATTTTGGATAAGATTTTTGACGGACCGAAGTAGCCATAGTATTATTTGTATGAGCGCTCGCGCACTGCGTCCGAGTTGAATCCGAGGTGCGGACGAGCAGAGAGGCAGCGGGGCTTGCGGGGTATGCGGCTGGGTGACGTGAAGCGTCAATTTTATTCCAAAAGATGACTCCTAAATTGCTTGGATTTGTGTCAGAGATGGGAGTAGTGCGTAAGCAATATCCGAATTCGGTCCGTGATTTCTAGATCAATTTTTTCACGGGTTCGGATCGGATTCGGATCGGACATAGTGCAGAACCGCCCTAAATCCATTTTTTATCCGAGAAGGCTATAAATCTTCCGTTTCCGACAGAACCATTCACCATAAATCCATATCCAAAACACGTCAAACACTTAGAATGACAAAAGAAATACTCATAAGCACTGCCATATCCAAATCGCAACATTAAACGCTAAGCAAAGGCCCCATTACAAATACGAGTGATCGAAAAAGTGAAGTGGCGAGCGGAGCGCATTGTCCGCTCAACATCGATGGCGCGCTCTCGAGATGTAACGCCTCTTGCCCTCAAAACCCGCTTTGTATAGCGCACATGCTGTAGGAGCGGGGAGACGGGGAGGTGGATTGCTTACATTCTTTTTTTAACGGTTTTTGTGGATGATGAAATGTTATTATCGGTAGGAATTGTTATGGAAATTTATTGCCTGCTGCAATACTGTTTGTTTCAGTATTAATATTATATTTGTGTTTCTTTTTCTGGTTTTGTAAACATGTATCTTAATTTTATACGTAAAGTGCCTTTTTCAAAAATTCATGTGTGAACGTCAGGTCAAGATTCGAGTGATCCCACTGATGTTCATTCTAGCATTTAATTACATAGTTGAAAAGGCGAAACATAGAGGGTCTATGTGCTCAATAGAACATACACTAGTTCACGGTAGTGGAGCGGATTTAATAATCAGTTAAATATTTATATTTACACACGGACATGTTTATTGCTAGCTACATTTAATTAAATTCATTTAGTAAAATAAATTAGATTGTTAATTACGTTTAATGTATTCGTCATTTCTTACATATAGGTACTGCCTACATCCCTTTATTTACTCTTCTTACGCAGATGTGCTCATACATAAATTGTTAAATAAAAAAAAATAGTCCTCTATTCAGTTCTGTCTGTATTTGTAAGCCCGATAATATTCGACGTAACGAACGATAAAATCATTGAAATAACTTAAGATCCTTCTTTTGTTTCAGTCTCTTAAAACGTACCAATTATCATCAGCCAGTGAAAGGATGTTAACGTCGTCCGCGCCTGCCAGCGCCACTGATGGATCGATCGCGACCGCCATTTACAACCTCCTCACTGCTCATTCATTATAAATTTATCAATTCACTAACCCTTTCCGAGCCAATTAACTAACGTTGACAGGCCAATCAAAATGCCAACGACTGCATTATGTCTGAATAATCACTCGCCGCGAAATTCAGACGCAATTATTTATCGTTTTGTGCTGCCGTGGGCTCGTCTCAATAAATAAACACAAAGGACTTGAAGACAAAGCGAACAAAGCTATTGTTTCTATGTTCGCCGCCTCGCCGGACGTGGCCGCCTCCGCCGCCTTGCGTACTCCGCCTCGCCTCGGAGTTACCAGGGTTACAGCCACAGCACAAATCAAACCCTAAAAACGTCCCAATTGTGACTTTGACTGTAACTGTTTCCAATGTACTAAACGAATGAAGGTAGATTAGTCAGGTCAGTGTGCCATCTTTAAAGTGTTGTATAGAACACCCGTCATGGAAAGATCTTACAAACCCCCATTTTAAATTGTGGTCCATTTAATTTTGAGCAATTCATTCTAGTGTAAAGGGTACTGTAATGACCATGATGTTGCTATTGTGTAGGTACTTACATAGATTTCCCTAAATCTAGACCTTTTTGAGCAAGTTTCAACAGAGCAATCACTTGAGCAGTGAAAAGCAGTTTTGTTTAGTTTTCGCAAACATTTTCATGTAGGTATGTCCATGTCCTGTCTTTCACCCAAGTTCGTGGTTACCCAAAAGCTTTTTCAATTTAACTGGTTTGACTTTGCAGTATCAGTGACCCCACGGTATTATCAGCAGTCTATCAAATTGATTGACACGGGCCGCGCCTACAAAACGAAGAAATATGGCTTCAAGCGTTTATTAAGATTGATAGCCGGAGTGATTCGCGACCGGATGCGACCCAATACTGCTTTGCATTTAGCAAATATCGCATTGTCATTATTTATTTTTCCCAACGTCTATTCTGATTCGAACAATTCCGAAACAGTTTTATTTACGTGCTTTTAACAAATAAAAAAATGTCTGTTTAATTGGAACATTGGAAGGAATTCGGTTATTACTTTCCCGATTTTCGTGCGGATAAAAAAGTTTTACCTCAATTTCAAACTAAAATTGTTTGTAGCTACACTGCATACATTGTGCAGTTTGTTTGAACAATTGAATCAGTTAAGCCTGGCCGCGATATCGAGCCGGCGATGGAATGAGTGCGTGTAATAAACACAATAAGGAAGTTTCCAATTTTTTTTATTTATTTTTAAAAAATAGTACTAAACTTGCAATGAAGCCCATTGATTTTTTTTTTCAATTATCTTCATAAATGACGAAGTTATGATACTTTTCCCGTCCGCTTTAAAACTTCTCGGCGCGCGGCCGGTCAACAATCTCATGACGTCACAAGTCTCATCACTCGCTCGAGTCGAGTAGTCGTCAATGCGCGGTCACCTCTGACGGTTATTACTTTTGGTTCAAACAAGACGGAACAAATATTATCGTTGTGGAATCATTATGGAAACCGTGCAAACTGATGTGAAAGTACATTATAAATATTGTATCGTTCCCAAGTGTACAAATACAACCATGACTCTCTGTAACTCTGTAACCATAAATTTGTAAACTACATCAAAACAAATTCAACCTTACACGCATATTTTTTTTTTTTAACCCCGCTGCCCCGAGAAGTCGAGGCGCGGCGGGAAGAGCTCCGGTGCGATCTCAGGGCAGTATGGAGGGGACGACTGTCGCAACCGAGGTCCGGGCACGCCGCAATCGCGGCGGTAAGACCCCTCTTTGAGGAGTGGCTGGAAAGACGTCACGGCGTCCTGACTTACCGCATGACGCAGGTCCTCACCGGACACGGAAGTTTCGGGAGGTTCCTGTGTCTGATAAGGAGGGAAGAGACGCCCGGGTGTCACCACTGCGAAGATCGCCCGGAGGACACGGTGGAGCATACGGTGCAGGACTGCCCCGCTTGGGCAGAGCACCGCCGTGTCCTCTCGGCGGCGATAGGCGGAGACCTCTCGCGCCCGGCATTGGTCGAGGCCATGCTGCGGGGCGAGACGGAGTGGGAAGCGGTCGCCTCCTTCTGCGAAGCAGTTATGCTCGTGAAGGAGGAGGCGAGCCGCGAGAGAGAGAAAACAGCGTCCTCCCTCCGCCCCAGCCGCAGTGGTAGACGCCCACGGCGTCGGACGTCGCGGGACGATCTCCGGCCACCGTAGGCGCGGGCATGCGGGCGGCGAGTAAAGGGCAACTCGCCACCCGACCATGGACCATGCCCGGGTCGACGGCGCGTTGTGTTCCACGCGCGCCTCAAGGAGTGTCAGCATGATGACGGGGCCCCCCTCTAGAGGGCCAAAGCCTGCCGGGGTCGCGGGACTTATCTCATTACCGTGACCCCGGGACATAACGGGCTATTGAAGGACACCGTGGATTTTAGTCAGTACAAGTCTGACAGTCCCTCCCGCCCTGCCCGGGGTGGGAGGACTCATTTGATGATTTTACCACGCAAAAAAAAAAAAAAAAAACACGCATATTTTAAGGTCAGAATTACAAAGTGTCGATAAAAAGCAATAAAACCGGCCAAGTGCGAGTTGGACTCGCCCATGAAGGGTTCCTTAGTAGCAGGCATAGATTAGGGATATAATTAAATTGAGATTAGTAAGTAATATACACAAACAGTAAAAATATCTTTGTTTTTCATAGTGTTTGTATGAATGGCAAAGTTATATTTGCGGTTTTTAAAAATGTACTATTTCTCAAAAACTGCTAACTGTATCTCATCCAAACCAATTTTCGTTGGAAGTTTTTGTTGAGGTCTACACTATATATTTTTTTTAGTTTTATCATTCTCTTATTTTAGAAGTTACAGGGGGGGACGGACACATTTTACCACTTTGGAAGTGTCTCTCACGCAAACTGTTCAGTTTAGAAAAAAATGAAATGAGTAATCTCAATATCATTTTTAAAGACCTATCCATAGATATCCCACACATATGATAATGTTAATATTAATACTTAGGTACCGAAAATTTGTATTAGTGATCCATGTGTTTATATGTATTATCCAAATAGGAATTATCAATCAATGGTGCATGAAACTTTAAACAAAACTAGGCGGAAGCTATTCTATTTTAGAAGGCCCCCCATTGGAACCATGGGGGGGTTTAGGTTTCCGCACTTAGTCCTCAAACTGGACCATTGTGCGTGAGCCATTGTGGCCAATTACTCCAACCAGCCCACCTCCCTCCAAAAGCAGATCAAACTTCCCGGTCGCCTCAGGGCATCCGCAAGGGATCTTGGTGTTCCCAGGGTCTCCTCGCGAATTTTGGTAACGCCGGTGCACTCAAAGAGTACATGCGCCACCGTTTCCTCCGCCTCCATGCATGCTCTGCACAGGGGACTGTCAGTGATTCCTAGGGTGTGGAAGTGTTTGTTCAGTGAACAGTGTCCAGTGATGGTCCCCGCCACCAGGCGCAGGCTATCTCTGTCCAGGCGCAGGAGACGCCTGGTCAGCCTTGTATCCAAGGATGGCATAGCTTCCTTGGATTGCCCGCACCCTGGTGTCGAGGTCCACCACCTCTCCGCTTGTATTCGAGTGTGATCCTTTAGCCAGCTTCTTAACTGCTTGAAAGGAATGGGCACAGTGGGTTCGGGTCCGTAGGGTTTTGTGCTGGATCCTCTTCTGGCAAGTTCGTCAGCCGCATCGTTTCCAAGTGATCCACTGTGGCCTCTAATCCATTGTAGTGTTACCGTGTTGTGGTTTAGTACCGTGATTCGTTCTAGGGCCTTATGACATTCTAGTATTAGTCTCGACGTGATCTGATTGCTCCTCAGGGATTGTAAAACTAGGCGGATTACCTACACCGATTTAGGTACCTAAAACGAATAAAAGCTGCAGCAAACTAATGAGAAGTTATTCCGTGTGATGATTGTTACGGTATAATAAAATTATTGTGTAGGACTTAGTAGATAGGTATAGGAACATACGTTGAAAGTTTCACTCCTCTGAAATCTGCACTTGTGTACAGTGGATTGTTTACCAGAAAATCCAAAACCATAACCATGTTCACTTTTGGTAAATTGTTAGACTGTCCACGCACAAATCTCACTCCATCGTCTAAATTTTACTTTAATCTAGTTTTCACTTAGCTAAAAGATAGTATATTATACGAAATATATTAATAAGGTTACTTAATACTTCACACAGACACTTAAACACCGCATTCCATGTACTTACTGTGAGCAACAAACCACGAAATACTCGAAACAGCCGCTAAGCGCTACCCGCCCCACACGCGCGTAGAGACTTGTGACGTCACAGACCAAATGCTCCGCGTGCATTTCAAAATTAATTCGGGATTCAGTAAAAGTGGATTAACTTTGTCATTTTTCAAGTTATTAAAATAATTCTTTCACCATAGATATTATAATTTCTTTGCCTTACAATTTTAATAAGTATTTTTAATTTTTGTTAAAATGGAAACTTCCTTATTGGTTGTCATGCACGGTCCGGGCGCCATTTTTTAGCGTGCCTCAGTTAACATGGTTTCCTGGTCGGACATGTTTCAATCAGCTGTATTGTTTCCGACGGATGAAGTATTATCGAATGCGGGGAGCACTTGCAATGTACTAAGGCCAGATTTGTTTATTTTTACTTATAACCGCTTGATTTGATAGAACGAAACGAAACCCTTGGAGCATGCTTGGTAGCACCAATACAATTTGTTAACCCTTCTAGTGAATTACGACATCAAGGCTTTAAAAAAAAATGTTGTAAAATAAAGCGAGCGCACAAAGCTACAATACACCAAGACCGGGTTCCGTCATGAAGTAGTTCGAGAGCTAGCGGCAACATTCTAGTGCTCATTGTTTAATTCGATGCAAAGACTCGCGACGGCGGACCAGCCAGCGAGCTAATCGATGGATTAGTGGGTGATTGTGGAAATTGAAGTTCACTGTTCTTTTGTAAAACAATATACATTTGGAACGCTTACTGAGGATCTATCAAGACTTTTCCCATTTTTGAGAAGTTAAATAAACTGGAACTTTGACGTTTGTACGGAAAAAAAATTGCTTCTCGTTCGTACACTAGAGGTGTTTTTTTTTCATTTTTTTACAATTAACGCAGTAAATGCTACAAGTACGCTGTCAATAAAATACAAAAATCCTGTGCTAAGGCCTCTGTAGGTATACGTCTTATTAATAAAAAAACCAAATATATGCTGTATGGTGCTGGTTGTGTAAGAAACATATAATAACAACCCTTATACACAAGTAAATGATAAATCACGAACTATTTACGAAGGCTGATTTTAAATCTGCTGCTATCTAAATATTTGCAGTATAGATTGTACATGGAACTGGTAATTTTCTTTGAATAACTGAAGAATAAAACATAACCGAACGTTAAAAAGTTTTTTTTCCAAAAGTGTCCACATTTCATTTTTCAAGTATTAAATAATTACGAAATATTATAGCCGGTACTAGCAGTACTTAGCAGTTTGACCTAAAATTGATAATTCAAAAGCTATTTTGGTGAATAAAGTTAAGCTTAGAATATCTCTTTTAAAATCAGACCTTCAGAGACCGCAATCAATTTGGAAAATAATTTCCACTTCAAAATTGTGTTTGAGAGTAGTTTAAGCTGGATAATTTGAGTCAGTCGTACAGCCAAGTCTGGAGACGTCCGGGTGGAAATACTGTAATAATATTAAATATCCGGAGACCCGGATAGCACCGCAAGCCGGACCGTGGGCACCGCAGTGCTATACCACCTCTCCGGGTACCTTAAGATCAACGTCTATTCGTCGTTTTGCAGAGTTTAACTTTGTGATGTGAGTTTAAATAAAGGTAGATAAATACACTAGCCAAGAAACAAAATAAAATAATAATTTTCGAAACGAGTTCCTCTTTCTGATTTTATTTTCAACATTAATTAATAAATATTTGTTGTATTGATAATAAACATTAATTCAATAATAGTAAATGTAATAAACTAGCTGTTGCCAGTGTTTCTTCCGTTATAACTCGAAAATTATCCTAGAAGAACATACAATTGGGATAAAAACTATCCTATGTGTACCAAAAACTCAAAACCGTTCAGAAGTTTTTGCGTGAAAGAATAGCGGGCCATCCACTAACGTTCATTCCTTCTGACTAATTGTCCCGTTGTGCAAACTGTACAAAAAAGCGACAGGATAAAATAAAACCGTTGAAGCCAACAATTAAACCAAAATCCTACGTTCTTTACCCTGACTTATCACAACACGCCTTGAAAAACAATCCTTCAGTGACCACACACACGTTTACGTACATCGTCCTTCGCGACGGGAGCGGTGACGGGGTTTTAATACCGTCATTCTTTCTCGCTCTTGCAAATCCACTGGCGTTCATTCCGTAAGGATTGTAGATTCTGGCAGGAATGAACGTTAGTGGATGGCCCGCTAGTAACAAACATATTAAATACATTCATCCATCCTCACAGTTTCATAATTATAACATTAGTAAGATAACGTACAACCACAACTTGCCTTCAAAAACTTCCAGTATTATCAAATTACTTAGAGAAACGAACTTTTATAAATACTACGGCAAAATATGGTATACCATGGCCACCGATGCTTTACCTGTGGTTTTACTTCGCTCTAAAAATACCGCAACACGATACTACTAACAATTACATGTAAAAGGGTCTGTGTATTTTTGGAGAGCGCAAACAAAGCGGCAAAGGAAACATCTCGGAAACTATTGAGCTCAAAGCAAACGAATGTGTGCACGAGTATATATTTTCGGACATACCAACTTTAAAACTAGATGAAATTTTTGGTTTGGATGGTAGTTTATTACGTGAATTATAATTAACCGACGGTAAAACCAATTCAAGAGTTAATAGGTTACTTCTAGGCAAGCGTGCTTCATCGTCAACCACATTTCGCTTGGCAGGCGGGATAGTGGTCAAACTTTCCATCACAGTTCTCGTTAGTTCTTCCTAAAAATTATTATTCAATTATTTATTGTAATTAATGAAAAATTGGATGTTTAGATGGGTGGCTGGATTAACGTTTGTACTCAATCACGTAGTCAGAATGGCTGAACGGATAAGTTACTCGTATAGTCTGTAAGAACACAAAAGATACAGTTTATTCCAGTATTCAGTATCCTTTTTTTTTTTCGTGGTAAAATCATCAAATGAGTCCTCCCAGCCCCGGGCAGGGCGGGAGGGACTGTCAGACTTGTACTGACTAAAATCCACGGTGTCCTTCGGTAGCCCTTTTGCGTACCGGAGTCGCGGTATACGTATGTCCCGCGACCCCGGCAAGGCTGTGGCCCTCTAAAGGGGGGCCCCGTCATTGTGCTGACGCTCTTTGAGGCGCGCGTGGAACACAACGCGCCGTCGACCCGGGCATGGTCCATGGTCGGACAGCGAGTTGCCCTTTACTCGCCGCCCGCATGCCCGCGCCTGCGGTGGCCGGAGATCGTCCCGCGACATCCGTCGCCGTGGGCGTCTACCACTGCGGCTGAGGGAGGACGCTGTTCTCTCCCTCGCGCGGCCCGCCTCCTCCTTCGCGAGCATGACTGCTTCGCAGAAGGAGGCGACCGCTTCCCACTCCGTCTCGCCCCGCAGCATGGCCTCGACCAATGCCGGGCGCGAGAGGTCTCCGCCTGTCGCCGTCGAGAGGACACGGCGGTGCTCTGCCCAAGCGGGGCAGTCCTGCACCGTATGCTCCACCGTGTCCTCCGGGCGGTCCTCGCAGTGGTGACACCCGGGCGTTTCCTCCTTCTTTATCCGACACAGGTACCTCCCGAAGCATCCATGCCCGGTGAGGACCTGCGTCATGCGGTAGGTGAGGACGCCGTGGGACCTATCCAGCCACTCCTCAAAGAGGGGTCTTACAGCCGCGATTGCGGCGTGCCCGAGTATTCAGTATCCTAGGGAAATCTTTCGAGATACACGCAAGCGAAGCCGCTAGCAAGCTCCTAGTGTTTCATACCTTCTAAAGCGTCTAACATAACAGACAGTTTAATTTGCCTTATCTTTTTGTACTCAACAGTTTAAGAATTGTCCTTTGATGGAAAATAAATGGCGACGTTAGCTTCGGATATTCGCGCATGCTCCAAACATCATTGTAAACCTGATGATTATTAAAATAAATCGTTTTGACTTTGAGATACTTTTTGAGATTGTGACTAGATTTCTAACGTTTTCAATGAAGTGGCATTGGTTTTCCGAGCTAAAAATCAGCCAAACAAAATACGAACTACCTCGTGTAATAGCAACAAACCACTACAAAGATTCACGTCCCCTGTTATCGACAAAGCCATAAATTGTTTGATCATTTTAAAGTAAAGCCGACACTTCCAGCGACACTCGGTTGTATTGCCGACACCCCGACACCGCTCGGTGTCCGACACTATGCGATACACTTTATTCAGGCGGAACGTTCCCAGGGGAAGGAGACGTTTTTCTACCATTTCCTGAAGAAAATTATACTTAGTGGGTCGTTCCCGTGAGTTGCGATGTTGGGCTGTTTACGTTGTTGTTATTGTGGACACACTGACACTTTTGTTGGGGTTTCAAATTAAGGGTAAATTACCTTACATAGTAAAACTGTATTTTAGTTTCAACTAGACTAGGTCTAGGTCCGTTCAATTATCATACATTTTTGAAATGCAATATAAATTAGTGATCAGTTCTAATAACCGATGGATGCAAGTGGCGAATTGTGGTTCGGCGTGCAGTAATAAGCCCTATGTTCAGCAGTGGACGACCGTGTAATGATGATGATTCTAGTAACGTTAATATGCCTTTTTTGTTGCAACTGTCAGTGAAAAATTATACGTAAAACGACTGTATTACCATAAAGTATATTTGATAGACTAATACGTAATTTAATTACATTGGCTCTTGTTGCAAAGTACACAAACAAAGTCAAACACACAACCAACCTCAGTTGACTGCTACGTGCCAAGAAGTCAAAGATTGTAAACCTCGCGAACTTTGAAGACACCTAAATATTAGATTCACTTCCAAACTTCAAACCCACTATCCACACTACCTTATTATTAACGAACTTACTCTGCATAGTTCATGTGTTTATTAACACTCCAGTGATCTTTGTTATAACAGAGTAATTTTGTTAAACTACATGCACACATAGTGGAACCAACGAAAGTAAAGCACACCATTAGTTACTAGACAAAAATGTCGCAAGCAATGTTTGGAGGAAAAAGTCGATGCAAAAAGTAGTGCACTTTAAATCTTGCGCTCTCTGGGGAAGGTGGAGACTCGTTTTGAACGTGAGGGGATACCGCAAGCACAAATGTATTTTAGGAAAATCCTAACCTCTTTGTGGTATTTAAATACAGATATAGGACATCGCAGTTGGCACATTAGTAGAGTAATTGACTGCTGCGAGTAATGATGATGTGGAAAACAAATATTTATTTATTATCTACAAGTTTAGTAATTGTTCCCGTTTTGGATGATTAATATGTTATGTAATATTAAATGTTTATAAACGCACCCTCGATAGAGGAGAATTAAAAAAAAAATTAAAAAAATCATGTCTCAGGCCAGTAGAAGGTATAAAGTCGAACTCGATTTGAATATCCAAAGAAACTATCCCTGTTTTGATTTATCGGTTACGAAAACTAAACCCGTTCAGTGTTCATATTATGTAGTTTCCATCCGGTTCAATGAATGTAGGAAGATCACAGCCGTAAACGAACCCAATTCCGCCATGACATTTTGTTCACATGACATTGCGTTTGACCCCGATACGAAACGCCGAGCTACAATGGCGCCGTATCCATTACCGAGCTATCCTTGATCATTCAATACACTGGATGTCTTCGACATTTTGCACAAAATCGCACGACCGATGCTGCAGTGTCGTCCAATGAATGTCCAGCTTTAACCAGCGATGTTAACGCTACGGACCAATGGGCACCGCCAGCCTTTAAAATTGAGCTAAGCAATTATTTGACTCTCTCCGGTCATTTTGTACAGAGCAGAAAGTATAAATTAGTCTGTATTTATTTTGCGCACTCAAAGGTTCTGTGCATTGTTTGTTCTGCATGGATGTACAAAGGCTATTAATGCGATTTGCTTTTGCAGTAAGACTCGTGTTTTTTTTTAACCTTTTTTATCAGTAACGCTTGAGTAAGTGTATTGCAAGAAAATATTGTATAGAAATGTCCCGTACTGAGATTTGTATGCAGTATTTCAGACTACTACTCCTTTTTTGCGGCTTTTTAGCTTTTGTCCAGACACATTGAGATTTTTTACTGTTTGTTTTAAAAATCGAAACCACATCTGATCCCCATTGCACACACCAATCACTATGCCATGCGTTAGTCCATTCAATTATATTGACCATCATTCATATTTACAAAGTTTACTCCACAAATGTGTCTAAATCAGACACACCACACTAATTCATAACACAGAACTCGCACAAAGCCGGGATCTGGCCGCAACACATCGCTCTAAACTTGATACTTTCGCGCCCCTCATTACACCGTGTCATTAGCGGTAACGTGATGAGCACACACACTCTCACACACACACAGACACGCGCACAAGGATCATAATGTGTCTACACGGGATACTTTGTGTCTGAAATGGCTGAGCAGAGTTAGTCAACCTTTTTTCGTCAACCGCACGCGTGTTTTACGTGTTTTGTTGAACGACATAACATACTGTGTGGGTGTCGTAAAGGACGGCTAAGAGATTGCATCTGGTGGATTCTATACTGTACAGTCACGTGCAGAAAACTCTTTACTCTTATAAAAGTATTATGTTCTGAACACACTTAGTTGTAGAATGTACACACATTTTGTACACGTGAATATGCTACAGACTGCTCATTCTTTTGTATATTAAACCATTGTATATTACGAGTATGTACGATAGACACAAAAGCCTGTTAATGCAAAAACTGCAGTTACGGCTAAAACTGTGAAATATTTTGTATTTACGAGTCAATTTTAAGTTGTTTACACTTTGAAATACAAAATCAAAAAACACAATTAATTAGATTACATAATATTTTCTGCAAAAATGAACCAGAAACTTTAAACTCCTTTGTGCATTCATCAAAACTAATTTGTACAAAGGATGTAATAAAACGTATACCTCTGCCTACCCCGGCTACGCTGAGTCTCAATAAACAATTAGTAGATAGGCCTCTCGTAAATTGCGCCACAATACGACACAAGCACTACGACAATAATTTTAAGCTACACTAGTATTAATTACCCTGTTTCAGGCCTTAGAAAAGCCCAGGAGGCCGCAGAGAGCCCTCCAGGCCACAACTAGGGTATCGCTGTCCTTAGTGATACCTAAGGGCCTAGATTAGTTAGGCCTTATTTAGGACAATTTGTAGAATGTGGTCTGACTTATAACTGTATCATACTATAGTGAACACAAAGTGAGTACTTAGAGTGAATACTTATAACTTGTAGTTTTGTTTTTCTAGTTAAATGTACGTTTTATTGGCACTCTACTAGTTGTTTGGGCGTTAAGAGGTATTAAAGTTGAGTAGTGTAAAGGTCATAGCACACTTAAACGACTCTGCTCCAACACCGCTCCCACCCAACACCGCCCTAAACTAAGACGACTGCTCGCAGTCCACGCGGTGACAGCTAGCAGGCACCCAGCAGTCCACGCGGCGACAGCTAGCAGACGGCCAGCTGTCCACCCGCCGACCGCTCTCGCTTTTCGCGATAAACACAGTGACTGAGCGACGACGGCGCGGCGACTGCTAGCAGTAAGCGCGCGGACACCGCACCGACCGCTCGTCTACGACGTGCGGCCAGCGAGGCGTCAACTACCGAGCAGTCTGACGGCGGTAAGCTCGCTGACAGAGAGCTGTCTGCTAATTTATGATACTAATGTAAAAAATATCTAAAGAGCAATATTTAAAGCCCATATTTAAATGATATTCTTTTTGCCGGGTGGGAGCAGAGTCGTGTAAGTGGGCTATGACCTTAAGAGGTTGGTTTTTGTTGTGGCTAGTAAAATAAGTTCTATCAATCAACACAGTATAGAACACAGCAATACGTTTCGATCAGCCAGAGTTTTCTTTTTTCTACACAATTTAGTTTGATTTGCAGAAGTCATGTGAGTAATTATAATATTATTAATTTGTTGTTGCTGTCAAATAGTATTCTCTCCAAGACACTCATACGTAGTTCTGACGCCGAAATTATCCCCGAAGATGGTATGGAGTAGGGAACGTCTGTTGCGTCAGCTGAAACTATAGATATCGTGCTGAGAAAGTAAACCTCTTGGGCAGGTTTGATAGTTCGTATATTAGTATCGTTTTTCAATTAGAAAAAACATAAATGGAACCTGTTGAAGTACTCGTACAACGACTTAAATAAAAAGACTCTCAGATAAGTTATCACAGTTTTTCACCTTTTTTGCAGAAAATGAAATATTATTACGCCACGCTATAGAAAAATTCTGCTCCCAATTGAAAAAGAGTAAAACTGTGAAGCAAGTCTCGAGAGAACAAAAAATGTCCTTTAACATTTTGAACCTCTTTGCTAAACTTTAAACTAAATCGCGTAACTAAATCCGACGCAATCATGTACTAGAGGGGAGTGCATAATTACATAGCAAGCGTCGTCATTCACACGTCGTCGCGCAGGATTCGAACCCGGGACGTCTGAGGACGCAATTTACTGGGCGCGGTAATTGGCGAGCTTTGTACGGATAGCGACCACTCCGAACACGGGATGTTAGTTAACCTGCCTCGGTTTTCTGAACGCCTGGTACTTTCGTTCAAATATTAGAGCTGTGTGAGGTTTATTTTGGCAGTTCCTTTGCATTTTTTAGGGTTTGACTTTTACTAGGTTGAGGCTTTTTATTCGTATTTGGTAGGGTAACTATGTAACGCCTATTCAGTATTCGAAAAGGCTGTAAAACATATAATTTTTACCTAGTGCTTTGGTATTAATTAAACATGCTTGTTAACGGATCCCATCCACTTTATTGAATACTAGCAAACCCGGCGAACTCCGTTTCGCCACCAGATGGCTTCTTTATACGTAACATTTCGTTTGGTGATTAAAAGAAGAAAAAAATAATATTTTTCCTGAATTTTCTTTGCTATAAACCTCACGGAGCCCGAGACCTTTCCAACGAATGCAAAACCGTGGAAATCGGTTCGTGCGTTCTGGAGTTATAGCGTCAGGAAGGAAACCCGACTTATTTTTATATAGTAGACATCTAGCGGTCGCCCGCGGCTCCGCCCGCGTGGATGTCGGTTTTTGCGACAAAAAGTAGCCTATGTGTTATTCTGATTTATATAACCTATAGCGCTCCCCCGCGGCTCCGCCTGCGTTGATGTCGATTACCGTTACAAAAAGCCTAAGTTTGATCCCATGTGTTCAACTACCCTAAGGCGAGCTCAGCGAGCCCATTACACCCCGTCCGCAAGCGGTTGGATATGCCCCGCGATATCCAACGCCCTGGGCGTCGTCAACGGTGGCTGGGGCGAGAGGTGGAGGATGTCCTTTCCCTCACGCGTTCTGACTGCTCCCCATTCCTCTCGCCTGCCGCCGTATCCCTGAGATAGTTCCCGAAACAACCGTGCCCGGGAGGACTTGCGTCAGGTTGAAGGTGATGACGCCTAGCGCCTCTCCAACCACTCCTCAAAGAGGGATCTTTCAAAGATGTTATATAACAATGTTGTATAACATGTTATATGTTACATAGTCTGTACGCACCTTTAGGTGTTGAGTTTTGGAACTAATTTAGTACGTACTTCATTTTGCCATAGCAAAAAGACAAAATAGTAGGAAGTCTATGGGCCAAGGCTGTATGGGCTTCAGCCCTTTGCCTTTTCCGTTAGAAGCAAAGAAAGATACCAAAAAAAAGGCCCATAGTTGCCTGTTGCCTAGCAACCAATGCTGTTGATTAAATAAGTCAGAAAAATCTTGTTAGAGCCCACGATAAATCAATTTTAGTATGATTCCCAGATGATGTATACTTACATAATAATTATATAGAAGTATTTGTAATAGGAGTAATGTAGATGAATAGGTTTGTAAAAACGTCCACAGGATACTCTCCTGTTTCTGTCGGGAGGTGTCTCAACAACAAACTTGGTAGTGTCGACGAATGGATTAACACATCAAGCGACCGTTGAGTACGAATAATAATTTTGTCATGCCCAGCCCGTAATTTTTTTTGCGGTAATATTTTAAAACTGTGATAGGTATCTCCTAAGATATTCATTGAAATCAAATGATGTCAAGGGCATTACGTTCAAAATTAAATGCTTGTGATGATTAACGAATTTATTTGGATAAGGATAAATATCATGTTAATGAAAATACCTTCGCAAATAATGCATTATATTAAAACAAATTTGATTTCCATAAAAAAGGTTATAGTGACTTAACCTTAAAAGATAGATATATCCTCTCGCGGACTTTATTTTAGGACTTTTTATGAGGAATAATTCCGTAATACATATTTTTTGCGTAACTCTAACCGTTTACGCAGCGCACGCAACAGAAGGAATACATTTTCCCGATTTTGAAACATTTTTCATTGCTGCTCCGCTCCTATTAGTAATAGCGTGATGTTATATAGCCTATGTTACTCGCAGATAATGTAGCTTTCTAATGGTGAAAGAATTTTTAAAATCGGTCCAGTAGTTTTTGAGTTTATCCATTACAAACAAACAAACAAACAAACAACCAAAAATACAAAGTTTTCCTCTTTATAATATTAGTGTAGATAATTAATATATCATAATCAGCCTACAATAATGTTCTTACCTACAGCTGAAACACAGACCTCTCAATGAAGGCTAATACCACGCCAGCGCAGTGCGGGCTGGCGTGATTAATCATTTAGTTTCACTAATAAATATTTACGAAAATTCGTTGATGTAATAAATCAAGGTAAATTAATTTTTCATTGAAATTTAAAATATTTATGTATTTTGTAAAATAAGGTTTTAATTTTAATTAGCTAAACTCGTTGCTAGCACGCATTGCGCTCTTATTAAATTGATTAATTTACCGCTTGGTAGTACATAAATAATTAACGAATTATTACGAAAGTAATTAGACAGCTTAATTATGAATCTTTTGAAATAATTCCAGTAATCTTCTTATGAAATGCGCATTTAAGCTTTCTTATTGTGTTCTGCAATGAGTCAAATCCTTTTATAACTGAATGATTCATTTATATAATTCTTACAATAAGTGATCATAAAAGTGTCGGTATAATCACTACTCATTTTAAACAATGATTACTTTGAATGTTTCATGAGTTGCAGAATGATGAAAAAATATAAATGTATTTATTCTTAATTAAGTTTTATAAATATATATTGCTCTCATATCGTTAAATTCAAAATACAAAACTAAAAACGAGTTTACATAGACGAATTTTACAAATAGCATTATCGAAATGAAATTAAAAAAATTAATTATGACACTATTTCTCTAACAAAATAATGTTATAATTTTTTTTTCATTGCGATACAGATTACAGATCATACATCACATCTATTTATTTTTTTATCTGTAGCTGCGCGCGCTTTGGCGCATGCGCGGTAATAACGGGAATTTTGGCGCCATAATACGTTTGTGTACTGTGTCAATCTTTATCTTTTATTTGATATGTTCGTGTTCAATGAGAGTAGATAAAGTAGTGTATGAAACTGCACATAACTAGGTATTATACATATAATACCCCTCATTATGTACCAGTTTCATAAACTACTATTAATACCTACCTGAAACCAAAATAAATAAATTAAAATAGATGTTGATTGTAAATCATAATATAAGCGTACAAATTTATACAAGTGGAAAACGATAAACAAAAATGCTCTATATTCATAAATAAATTTTCAACTCTATGTTCTAGAATTCTTGAGCATAAAGTTCAAGTGATTTGTAGAAAAGAAAAAAAAATGCATTGTTTTGTAAAATTACTGCTGTATCGTATGTGCATTTTTTTACGCATAAACACAAACAGCCAGAATATGAACAAGTTTATGCCACAAACGTTTTCGTTCCGTTCCGTCCACAACATTTGACCGCTGAATCACAGTCAAAATTATGTGATGAAATTCAACTGGAAGTCTAGAACAATAAATAAAACACAAAGACACATCAAAATTCCACGTCCTCAAAAATCAAGGTACTATAGAGAATTCTTTGCCCAGAGGTGGGCAACAGAAACTAATACCACTACTACAATATTCTGAGATGACAGACAAAGTGCAGAGAGTGACACCCGAGACGCGAGCCGCGCGGGACCGGGCGGTGGCGGGGCGGCGGCGGTGCGGTGGCGCACTGTTGTAACACTATGCTTGCAATGCAGTTCACTTGGCTACAGATATAACATTTTGTGTTGCGCTATTTTAAGTGAACAATTTTTACGTGATGCTTTTATTTTGTGTGTTGTATTTTTTTTACAAGCTTTTATTTAGTCACCTGTCCCGTTGTCTGAAATCAAATCTTGCAATATGATGACATGGAGCTGATCTGATGATGGAGCTGGAAGGTGGCCATAGGAACTCTGAACTATGAAACGCCGCAAACGCATCGACTTTAGACTTAACCTTATTTTGAAGTCGGTTAAAAAGAACATAGTTTTTTTAAATGACTAATATTTTAACCATTATCTACCGATGCCTAGGTACCGTATACGTCACTGGATAACAAGTTGGAGCCGAGCGTCATTAGTCATCTTTGGCAGTCGTTACTAGTCAGAATCTGACACGAATCCAACAGGCACTTCGTTGAAGACAAAAGCTTCAAGCAGGCAAAAAAAAAGACACAAAACCTCAAAACATAACGTCCTTCTTTCGTCAAGCCGTAGCTTCTACGACATTACAGCAGTAAGAGCCTCCGCGTCTCATTAATTTACATTAACTGCCCGTTTAATGGATAACTGCGAGAACACATCAAGAGTACGCTCATATAGTCTGGAAGAAGCTTAATTATATGAGGACTACGCACTGTAGGATAACCACAGAAGAACTAGTCTGAAATGTTTCCATAGCTAATGGGACACAAGGGGCTTTCCTGTGACAGACGGCGAGCCATAATCCACCACGAGGAACCCAGTGTGGATTGGTAAACGTGAGCCTGTCTTCATCGTTTTCTTCACCATGATCATGAATGAAGTTATCTAAAGTGATGTGTCTTCCTTTTTTATCGTGCTCAAAACATCAAATGAGTCCTCTCGGACAGGGTGGGACATAAATCGGTGATCCTTCAATAGTCCTTTACGTTCCAGGGTCACTGTTACCTGTAAAGACAGTCCCGCGACCCCGGCAGGTTCTGGCACTACAGTCATGAGGCCCGTCAGATTGTTAACAGATCTGTGGAACACGACGCACCAGCAAGTAACCTATTACTCGCCGTCCACATGCCAGCGTGTGATGTGTGAATTTGAAGACACGCCTCATAAGTCAGGGCCGCTGTTTCTAGGCGTCTACTGCTCTTTAATTATTATTTTGCTGGTTTTTCCTTTGTATGGGAAGTTGCACTTCTGATTTTCCTGTTTTATATAAGTTAACACATTATAATGTTGAAAGATACTGTTATTTTCACTTAGATATGGTATGGGCAGAGAACAAGTGGCTGGCGGGAACAAAAGGGGGCTTGGCTGACTTTGGCTGAATTCCATTTGCTATACGTTGCTTTGAATATACAAACATTAAAAATATCTATACTTACTCGTATGATAAATGGCTGATCGCGCCAATCTCAGAAACTACTAGATCTAATTGAAAAATGATTTTTGTGTTGGGTAGCCCATTTATCGAGGAAGGCTTGACTATAGATTATAATGACATTAGGCTATGGCTAATAAAAGTCGAGCAGTGCAGCGGTCGAAACCGTAGGGAACAACTAGTTCTGTAATAAAAGTCAAAAATAGGACATGATGGGTAAACAAACAGCGCCTTTGTTGCTGCATGTCAAAATGTTCGTTAGTTTATCTGATCCGTAAGCTTCACAAAAACTCCGGACGATACACAGGTAATCAAGCAGATTGCTCTGTACGCCACTGCTTTCCAAACTGGGGAAAAAACATTTTTCTATCGAAGTGGGGATCAAATCTGTCGGGTGAACTATGCCAAATTGTTAGCCATAAAGACCGCTTTTTTACTGTTCATAAAAGTTCGTATATTCTTAACACAAGTTTCAGAGCTTGTCTCATTACCGACACGTTAAGAAAATTCCACACGACACGTTCTTCCGCGATCGGGAGGTAAAATGGATAGACACTTCTAAAATCTGTTGATAGCTACCACATAACAAATGTACGAAAATTAAAAAACTTGCTACATCTTTCTCACATAATGTACCACCTCAAAATGAATGACGTAACAAAGGTTCTGTAATAATTCTGGCGATCTAAAAAGAGTGTCCATGGAGTTTCTTGCCCGTTCTTCTCCATAGAGATCTACTTCTTGGAACGGGCATCTACGGTACTTTCACAGTTTTTATGTCTCGTGACTGGGACTGTAGCACCATATCTTTTTAGTGTTTAATTATATTATTTTAATTGTCTATGACAATTCAAAAGTGCCTGTAACTGGCCTACTTGAAATAAATTCTTTGATTTTGATTTTGACGAAAACGCGCAGCACACTACCACGAAATCCTTCGCCAACACATTATAACAAATAATGTGAAACGAAAATCACCTTAAAGGCTACATTTAAATCTAATAGCGTTATGTATACGTGAGACATTTTTATGATTTATTTTCTGAGAAGCACGCGTGCCTGATTCCTAAACGGTTTTGGTTTTATTTGATCTTCAATCATATGTCTGTCTTGTATATATCGACAAATTGTGATATAATACTGAAATTAACTATTCTGTATGTGAGTCTCTTCGAAGAAAAAATACGTGTGGCACTCGGGGCCTGGCGCGGTAAAGCTATTGCATAGCAATTTTAAAGAAACAAGAAACATTATCGCCTACCGCGAATAATTAACGAGAATATCATTTATGTGGTACACCACTGTAATAAAGAAAAATAAATTATAATGAAGATATAAGTGGGTCTTTTATACAACATTATTTTTAGTATATGCGAAACCTGAATATAGTTTGTTCAGAATCAGTAACTGATTCGATTCCAATAATTTTTACACCATGTTATAGGTATTTTTTTCAAAAATAATTTTATTAAATTTGATTACCAGTTAATTAAAATACAATCACCGTACGGTTAGGTACCTATTGCCAAACTATAATCACGAGTGTATAACACAGAAGACGCGGGTGTACCGCGAAATGAGCATGTTTTTGAACGGACAACCAGGTAATACACAAGCTTATAACTTTGTGATTTTTATGATACGGTTTCAAAATTTTGTACATAGATTCTTTACACAAAAATACTAGACAGGTGTATCAGCTTTCACATAAACAAAAAATAATGTTGTATGCAGGATTCCCAGGTCTCACTTCCAAACCGGGTTAAAAACAACAGGTTATGGGCCCAGCACTGTTCCACTGTGCCACTTTGCTTTGTTTTAGGAGAATTTTATAAGTAGGTTTCATTGTGAAAACTTCCTTTTGTAGCTGGCCGTTTAGAATGAGTACGAAAAAGTAAATTGTCTTAATGACGGATGTTTTTTATGATTGCCGAATTCTGCCTAACTGAAACGACGTTAGACGATGCGGGGTGCTAGATATTTTCGTTAGGTTTATTTTTGTTACGGAATTTCTTGATTCGGTCGCCGCGCTCAGAGCCCGCGATAATAGCTTAAAAACCTCACTCCCATGGTATCGCGACAGGTCGTTAGCGCCCAGTAACGGTATAACAACGTTAACCAAGTATCGCACTCGTCTCGCTGTCGTCGACTCTAACACTTTGCATAAGGAGTTCATCAGCTTTGTCACCCACTCGTTAGCTGCCTTTTAATATTACAGCGTTAACTTCAGCCCCTTTATGTGACAAAGGTAATAATACGACACGGTATTACTTTGTACTTGCGACGTACAAAAAAGGTTTGTATGCTTAGTACTTGAAACTTGTGACCTTTCAGCCAAGTGTCAGAGCAAATATCTAGGTTCATTTCGTAAAAAAATATTATGATCTATCCATTTTTATGATGTCTGCGTTAGGATCAGAGTCAATCTCTCGGGACCAGATGGAAGAGTAAATGTTATATTATGAAGATAGAGCGTTTGTTATTACGTGCTTCGACGCACTGCCTTCAAATAATTGCCCTGTCTAAGAGCTAATTACCTAAAAGATAGACAACAGATAAATCGATGTCCATAATACTATATGAAACCTTATTGCCCAAATGAAACAAGTAAAGTATCAAAATAATTTAATAAGACGTTTAATGCCAGTCATCAAATGTATACGATATTAATTAATTTGCGCCGAAAGCGAAACAGCGCGCTAACGTGAGTTGACGCGGCGTCGCGTCGCGTCGCACGTCGCCGCGTCACTCACGCGAGATGTACTTAATATTTTTCTCGCACGAGCGTGCCCCTCAAGGGAGCCGCGATCATGAGAAAATATGACATCGCGTTGAGGAATGAAGTCGTCCCTGTCAGAATTTAGCTTGAATTGCAAATTGTTTTGTTTGTCATGACAGGCGTTGTTTAGTTGAAAACACGGAGTGAATTCATAAATATATTGTAACAGGATAATATATAAAAAAACATGTTGTAACAAACAATTAAATTGTCAGTGTTACAAATTCATAGTAGCAATCTAATCTGGTCGTCATCAGATAAAACCGGGTGACGATCAATGTGTCGACTTCACACGAAACATCGTGTCGCTAAAAATCAGTGCGATTCTGCAACCATTGATATTCCAAGCATTTTTGACACGGCAGGATTAACTGATATTCTGGTGTCAGGTTAAAAAAGAATTTTTGAATAGAATATACCTACTGACGTATGCTGCCCCGATGGCCGATGTGAAAACTCCAAAGTTTTTTGTGAAAAAAGCTATTTTATTTTGTTGAGATATCATGACGTTGGTGAGCGAAAAATTTGATGGATTGAGCGTTATCAAAAATTATTTTTCAGAAGGCGTATTTATAATATTAAAGTAACTACTAAAGAATTCAATAAAATGTACAAGCTTGCTGATATAATAGTGATTAATATTATATTTTACGCAGACTCATACATCATACATAGGTACTCGTACATATTTACTGATAAAACAAGTATTAAAACATTGTATGTTAAGTTGATACTTTTAACAGCTCAATTCTCTTAAATTTTCGTCTAGCTACCTACACAATATTCGACCTGAATAATTTTAAGTCCCAATAGACTACGCAGTAGAAAGAGAATTTTACGTCTAAAACGTTTCCCCTTACCTATTTGCGGCTCGCAAATATAGTGCACGAGAAAACGTATAACTGTCAAGTAAACCGCGCGACCCACTCGTGTGAGACACCTTAGCGTAATTTAGTGACGTCACAGGCTAGTGTGGGGAGGCCTTTATTGATGTGCATTGCAGACTTGGCGTAATGAAGTTGCAAGTATACTGCAGGCTATATGCTATGCAAAATAGTTTGAATAAAATATCGTATTTCACGGAGCTCCTATACGATGTAATCGGCTCAGTTTTCCCGACGAATTCTGTGTTCTGCAGACTTGAGCCGAGATTTCGGAAAATCCTGGCTTCGTTTTCGTGAAAATGTGTCTGGTGGGTTTTATAATAACTTTGTGCCGAGTTTCAGGCGGAGATGTAACGTGTCGGGCAAGTTTGTTTCTTTGATAGTTTCTGGATAAAAATAGTTATTTAAAAACGATTAAATGCTCATGCCCCATTTTTTCGTGACATTGACATACGTAAAACCAAGTTACCAATAACTCAGACTACAATCTAATTCAGAAATCAATTTAAGCATACTTTGTCAAGATATTATCCTGTCATTTATGTAATGGTCTTGACTTCCTATTGACTGCATTTAGGCACCGTTTGGGTACAGATATTCGAACTGCCATTGTCAAGCTAAGATGAAGAAGATGAATCAGATTAATCATATATTTATCGAAGTCAATTTTCAAAATACTATAAAATTACCCTTACAGTGTTCAGAACCAGTAATTCTATTTCAATAAATTTGGACAAACCTAAAACCACATCAATCGTTGGCCAAAATAAACAGATTACAGCTCCCTGTACGTGTCGCTAACAAAATGGAATCCGTCATGATTGACATGAGAAAAGTAGAATAAATATCGCTGTGTCGTAATTAAGATTGATATCATCGGGGTAGGCAGAGGTAAAAAGCCAGGGTAGACTTGCCCCAGGTAGACAATTCACATTAAGTGGTTTGTTGCGTCGATCAAGTGAGTTACATTTTCAGGTTAGAGAAGTAATGATAATAATTATATAGTATAGATGTTTTAACGCAATTTCTTTACTTTTACATTAATTTACTAAACTGTATTTTTTTCAAGTATTGGCTCCTACAATATGCAGTCGTTAAAAACTGCTTTATAACTGCGAATTTAAGAACATTATATATAATTCTTTGTGAAATATCTAACCTAAATTGAGTAAATTACAAAACACAATAAACAGCATTTTGAAACATCGACAATAATTTCTTCACATTCAAAACTCGTATTAGTAACACCGACACATACATAACAGCTTCCATCACATATTTTTATGTTGGCAACACATTTCCCTAATGCATTTGATACGAACAGGTATTGTCAATTATGTCGTATAGAATCGGGTTGTTACGTATCAAAATGTTTTTGTTCATATTTATTACTCCGTTCCTTTATGAAAAGGATTTATGTCCCTTTTATTATTATTAATAATATGAGGTTGTGGGAGCCTCCGACGATGAATATATTGTAATATAAAGGTTATTGTTAGATATATGAGACGTTACACTTGATTATGTTAGGAAGGAGGACAAAGAGGGATTGTTGGGAGGAAACTTCTCATTTTAGGAATTGAATTGGAATAGGTACTTGTTAGTTATGAAGAACGCTTATTTTTTTTCATATGTTGCTACGTTTTGAATTCCTTATTCCACGTTTCGTCAGATAAAACATCAAATAAAATCGTATATTTATCATGTATCTCATTTATGAGCGATCTCTAACACTCTTACAGCTCATGGCCGTCAATTTAACTAATGAACGATAAGACAAAAATAAATACAGACTTAACTCAACAAATTGGTCGTTGCTTTTCTTTTCATTATCACCAGCCACAACAGTTACTAAATAGATTGATCAATCGATCCTTTTCCCAACTATAATCATACGGACGTGGACTTGATGGGCATCCCACCCTTATATACAAAGCGTTTTTCCAAGACGTATCATTTTGCGCACAGCTACGGAGTGGAATTCCTTGCCAGATTCTGTATTTCCTGATAACGGTGACCTTGAAGTCTTTTAGTCACGAGTGAATAGGTTACTTCTTTGCAGTTCCTTCCACCGTAAAGAGGGGCCTGCGGGTGACGAGTATCGGGCTTAGTCGTCGCCCGACCAGCCAGGCTCTAACAGGAGATGCGCTTCAAGGAGGACGTGCGATGAACACATCGCACTTCGAGATAGGTTCGCCGTGAATAGCGGGCCGATAGGTATAATAATATAAGGTTACTTCTAGGCAAGCGTGCTTCAACGTCGCGATAGTAGACAAACGAAATCCTATCGCTTAATAAAGAAAAAATATATATATTGGAGTCTGCTTTCAGTTCATCCAAATGCCAATGCAGATGAATGAAAGTTGCTGAATTTTCATTATTGTTCATGTTAACTTATCGATTCCCCTAAAAAGGTAAACGACTCAGATACTTATTTGATTTTCACAATCTCCATTTTTAATAATAAACTCGTTTTAGCGTTACCCTTAAAAGAACCGTTTCATTAAAGAAATATTTTTAATTTGAGTTCAAAAGAAACACACTTGAACTTCAGAGCTTTGGGGATAAAAGTTTTAATATCTGAAAAGAGTTCAGATCTGAACCGTTTTACACACTACGGTATTACTCCGGCAGGGAGATAAGAAAGAGTTTATAGTTATTTCAGAATTTTAAATTATAGATTGTATTACAGACATTCAAGAAGTAGGTTTTATTATAGGTATTAGACAGTCGCTCTATGTAAAATACTGGTATTCAACGAATGGGAGCCGACGCCAACATGGTTTTGAAAAGGCAAGCAGATAAAAGCAGTAGATTAATTTTAATAACTATAATTTTTGATTATAATAACCTAGGAACTTAATTCAATCTGAGGTTGCAGTAAAAACGAGTGCGAGTCGGACTCGCCCATAAAGGGTTCCGTAGTAGCAAGTAACATGATATAAAAGTTCTTGTACGATTTATGCCGTATCATTAAAAAAACTAATTACTTGATCTCATTCAAACCAATTTTTGCTGTTACTTTACATACATAATGTACATCATATATTTTTTTTAGTTTTATCATTCGCTTATTTTAGAAGTTACAGGGGGGGACACATTTTACCACTTTGGAAGTGTCTCTCGCGCAAACTGTTCAGTTTAGAAAAAAAATATATTAGTAACCTGAATATCATTTTTAAGGACCTATCCATAGATACCCCACACACATATGGGTTTGGTGAATTTTTTTTTTTGAGTTTCAAAATTTGTTTTTTTTTTTGGATTAAAATCCTAATGCGGTTCACATAATACATCTACTTAAGAAATTTCAACAGGATAGCTCTTATACTTTCGAAGAAAAGTTGCTGTGACATACGGACGGACAGACAGACATGACGAACCTAATAAGGGTTCCGTTTTTTGCCTTTTGGCTACGGAAACCTAAAAAGCTAAGATAATGTTTCAAGGATAGCAAAAAAAAATATTTCACTTGTTCACAGGGATCGGAAAACCCAAAATCCTGTTAGTTGAAATAGTTACACGTCGAAAAACATGATCACAATTGGCATTCTCTTGTGTCCTTGACTTTGAAAGGTGAGAAGAAAAACAAGAAAATATAAAACACTTTACCTCACACACTGTCATATAACAATACCTTCAGTCCCTAAAGAAATCTCCAAATATAAGCGTATTCTCTTTCCAACGGAAATAACATGAGGCTCTATTTGAGGATCAGCCAGTGTCGAGGCCCTGTGACGTCACCACCCGTTACTAAATACCATGGACGACGTCACGGCCTGTCCGGACTCGTTAGCTATAAATAAGCCGCGTCCGACTTCGTCCGATGAATCTTTAAAGGACAGATGAAGTCTGAATGGACTTTGGAACTTTGTTTCCGATTAATTTTGTTGTAATTTGTTACGGATTCGTTTAATTCTCCCGTCGTTCGAGAGGGTTCTATTTTTCATTCCTCCAACCTCAGATTGTATTGAGAATATTCAATTAACGTTTCATTGAATTATTCTAGTTTTAGGCATCATTATACGGTCGCCTGCAACTTTATATAATTTTTAAATGTTTTTTTTTTGTGAACATTGCTCACGAGTATTATTACTATTAAAAGCGATTTCCTTTTAGCTGACAACATAATACAGGTTTTTTTTAAATTTAAAACGTCCCAGTTGATGGAATAAATTTACATGAAAAATTCTTGGCGCTGGATATATTTTAAAAGAGACTATAATAATTCTTACGAATAATGACTATTAATAATACTGACAAGTTTGATCAAGATTATATGAAAATGAAAAAGCTTCCATTCTTCATTTATCTACCTGATGTACGAGCTAGCGATGACCTCTATTGAGGCGAGTTAGCTCTGCGAATTTATGAACATGCGCTGTGCTAACGCTTGTAAAAATAGACTGCTATAACAATAAACCAGAAAGGTTAGTCACCAATGCTTTTGTACCAGAGTGTTCTAACAAAACTACCAATAACAATTGTTTCCAATAATAAATTAAGAGTACAAATATTACTACAAAAGCCATTGTGCTCCACGAGGCTTTAGAATCCAATCACAGAACCGACACAATGCCTGAACTCGAACGAAGCAATACAAAAAACTAAATCAAGCTACGTTTTGTAGTAGACGTACGAGAAACTGTACGTGCTACGCCATTTGTAACGCCTACGGAACTTGTAGCTGTGATCTGTGCTACGAGCTACGCCGCTTCGTAATGGCTACGCTGCTACGCCATGCAGTCGGCATTGTAATCTGCCACGCTTGCTCCCAATGATCATAAATATGAATTCAAGTGCATGACAGCACTCGGTGCGTGCGTAATGAATCAACCTTACAGGACATTACAATTTATACTCGAAATGATGGGTTTATCCGGAAAACCGGCATTGTTTCAGCGTCACCGGACCTTGTCCGGGCCGTATGACCGCATTAGCAATTTAAATGAGAACAAGACGGATTCGTAAATTTACATAGTTTGTTTAAAAGTCGAGCCGTGTATGAATGAACGCAAATGTGTTATTATTTGCGGTCGGCATTAATTAAATATTAATTCGTGATTATTTGCACGACTGTGGTGCAAACCGCACATCAAGTGAGACGCATCGCCGAATATGAAGTACAAAATATAGCCACAATAGTATTTCAGGAATTATAATTTTACATGTATACCATAAATGATTTTAAAGTAATCGTATCTTATTTTTTGTACTCGCCTTACTCGCTGTCCGACCATGGACCTAGCCCGGGTCGACGGCGCGTTGTGTTCCACGCGCGCCTCAAGGAGTGTCAGCATGATGACGGGCCCCCCTCTAGAGGGCCAAAGCCTGCCGGGGTCGCGGGACCTTATCTCATTACCGTGACACCGGAACATAAAGGGCTATTGAAGGACACCGTGGATTTTAGTCAGTACGAGTCTGACAGTCCTTCCCGCCCTGCCGTGGGTGGGAGAACTCATTTGATGATTTTACCACGCTAAAAAAAAAGGTTACGTTCCGGATTTTTTTATGTAATATTTGATAAATACGCCCGTAGCTATAGAAGTAGTTGGCCGCGAATATGCCCAGCTGGCCACTGGTAGGATACCACTTTGCCTTACATTGGGTGTATCCAGTTACTGAGTAAGTCTAAGTCAACGACCATTTATATCTAGACTCCTAATCACAGGCGACCGATGTCTGTCAACACATTAGGTAAAAAAGTCTTATAACCGTCGTGACTCGACCACTCCTGTGAGTCCCCTTGTCGCACTGACCTTGAGTTAGCCAATCAGAACGCAGTACCCCGTCCCCGTTAGCCAATCAGAACGCAGTGCCCCATCCCCCTCGCTTACGTCGTACCTCAGCGACTTGGCAGAATAATTTTCGTTAGTCAGATCGTGCATGAGGCGTCTAGATATAAATGGTCGTTGGTCTAAGTCTATCTAAACCCCCACAATTCTTTTGCAGTACATCTCCAGCTGATCAGTGCAGGCTCCGATGAGGACTTCACTCCAATTTACGTGTGTAATTGGCGGAGCTTTGATGGCGAATCACTTCTCGACATAATTACACGACGTGCGGCGCGAGAGGGCGCCACCGGCGTGACGGCCGTTAATCAGAGATGGAAGTTTCCGATGTGAATTTATTGTAGTGTTAATTAAAAGGTGTTTTTACATACCTATGTGATTTCAGAGGATCATTGTTGTTTGTATGGGACGGCAAATTCTTATATACGAAGATAAACTCAGGCTTTTTTCTCAGGGGGTTTGGCAGAAACTATACGGAATGCCACCTGCCACAATCCTTTCATTTTCACTTTGCCTTGTTTACATTCACAAATTATAATTCTAATTCAGTTTCTTTCAATTTACAAAAAAAACACTTACATCTTGGAAGCGCGGGTTATGCTAAATTTTTCTAATTGCTAATTGGCTGTGAACGAAAGACATGGAAATTACGTTCTGCCGGGAACACAAGACAGAATGCAGATCGAAATATAGGAAGGATTGCACAATACCTTAATTCTCTGGAGACGTCCTCGCGGCTGAGGGGCGGCTGTCGACAGCAGGCAACTTTGAGCGCTCTGACGTGAGGTGCGCGTTGTGAGTAACCGATTGGCCACGAGTGTCAACTGCGGCCGCTTTTTATGCGGTCTCTCTCGTACTAAAGCGAGAAGATATGCGCGGGAAGAGGAACGGGATAGGACCTTCCACAGCCAATCAGATTAGTCGTTCAATGACATGAAGTTATATATAAAAGACCTAACCGTTCTTTCTGCGCAGCGTAACCATTCCCCCGGGCTTGAAGGGATGCCTTCAAGAGTTGAAGGCGAAATTCGTGAAATTAAACTACAATTTAAACTATTATCTATACGTAAATATCAATGAAATCAAATAATTAATTACTAATGCTAACCTAACCTTGGATGACGAGAGCCGAATTTATTGGTTAGGCAATGGGCAAAGACGAACGACGGGACGCAAGTAGGATCCAGTCAATGTCTTAACTCGGGCGATGCGAGTGACTCCTGTGGAGTCAGGAAAAACTTCTTCCACGACACCCAAAGGCCAGTGAAGTGGGGGCGAATTATCTACTATGAGAATCACAACCGTACCGACAGTGACTGGATCGATCGGCGTGTTCCATTTACGACGCGATTGTAAAGTGTGAAGATATCCGCTTCTCCAGCGCTTCCAAAACGATTGTACTAATTGGTCTAACAATTTATGTCTCGAAACAATTGTTCTCTCGTCTATCTCCTCGGCAGGCAAGTATTTTAAAGGGGTGAGATTCAGAAAGTGCGCTGGAGTCAAAGCTAGTGGTTCTGAAGGATCACTAGAGAGTGTCCTACAAAGAGGTCTAGTATTCATTACTGATTCGACTTGAGTAAGAACGGTATTTAACTCTTCAAACGAAAGAATGGTATCACCTATTACACGGTATAAGTGAATCTTTAAACTTCTAATATTAGCCTCCCAATTACCGCCGAAATGACTAGCAGTCGGGACATTAAGTGACCAATTTATGCGATTTTCAGCTAACATGTGACCAAATTCGGTGTTGTGATATTTCGAACAAAGGAAGTCGTGAAGTTCCGAAAGTTTACGCTTAGCGCCAATGTAATTTGTCCCGTTGTCCGAGTAAATCCTACTAACCGGGCCGCGCCTTGATAGGAATCGTTTGAAAGCACTCATAAAACTGACTGTACTAAGATCACCGGCTAGTTCGATATGTACCGCGCGTGTAGTCATGCAGACGAACAGACACACGTATGCCTTGGTAGAACGAATGCCTCGGCCGCGAGACATGGTAACCTTGAAGGGACCAGCGTAGTCTGTGCCCGTGTGAACGAACGGTTTAGTTGCTTGAACTACACGACAAGACCGATGATCTGCCATCTCAGGGAAACTTGGCTTGGGACGGAGACGAAAGCAGGGAAGACACTTATGAATCCTATTCCTAATTAAATTGCGTGCAGAAAGTATCCAATATCTTTGACGTAACAGTGACATCAGCAGGTCGGGACCCGCGTGGCAATTCAATTTATGATGGTATTCGACAAGCAAATTCAGAATAGGATCTTTTCTTGGGAGTAGAATTGGATATTTCGCTTCATAACCCAAATCTGAATTTCTTAAACGGCCTCCGACTCTAATGAGTCCGTCTTTGAGGAAAGGTTTCAAGTGCCGAAGAGAATGACTACAATCCTTGCCTTCTCTGAGTCTGGCAATTTCCTTTGAGAAATAGAAGCGTTGAATTTCACGTAGAATGAGTAGTTCAGCGAAGTCGTAATCCGATGCTGACATGCGGTTATTAACCGGTAACAACTTAGCAAAACGACAAACGTAAATTACCACTCTAAGTAATTTACTCCAAGACGAGATACGATCGACTAAACAAAGAATAGAAGATCTTTCGTTAGGTGCAGCGACTAACAACGAATTTTTCTTCTCTTCAGGTGCTTCAGACACTGAGGAGGGATTGAAAGGAGCGACAGGCCATTGTGAAATGTCCAAGTGAGCCCACGGGGGTCCCCTGAACCAAAGCGGATGGTCTATAATTTGTGAGGGTGTGAGTCCGCGTGAAAGACAATCTGCTGGATTGTCCGCACCGGACACGTGATATAAATTTTGCGGTGACAAATCGCTTTGTATTTTCGAAACTCTGTTGGCTACAAAGGTATTCCAACGATGGGGCGACGAATGTACCCAACAGAGCGCGACCGTCGAATCCGAAAATGCGAATATGTCACGGAAAACTATTCGGTTTTGACAAGCGACCACGACATTTCTTATTAGCTGGGATAACACAAGAATAGCACAGAGCTCAAGACGAGCGAGAGAAACTACATTTTTGGGAGAGACCTTAGACTTAGCTGTTATCAAATTGACTGTATTGCCATCGCTATTGTGGACGTGGAAATAAATCACTCCCCCGTATGCTTTCTCGCTAGCGTCCGCGAAAGCTAAGAGTGTGACCACACTATCAGCGACAATACCAACGTGGCGTGGGATTTTTATGTTGCAGAGCAAAGGAAGCTCTTCCTTAAAGCGAGTCCACAGCCTGACTATATCTTCAGGTGGTGTCTCATCCCAGTCGCAGTTGCATAGCCAAAGCTTCTTGATAAGAAGCTTGGCATGCAAGACTACAGGCGCGACAAATCCCATGACGTCCCATGTTTTAGCGATGCACGATAATATTGTACGCTTAGTACAAGTCTGAGTGGGAGTGTTTACTCTCATGGCGAAGTGATCTGACGTGGGCGACCAACACAAACCAAGTACTTTATGTTGGTCGGACCCGTCGAACTCCTTGTCAGCTGGCAGACGATGCGAAAGCGGGATAGAATTCAATACTACTTGTGAATTACTGGTCCACTTGACCAACTCGAATTGACCCGCCTTCATGAGACCAATCATCTCTGAAGCGGTAGAAATGCCCTGGGTTTCCGTGAGGACGGAATGGACAAAATCGTCCATGTACAATCCCGTGGCGACAATGGCTTTAGCCTGAGGGTACGAGTCACCCTCATCCTCCGCCAGCTGCTTAATAGTTCGCAGCGCGTGAAAGGGGCTAGATTTGAGTCCAAAAACGACACGATTGAACTCATAAACTTGCAAAGGTTCCTGCGGCGAAAAACGATACAAGATGCGTTGGAAACGCCGATCAGGTTCTCGGACTCCAATGCTGGGAAACATCTGACGAATGTCTGATGAAAGCGCGATCGAAAACAAACGAAAATTAACTATAATGTTAAACAAATTCCCTTGTAGGTTCTGTCCACCATACAAGAGATCATTAAGCGAAACGCGGGTAGTAGTTTTACAACTACCATCGAGAACGACACGAAGTTTGGTTGTGACCTTATCATCTCGGATCACACCATGATGCGGAATGTAGTACGAAGGTTCCGAAGGATCAGGAATTGTAGGTGAAATATAGCCCTTCTCTAAATATTCTAGGATGACGTTGTCGTACGCGGCCTTTAAATTAGGAGAAGCTTGCATCTTCCTTTCCAAGCAGAGAAACCGGCGTTCACTTGCTTGACGTGAGTTGCCCAGGGATTCGACATCACCCTTGAAAGGCAAAGCGACTACGTATCGTCCGTCACTATTTCGAGTGGTAGTGCGGGCATAAAACTCCTCACATAATTTGTCATCTAGGCTGAGTACCGGGGGAACATTTACTTCTTCCAATTCCCAGAATTTTCGCATCGCTACGTCTAACGGCTCCGCGGTGCAACAATACGAAACGGTCGAATTGTCATCGATGAGAATCGGCGCCTTACCGACAATTACATAGCCGAGTACAGTTTGCAAGGCGATTGGAGACGCATGTGTAGGCTGACCTTGAACTCTGTTAGATAAGAGTAAGTGCGGGAAAGTCGAAGCACCGATCAATAATTGAATCGGATTTGAAGAAAAATATGTATCGTCTGCTAACTGTAAGTTTTTAAAATTATGCAAAAGCGAAACGTCAACCGTGGCAGTTGGCAAACGTTCAGTAATTTTATCTATTACGAATGACTCAATATTATAGTTTATATTACGATTGAAACGAGAATAAAATTTAATTTGTACGGAACCCTGTATTTGTTTACTAGCACCTCCTATGCCCCTGACGGTTGCACAGGCAGGTTTATTATTTATGTTCAAACCCAAAAGTTGACAACAATCCCGCGTGATAAAGTTACTTTGAGAAGCGCTGTCTAATATTGCGCGAACAATATGTTCTTTGCCAAAAGAATCTACTACAATAACTTGCGCGGTAGCAATCAATATGGTTGTTGGGCCCCGGTATAAAGAATTAATACGGTTTTCATCAGTCGCGCACAACGATATATCAGTCTGCTTCGTAAGTCTCTCAGCAGAGGGCGTGCGAGCGCCGGTCGACCTTGAACCGTGCGCGTCGCTCAATTTGTTGCCGAAACATAACAAACTATGGTGTTTAGAGCTACATTTTTTACAAGTGGACTTTGACCCACAAGCGGACACACGATGTTTTGGACTTAAGCAATTAATGCATAAATTGTTTGATTTCACAAACTTAAATCTCTGATCGGGTTTATAACTATTAAATACTTTACATTTATATACGTGATCATGTTTCTCCTTACACAAAACACACGCGGTAGGTTCGTTATCAGCTATACAGGTGTATGCATTAGTATGTTTGCGATTTGCAGGTGATTTATTGTTAGAGACTGTTGACGAAGTTCGTTCTAACACCTTTATATGCTCACGAACAAACTCGACTAATTCACTAAAAGATGGAATTTCGGAACTACTTGATTTTAATTGATGATTAGATTCGAATGCCCGTACAGTGTCTATGTCGAGTTTTTTAAGAGCGATATGCAATAAAATAAAATCAGCGTGGTCATGGACCTTTATGTTTTTAAACCCGGCTACCGACGTTGCGAATTTATCGAGAAATGATTCTAAAGTAGCCGGCGAACCTGACGAAATAGATTTAAATTCAAATAATTGGTCTAGATATGAAGTTGCCGATTGCCGTTTATCTTCATACCTTTCACAAAGTGAATCGAATATAAGTGGGTAATTATCAGCTGACGGAGTAATTCCTGCACATATCGAACGAGCTTTGCCTGTTAATTTTCCAATTAAATAATATAATTTCTCGCATGCTGTTAGCGAACTATTATTATGCACGGCATTTCGAAAACTGGCGATGAACAGCGGCCAATTTTTAATATCCCCATTAAATTCGGGTATTTCAATCGGGGGCAAGCGAGGAGATTTCTTACATTCACTAGGTGCCTGAACCTGCAATTTCTTCTCTGCCCGCTTCACCCTACCCAGTAAATCTTCGAATGAAGAAAGTGCCTGATAGTCGACGACATAATCAGGATTTAATTTAAGTTCATGAGCGATTATATCGTCCAGCGCACATTCAAAATCGGTACGCAACGAATCTATTGTTTCACAGTCACACAAGAACGATTCTTTATCGAATTCCTCCGAATCAATATTTTTCAATTTATCGCAAATACGTTGCATACGAGAAAATATTCGATCTCTTTTTCCTAACAATCGTTTAAGAGTAATATCTGTAGGCGCCATCTAGCAACCTTCTAATAACGATAATTAAATAAATATGTAACAAACGAAATACGTTGTGAAAGCGATGTGAGCGAATAATTTACCTAAGTGGGTATTTATTTTTACAATAATGCGTCGGTGATTGAGCGCGAAGCGGTAATTCAACGGTAATATTTTAAAATAATGCGGGATTAAGCGAAATAACCAGTTATAGCAACGATTTACTAGCTGGTGTTACGAATATACAACGGTTTTACCGAGAATTTAACGATATACCCACACCTGTCGGCGAGACAAGTGTTTGGTACAAACTAATTAGAATACGAGTATTTTTACCGACTACGAATGGCGAATGGTTATCACTGATTTCAATAACTATCCAGGCTCGTTAGGACCAAATGGAAGCGCGGGTTATGCTAAATTTTTCTAATTGCTAATTGGCTGTGAACGAAAGACATGGAAATTACGTTCTGCCGGGAACACAAGACAGAATGCAGATCGAAATATAGGAAGGATTGCACAATACCTTAATTCTCTGGAGACGTCCTCGCGGCTGAGGGGCGGCTGTCGACAGCAGGCAACTTTGAGCGCTCTGACGTGAGGTGCGCGTTGTGAGTAACCGATTGGCCACGAGTGTCAACTGCGGCCGCTTTTTATGCGGTCTCTCTCGTACTAAAGCGAGAAGATATGCGCGGGAAGAGGAACGGGATAGGACCTTCCACAGCCAATCAGATTAGTCGTTCAATGACATGAAGTTATATATAAAAGACCTAACCGTTCTTTCTGCGCAGCGTAACCACATCTAACTTTGACTGTTCTTATTTGTCTGATAAAGAAAAATAATTCATTTTTTTATGTTATTCTTAGCCTTATCACTCCTTATAGTCGATCTATAATTATTTCTGAACCAACTAAACTAGCGTTTAAGCGTCCAGAACGTTTTTATTTTAACTGTCATTTTGTCACAATCGTCAGGAAACATTGGCCGATGTTAAACGGAACCGAATTAACTTGTTTGTTAATTCGCCGACAAAGTGCGATAACAAAAGAATAATCAATTGTATTTCCGCGAGGATCAAGTGGAAACAGCCATTTTATGCCTTTTATCGGTATTGGTAAGCAGAGGCACTGTTTTAAATTGAAACGATGTATACCGTTAATTATGTTTAATGATACCGAAAAAATTACTGAAAAAAAAAACAAGAAATTTTACCTATGTTGTGCGCATTCTGTTAATATTGACATAAGTCCTTACTCTTTACAAAACAACGTAAAAGTTGTAAAAATCATTGTTACATTTCATAAAATAATACTCAAAGCGTTACCACACTAGCTATTTCCTTTTAACGAATATTTCACATTTACAATATTCGGAAAATCCACGTGAAAATGGCGCACATAATTTTTAGATGGCTTTAATAACCACAAATCAATAGGTGCACAATACAGCGTGCTCCCACAAGCCCCAGCATATTATACCACAGCATGTATACGCGGGGGAGCCGGGCCGTAATGAACAAATTGTCAGGGGTGACTGAGCAAACTGGGTCACCGTGCTGTGACCGCTCATCGCACACTATTTGGCACTACCGCGGCCATTTGACTTAGTGCCGTGATGCTGTCGTCCTACTAACTCCTCCTGTTAATGGGGACATTGTGCTTCAGACTGGGCAGCTGGTAATGGAATTCCTTAAGTGTATTATTTTTTAATAATGTGTATTTATTGTGTCGCAAAAATAATTCACTTTAATTGAAAAAGATTTAGATCCTCTCGAGGAAATGAATTTTCGAAAATTTAACGAAGAAAGAATATTCGGAGTAGAAGAAATAATAATAAGTGTGTTAAAGAAGCATTGAATTATGAAATTAACATTGCCTTTTAATAAACAGTTATAATATACTAACAGTTAGTAAATTACTATGAATATCCAGCTTAATGATATTTTGAATATTACGCTTATTCAGTAGACTGTGGGAAATGTGTGTATTAAACTAAATATGTAGATTACTGAGTTAATTCCTACCAAAATGTTACTGTAATTTTACTGTTTGCATACGTACAATGCTCAAGCTGATGCCGCTGTAAATTCGACCATTATTTACAATGTAATTGTAAATAAATAAATATAAAAAAGAAGATAAAAAAGCCAATTCAATCAACAGTATTATTACGTAATTATTTATCCGTTTTCATTCATTTCATCAAAGCTGTTTCAGGCAAAAGAATTATTTGAATTAACTGTTTGTGTATCAAACAATTTGCTTCCCGAAATAAAATACAGTTACAATCTAAAAATATATCTTTATAGGACAACATTTCTAATATCGTAATAATGAAATGTGTACGTGGAAAGTTTTTCTCTTTGTAAATATTGTATATTAACCGTGATAAAGGCCGTAAGTACCGTTTTACTTTTTTATAATAAAGGTAAGTACATTTGTTGTCAACGACTGTAATTCTGTTCGTCAATAAAACATGAAATATTAACAATCCGAAAGTATTACGAATTAACGAGGGCTGTCGGGTTTACTGAAACTTGTTCATAATCAATGTTTCGGACATGGGAGTGCTGCGGAGCCATTTAATATCGTTTTTATATTAATGGACCGTGTTGATTCGTGCCACTGATAACGATAAGCGTTGTAGGGTTTTGTAGGTTATTAGTTTTATCAGTTTTGTGGTACTGGTTGTCAGGGAATATTAGTTGTTTTAAAATACTTCTTTTCGATATCGTTTTTACTGTAAAATATGAAAATAATCCTACTGCCAAATGGTTTTCTTTTTCATAAATTACTTTACAGGAGTATATCATGAGATGAACCTTATAACTTTGTTCCAAGGTGTCACTGAATTCAGTTCATGGATAAATATTCAGCTAACAATATAGTATTTGTCACTGAACCCACTCGACGGGGTTCATAGTATTGCAGTAGAGCCGCGGTCCCAGTCAGGGGTCGCGCGACAATTCCAGTAGAGCCGCGGTCCCAGTCAGGGGTCGCGCGACAATTCCTTCAAACGACAGAAAAACTCGATAAGTGGATAAAAATTCGCGAACAGAATAAATATCAGCGAATACTTTTTGCTCCGTCCTCGATCGTTATTTATTATTTATGGAAATAGACCTGGAAACTCCATCGGGGGAAGGTCGTCATATTTTTCTTAAAAAAAAGTAATGTCCCTCGGTGCGGCGCGCGTTTGTCATGCAAATTTATGCGATCCGTTTTAGCTTTCGTTTTTAAACCGATAGCGATTTCTAGACGGAATATTCAATCGGATTGTGAATAAAAAAATGATTTCTGTACATTAACGGTCGGGGTTATATTTGGTGGTCACGAAAGATGTCGTCGGGTCGTAAACTCGTAAATTAAAGTCAAAGGCATTTAAATATACCTTCGATAGACGGGACAAGGTGAACAACATAACGTAATCTACTTTAAAGACACAGATACAGCTATAGTTGTAGGTAATGAAAGCGTTTTCATGTTCACTTGGCAAAAGTGTAGTGCACATAGCAATCAATTGACACACTTTATGAGCTGTTAAAACGCTATTTCGAACTCCAAGAGCAAACTATTTATTGATCTGAAAGCAATTAAAATTCTAATTTTAAAAGATTTATTATGGAAGTAGGTATTTTCTTGAAAGGAGTTCATTGAATCTTAACTGTCACTGAGACACTAGAATCACAATTTTTCAATTATTGTTGTAATTAAATCTTATCTCTTTCTTTTCATTAAATAAATAAATGACTTTTCTTGTGATAAACTCTTTGATTAAAGTTTCACTGTTAGTGCTTGTGTCATCGGCCCCGGTTCGTTTGCCACACGTTGCTGTGACGTGTTACATGTAGATCACATTGTTCGGGGCGGGAGGAGGCGTGACGGCCTCTTAGTGGACTTGCGAGTGTTGTCTTGTTGATTAACTACTGTTTGTTGAAGTGGTCGGTGATACTTATCTTTTCTCAGTAAAGTTCAGTAACTAATACTTGTCAGTACAACACAAAGAGACGTTCCTATTTATTAAAGGCCAAGTCCACGTTGTCTACTTAAAAAGCCTTAAGATGGTCTATACCAAGTATTATGATGGTCTATACACGCTGGAAGTATATAGCACAAATGATTTTATTAAGACCACAAAAAAAATAAAAGCTTCTTTAATAATGAGATGATTCCATATTCAGATTAACCTAGTTAAATAACTAAAGCACTTACGCAAATAGGATTCGGAACAGCAACATAAAAATTAACAATTAAAACTGATATTTTGTAAAACACGTAGCAACGAACAAGCGGGCTGGAGCCCTGCGCCGCATGCCTCTGCCACCGCCGCCGTCCCGAGACAACTAATGTATGTAATTCACATTTGCATAAACCAATTTTAATGTTAGCCAAACATCACGACCCGTATGTCGGGGACTTGTAAAATAAGTCCCTCTCAGGATGCCAGCAACTAGGAATTTGGCAAATTCACAGAATTCCGAGCAACTTGTAACTTTGTCCTTTGATTTGAAGTTTTCGTGAATTTAATCAAAGTATCTAACTTTATCTATTTCAGCATGAATGGTTTGTTTCGAGTTGGTGTCCCGTAAACATAATTTGATTATAATTAAGTTTAGTTTAAGGTCAACAATGAGTTGCATGTTCTGGCTTTGTTTAATCGTTCCGGTATTTTTTCAAATTATAATTATAATAGGTTAACTAACTGCTCCAATCCAGAAGCAAAATATTCTGATAAACAGTAGGTACAGCTTTACAATTTTGAAACAGATGTGTACGTCCAGCAGTTTCAAAGAAAAATAAATGAACTGCAAAACACAATAACCGCTCAATAGAATTTCATCTCGAAACATTCTACAACAATTAAGTAACTCAAACTCACAACTTGCACCATATGAGGGGCACGCCTCCACCACACAGCCTCTTCATTTAGATCAAGTTACTCAAAGCGCGTCACCTAGAAGGTAGGTTAACTGCCACATGACTAGCAACAAAGAACTCTAGTCACAGAGTAGCACGTTCGTCAGAAGGTCACGAAACTAACAAGCGTCCACGCATGCACACACAGCCGTCGAGCGTCAAGCATAATTATGTAATTCGTTACTGGCATAAATATTTGCTCCTCCTTAGGAGCAGTGGTGGCCCAGTGGTATCGGCCTCGAAGGAGCAGTGGTGGCCCAGAGGAATCGGCTTTGACTTACGAGTAGTAGGTCGTGGGTTCGAACCCCGTCAGGCGCATTACTTTGTGTAATTTATTTCAACACCACTGCTCTCAAAACGGTAAAGAAAAACACCGTGAGGAAACCGGCATGTCCTAGAACCAAAAATTCGAAGACATGTGACATCTACCAATCCGCACTGGGCCTGCGTGGTAGATTACGGCCCACTCCCTCTCACAGAGAGGAGGCCTGTGTCCCAGCAGTGGGAACATTTATAGGCTGATGATGATGATAAATATTTGAGTGTGAGATCGCCATCGCAATAAATATAATCTATTAGTTGAAGCAGTGGTGGCCCATTGGTATTCGCCCCGACTCGGGAGTTGTAGATGGTGGGTTCAACCCCAACCAGATGCAATATTTTGTATAATTTATATAGCCACAGCTCTCAAAAGAGTGAAGGAAAACATGGTGAGGCAACCGGAACGTCCTAGAACCACAAATTCGAAGACATGTGACTTCTACCAACCCGCACTGGGCTCGCGAGGTTGATTCTCGGCCACACCTACTCACACAGAGGAGGCTAGTGTCTCAGCAGAGGAAAGGCTGATAATGATAATTAGTTGAAATCGGAAAATACAAAGCGTTTACACGAATTCTGAGGTTCTAGGTGTGTTTTCACTTGTTGTATGGAGCCGGTATTCTGTTACTACTTATGCCATGGTAAAGTTGTATACGTGGGTCATCCACACCCCCGCTCATCTCCTACCCCTGCGGCACCCACCCGCGACCCTTCCTAATGCGAAAATGAATGATGACCCGCTGTAATAGCTCTCGTTATTAAATCATTGCCGACTGTTTGCTTTGCGTACACTTCTTTTTATTGAAGTTTAATATATACGTGTGATGTGTGCTTGTTTGGCTTCAAATTAAAATTTTATTCGCTGCAGAATTGTTTTGGTTCTAGAATAACATGGTCGGGAGGGCGTTGTTAGTAAATATTTGAGAAAGAGCTGGAGGTTTAAGTTCGTATTAACAAGAAACAATGTAAGATTTTCGTATCAAAATATTGGTTACTTTATATTCCACTAATCTTTGATTATACCAAGCCCTTTTTAGCCTGAATAGAAAAAAAAATAGTAAATTCCCTTCAATAATCCGGTTACTAAAAACTACAAAAGACCAGAAACTATCAAAGGACACAACGAGTATTATAACTAAACTCTTTTATCGCCTAATGGCTTACAATCCACAGGCTTTAAAACATATGAATGGTACTGAAAAGCTTATTCTTTCACTCACGTTTCTATCCAAGGATTACTACGAATGTACGAATTTGTAGAAGTGATATTTTCTACTAGGACCCGTTTACATTAGTAGAGTACACTGGCTTACTTCACTGGTGTAACCGTAAGCGCAGCGCCAGTTACTTTAATAGAGGATAGTTTACAAATATTCGTGTGCAACTCGACTCGCCCACTTTGCTCTGCTACAGTAATAGCCGGAGAGCTCACGGTGTTACTGCAACACACCACTTAACCGAAGTACAGTGAGCGCTTGCACTGTTGTGGGTACTAGAGACTGAAGTGTAATATTTATATTATACCACTGTGTACTAATTAGTAAAGTGCTCTTCTCCGCCAATTTGGTAAACGTGGTAGTAGTGCCATTGTAATACAAAAAGCGGCATCTGAAAAAAAAACACTGTTTTTTTTTCTCACAATATACTCGTAGTTACAGGTGGCTCAATCAAAATAATTGTACCTATATTGAAGTATAAAAAAAATACATGTGGCACTCGGAGACTGCCGCGGTGAAGCTATTGCATAACGTTTTTTATTATTTTAAAAGAAAAAATTATCGCCTACCGCGAATATTTAACGAGAATATAATTTATTTAAAATGTTCGTGGTGCACTACTGTAATAAAGAACTGCTTTGTTGTTGTAGAATCTTATAAGTGGATTTCATTGTGAAAACTCCTTTTGTAGTTGGCCGTTTAGAATCTGTAAGAAAAAGTAAATTGTCTTTATGACGAATATTTTTATGATTGCCGAAATCTCCCGAACTGAAACGACACTGTCTAGACGATGCGTGGTGTCGAGTATTTTCATTAGGTTTATTTTCGTTACGGAATTTCTTGATTGGGTTGCCGCGCTACGAGCCCGCGATAAAAGCTATGCAATAGCTTAAAAAATACATGTGGCACTCGGAGACTGCCGCAGTGAAGCTATTTTTTTTTATTTATAGAAAGAAATATCGCCTACAGCGAATATTTAACGAGAATATCATTTATTACAAACATTTAAGTTTGTGGTGCACTACTGTAATAAAGATCATCTTATACTCTCCTACGCGATGTTGCGATGAAACCTGAACGCGGCTTTAAACTCAGTTTGATTTCGTAAAACGCACTTTGTACGGTTTACTAGATTTTTTCTATTACCCTGAAAAGACAAAGTGTTCGTAACATAAGTTCATCATTTGTTTGCCCCTTGTTTGTTTGACTTTGAATGTGACCTTTTGTTTACTTTTTTCTGTTAAATCAAAGTTTTATGAGTCATAACAAAAAGTTTTAAAATTTGTTTTCAATTTAGTTACATTTTGTTCAGATTGAAAAATACTGACCTTAAACTATTTCTAAAGCTGTAAAAAAATATGAAGGAATATAAAAAAATATATAACATCACTTACTTATGACACCGATGACTACCTTATGAGTCATGAGGATGTCAAATAAAGTTATAGTAAATAACCGGCGATATGTTTGCGCAAGCAGTGGCGTCTCCCCGGGGGACTTAAAGGGCAGCTCCTCATAACATAGCATACGGATGGCGACACCTGAAATGGGCCCATGGTTAGTGTGTTTAGGGACCTCACTTTTACTATTCTATCTTTCATAAATCTTTAAAAATCATTTAGGTTCAGTTGTTCATAATTCTTTTGGAAGTATTGATTTGGAAACAGCGTAGTTGTAAAATATATTTTATCTATCCTCTTCTATTTCATATTTTTTTCTATACTCTGTATTCTATTAGTAGTTGTTCCAAGGGTGTCGAATCAGAGATCATTATGTTAGTTCTGTGCTAGAGCTCTCTGCTGTCGTATGATATTACCGTGAATGAGAGTAAATGGGGTCGTAGAAATGTCTTAAGAGGTTACCGTGGCAATGGATCACAATGGCAAATGAAAGAACAGAGTGTTTTTCGCTCAAGGCTTACAGTCCCTTCATTGCTCTATTGCAGTCAAAAGTTTTTAAACAGCAAAGGTATGTTTTTGATAAATTCTCTAAAAGCTCGTCAGTTTCCCCAATGAAGAATGCCCATCAAAACCAGCCTGTCGGTAAAACGACAGTAAATAAGCAAGTGTTAATATCATGCACGTCCAATCAATGCATAAGCAGGGGCGTAGCTACAGCCGTATCTGCGGTATCAATTATACGGGGCCCCCATGCCACAGGGGCCCCGTGGGCCCCATGTGCGTAAACAAAAATTAATAAAAACTTAATGATTTATTAAATAAAAAAGTTATTTACTCTTACACAATTTATTTGTCTTATCTATCTCTGGTGTTTTTATTATTTATAATTATGTAATACATTTTAAGCACGAGATTGTCTATTTGAAATCCCGGGAAGATCCATATTAATATTAACCTTTCGATGCAAGTATTAAAATAATTCCGATCTCTGGACTGATCAGTCGCATCTTGAATTTTTTGATGACCTTTGTCCAAATTTTTTGTTTATATTTCGGCGTAGTTACAGAGAAATATATTTTTTTCTTGTGTGATAAATCGTTACCCTACCTAAGGGGCCCCCCAAACAAATTTTTATACGGGTCCCGCCAAGCCACGCTACGCCACTGTGCATAAGTACAATCCATTCACTTGCACCCGAAAAAATTATTGGCCTCTGATATCATAATTAAATAAACGGTAATCGCCCGCCACTCATAATAAGCAACTCCGCAAAAAATATGAAAAGACAAATAGAGGAAAAACATTCACAAGACGATGAGCAATTTACTGTAATGACTTATAAGAGGAAGCTGCCGTGACCCCTTCTCGCCGCCATGACATAAGGGCGGAATAACGCGCGGATGAGGAAAATAACTGGCACATATTTCATACGGTGCTGTGATAATAAACTAGCTTTTGTGCTCTCAAGGTAAAGCCGTTTATGTTGGGGGAGGTATGCCAGAATATTTGTTACATGGAACTGTGAGCTCCACTGCAGGACTTTCTTTTTTCCAATGTTCAACGATAGTTGGATGGATGCATTTGAGTCTGGTGCCAAGACAATTAATTCATCATGAATCTATTTCTCAAAGATTTGACCTTGCTGAGTCATTGGGTACAGTGGCTAAAGATATCGGTCCTTACGTGTATTCTGTACAAGAAGTTTCTGCCTTTGAAAATAAGCTCACAGTTAAAAAATCAACGAAAAAATAATGAACAATGGGCAGCGTGGAAAATAAAGAATGGTAACGACATCGTAAAAATATTGAAAATATAAATACTGAAACGTGATAGGAAGACGGAAAGAAGCCATAAAATGCTGTTAAAAAATTAATCACGTTACTCGTCTAAAGTGAAAATATATGCTACGAGTAAATCCATATATATTTACTAACGGACCCATTTTGCCGCCCGCCCCGCATTGATTTACCTTTCAAAGCAGCGCAAAGAAAAAACGCTGTCATATCAATTTTCATTACGTTAAAATGATACCGCTGTACGCTCTCGATAATTATTGTATTGTTGTTCCGTATTGAAAAGCCAATGTCGTTTACACAACGGCAATGCAGCTACTGAAAAACCATCTTAGTTATGCGACATCTAACGATCTTAGCCCGCGGAGATAAGGACCAGTTTTGTTTGTTACGACCGCCGGCGGTATGTATGTAAATGCTTAAAGCACAATAAAGGTAGCGTGACCGCGCATATATTAAAACACAAATACCAACATTTTACCGACACAGCTGGTCGCTACAGTCGCCAATTTATTGATACGACGTGATTAACATCGGAAGGATATCGTTCGCATTGTTATTACCTATTTAGCGGTCATTACATTCAATGTGATCACAGCTTTTGTTTGGAGAGCCTCAGGCGATGTCCTAACACAGTTATTTAAGAATGTTCTCGATATTTTCCTGGATAGGTTGTTTATGACAACAAGTGGTGGTCTGGGAAACATTGCCTCGTTGGCTTCTTTTTTTTTGCGCTAGTGTTTTCCCTATCTGTTGCCTAGGGTCCAGTTATGATAAACTTTTCGCATTACGTTGTGTGTACCTTAATAAATAGTTGCGTATTATGGAGTGAACGACACTTTTGTTATCCCTCTGTGAGACACCATTTGTGTATTTCTTCCATGGTAGCTACAAACTGCGAACCACAAACTTTTTAGTTACACAAAAACGCAAACTTTTAAAATCATAATGCCTGTCATGAAAAAATCGATTCATTTAAAGGTGAATGGCAATCCGTAGGTAACACTGCAAGGATAATTCATCCAAAATCCACATAATTATCCAAAAAATAGACAAACATTATTAAAAACTACCAGGCGCACATAAACGAAAAGGACACGGTACAATAACGATACACGTCGCGACATCAGTGACGTCACACACAAATTGGACAGCCGACTGACAGCGTATGACGGCTACTAATTTATAACGGCACAAACACTTGTGACTCGCCTGTTTTAGAGACAGCTGATATGTTACCCACATGATACAAGATACAGGCGATGTCGAGAATCAGGATGTTGGATGCTGTTTACATTTGTTTCATAGTTTTGCAACTTTGTAGTTACTACTAAATTATTGACTGCATCGCCTGACTTGATTGTTTTATACACTGTCTTGTTAGTTGGACTACTAGTCGCTTGTGGTGGTGTTGAGTATGTGGTCCTGGCTTTGATTTCCAGGTCAGTCAAAGCTTTATTGCATTATTTTAGTTTACTAAAATAATAATTACTCTCTGATCTGAATAAAGTGAATTTAGGCCGGCTTGCACCATTAATTTTAACACCGATTGTGAATGATGTAACTAAACGCGTTCATCTTATATAAACTGAGGTCCAGGCATTTAGGGTGCATAAACTGGTTTAGAAATAATGAAATTGACAGCTCGTGGAAGCATTTGAAATTATGTGGTGCCCGCTGAACGCTCATTTCATTGGTGGAAACGTTTAGCGCTAATCATATTTAGAACGTCATTCTGTCTCTACCAAAATTAAATGATTGACAGAATTAGCGCGATGGTTTCATTTCATTTGGCGCTAAATATACTGAACAAAATGCGAAATAATCCAGGTTTCCACATAATAAAATCCGTTTTTAAAATTACTTTCTTTCTTCTTTCTTTGTGAAATTTTATCTGAGTAGATTAGTCGGACCTTTTGCAGAATATTGAACTAAAAGATATCAAACATAGGTTAGCTAGTAAAAGACTGATATGATAAACGTCATTGGTAAACGATTTCCAAACATAATCGTAACGACATTGGTATCCAGTCGACTGTCACAATACAAATCCATAGAGGTTCGTACGATACGCGTCAACAGATGCCAAAGTCGTAAGATATCAGAAAATTGCGTGACCACGTGTATGAAGGGGCTTACTTCTGAGTTGAAGGATTTTACCGTTTCATGGGGTTTCAGCAATCTGACGAGAGAGGGCCAAAGCCTGCCGGGGTCGCGGAACTATCTCATGACCCTCTAACGTAAACGGCTATTGGAAGGGAGGACTCGTTTGATGATATTACCAGGATAAAAAACAACCACAAAAAAGGGTAAAATAACCTACAAAATAACTTTTCTTTCAGAAGTCGGTGCCTTTGTTTTTTTTTTCATTTCATTGTTTTTTTGCCACCGACTTCTGAAAGAAAAGTTATTTTGTAGGTTATTTTACCCTTTTTTGTGGTTGTTTTTGAAGGCGGTTACATTTTTTTTGAAAAAGTTTTTTATTTTACTCTTTTTAGTTTAAATATTCAACTCAAATTCTTGTCAAATCATTCTCTCTCAAGTGCACAATAAGCTAATAAAATTCCCTATCTCAAAAACTACTGAACCGATTTTTATGAAACTTACAGTATTCCATAAGTTAAACAATACTTAGTACAACAAAAAAAGAATTACTTAAATCGGACTTGTAGTTCCAGAGATATGCGAACACAAACTAAATCAGTCGATGCCTACTCCAAGCCGTTGAGGAGTTGTACCTTCCATCATCAGCTCATCCACCTGAGATGATGATTATCAGATGCAAATACTTGAACAGCTTTAGAAAATATATGAAAATGGTACTATGTGCCTATAAAATTTGAAGGTTGCCCTCGATTTCCGTGGGATTCCATCATCAGATCCTGACCTGATGATCATGGGACCAATTGGAAAGTACACCCTTTCAAACAAAAGAAAAATTTTCCAAATCGGTCCAGGCGTCTTCGAGAAATCGGGGAACATACATAAAAAAAAAAAAAAAAAAAGATTCCGACGAATTGAGAACCTCCTCCTTTTTTTGAAGTCGGTTAAAAAGCGGTTGTTAAAGGCGGCCTTATCGAATCAACAGTTCACAGAAACATTTCATCCAGCTAGGTATTAATTATTTATTTATGGGTAAATATTTTGCCTCCGTAATACAGTGAGCGTCTGGCCGTAACTTAATTATTATAATCATAATCATTAACAATTTCAACACAGGTCACGAATAATATACATACTACAATAACACAATAATATACATACATATTTTCAGTTGTAATATTTGAATTCAGGTGACTAGGGCTTTTAGTGATGTTGATTATTTTCAGTCCAGCTAAAATTAAACTGCAGTTGTTCATACTATGTATGTACTCAGTAATAATTATATAATATTACCTTCATCCGTATGAAACAAACAACGGGCAAAACTCGTGTTTTATAAAAATATCAGTATCTGGTTCCTTCTTCCGGTAAAATTGATGACTTTTACTAAAATTATAGCAAAAAACTCATTTACATATTTCCATTTTCTTGAGTAATAACATTAATTACCATTCACTTAAGAAATAATAACTCTATGATTCCGTGGCAACTAAAAGATTACGGAAAAAATATTATAAAATCTTTCCTTAGGCGAGTTACTCAGGGAAATCTTCACAATTCTTTAATGACTTCATTTTAAAAATTACCTCTTTCATTCATCTCTTAAATGAAATAAACCGTTTTCTTTAGTCTTGAACAGAGAGTGCAATGTTATTGACGTCTTTAGAACGATTCTATTAGATTATTAAGAGTCGATCAAATTGCACTCTGTCTTTGAACGAGTACTTCGTTCTGAAGAGTTAAAGAGATTTTTAAGAGGTTTGTTTGTTATTTTGTGAAAATAACCTCTTTTTAACTCTTTCATACGTCCACAATTACTTGTGATTGTTTAATTACCTTACAATGAGGAAGTAATAAGGAACCAATAAGAGCAGTGGTGGCCCAGTGGTATCGGTCCCGACTTACGAGTTGTAGGTCGTGAGTTTGAACCACGCCAGGCGCATTACCTTGTGTAATTTATTTTATCACCACTGCTCTCAAAACGGTGAAGGAAAACGGCGTGTCCTAGAACCAAAAATTGGAAGATATGTGACATCAACTAACCCGCACTGGGCCCGCGTGGTGGATTATGGCCCACTCCCTCTCTCGTCAGACAGGAGGCCTGTGTCCCAGCAGTGGGAAAATCATAGGCTGATGGATGGAAGAAATGTAGGTTCAAGTGAACATTGTAAGGTAGATACTCTCTTAAGGTACAAGAGGAATATAGTGTAAGCCACCTGTTTTCTTTTAATTAAAAGAATGTTTTAGGATAAATGATGTCGATAGGTATCAGCAGTTATGATGAGTATGAATGTTGATGAATAGAGAGGAAGAGGAAGGCCAAAGAAGAGATGGATGGATTGTCTAAGGAATGATATGAATGAAAAAGGAGTAAATGATACTGTGACGTCTGATAGGGGAGAATGGAAAAAAAAACGTTTTGCGCCGACCACAAGTAAAATGGGATAAGGGCAGGAAGATGATGATGATGTATCAGCAGTTATTTCCAGTTTAGCTTACATCTAACAAGGTTGTATGGTACAAGTCACATTACAGTATAGTGGTAGCATCAGCGTCATGTGTACCAAACGCGTAGTACCAAACGATCAAGTCGTTTGGTAGGTACCTACGCGTGTCCCGTGACAGCTCGTCACATGCGCCGCTTTGGTACACCCGAGCCCTGCCCCTTATCTGGACACTCCAATAGCTAGTTATGTATGGCCAACCACTACCCCGAACTGTATTCATAAACTAGGATCACGTCATACCACCCATCAGTTCTAAGAAGCTGTAAATATTTGCACGTTATAAATTAGCAAGTAATGATTGCCAAAAGAGTTTCAAGTATGATTTGACATACGGACGTCTTCCTGTTGACTTCCTGGACTATTGCGAGGTCCAGCACACAGACACACACATACAAAACCTCCCGTTAGTATATAAGCTCCTGTAACTTAGATTTAAGTGTTCCTCTTATTATAATGCTCATGCTGAGCTCACGTGTATTAAATTAAATAAATATATTTTTTAAAACAAGTCTTGCGCGTTCATATTTGACTGGCGCAGCCGGGTCGGATTAGTAAAGTCGCGAACAGTAATCGTTAATAGACACACAAATCGGTCGTAACGTATTCTAGACGCATAGACTTCTAGCCCGTAAAAGAACCTATACAAACAAATTCGTCAAAAGAACGTCGCGTGAGCAGCACCAGCAACAGCAGCAGCAGCATCAAGCAGTAGTACGAGAACCGGCATGGGATCGAGCAACCTGTGAGTAGACCCTTATTCGCACTGTTCCATTCCTTGTCTTATTTTTAATAACGTTTAATTGGACTAGACATCGCCATTTAACGTAACACGTCTATTTTTGGACAAAAATCGCCGAATCTAGACTTAAACATTAGTTTTATTTTAAGTTCTTTGGACTCACATCGCCAATTTACTTTATCGTGTAAATTACACTTCTATTTTTGGACAAAAATCGCCGAATCTAGATTTAATATTAGTTAGTTTTATTTTAAGTAATTTGGACTTACATCGCCAATTTACTATTTTTGTGTATATTACTCAAACATTAGTTAATTTACACATTCTAGCGTAACTTAAAGCGTTGTTTGGACTAAAATCGCCAACTACGTTATTTTTTTGCCTTATTGTATAAATAAATTGTGAATAATGAATATTCAACTTATCCCTAAGGAAATTCAAAGCATCATTCCAAGATTTGATGGGGATGATAAGTTACTCAACCTTTTTATTTCCAAATGCGAGTATGTAATTAGAAGTTTTAGAGGGGAGAACAACGCAGCCCAAGATACCTATTTATTTCACTGTATTACTAGTAGATTAGTGGGTAAAGCTGCCGTCTTAATAAGTGAACGTGAAAACGTCACCACCTGGGAAGGCCTTAAAGAACTTTTTGTTCAACACTTTGGGGATCCGAGATCCGAAGCTTGCCTTAGTATTGAATTAGAGAACCTCAAGATCAAACAGGGAGAGTCATATATAGACTTCTGCCACCGGATACAGAATGTTAGGAGCTCACTTATATCAAAGGTAAATCTTCTTACTGACGAAGGTATTAAAGCAGCAAAATATATTATATATAATAATACAGCTCTAAACGTTTTTCTCTATAATTTACCAGAGGATATGATTAAGTTTGTGAGATTAAATAAATGCGTAACCCTAGAGTCCGCGTTAAGTGTTGTAACTGAGGAAGTTAATTTCCAAACGAGATACAACGCTCGAAATAAGAACAGGACAACCCCTAATAATAACGTTAACAATTCAAACAATCCTAGACCAAACTTTGCGGCTCCAATCCAGTACAAATTTGGAATTCCAGCCAATAATCAAGGTTTTAGACAAGTATATGGTTTTAAACCCAACTTTATTTCAAATCCCAATAATAACAATCAAAAAGTTGCAAATCAACCGCAGGGATTTAAACCAAGTACCAGTAATCCACCAAATCAAAAGGCTATAATTCACCAACCACAACAGATTCCGCGTACATTTAATAATTATAAACAATCAGGTTTCTTTAAAGCCAATCCAAACCAACAATTCCGATTTGGAATCATCAATCAGCAGCCTAAACAAAACACCGATGTGTCGATGCGAACGGTTCGCAATAACATGATTGAAGAGCCACTTGAACTTGACTCTGACACTAACTGCGAACAGATATTCCTGTTAGATGACGAGAACCTTGTAGTGTTAATAGATGAAAGTAATCAAGTGAACTGTGTTCAAGGTGAAAACGAACCAGAAAATTTTCAGATAGAAGCCTCGACAACAGATCAACCAGACCCGAAACAGAAATAATAAATTTAAATTATAGTGGTCTTAGACTACCACACATCTATTTACCAGAAATGGATGCAATATTTCTAATAGACACAGGTAGTACACGATCTTTTATTAACGCTGAACTGGCCGATCAGTACTTCCAGTATTGCAAGAGTCAGGAACCATTTGAAGTAATCAGTACACATGGACGTAGCAAGCATAGCGAAGTAGCATACATTCCCTTAACGGACACTTTTAACACCGATATTCATCATAAATTTTATATTTATAATGTAGACAAAGCATATAACGGCCTTATCGGATCAGATTTATTAAAAGAACTAGAAGCTACTATAGACATGAAAAATCAGGTATTAAGAACAAATACAACTGAAATTCCCATTTTATATAACCCATCTTATCAGATAGTAATTCCACCGAGATCGGAAACACGCGTTAAAGTGCCAACAATATTGGACAATGGAAATGCAATTTTAAATCACATAGAATTCTGCCCAGGAGTTCGTATGCCTGACGCATTAGTTAACTGCGTAGACTCCTTAGCCCAAACTGTTATCCAGAATACTACCGACACTGAGATGACTATAACGTTTAAAAAACCATTTAAAGTTCATAATATAGAGCACGATTTAACAGATAACTGCCTAGTTAATAATTTAAACCACAGCTCCAATTTAGAACAACTGTTAGATGAAAACCTAAGTAAATTACGGCTTGACCACCTAAACTTAGAAGAAAAATCTTTAATAACTAACCTTTGTACAGAGTACAAAGATATCTTTCATTGTGAACACGTACCTCTATCCTTTACTAACCAAGTTAAACATAAGATTCGTACAAAAAACGAAGATCCGATTTACATACGCCCATATAGACACCCCGTTAGTCAAAATAAGGAAATACAGAATCAAGTAGATAAACTTCTAGAAAATAGAGTAATCACAGAATCACACTCACCGTGGAGTGCCCCTGTACATCTAGTTCCCAAGAAAATGGACACCTCAGGTGAACAGAAGTTTCGCATGGTTATAGACTATAGACGACTCAACGAGATAACGATAGATGATAAATACCCATTACCAAACATCACAGACTTGTTCGATAGGCTAGGAAAAGCATCTTATTTCACTACGATAGACCTAGCTAGTGGCTATCATCAGATAGAAGTAGAAAAAGAGGACCAACCGAAAACTGCATTCACAACACAGTCAGGACATTACGAATTTACTCGTATGCCCTTTGGTTTAAAGACAGCCCCAGCTACTTTCCAACGAGCAATGGATAATGTACTCCGTGGACTACAAGGCATACATTGTCTTGTTTATTTAGATGATATCATAGTTTATTCAACCAGCCTCCAAGAGCACATCCATAAGCTTAGAAAAATATTCGATAGACTTAGACAAACGAATCTCAAAGTAACCCTTGATAAATGCGAATTTCTCAAGAAAGAAGTATTATATTTGGGACACACAATAACTAAAGACGGTCTTAAACCAAACAATGATAAAATTAAAGCTGTGTTACAATTTCCCTTGCCTAGAACACCAACAGAAATAAAAAGTTTCCTAGGTTTAGTAGGATACTATCGTAAATTCATAAAAGATTTCTCTAAAATAACGCAACCCATGACAAACTGCCTTAAAAAGAGAAATAAAGTCACCATAACTCAAGAGTTCGTAAACGCATTCGAAAAGTGCAAAGAATTACTCACCAATGCACCACTATTACAATTCCCAGATTTTGAAAAACCCTTCCTTCTAACAACGGATGCATCTAACTTTGCATTAGGAGCAGTCCTATCTCAAGGTCCAATTGGTAGCGATAAGCCGATAGCTTTCGCGAGTAGAACTCTTAACGACGCCGAAACGCGCTACAGCGCTATAGAAAAAGAACTACTAGCAGTCGTTTGGGCATGCAAACATTTCAGACCTTATTTATATGGTAAAAAGTTCACGATACTAAGCGATCATAGACCATTGGTATGGTTAAACTCAATTAAAGAGCCGGGAAGTAGACTCACGAGATGGAGACTCAGACTCTCTGAATATGATTACGAAATTAAATATAAACCTGGTAAACAAAACAGCAATGCAGATGCATTATCTAGAATTAAAGTTAATGTTTTAGACGACGCCTCAATGATAGTGAACACCGATAGTTCAAAGACTATCATCATTTCATCAGACGACGATGACAGTACTATTTCACCAAGTAACTCTAAAAACAGACCTAAGTCACCTTATTCAATACCATCAGTAGGAAGCGAAACAGTCACAGCCTCTGAAAGAGCAGACTCTCCTTCTTTAGTAACAGTTCATTCAGAAGAAAATACAGACTCGTCTGGTATCCCAATATTAAAGGAAGCCATAGATACGAAACCAAATCAGATACTAGTATACACTTGGCATAGAAATGAGTATAGTGTTAAAAATCTATCTCGATATAAGCAAAAGGTTTTCGAAGTACACATGCCAATAGATAAACCAGAATTAATAAAAGAATTCTTAAAAGAATATATCCGCCCTAAAATAAAATACTATATCTACTTTGAAGACGAACGCCACCGTAAAGAATTTTCAAACATTATTACAACCCTATTTAAAAAGGATGCAATAAACATATACGAGTGCACCGAAAGAGTTGTTTACGTTGAAGACGAAAACGAACAACGGGAAATAGTCCTGACATATCATGTTGGAAAAACATGCCATCGTGGTATCAAAGAAACCATAGCCCATTTAAAAAGAACATACTACTGGAACAATTTAGAACAAACCGTAACTTGTATTATCAACTCATGTGAACTTTGTAAGCAAATGAAATATGATAGAAAACCAATAAAACCCGAACTTCAACTAACTCAAACTCAAACAAAACCTTTTCAAGAAATATTCATAGACATATTTTCAATAGAAGGAACCTATTTCCTTACAATCATAGACGCGTTCAGTAAGCTAGGCCAAGCAATTGAAGTACCTAATAGGTCTACACCGGAAGTTATAAGGGCACTAATAAAATATTTTGCCACATACGGTGTACCATCAAGAATTAGTGCAGACCCAGGGTCAGAATTTAATAATAACCTATTAAAGGAAATGCTAGCATTTTACAAGATAGATTTACACATAGGTACGCCTCATAACCCAAATTCTATGGGATTAGTAGAGAGATTCCATTCTACTATTATAGAAATTTATAGACTAGCAAAGTATGAGAGGAAAATAACCGACGCTGCATCTGTCATGATGTATGCTATAATGTCATACAATCAGTCTATTCATTCAGCCACTGGTTTGACACCGTTTGAAGTAGTCTTCGGACATACCGACGCTTCAAGTACCTTTGCAGTAGACTTTAATAAGAGCTACACTCAACAGCTAGTAAAGGACCATGTTAAGCGTACTAAATATCTATATCAATATTTAACTGATAAAATTATACAGTCCAAAGAAAAAACCAAGGAAAAACGCGGCGGTGAAAAACAATTCGATATTAAAATAGACGATAAAATCTATATGAAAGGAGTTAATACCAGACGTAGCAAGGATAAGCCTAGATACCAAAAGGCAACAGTTATAGGAAAAGTCAAAAGAAATACGGTAACTGTCCAGAATAAAGCCCGTAAAACTAAAAAAATTCCCGTTAAAGACATTAAGCGTCCTTCGCAGGTTCGTCCTGGTGGTAACGATGCAAGCAGCCCTCAGCCTGGGCCTTCAACTTCAAAGGATTGAAGACAATCCGGGAATCCTTCCCGTTAAAGAAGGACAAGCATCCCTAAGCCTCTATAATTGGCATATTATCAAGAGACTAGACTTAAATTTAGTTCATAGAAATATAGAATGTAACATAGAAAAATATAACGATATTTCTAACTATATGAAGGATAAATTAGGTATGTACGTTTTAGATGGTAGTCTTGTTGATGCCGAGTTGCAAACCCAATATATAATGAACATAACTATAGAACGTTACAATCAATTAATTCCAAGTATCAGAATAAAAAGGGGACTTATCAATCCTATTGGATCTATAATTAAAGCTATTACTGGAAATTTAGACAATGATGATGCACTTAGATATGATAATTGGATAAACAGTTTACAATTGCAACAAGATGTAATCATGAATAAAGTTACTTTAGTTTCCGAAATGGTTGACACATTCGTTAATATCACTAACTCAACTAGAAACAACTTTATAATACTCGAGAAAACTATTAAAGAAGTAGAAGAAATTTTAAATCAAACTCAATTCCAAACGAGTAAGAACCTTGTCTTAAATACTTATAACATGTTAACTCATAACTTTCAAATATTATTAATCCGTTTAGACGAAGTGGAGACAGCATTAGCATTTAGCAGAGTTAATGTATTACATCAATCTATATTAGATACCACTGAATTAATTAATATTCTTAAAGACATCGAAAAAACAGATAAATTAGTATTTCCTGTTACTAATGAAAACTTAGTTAATATTGAACATTGTATCGACATCAAAGCTTATGTAAAGGGCAAACAAATAACTTTTATTATGTCAGTACCAATAGTCCAATTAGATGTCTACAATTATTACACCCTACATCCTTTTCCTATGTATAATCCCCACCTTAATCTATCTTTCCTAATTACCCCTAGACATTCCCATATCCTTGCGAAAGGGTCGAAAATAGTATCGCTCTCCCAGCCTTGCAGAGAAATAGACGGAGGAAAGTTCCTTTGTTATGAAAGCGACGTGTCTCCGGAGGAAGAAAATAAATGCATCAAAGATTTGATGACGTTTTCTACGAAGATAACATCGTGCCTGCCTCTTTCCGTCAACGCATCTGACATTAAAATAAAGTCCATACATCCGGACTCTTGGATTATTTTCGCAGCTTTTCCTACATTCCTGACAGAAAACTGCAACGACGACATGAGCCAGCACGACATCATGGGCACATACATTCTAACCCTTAACAATGCTTGTGAAGTAAAACTTGGGACAATCATGTTAAGAAAACGCCGTCTTCAAACAGGAGAAGTTGTATTTCCTAGCTCACCATCAATACATCTGCCTAGTATTATAACACCAAAGGACACCAGACTACGTGAAACTATCAGTCTAGACGAGATTGATTTGGAAAATCTACAATTCCTATCGCACGCATTAAAGGACAACAGTGAAGTGAAAAACAGTAAAGGTCATTTTGTGAATGTGCACAGTGTTAGCATAGGAACTATTGTAATTTACATTATTTTACTTTTTGTACTAATTTTAGTTATATTGTACCGCTTTAGAAATATATTACTGCGTAAGCTGAAACAAAATCATCAACCTCGTGATGCACCTTCGGATGGTGATTTTGCACTTACGGAGGGAGGAGTTATGTATGGCCAACCACTACCCCGAACTGTATTCATAAACTAGGATCACGTCATACCACCCATCAGTTCTAAGAAGCTGTAAATATTTGCACGTTATAAATTAGCAAGTAATGATTGCCAAAAGAGTTTCAAGTATGATTTGACATACGGACGTCTTCCTGTTGACTTCCTGGACTATTGCGAGGTCCAGCACACAGACACACACATACAAAACCTCCCGTTAGTATATAAGCTCCTGTAACTTAGATTTAAGTGTTCCTCTTATTATAATGCTCATGCTGAGCTCACGTGTATTAAATTAAATAAATATATTTTTTAAAACAAGTCTTGCGCGTTCATATTTGACTAGCTTTAGTGAAGTGACTAGTGGTACCTATTGTTGACATTCTTCAGTACTCAACTGAAAGGTTCAGTTGGTACGTGAATGTTAAATAAAGTTGTTTATTGGACCGGTTTAAAATCACATGATTTGCAAATGCTAATACATACAGTGGGTAACTTTTTATTTCAATTTTGTATTTAATTATTCAAACAAGATCAAACAACTAACTATTAGTAGAAGAAACGTTTAAAGTCATAGTTAAAAAAAACTGCGATATCCCATCCCCTCCATCTCATCATAGAAGCAGATAATGAAGTATTCCACTACTTCTAACAAAAATGCTAACGCAGCAAATTGCAACACAGTACAGAGACGCGCCACACAAATATTAAATTCAATTCTAAAAATATAACGTTGTAAACATTGAAAATAAAATCTCAAGTGTACGAAACTAGAAATTCTGCTGTCGGCCACGATCTTGGCAGCGGAGTGGAACGGAAGGCTCCTCCGCTCGAGTACCCGGGTCCCGAGTACCCGGCTGCCCGGGCCGGGCGTGCCACGCCGCGTATTGTCCCTCTCGCGTATTAAGCCCGGACAATATTGTTATACCATCTGTTTATTCTTATTCATGGATGCCATCGGATCTTTTTCGCCCAAATACGATTTATTATTTATTTGCGGACATTTGCACTGTAGCTAACAAATGTGGCCGGTTTTGTTCCGACCGGTTTATGGTGTTAGGTTTTCAGGTAAATAATTTATTGGTGGGTCGCGTCCTTTTGCGCCACGTTTTGTTCTACTCGCATAGCCTAACAAAGGAGTCGCTGTCCAAATTGTAACGTACATAATTTATGTTCAACTTCGCTAAAAATAAACGAGAGGTCTCCTTATCGAGTTAGCTGTGTACATTTTTAAAGCGATCACCTCGTTTTGTTAGGAAAACGGTTTTACTAAGAAATTGGTGCGGCAATAATAGAAACGTCCGGCGCTGAAAGTAAATTAGGCTGAATAAACCATGATACGTCAGCGAAGGCAGTTTCTAGATACAGTTCGTAATAAGTAGAAGTAAATAAAACTCATTTTTGGATAATTCATTTATGATCAGGGTATCGCAAAAATTATAGTTAGGTATTTATTTTGGTACGTGGACGTCTTACAGCTAATAAATAGAGACAAAAAAATACAATCTTGGAATTATTTTTAAAGTTTTATTTTTAACTTTTATATTTAAAACCTCTTGACAACCGACCTACCGACCTCATTCTATAGCTAAAAATAGCTACTACAACCGTCTAAAAAGATCAAAGTAGGTATTTCAATGAGCCCACATTCCTCGCGTCTTGATCTACATCAGCAAATTGCCGAAGAATCGCTCCAACACAAGCATAGCCAAGAACAGCCTGGGGCGGTAAATAGCCCAAATAGCTGGGAAAGGGGACCGTCCGACCGTTTCCGTCTCATCCGGTTTATCTTCACGACTACTTAAGTAAGTGGAGTGAAAAACTTGGGGATTGAAAATCAATGTCTCATCCCGGTCGCAAATTGCGAGATATTCTGTAGAGATGTCCAAGAATTCCTCGGGTTGTTTTAAACGAGTCAATTTTTTTCGGTCCCTTTGTACGGAGATTGGGTAATAGATCTTAAAGTGGGCCCTTTCACTGCCTTTAAGTTATTGCCTATTGAAATTGAAATTTAGATTTCTTAATGAAGATCATGGTAGGTTACTTTTTTGTAATAAAGACTTGATAAAAGTTTCAGCAAGGAAGCCTACTCAATACTCTGATGAGTGGGTGCATATTAAATTAATTAAATCGTTGTTGGTATTATCAGTTAACGTTTTGACAGCAGAATCACTGATGCGAGACTCGAGTATCTATAGTTCCGAACTGGGCTATAAACCGGCCTCGCTTTAATATTGACAGCTATACCGCACCGTAGCCGCCTTTCAATGTTTCTAATTCCACAAACTGTTAATATTTCAACCAAATTTTTATGAACCCTGGTTCGTGAGAACATTCATCATCAGCCTATAAATGTTCCCACTGTTGGGACATAGGCCTCCTCTCTTAGAGAGGGAGTGGGCCGTAATCCACCACGCGAGCCCAGTGCGGGTTGGTGAAATGTCACATGTCATCGAATTTTTTAGATTCGAACCCAAGACCTACAACTCGCAAGTCGGGGCCGATACCACTGGGCCACCACTGCTCCTAAGCTCCGTGAGAACATTGCCAACTGATATTTTTGGGATTTTTTCAATTACGCAAGCACCTTGAAAACTCATCACAATTCTTCATTTTTTTTTTATCTTTATTCATTACTTTTTTTATCGTGGTTAAATCATCAAATGAGTCCTCCCAGGGCAAAGCGGGAGGGACTGTTTCTTTCTTTCTTTCTAATCTCACATTATTCGCCAAGTTTCAGCTAGCACTCGTAACCTCTCTATTAAACGTATTTTCATAGCACAAACGACCGTATTAAAAGCCGAGGAGGTACCCATTAATAAAACTTAAAATTAACATCAGTCGGTTTCAAACTTAGATACTTCCCTTAGCACTCGGCTCCAAGTAAATTCTCGATTTGTAATGGAGTTAGTGTTTGTTACTGGCAAGTAGTTATACCTGTCGATGTAGGTCGGTATCTAATTATAACTCGCTTCCTACGTAACACGTCTTTTGAGTCTAATTGGCTTTATGGAAAATGGTCTTTTTAATCCTTATTAAAATGCAAAGCCTCCCTTGCCTATACGTTTATTATTCAGTTCAGTTTAATATTTAATAAGCGTCTATTGAACGCCCGCACCTCCTTAGTCGAGGTAATTGTGCGCGACAAAATTTCTGCAATTATCGTTTCGTTTTTAAACTGTACAAAAGAATTTCGAATAAACGGACAAAAGCTGATAAGTTAGGTACTTATAAAAGTGCAATAAAATTCTAGCCACGCCGGTTTCATTTTTTAATTGTACAAGCTGTACCAAAGCAAACGATTTGCACAAAGTCAATATTCTCTATTTGTTCATCGAATGCAAATTGAAACACAACAAAAAATATAAAACCTTATGAGAGTAATTTATCAGAATTGAACGCAGACCGCATTTTCCAGATTTTCTAATAAATAGGAGTACAAATCTGAGATAGGATCTCGCATAGCACAGAACCACAACCCATAAAATGTGGAAAACACGAAGTATGTTACTTACAATAAAATATAACATGGCTGGGAACCAAACTTCTCTGCAATGCAGAAATCTCTCAGTCCAAATTCCACTTTTGAAAATGAGAGCGCACCGAGACGAGATTCAAATTACAAGCGGAGCATGAATCCGAACGAAATGACGTTTCAGCTGTAATAAAAAGTAATAATGTCAAATAATTGCGTCCAACCACGTGTAAGGCGGTTGAACACAATCAAAATGCAATTTCGTTAGGCAGCCGAGGTCGACACTGAGCCCCGACATCCTGCAGGGCTGCCCAATTTGCTCGAGGAAATCGTAATAGGCAATCTTGTTCAAAAAATGTGCCAGACGGTGGATGCAAGCCGTAAGCCCCGGTTCTGCTTGCACGAGATGATTACATGAAAAGGAAGCCTCGGTGAGGAGAACATCTCGGGTTTTGTGTTAATAAAAAAATGAGAAGGTTTTCGAATAAATTGTTCCAAAAAGTGCAATCCATTACTCAAGGCCGGTAGCCCTGTCCCCCGGGCCCGCAATATGCATTGTCCGGGACAATTTCGTGCTCTTGCCCCTTTTGTTGCCTTTTTCAGTGATTGTAATCTGTGTAGAAACGTTCCGGGATCGTTTTTGTTTTCAACTTATTAATTCAATGTCGCTACTTTTCTATTGAAAAAAAAGTTTTTTTAAAAAAAAGTAACCGACTTCTAAAAAAAACAACCACTAAAAAGGGTAAAATAACCTACCAAAAAACTTTTTTTCGGAAGTCGGTGGCTTTGCTTTTTTATTTCATTGATTTTTTTGCCACCGACTTCCGAAAAAAAGTTTTTTGGTAGTACCCTTTTTAGTGGTTGTTTTTTTTAGAAGTCGGTTACATTTTTTTTTAAAACTTTTTTTATTTTACCCTTTTTAGTTTAAATATTCAACCGAAATTCTTGTCAAAAACATAATTTTCTTACTTATGCACTAGAATTTTATTATCCTTAGCACTGGTTATAACATCGCCCATGTACACAATAAGCAAGAACACCAAAATAAATGATTTTTTTTTGGGACCAAATGGCAGGTATACTGCATCGAACAATAACCCATATGGGTCATTAGTATAAATGAATTAAGTCCAAATACAAGATAGCTGCTGTAAACCGTTGAGGAGTTCACTGAACTGTTCTTCGTCTTCATCATCAGAACCCTAATGACAGTTACAACCCATCTAGGTGTCAAAATCGGTTCACCCAGTCGCAAGTTATGAGGTAACAAACATAAAAAAAAAATACAGTCGAATTGATAACCTCCTCCTTTTTGAAGTCGGTTAAAAATAAGAACATCTGTTCACGAAGGGCATCTTTTCATATGATATGATAATTGTTGTTGCATTTTATAAACCAGTATTGTGATGATTTGTCGGTATCGTTGATATTTTCAGTTATTGAAACGGCTGGAAATAACAGGAGCAAATAGAATGGAATTACTTTTTGCGGGCGCTATCGAGGTCAACATAACTTTTAACAATGGCTGACGTTTCAAGCATTTTTAGCACTCATAGCCGCAGGTTGACTAACCGTGACTGACCATTCCAATTTACGAGTGTAATATTTACGTAAATGTCAGACAACGGGGAAATGTACAATTCTTTTAGTATCGCTAACATTTTGTTTGTGATATTCATTGCTCAGCTGACCTTTTGCCGTAACTTTAATCTTCGGCTCATAATTCAGGAGATTGACAGAACTCGCGCCCTTTCCATGAAAGAAAGCGCCTCCAGTAATTAAGATTGATAGTGGCAGGCGAGCCAGATGATTTGCAAAAAAACGCCCCTTTGCAGGAAGTTGCGTTCCGTTTCACACCTGTACTTTGTCAGAGAGGAACTGAGGCGAGTTGGAAGGTCAAGCTCATTGGTGGTGACAGTTACTTTGTTTCCCGGGTCAGAGTCGACTTACACTGAAGTTTGAAGGTTAATAAGGACGAAATTAGTTACACGTGGACTTATAATGTGTTGTTGAACGTTCATATTACATACGCTAGACGTGTTTTAAGAGAATTCTGATATCGCTGCTTAAATTCAAAACGGCCGCAATTCGAAATCTGACTTTTTTACAGGAGAGCCCGTCAAAGTTTTCATTTCGGTTTTTGGTTATTATTTTGATCAATCTACATTGTATATCTATGTGTTATATATCATCGGATGCAGATTTCAAGCCTCTATTAGTTTGTTACTTTATTTTTTCTCTAAGTTTCACCCAGTAAATATAACATCACATAAGTCCCTTTTGATTATGAAAAGTCAAATTTAATGTTTATGAATTTTATAAATAAAGCAGCCATATTACCACTTTGGAAGAGTTTCTCGCGCAAACTGTTCAGTTTAGAAAAAAATGATGTTAGTAACCTCAATATAATGTTTAAAGACCTATCCATAGAAACCTGACACGTATGGGTTTGGTGAAAAAAATTTTTTTGAGTTTCAATTCTAAGTATGGGGGGCACCCCCAAAATTTGTTTTGTTTTTATTTTTCTGTGAAAATCCTAATGCGGTTCACATAATACATCTACATACCAAGTTTCAGCAGGATAGCTCTTATACATTCGAAAAAAAGTGGCTGTGACATACGGACAGACAGACAGACAGACATGACGAATCTATAAGGGTTCCGTTTTTTGCCATTTCGCAACGGAACCCTAAGAAGGGTGATAACACCTTGTTGAAGAATTATAGAACAATCTCACGTCTGTCCCATGCATACAAGCTGTTCTCGGGAGTAAATACGAACCGTCTCGAACGCAGGTTTGGTGACTTCCAGCCTCCCGAACAAGCCGGTTTCCGAAAAGGTTTTAGTATCATAGTTCATAGACCACATACACACGCTCCGCCAGATTATAAAGAAGACAGAGGAGTATAATCGGCTATTATGTCTAACATTTGTGGACTATGAGAAAGCCTTTGATTCAATCGAAACCTGGGCAGTATTGCAGCAGTCCAACGATATCATATCGACTATTGGGATATCGAAGAGTTGGAGTGTTTATTTAGAAACGGCACCATGTCCATCCGACTTCAGGAAAAGAGCACGAAACCAATCCAATTGCAGAAAGGGGTGAGACAGGGAGACATTGTTTCTCCGAAACTGTTCACGAACGTTTCCCAACAGGTGGAAAAAAAATGAACATGGAAAAGACAAAAATCGTGTCAAATGTCTATGTGGCACCCTTACCGATTTTTGTAAAAATGTAGGCCATTGTACTACCCTTGGACAGATTGTTCAGTTAAATCCAACTTCAACAAAGAGGTCGCCCGAAGAATCCAACAGCGGATGGGCAGTGTTTGGGAAGCTACGTGATATCTTCTCGTCGAGTATCTCACAGTGTCTTACGACAAGGGTGTTTAAAAAGTGTGTGTTGTCAGTGAGGACATACGGCTCTGAAAAGTGGTAGTTGACTGCCGGCCTTTTAGAGAGACTAAGAGTCACTTAACGAGCAATGGAAAGAGCTATGCTCGGAGTTTCTGTACGGAATAAAATCCGGAACAAGGATATTCGGCAAACAACCAGAGTCACCGAAATAGCTCGTAAAATTTGGGAGTTGAAGTGGCAATGGGTATAATGGGTAAGCCACATTGCTCATAGAACTGATAACCAATGGCGAAGAAAAGATCTCGAGTGGCGACCACGGACCGGAAGATGTCTAATAACTTACAGTAATGATTATTTTCACATTTTGTAATAATTCAAAAGTTCGTTGTTTACATTTTCCACTCCCAACCACTTGCCGCCAAAATCGTTAAAATATCTCAACAAACAAGTTGCTCTCGTAATACTAAAAAAATAATTTCTTTAATACAAACAAAGAGTTAACAGTATCAACAAAGTAACTAACTAGTGTTAATATTATGAAGACTGTGAGTACGTGCGTCACTCACTGTGACAGAATAATATTGCTCGGCTCGTCCTTTCTCCTCGATCGCCTACTCGGGTAGATCCACCGCACTTAGATAATATGTTTTTATACAGGGAGTGAGACAGGCCTGGTTTAGGTTGTAATTATTATGTTAAGTTTTAAATTTAAACATTATTTGCATATTTGTTTATAAAAATACTGGCACATCACCATAATTTTATATGCAAAACAGAAGCATTCCAAAATACTGCACTATTCTTTAATAGAATAATAATAAAACACGTTTTATTCAAACTCAAAATGGACATAAATCACAAAATACGATACTTTTCTTTGTAAGATTATGATATACTTATAATGTAATTTTAAAACAATACGGTTGTATTTTGAAATGTGGCCCTTTTTCACATAACAAACGTGCGCTCCCGCTGACTGCAGGGTCGCAATCCGGAAAATGGCGGCTTTGATCTGAAGTTAACCATCTAAGTGACAAAATGTAAAAAGGGCGGTTGTGTGATTTGCTCATTTCTAGTGCTAAAATACTGGGTGTCTTTTTGGAATATGAAAATATAGGCAGAATAGATACGATTTTTGCTTACGATTTGATTTTTTTTCGATTTGTGGCCGTTTTAAATTTAAACAGCGATATATTTATTTCGCACTCTACTGCAAAAAAAAAAGCAGAAAATTCAACCCTCTCAAGCCTGCACTAAAGTTATCTTGTAACACGAAAAGGCGAACAGATTACCAGGATTACAATCAGTACAAGTTGGCACTCGCTGTAATTACAGGCTGTAATCGACTCCTCGGCTCGTAATCAACAATTGCAAACTTTAACAAAACCACTTTAGCAAGTGTAATTTCAGTTGAGTAATTAATATTACAGTGTTTGTGCTTATTTAAAGTGAGATTACCGACGTTGAGCGAGTTCGTGCGTGTGTAATTATGTAATTTATATGTAAAGTTTGATCGAAGTGTGTTGTTATTGGGGAGGCTTGTAGCGGGGATGGTTATTAGGTGTCTTTGACAGCCGTGCACTGCACGGTTGAAAGGTCAATTTATTGAACCATTATCAACAAGGTACGAGAAGGCAAATATCAAATGCTTGCCAAGAAACACATTGATAATGTCTCTTGTTTGAATCCTATATCGATATTTTTTTTTGGTTTTTTCCTTATAAACAAAACAGTAGCACCTAAGGAGTATGGTTTTGTGCCCGTTGTTGACAATAATAGGCTTGTACATAAATAACCAAATCTCGTAGGTACTTTTTTTTTATCGTGGTAAAATCATCAAATGAGTCCTCCCACCCCGGGCAGGGCGGGAGGGACTGTCAGACTTGTACTGACTAAAATCCACGGTGTCCTTCGATAGCCCTTTATGTTCCGGGGTCACGGTAATGAGATAAGTCCCGCGACCCCGGCAGGCTTTGGCCCTCTAGAGAGGGGGCCCCGTCATTATGCTGACGCTCTTTGAGGCGCGCGTGGAACACAACGCGCCGTCGACCCGGGCATGGTCCATGGTCGGGCAGCGAGTTGCCCTTTACTCGCCGCCCGCATGCCCGCGCCTACGGTGGCCGGAGATTGTCTTGCGACGTCCGTCGCCGTGGGCGTCCACCACTGTGGGTGGGGCGGAGGGAGGACACTGTCCTCTCTCTCACGCGGCCCGCCTCCTCCCTCGCGAGCATGACTGCTTCGCAGAAGGAGGCGACCGCTTCCCACTCCGTCTCGCCCCGCAGCATGGCCGCGACCAATGCCGGGCGCGAGAGGTCTCCGCCTATCGCCGCCGTGAGGACACGTCGGTGCTCTGCCCAAGCGGGGCAGTCTTGCACCGTATGCTCTACTGTGTCCTCCGGGCGATCTTCGCAGTGGTGACACCCAGGCGTTTCCTCCTTTCTCCTTAGACACAGGTTCCTCCCGAAACTTCCGTGTCCGGTGAGGACCTGCGTCATGCGGTAGGTCAGGACGCCGTGACGCCTATCCAGCCACTCCTCAAAGAGGAGTCTTACCGCCGCGATTGCGGCGTGCCCAATCGCGGTGTACTTAGTAAAATAATTCTAATAATTATAGTTTCGGCAGTTAAAAGGTAATGAGCTGTTTAAACAATGGCAGATACGTATATTCAAATTAATGTAAATTAAATTACATATTTCAAAATGGGTGTGTGGACAGAGGGCAAGATAAGGTTACACGTGCGAGGATGATACACGTGGCCTCCCTACATTTCTGAGAAAGGCCTTTAGAAAACAACCCGGTCTAACAATGTTAATAAGTCTGATCCACGGTGCGAACTGAAAGATTGTAATCTTAAGTAAACCAACTGAAAAAATTAAAATATTCTTGTACAAAAATTATGTTGTTGTTTAAATCAAGTTATTAAGAAATTACTGTATTTTTTTCGACTATTACATTGAACTTTAGCCGATAATTATTATTTTACATAGATGTTTTCACATTGTGAATAAGTCCTGCCTCATCCCAACATCTAGACCTACTGCTAATTACCATCCATACTTTTAGTCACCGCTCCACCAATCCGCACTAAACACTATCAATCTCCCTTGCGCACACCAAAACAGTGGAACTCACTGACTGCGTCTGTGTTCCCAAACGCATACCACCCGAATCTCTCCCGAGTTCGACAAAACAGGGAGTTTCTTCTGGGAAAGATCGCTCCATCGTATTTTTTAAAATAAATAGATGTTCAAAACACAAAATAATGTAACAAAAACTTTATAAAGGTTTCACAGCACGTTCATCATTAACACAAAAAAGAACCTTCAACTTCAACAAATCGATATTCCCCGGCTATCGGCAAAACAGTTTATATACAATTATGTAGCAATACCTCATATAATTGTAACACAACGTTTATTTCGAACATTTACACATTTCTCCTTCGTGTGAGCAATTTATTTTGATAAATTGCTTCACACATTTAATCGGAGAAGGGAAACATCGGGAACTTGGTCCTTTGAAACATAAGTATAAATTTATGGCATGAGTAGGGACATCATGACGAAATTTGAAAAACCCTGATTACATGCCGAATGTGAAAATCTGTACAATCATTTATTTTAAACTTTTTTCGGTTTCAATTGATAAATTCGTTTAGCGTTTTATAGTCCTTTTATTGAGGAAGATTATAAAACATCACGCTACCAGCAATAGGAGCCGAGCAACAGCTAGTTAGCAGTTTTTGAGATATAGTAGGTACATTTTCAAAAATCGCAAAAATATAACTTTGCCATTCATGCAAACACTATGAAAAACAAAGTTATTTTTATTGTTTGTGTAAATTACTTACTAATCTCAATATAATTATATCCCTAATCTATGCTTGCTACTACGAAACCCTTCATGGGCTAGTCCAACTCGCACTTGGCCGGTTTTTTGGGGTGTTATCATCAAATGATTGGAGAAGAAAGAACTTTCGAATTCTTAGTGATTAGGTAAAAACCACCCTAAAATAATAATACTTCAATTACCTTTTGTGTTTCACCTTCTTTAGACAGTGACGCGAGCTACTCACAAGCACAATGTGCAGTCAAAGGTGAACATTTCCACAAAATTTGTTGAAAATTCAAATTCGCATTTGACTGACGCCATTTAATGGCGAAGCTGAAGCCGCAGCCGAAATGCGGCCTGCAGACCAAAAGTCATACAAATCTAGAAACAATAAAATAGATCCTAGAGGAAATTTTACAAGAGTGTTAGCGCGTCATAGAGCAGGTGACGTAGATAGTAAACACGTGTATCACAGGTAAATATCGGAAGTTGTAGACAAGGAACTGGAAATGCTTAATAGCTTTTCAAGGCCGTAACAGCTAAACTTAGACATTTACGATAATTAGAGGTGCTATAGTTGTCCAAGGAGACGGCGATGTAGACCTGGACATAACACACCGGATCAACTCGGGATGGATGAAATGAACAACTTGCGACCCAAGGATGCCCCTCAAGTTAAAGGGGAAATATACAAATCCGTGATTAGACCTGTCGTATTGTATGGATCGGAATGCTGGGAAAAAGATGGATGAGAAACGATTGCATGTAGCGGAGATGAGGATGTTGAGATGGATGTATGGAGTGACAAGAATGGATAAACTAAGGAATGAGTTTATAAGGGGAAGTTTGAAAGTGGCGCCTGTTACAGAAAAAATGAAAGGGAATCGTCTATCTTGGTATGGACATGTGATGAGGAGGGATGACACCCATGTGACTAAGAAAGTGATGAGTATGAATGTTGATGGATGGAGAGGACGAGGAAGGCCAAAGAAAAGATGGATGGATTGTCTAAGGAATGATATGAAAGAAAAAGGAGTAAATGATATTGTGACGTCTGATAGGGGAGAATGGAAGAAGAAAACGTGTTGCGCCGACCCCAAATAGAATGGGATAAGGGCAGAAAGAAGAAGAAGAAGAAGAGGTGCTATAGTTAAATCCATTCAGAGTACGTAAGCTCGGTTTGTATTTTGATGCTCTATAGATCAGCAAAATGTGTATTTAGTTTGTATGCTATTCTAAACCATGTATATTGTATAACTGCTGGTTTTCCTCTCATTGAAAAAAATATTTCACGATTGCAAGTTTACCTGATCATTTTCGCAGATAGTTTTCGCCGTGGAATGGTCGCCCAAACTTGGCCAGAGTCTCTCTTTTATTTAATTTGAAGATGTCGTTATTTGTTTACGCTAAAATTATAGTTTGAGATGGGAAGTTGCGACATATCCAATTCTTAAGCTATTATACCAATGTCTGCACTGGCAGAAAGAACCTAGTTCGTTTATTAGTGGCCCATCTAATGTAAGGTGGTCGTTCGCGTGATTTAATTTAATTGCTTTAACGGCATATTTATTTAAATAAAGCGCAGTTAATGCACAATGTGAAATAATGGGCGACGGATGTTAATGAACCCCGACGTACTCTGAGCTACGTCCTGAGAAATTTTACAGTTATTGCTAAAATATTTTTATACTGGTATTTTTATTCCATTTATTAGTGTGAATCGTGAGTATAGAAAGATGTATGAATGATTTAAAGCACTGCAATTACGAAATTCCAAGAAGGTCGAAGACACAAGTTAATTTGAATATCTAATATTCAAAACCAATTTGCGTGCAAAGTGAAAATAACGAACACGTTCTTGAACCTATATCCCGTACCTACAGTGCCCGTGGACTTCAAATATTCCCACATAGAGAAGAAGCCTGTGTCCCAGCTGTTGGGGTATTTTATGAAGCTATTGATCATTTTAAAGAGAAAATCACCTCAAAATTCGTATCCATTTTGTAAATAAATCTGAATTTTTATTTCGCTAACATTCTGTCCACCCTATCAGCAACAAACCGACTTTAAACCGAAATCCGACAAAGTCGCAACGCCACATAAAGCAAATCTTCCCGTTCTATTGCCGCGACCCTAAACTGCGCGTCTTGTAGACGACTATCAATTCAATTTTACTGCATACGACTGCTCCCGCGGACGTAAGCAGAATATCGGGTATATCAGCCCAGAGCCCGACACAGAATATACTAATACAGAAGACCGACGGCAGACGAATGTACACACGTACGTCAAGTCTACCTCGCTAGTAGATTGTCATGGTTCTTTTGGCATGTATCCATATTTGAAACTGGCACTACCATATTGTATCTGTATTACAATTAAACAAAAAGTCATTTGCTTGACAAAATGTACTTTTATAGTAATTTTAACTGTTATTTCACTAAAAAATTATACGTGTGTTTTAATTTCATCACACAATAAGGCTTACTTTGAGAAGCTGCTGCAGGATTTCAAGATAACTGTTATAAGACTGAACTGCTTTCACTTGCTGTAAGTACATAGATGTGTTCACGCAATTTTCTACAATGTACCAACCCGGCCTTCTGTCTCTATTTACTCCGTGGTCGTAGTCTCCGATCATCGAAGGCGGGTCATTCGGGCCGCTAGACGCTTGTGGCGACAAATTTTGTGACTCCAATTATGTCAGCGCTTTTGTTAAGACTTGCTTTAGCCTGCGGGCTCACTCTCGAGGGCTGGGACAATGGTATTGGGTTTACTGGTTGTGGGGCAAATTATGAGATGCTTTTTTAACTAAAAAAAGTTTTTTGTAGAACAGCTTTGCTATAAGTAATGTTTGAAACGAACTGCTATCGTCACAGTCGCAAAGCATTATAGAATGACACAAACATTCCCTCATTTCCCAGAGCAAATAACTGCGCTACCCACATTTATCACCGCTTTAATGCCACTCCTACACACTTCTCAAAGTACGCCACAAATACTACAAAATGCAATACAGTTTCCAGCAGAAAAACTTTAAAAACTTGGCATTGTATGCAGTTTTTATCAGACGGGAAACTTGCACACCATCTATTCTTTCATAAAAAAAGAATTGGGGCTCGCTATCACACCTAGTTGCGGGGGAAGTTCGTGAAATATGCACAATTTTACTTTTAAATCGACAAATGTAATCTGTTTTTGTTCTCCGTGTTGCTCTGTTCCTGTTCTGTTGGTTCTTTCTATCGGTTTGTGTTTGTTGTTGTGTAGCTTATTTTGTTCAGAAGCTATAACCGTATTGTTGCTGCTTTGTGGATCAGCGATTGTGGTATGATTTTCTGCTGTTTCTTTGTTTGTTTCTATCAGCAAGCTGCTCAAAGGAATTGAGAGGTGTTGCCTGCAGAGCATCTAAATCTTTTGTCACTTTTATATTCTTGAACAATAAATTCAGGGTTAGAGTTCGCATCAGGTATCTTATATCAAAGTATCTTGTATCTATCAAAGTTATAAAGTTCACCATTATTTTATTTTGAAAATCCTGGTTATGAAAGGTTTAACATTAACCTGTAATGCGCAAAGTTGTGGTTTCAAGTCTGGGCAATCAATGAAAGTTTTTCAATTCACTTAAGATATTCCTAAGTTTATCTTGGACATCGGTATAAGAAAACATCGTGACTTGAGCATACATGGTGATCAATGCTCGTGGCTTCTCTATACATGAAGAACCTGATGTTATTATTATCATTTAGATTATTCCAACGCCTGTTAATTGTTGCGCTTCAGATAAGCCAAGCTTTACAAGTTTGTCTACACGAAGTGGCGTGTTCCTCCGGGCATACACGGCACACACGAGTTCGCTAATCATTTGGCCACAAAGTCGCAAGCGTGCGTGACTGCCCACAATCAAGCGGAAACATTACAGACCTTATAAATATTCATTATCGTTAATTATTTTTTTACCTTTTTCTACTTTATTGTACATTTGTTTTCGTGGCGTTACGTTTCTATCATTCGATTCAACATTTGCTTATTTTGTATTCATTATTTCTGATATTGGTTGTTGATACTCTGTTTATTTCAGTATGCTGACACTCCCTTACATTACAGGTTTACAAAAATATAAACTGGTAGGAGATGTCGCTCAAAGTCAGAGCAATTAAAAAAATCTATACGTTTGTGAAACAATGTTTTCATCTATTGTCTGTCAGCGTAACTGGTTTGAACTTTCATTAAAGCTCTTATAAAAGATCCGATTAGGCGATAGTTGTCAAGCTAATAAATTAGAGTTGTAAAACTATGAATAAATACACTGGTCAACATGAAAATTGCCCATTACTTGAAACTGCATTACATCTTTAGTATTTGACCCCCTTAATCTAAATATAGAACTTAAAATTAATAGTTAGCTCTTATTATTAATTTATGCCATATTTAAGATAATACCGGGTAACTTGGTAGATTTCACTTTATATTATGAGATTTAAAAAAAAATTGTGATTGTACCCGTGTAAATTTTGTTATTACATCATCATCATCATCATCAGCCTATAAATGTTCCCACTGCTGGGACACAGGCCTCCTCTCTGAGAGAGGGAATGGGCCATAATCCACCACGCGGGCCCAGTGCGGGTTGGTAGATGTCACATGTCTTCGAATGTTTGGTTCTAGGACATGCCGGTTTCCTTACGATGTTTTCCTTCACCGTTTTGAGAGCAGTGGTGTTGAAATAAATTACACAAAGTAATGCGCCTGACGGGGTTCGAACCAACGACCTACTACTCGTAAGTCAAGGCCGATACCACTGGGCCACCACTGCTCCTTTGTTATTACGCTTTCGTTTAATGTGTTTGTGTTTCATTTGATTGTTAAAACGCGAAATTTTTTAAGATTTTTTTTATAATTTTCGACAATTTTTTGGTGCAAAAACTATCATTTTAATTATGTCACGTAACTGTGTAAATAGTGCAGACTTTTTTGCTACATATGTGGTAACGTGAATTTAAGTATTCAAAGATGCCCAATAACCCATCGTTTAGAATCTGCTTACTTTCATTATTTTGGAAATAAAATTAAAAATCAAGATAAATCTAGGGTTTTTAGTTCCAGTACTTGTTCTACTAATTTACTCAAATGGATTAACAAGAAGAATCGTTCAGTGTCTTTTGGTGTTCCCATGATATGCAGAGACCTACTAATCATATCAATGATTGTTATTTTTGCTTAACACCTCATAACCAGCACGGTATATCCGAACTTAGAAAAAAAGAGAAATTCTTGAATAAAAAAGGTTAAATACTTCGTAAATATTTTAAAATACTTAGATTCCTGTAAAAAGTTTATTAAAAAGTAATAAACATGTATATTTTTTTATTAATTGATTTATTTTCTATTAAATTTTACTCTTAAGTCATATATTTCGATAACAGCAATATTTTTAAAATAAGAGCTAACTTTAAAATTTGGTTTATATTTTCGTATTCAGTGACCCCAAATTAGTATAATAACATAGCATTTATTTTATGGGCAAACAAAAAGTTAAATTTTGTAGACCAGTGATATTATTCATAGTTTTACTTTATTAGCTAAACATACAGACAGACAGACTAAGTGAAACGATAGAAATTAAAATGAGTCGTCGTCACGCGACCGGCTCGTTACCGTCTCGTTGCACCTCACCTCGCGCTAAATCTAAAGCTATAAAGACAATTTGAAAAGCTATGAGTTATAAAAAATTGTCTAGATTTTAATATTTATTCGAAACAGTTGCTTTTTCATCGATTTTGAAAATACCTTCAGCTTCAACAATGAGATTCTGTTTATAACCAATTAACGAGACTTATTGGAATTTATTTTGAACTTTCTATTACTGTCTGTCTATCTTAATGACAGTTATTTGGAAATATTATCGAAGATAAATTGAGTTCAGTAGCTGCTCAGGCATCAAAATAAAATGTTATTGAGGACCATGGATCCGTGTGAGTTAATCATAGCTAACACGGTGCTTTAATAATAAATGACATGTTTTAATTACAATGCCGCGGCGGATCACTTCATTATCTACTGTGTATGCTAGGTCTATTTTTAATGACGTGTCGCTATCGGTAGATTTGTTTTGTTTTCATAATTCTGATGTTTGTGTTGGAGGAATTCTCAAGAAAGGTTACGTGGAGTACACCATTGTTCATGAGTGCATGAAAGTAAAGCCCACCAATAGCAGCAACCATTGGCTTGAAAGATTACAACCGTACGTAATTAATTATTAAAGGGTTGCTGGCCCATCGCCTTTTACTGCTCTGCTCATCCCAAAGGGAAGAATACGCAATGTAATGAAAAAACAAACTTCGTCAATTTTTCACAAGGGCCGAGTTAAAAATTCGTTGATTTATTCAACGGGAAATAACCTAGAGCCCGTAATAATATCAGACGTTAATGCCTCGACGCTTGTAAAGTAATAAATTCAGTTTTTATAGCAAAATGAGCGGTGGTACAGAATACAATTGCAAATTTTAGAACATAGCCGTGCTCGTAAAACGATCAGATTATAGCCGCAAACGCATTTCAATGCAATAAAACGAACATTCGGAAATCGTATTTCAAGTTTTCAAATTTTTTCTCTCGCTGTGTTCTTTATGGCACGAAGTCGCCATCTGCCATGTTCCCGGTTTAGAGGCCCGCCAGGGGCCATAATACCCTCTCAGAATTGCCCTCGCGCTGTTCTTTCAACAATTAATTTATCAGACTAGATTTGTTGGCGTGTTTCACTTGAGAAAAATGACGGAGCTATTACTTGAACAGCAGTCCAGACAGCGACGAGATATTTATCAAATTGTGTATTTATACGAAATGTCTATTTTCGTTGGTTCAATTAGACACTGTCAGCGTTGAAAGAAAACAATGAATTGTAATTGGAACATTTACAAAACTTTCAAGTATATTTTTGGTTAAAAACACATTTGAGTTATTTCAAAGTTATGGTATTTACCGTGTAAATTCTAAGTTTTCTTAAAGTAGAAAATCGTAGACGTGACTCGCGACTCTTGGCAGAGCATATTAAACAAACGCAAAGAGAAACCTTTTTTACCCATCGAGGGTTGCAAATAACTTACGCCCACCGAAGTCGAAAAAATCAATGTTAATACATCAAGCCGAGTTTAATACGAGTCTCCTTTGTAATCCCATAAAGCTTAATGCGATTCCAGAGAATTCTATTCGCAAAAACGTTATGGAGAAAGAGATTGTAACTGTTGGCATTATGTGCGTAACATCTTAATGGACGGGAGTAATCTATCACAGGCGTGTGGCGGCAAGCGGCAGAGTGGCAGAGCGGCAGTCGGGCTACGGCGACCTCCGCATGCCGCGCATCTAAACAACTATTTGTTACGTCGCGGGGGAATCGCAAAGTCGGCGCCTTACCGAAATATCTAAAAGGGCAAAAAACCTAGCAAATTGCATCCTCGCATGATATTTGCCATGATCACGCGTTATCCCCATAAGAGCAGAGGAACGTGCCCTGAACATCAAACACTACGCATTCCAAATATATTCGGACGGAGGATTTTGGTGTTTGCCTTCGTCGCAGATAGGGTGGACTATTTGCTGTGACTATTTTATTGTCATTTATGAAATCTGTTTAACATTTCCGATCAAACAGATAGTGTTTAAATGGGGATGTCCATTTGAAAAATTTGCTGACAACAACAATGACTATTATGCTTTGAATATTTCTATCACTTTTTCCTCTTTTTTATCGTGGTAAAATCATCAAATGAGTCCTCCCACCCAGGGCAGAGCGGAAGGGACTGTCAAATTCGACTGACTAAAATCCACGATGTCCTTCAATAGTCCTTTACGTTCCGGGGTCACTGTGATTCGTAAGTCCCGCGACCCCGGCAGGGTTTGGCCCTCTAAAGGGGGCCGCGTCATTATGCTTGCTATTGACACTCCTTGAGGCGCGCGTGGAACACAACGCGCCGTGGACCCGGGCATGGTCCATGGACAGCGAGTCGCCCACTACTTGCCGCCCGCATGCTCGCATATTTCTATCACTTTGGGAACTTTACGGTACACAGCAGTAGAATTATAATCTAAAATGTATAAAATACCGAAATTCCTATTTTTCCAATACCCTAATTCATGCCAACGTGTCAGTCGTACTGTGACTGTCACTTGTGAGCATGTGCCACACTGTGCCAGCAACAGTTACATGTAGCGTAGTGCAGCACTTGTAGTGACGAGCGAGCCTTTGATCACTCGCACGGAACCGTCTGCGACAACCAGCCTTTTTGAGGCTTTTAAACGCTTTTAGCCAGAATCAGCCAAGTTTTTATTAACAACAGTCAAGTGATCAGAATCCACCCCTCTTCATGGAATGTTTAGAACTTTAAAAAAAGTCGTTTCGTCGATTAAGTAGCTGTGAGTTTTGTTCGAATGTTTAAGAAAAGTTCTTTCTGGTAATATTTTAATGGAAGAAAATTTCGGCAAGAGTCCCATTTTTTCTTTACCAAACTTTAATCAGTCAAAGTGTTGTCTTAACTCACTTATGAAACTTACACACTTTTGACTTAGTTAAGTCATTTAGTTTTATTTTATGTATATTTTGTGTATGTTTTTTTTATGTCTGTGTTTGTTTTATATTATTTGATCAGTTTTTTTTTCTCTTCATTTTCAATTTTTTTAAGCAGTTTTTTTTTGCACTATGATAAACTAGCGACCACGAATTTTAATCTTATTTTAGTAGTGTTTTTGACTGAGGAACCGGCAGCAAGTTGTCTGACTTGCTGACCTTTGGTTTTGTTATATGTAATTTATTTTCTTTTCTTTATTATTGTTAATTACTGCGATGGTCCTAGTTTATCTTTTTGTGCCTTCTAGTCACGGTTGGGATGTAATTTCGAATTGATGTATGATGTGAATGTTCTATTAAATTGTATAAAATCTTGGTTCTTCTAACCGTACAGACAGACGTGTTGCTGGGGAGTTTGTTCCGCCACTTCTTCTTCCCAGCCAAAACACTAGGAAGTGTCGAAGGGGGGGCGCTTTGGGGGACTGTCTTATGTAAAAAATTGACCTTCAAAAAGTGCTGATAAATCAGCCTAATTTGAATAAATGACTTTTGATTTTGATTTTACATTCTTTTAGAATTCTGACTATAAATTCACACAACACTGGAAGTGGTATCTTAATAAAATTGAATTATTCATTTATACTTCATGGACAATTAGTGGTATATAGGATAAATAACCGCTAATAATGAAGTATCGGTTACTAAGTGCTCACTTTGACAAACCAAACCCGTGTCAACGTTTATATCCCCACGCTGAAGCCTTAACACCATTAACGACTAACTTTTTAAAGCAGTCACTCTGCGTTCATCCGGCGCATTGGGACAAAACATCTCCATTACGTTCCAAGCCGGTATAAATTTGTTGTTCCTAATGAGATTTGAGAGCAACTCGCTCCATTCAGTACCGTAGTCCCCGGTCTGGGTGCATTACGTGAACTTAATGTGCTACTATCAAGTCGGGATTTGCGCATTCTGCAGCAGACCGTATGAATGTTTAGCGAAGTTTTATGTGGACGGGAAAGATTACTCTTCCTGGCATTCATGAAATAACAAACAAGTTTCAGCTGGAATCTTCTCCTTATGAATGTTACATGATGTACATAGTTGCGTGCAAATGATTAATTGAGTGCGCTTTGTTTATCCCAGGTTCGGAAACCATATTCGTTTGTAAATGATTTACGTCGAGTGTCCTTTCACTGATCACATCAGATCAAATAACAAGTGAAATCCGCTAAACTTTAAAGAAAAATTTGCAATTAAGAAGGACTTGCAAATTTAATAGGGCTTAAATATGCAAGTTGAAGTGGCAATGGGCAGGCCACATCGCTCGTAGAAATGACAACTGATGGTGAAGAAATGTTCTCGAGTGGCGACCACGGACCGGAAGACGCAGCGTAGGCAGGCCTCCCACTAGGTTGACCGACGACATCGTGACGGTCGCGGGCACCCGATGGATGCAAGTGGCAAATTGTTGTTCGGCGTGGCGATCTAAAGGGGGAGGCCTATGTTCAGCAGTGGGCGTCTCCCGGCTGATGATGATGATGAAGAAGGACTTACCAAGTTTATCCTGCAGCACGGTCTTGGTGTCGCAGTGGACCAGGCAGAGGATGAGGAAGAGTGCGACGTGTGGCGCCATGGCGGCGGCGGGGCGCGGTCACGAGTGCGGGGAGCGGGGGGACGCCGCGCCGCTGCGCCAGAGACGGCACATGCCTCGTCGTTACTGTAACAGAAGAAAGTAATTTCAAAAGACGGTTTGTAAACTATGAATAGTTAAATTATTTGTTTTTCATAAAAAAGACTGAATGAATGTAAAAGTTACATTGCAGCTTGAGTTTTACTATTCGATCTGAACTGAAAGTTGGTAATGGAACCTTTATTTTGTTGCCTAACCTGAAATGTAGAAAATCTGACTGGTTATCAAACATTTGATTCATCATAGCCCTACTATCTATGTGTGGTTAGATTCAATTTTGTCTTCGAAATCAAATTCGATATCTGACAGATCGGTTCAATTAAATGTTGTCACAAACATAATTATGAAAGAATCTGATCAAAAGTATGTTAAAACCTTCAAAATTACACATAATACAAAATTAATATTTACTTACAATCAATTTAGCTTTTGTGAAGCAAATAAAAAATGGACATTTAAATACATAATTGGTACAGAAAATAGACTAGAGAGTTCACAAGCTTTGGATCATACTAGCTTTTATTAATTTAAGCTTAACTTCAAGTTTTAAGTGAGTAACTTAAAAGTAGCATTAAGTTGATGCCAAGTTTATTCCGAGTTGACCTTTGGGGGGAGCGCTAAGTTTCGGTAACTGACGACAGTATCCTGTTAAAATTGAGCAGAATTAATGAGCTGTTACTAAGTTAGTGACTCGACTTTAACTAAAAATTCATACGCAAAATATGCTCCAATTTTTGTGTCATATTTTACTGTGCGACATTTTTATACTCACACGTTCCATATTGCTCGCGTGCAGAAAATGGTTCCAAATATAGTAGAACATTTTCTTTCATAACTCCGACATTAGCATCATATAAAGATTTTTAGTAACTCTACCAAAATGCAAGCCGCATAAAGAAAACAACCCTATTGTAAGCGATCTCGCAGTACACACAGTCGCACTGAAACATAAACTGTCTAAATTTCAAATGAGCTCCACTAACATACTCCGCTCCAAGGCCAGATAAAACTTGCAAGTTCCATTCGTAGCAGAATTTCAAAAAGGAATTAACCTGGACTTTCTCCCTGGACACAACGACAGATTTTATTACCGCCATGAATAAATTCCACCGTTGGGACCACCGCGTCGCACCTCGTAAATTATAACGACACTTTAAACCCTCGGACCGATTTACTGCGCCGCTTTAGTGCGCGATGGTATAAACATGTGGCGTAGTCGCGCAGCGATGGATGTTGTGTTAAATTATATCGTCGACGGGTGATTGGTTCGGTGGTAGCGGATCATTTCGGGCGTTTAGGGCTGATTTTAAGGGTGCTAGCACATCAGGGAGGGAAGGCACGTGGCTTGCGGTTTGCGGTACTAATAGTCGGACACGCTATCAATCATTTCCGTGACTTTGACCCGCTTTTTATTGAACAGGAACCCGCGCTGGCTGCTTGCTGCACACATAACTAATGGAATTTGTTTTATCAGAATTTTCACTCAGAGATTCTTTGCAACACAGAGCTTCAGTCACTGTTAAAATACTTATGAAAATAAAGAATGCATTTTGTTAGTTTTCTTCGAGAGTTGACTAAAACATTTTAGTTCAGAGCAACAACGACACTTTTACAAGAATATCATTACACCTAATGCATTAATAATGTCGGTGCCACTTTTATTTAAGTCGACTGCGAAGAGCACTCTACTATACGAGCTTAACTCTTTATTCTATTTGGTGTCTGAATAAGTTACTTTATCCCTTATGACGACCAATTACTGTACTACCTAGTTGAAAACAACTAACAAACTGTTTGAGAGAAAATTTTCACTTTTCATTATTAACAGTCTGAACTCCGTTTTCCATAATGTGAAAGCATCCGTCTCTTCTTGCAGAGTTTATTTTAACTGCATGGTTTCCACTTTTACATTCCCTAGCTTAGTAACTGTCATGGTCCATAAAACATACGCTGCATTAAAAATTGCATCCTCTAAATCTACACAAGTAACGGCGTCAGTGTATTTGCAACATAAGTAACACGTCGCTCATGTTACACAATTTATGACGTCATCCGACATTTCCTGGTCCTTACGTACGGAACCTTGGTGCGAAGGACCAAATTTTATGGTTGTTAAAAATTTTGTGACTACCCTTATCTTTGATCATTAAAAAAGGGTTTTACTGTATTAAAGGGCGCACAGCCTGTGGTCCAGTTACTGTATGATTTATTTTCACAGTTTTTGTAAGTTGTATTTAAAATAGCGCTGTTAAAATAATATTAGCTTTTTTACAGATAAAACTACATATATTAATGAGTAAAAAATTCTAAGCAAAACTACGGTAGGTGTTTGTTTGAATTTTTGATTATTACATTAGGAAAACTGCTAACTGCTAACTTTTTCGGATGGAGGTTTGGTTGCAGAACAACATTTGAAGGACATATTTAAAAAAACACATTCCTAGCTGAAAACGGATTCATAATACCTACACATAAAATTCACTACATACTGCTCATAAAATAATGTTATAATAATTTTAAAGTATTTTCTCCGAGAACTCAGATAAAATATTCATGTCTATCGAACGCAAAAATAAATGAAGCAAAACTTGTTAGACGAAACGAAGAATAATTTAATTTCATTTTATGCGATTATATTAGATAAAAAATAATATTGAAAAACTGATCACTAAGTTTTTCAAACGGAATTTTCTTTAAAAAATATTTTTTACGTAGGTTGTATTGGTGAAGGACGAAGGCTATAAATATTTGTTGTAATGTGCGTTTTTATTGTAATAGTTTTAGTGTAATCAAGTAAAAAGCACTACATACGTTTTCCACTTTAAGGGAAATATTTTAATGAGGTATTTTATACTGAAAACAAACTCCACTATTTTTAACAAATCAAAAACACATACATTGGACTCTAATTATTTATTTATCCCAGAAAATCTACACAAAGTCCATGTTTTTGCCCTGATGAGAAATAAAGCAAAACGCCATGTCTGTGGACCCGAACCCGAACGAGCGCACCTCACGGCTTTTGTTCGTCTATATTATTGAAACCTTTACTATCTTTTTCATAGCAATACCTTCCCTGGTTTCCCAATTAGCAAGTTTTCGGTTAGATTTAAAAAAAAACCTTTATTTTTGTTCTTGTTGTTTTTTTATCCAATGTTGTTATGACTTAGTTTTTTGTTATTGTAATAGTCCCGTCTCCTGAGTATAATAAAATGTCAAATACTTTACTGCTACGTACTGCCGTAAATAATTTTAGTATTATACTTTATATCGCTCTAGGGGACTCTGTTATCGTAAATATTATCTGTACGGGTACTGTTACCTAATCATATTAATCAGTTTTAAAGTAATGTGTCGATTACATTCCCCGTGATTTCAATAATTATCATCATAATAATAAGAGATATCAGGGCAAAACAAGAGAAAAACACTGAATTTATATCAAGAGTATCTGGTAAAGACACGTAGAACGAAGCCGGACCACAACAATAAAATAACTGGAAGTGTAACAAATGTGGACATAGGAACACTAACATTCAGTTTATGTTTGGGAGGCGAGCGCATTTTGTGCGGCTGAGGTGAGTGATGGCGATGCGCCTTCTAGTGCTGCGGTTGCCAACTGTATCGATGTTCTGCCGATGGCACACGGGTTTTAACGACTTTGGTTATTGTTCGAAAAATACTGTCATCTTATTCGATGTTTTATTTATAGCTTCCATTCGATGCAATTCAATACTTTACAAAATTGAAAGGCACTAGTGTTGTTGATGTAGATCTTGAGTTTTACCAGATACAAATAATTCTTAACACGCCACACTCAGTTCAAAATGCCTATTCTAGGTAGGTATCATAAGATGGATGACCCCTTCACCTCCTATTGATTATGGTCAAAATCATCAATTGAAAAAAAAAAACTAATATCATCAGTTAACAGTCCGATTTGAAATGTTCAGTTTATCTTGATGATATACTTATTAAACAAGCAAACTTACGTAACCTCACGTAACGTACCCTCAGCTAGTGAGCATATTATCGATATGAAGCTACTCTTGCACTAGTTGTGCAGAGCTGAGCTGACGTCGCCTCCGCGTCATTTACCAGCTGAGATAGTAGCTGTAATGTGCCGCCCGGCTCCGCCCGAGTGCTGCGTCACATGGTTTAATTAAACCGAAGCCACGCCACCGCGCTATGGACACCACCAGAGAGCATTTCGGTAACAAAGCTGATTTATAATTGAAAGCCGATATGTTTAGGAAGTGGCTCCCGCTCTATATGCATGAGGTCATTTGTTTGGGGATTCCGTGATTTTAGATTACTGTGTTTAGCTTGGAATTGGTTGTATTTATCCCGTACTATATCTGTAATTTCAACTACTAGCCTGCTTCCATACTAAATATTGCATTATTCTGTTGTATTGAATATGGATGAGACTATCTCTACCTTTAGCTATCATTGATCAGTCTTTCATAAAACTTTGAAAGAACGGTTTAATTCTTTTTCAAAAATCGCCAAATACCAATACCACAGATATTCATCACAGTGTTGAAACGCAACAAATAGTCGTACAAAACTACCGCCTCCACGTATATCTCATCACCGCCCAACAAACGGTTTCGTCAGCGTTTTTTCGTCCATAAACCAACCATGTCGAGTCTCCGGCCGAATGTACTCATGTGGACATTCGCCCGGCGTAATGGATTGTGACATTTATGGGCGAGACGCTCCCGATATTTGCTTCGACAGCGGCCAATCATTATAAATCACCGGCTGAAACTCTAATAAACTCGTCTGTTGTTAGTCTCAATGCAAATGCGATTGAAATTTTGATTAAACTGAAGCCAGATGTTTGTGTTTATTGTGTTCCTAGTTTGATAGATGTGTTTTGTGAGGATCATATGACATGGAATGTTGATGAATAAGAAGTGGGCTCCGAAATAATGGGATTTGTGATTGCTGAAGTTGTGTCATGTGTAATTGAAGCGTATGGAAAGTAAATTTATTGGGTTTAATGATAACAACAACACATAACATAAAAAAATATATGTGGCACTCAGAGACTGCCGCGGTGAAGCTATTGCATATTTTTTTTTTATTTTTTTTTAAAGGAATTAAATCGCTACCGCGTATATTTAATGAGAATATAATGTATTTAAAATTTTTGTGGTGCAGTACTGTTATAAAGAACTTCTTTATTGTAGGAGAATTTTATAAGTAGGTTTCATTGTGAAAACTCCTTTTGTAGCTAGCCGTTTAGAATCAGTAAGAAAAAGTAAATTGTTGTTATGACGGTGTATGACGGATATTTTTATGATTGCCGAAGTCTTCCGAACTGAAACGATGTTAGACGATGCGTGGTGTCAGGTATTTTCGTTAGGTTTTTGGAAATTTTTTGATTCGGTCGCCGCACTCAGAGTCCGCGATAAAAGCTATGCAATAGCTTAAAAACAACTAACAAAACCTAGTGAAACAAAAGCATGAGATATGCTTTTGTTTCATTAGGTCCAAAATTTCAGAAAACACAGCTCTGGGTGAATACAATAGCTGGGTTGAGTAACGTACACTTAAACTATTTCCCATTAAGCCGGTTGTAACATCGATGTTGGCAGATCGAGAACCAATGAAATTGTTCTAGAAATAATCGGAACAATCGTTTGTAGTGCCCTCTAGCGGTGAACACAATAAATTGAAGCATGCGGGGAACAATGCATGTTTTTGTTTGAATTTCGTACTTCTTTATTTTGTGCAAAACTTGTGGATTGGCTCGAAATTGCACAGAGATATTTGGAAAGTTTATTAAAATTGTGAAGAACAAACTGCGATTCAGGTGTGCAATTTTCATGTTGAAAAATATAGGACGAATTCCTTTGTAGAGAGCGCAGCTGTCTTATAAAGGAAATGTAATAAATCTACACACGTACATTAGAGTTTGAATAGGGTTAATAATAATAAAGATTGCTTTATTAAATTAGAACACAGTCTGTAACATTTTAAAGAGAATCCATCAGTTACATTAATAATTCAACAGTCAATCAAAACCTCAGGAATCCTACCATAACATTAGTGTTACCTATGAATTAATGGTTGTCACACAGAACTGTTAATTATTTATTATGATCGTTTTCCAAGTAATTAGATAGTCAATCAAATTATTAAAAACGACGTTCCACCTCAGGAGTGTTCGCCAGTTCGAAAACACCACTTAATGTAACAAATCATAACCCACAATTGTCATCATCATTGTGTCACAAATGTCATCAGTTATTTTCTTCAACTTGATTAATTAGTTTTGTTCCGTTTGAATGTAAATATGGGTTACTTTATATTACCGTATTTAATAGTCAGTCTACTTTTTCTCTTGACTGGATGACATTGAAAAACAATCGTTCATAAAACTAAGGCAATAAAATATTGAATGACTGAGTATACAATATTTACATTGGACAGTATCTTGAAATCTTCATGATAAAGTTTACTTTCAATACCAGATCCCAAAGTCAAAGTTCCGATTTTCCATTTCATCGCTTTCACTTGAGAGCGCTTTAATTTTCCATTACATGATTTACAAAAAAAAACTGCCTCACAAGGATACGCATTCAGAAACTCCAGCCTCTCAGACATTATCCCACAACTTTGCTCGATCAGATTCATTAACAAACTGTTACAAAATCGTTTCATTGAGGGAACTTTGCTAAAGTTTGCCTATTACCTTTTACAAAAAAAATTGTACGGCGTGAAAACGCTTGGTAGGCAATATAAATTGCCATGGAATAGTATAAGTAATTCTTATCACGAAGGGCGGACTAATAACGAAATAAATCGGATTGATACAGTGGCTCATCGCGGGCCCTCTATTAGCGGTTATTCAGTGTAGCGGTAGTAGAACGGGGAAGGAGGAAGAGCCTTGACCGACTAGTGAGGACGTGTGGATAGGTAAGAAATCAGTGAGCTTTTCAATTGACGAATGTGTTTCGTTAGTGTGGTAGTGTGGGTAATGGAATCAAAATTGCCTTCAGTTACTAATGCTGTTGTACTTACAACTTGGATTGGATGATTCTTTATTTAGGTAGTCTTTCTTTCGTGAATTGTAAGAGATGCATTACAGTTTAAGTTTTTAACTTTTCGCTTTTGACAAAGCTCTAAATGTTAATAAAGAGTTATCTTTACTTCGATTTATTACTTTAGTAAATTATTCATCAGACTTTACTTTTGAAATCTAAACCGAGATACGAGAAGCCTTTCTTCTGTCATCCTCCCACGTGGGTCGACCCATAAACCATGTTAAGGTTGAGATATTTGAGCCAGAGCTACGGTTAACAGATAATAAAGGTCTCTCACGTCTCATAAAGGTCTATCTTGCTCTATCACAAACCAAAAACTAATGTTTTAGCATAACAGATAGAGACCTATATTTTACAAAAAGTAAGTGGTCACAATTCTTCCAGCTTTCTGAGTTCCGTTGACAGGTTGACATGTCCTTATCATGTTCGTTTGACAGTTTGACATGTTCACGGAAGTACGAAGTTGTTTAGTTATTGATCTACGAATTATACGGCTTCAGACATGAGCCGTTTGAATTATGCGATGATATTGTTATTACTACTTCCGAGTATTGTCAATTCTGTTTATTCTTAATCGTTGTCTGTCGCACGCGCTCATTTGTACGTTTGTTTATATCTCTATTGTGCTTGCTAGAACCGAATATTAAGGGCTCTAGCACGAATTTTGACTTTGTCGTTTTGGTGGAAAATATTAATTCCTCCGTCGTTACATTTTCTTGCATTTTCCGTACAATAAACGCGACATATATATATATACTTTAAGTGCGTTGCAAGGTGAAATAAGGAAAATGTTACGGCCTCTGTCTTCCTTTTCGTGAAAGATGTGGCTATCTGACTAGATAGCTGGTATTCATATTCAAGACTCCTCCTCCTCCTCTCATGACGAAGCCTGGATATGGCCTCTCTGCTGAATCAACTCTTACTACAGACTTGTAGTAACTCTTACTACAGACTTGTAGTAAAAGTCTGTAGTAAGAGTTACTACAGACTTGTAGTAACTCTTACTACAGACTTGTAGTAAGAGTTACTACAAGTCTGTAGTAACTCTTACTACAGACTTGTAGTAAGAGTTGATTCAGCAGAGAGGCCATATCCAGGCTTCGTCATGAGAGGAGGAGGAGGAGTCTTGAATATGAATACCAGCATAAAGCAAGCAGCGTATATTTATATCAACCCCCTTATAAGGCTTATTGTTGGTCCAACAGAGCAACGATGATGGCGTCATCAATACAATACTTGCTTCATTGGCTTCACAAGCTAATGAAGCAAACCAGTACAATAATTAATACCCATAGAAATGCCAGTAAAGGTCATGAATCGGCTTGCTATCTACTGAAAACTCGGATATACACCCCAAGCCGAGGCTGCGTACCTCTGAGACCTTTGACTAAACAAACAATAGAGTTGTGACACAACAAGCCCCGGATACCTGACGTCTACCATCATACAGATATGTGGAAGCCATGCCAATTCAATTCAGAAACTCGACGATATTCGCTCTATAATGGAGAACGCTTTTGTGCACCTCAATTATATGAAATAATCCTGATTCGTGCTTTCCACGTTTATGAGAACTACCAAGATTCACTCTATTAAAGAAATATTAATTGGTTGCCTATAATATCGGTTCACTTAGCAAGCTGCACTTAATTGTAGCATTAGCAACCACGTCCTGAATAATTTGTTCAGCATTGTTCTCCATTGCATTCACCACTAATGCTCAATCCCAAATCTTGCAATTTTTCCACCTTTGCTACTTTGGACTGTTCAATGAACAGTTTCTTGGTTACCTCCCCCAATTAATTAGTTTAATATCGTAATTTCTAACACCCGGGCAATAAAATAGTTCGTTCGGTGTTATTATTTAAATAATCACCTCGCTATGACAACCATTTACATCGCGGACGCGGTTACTGACACGTAATTGACACTAACAACTATTTTCTGTATTCAATTTTAATCGCTTATACTATGGCAATTAAAAGAAATTGCGCAGTTTACGAGGTGAATACGTAATGAGGGCCGCTGTTGCGGTGCTGAAGACTGATTGATCGGTTTGGGTCACGAGGGTTTCAATGACTGTTAAATAGCTTTTGTTATCGAACTATACGACTGTGGTTTTACAGAGTTTTGTCCAGAAATAGTTGTCAGAAAATTTAATTAATGCAAATAGATTTCTCGAAATAACTGTTTTGTTACGCTTACTAATAGTGCCATTTCAGCGGGTGCCCTTCGTGGAATACCTCATAATATCATGACATAAAATGTTAATTATTTGCTATCACCTTCATGTAGATTTATTTAATTAGTCAAACAAATGTTTGTCATCGCTAACATCATCATTATTTATCTGTTTTTTCATCCACCGGAGACACTGTATATATTATGCTAATCTTACATTCTTGTATCGGCATCGACTAGCATCAAATGACAATGTATCTACTTCTACTCATCATCAACTATCTCCTCAATAATCGATCCTAAACGCTACCTATAATAATCTCCGATCACAAGCGGCGGCGGTTTAAATATGATTATCTGAACATCGTCGGACTACCCGCACTCAATACTTGCGGTAACTTTATTCATCAATTTTAATCAACGGCCGGACATCTTGTACTCATCTGCGGGAGTAATATTGAAGAGCTATTGGATTATTATGATCCTACCCTTGCGGCTTTGACGTGATTGGAGGAATTTGATAATTAGGGAAGATGGTTGGAGGAAATTCTTGACGTGCATTAGAGTTTAGAATCGATACTTGACGTGCTTCACTAACTAAGATGCAGGCATACACAAGCTCATTAGAAGGTATTAGAGACTGCTTCGATGCTTCATTTGTACACCTATCAGTTGCAATTTCAACTCTTACGTATTTAATGTTTGTTATGCACAAATATTCACATTGTTTCCCCCAAATAAGCATACAACCAACGTTCGCCACCTCCTCATCAACATTCTTCCAGACAGGGCGCGTATGAACGACAAGTTTCGAACAACTTCCGCCGGTGGCTTGCGAGGTGCTGCGTGCGTGCTTCTTCGTGACCGCCGCCAAATTATAGCCGACGTCCGGGCCACGCGGGGGGTGAGGCCGCAGGGCAGAGCGGGGAGGGGGACGGGACGGTAATATGGATACTTTGACTTTGAAAGTGGATACTTGGAGCATGTTGGAGCGCTTCCGAACTAGTGAGACTTGTTTAATGGTAATAGTGGTGTTTCTTGTAATTTGTTAGACCTTTGATTAATGAAGTGTTTCGGACTACGTTCAGCTAAAGTTCTAGCTCAAGGAGACCAACGTGATGTATCGCTGAAACGTTCATACTGAGCCACCAGTTGAATAAAAAAAAAAACAAATTACGCAAGACATACAAGCCACGCAGCCGCCACACGTGACAATATGAGCGTGTTACTGATATTGAAGTTTCTCGACGTTTTTTCTCCTCATTTATAACACGACTCTATTGCGTAACTCAGTCCCTGACTATCACAGAATGTTTGTCTCACGAGCTCGCTCCAAGAACTTAATTTCTCTCGAAAATAAATTAGTCAGTACCGAAGTAATTTAATTCAACGTCATCAACCCGAGACTGTAATGTGACAATTAAATAGGGAAAGTTTCAAACTTCTTATATTCTAATTATCTTGATTAAAATCCCGATCTCCCACGAACATGTAACTCGGTTTATTCAACTGCTGTTTAGAAGCAAACTTTCGACTGCTCTATAATCAAAGAATTAAACTTGAGTAAGCACTTTAATCGCTTGGCAATTTGCAGATGGAAGGCAGCCAACCGCGACTGGTCCTGACATCTCACGACTCAGATAAAAGCTACGCTTCATATAATCAATGGGACTGTATCTTTTAAAATAATTAAAGTAATGATAAAACTCTGAAGATTTAAAAGGGTTCCAACGAAAGATAAAAATGTAAAGACTCCAAGTGCGCAAAAATGTAAAGAACGCAGAGAGATTATTTTTTTAGAAATTAGTTTAATCAAGAACTCTCACGGGAGAAATCTGAGCGAGATAAAACAACTTCTCAAAAGGGTTTAGCCCTTTTGATGATTCGCATCAGTTAATAAAGGTTGCTCAAGGCTCTCCTACGTCCTAACGGAATCCATAGCGAGGCTAGGTTCTTAGAAACACGACACCGTCTTCAATATTTCCCTCGGTACACGGTGTCTAGTGTAACATGTAAATTACTCCATTTTGCTTGATACAGATTACACCCACGTAAACGTATCACAGAATGGTAACATTATAGTCTATTAATACAAATGCTTGAGCTGAATATTAAATTATTTACGATCATGAACAAAGTGCCATGGTAGAAATTCTTAGTCGCTGTGTGTTAAATTATTTGGGGTCGTACATATCAGTGTTGTGTATTAGGTACGTGGCTGTTGGGGCGGACCGCAAAACTGGAGTAAAATATCCATCCATCAGCGTGTCACTACGAGACTGGGGACTAAATGGAATACTATGTGCCGCGGCTGTATAGTAAGTACTACATTATATACCCAGAGCAAATACCTCGGGAGACATTAAAGAATTTTGGCTGCTATTGATAGCTAAGGAAAGTGAAATTGTGTGTCAAAGGCGAAAAAACGCGTTCCTTTTATTGATCGCTAGTGTTGTAAAATATTCGTTTTCTTCAGGAGTTCAGAAGATATTCTCTTTGTTTGCAGCATTATTTAGGTCGTAAAAGAAGATAATCGTATTTTCCACTTGCGGCGTGTACCAAATTGCCGCATATTGGCTGTATGTAGCTCAAAAGGTCGAATCTTTCATCGGAATGAGGTTGCTGCCACAAAAGAAATTCACATACTGGGAAAATGTGAACTTCCTGCACAAAGGGCGGTTGTAGCTTCCGCGAACGTTTAATTACGAGCAAACTTCAGACTAAAACTGAAACTAAGGTAGACGCGCTTGAAGTCGTTGCCACAGTTCGATCTTAATTGATTAGCCGCAGTTGACAAGATTTCATAAATTGTTTTATAAAGAATCTAATGGGCTTGGCTCGGGGGGCGACGGGGAAGTGGTCCCCGTCGCCCGCTAAGTTCACAAGTCGACTAAGTTCAATCTTAATTGTTTCATTTAAGTCGTTCGAGTTGATTTGATGGAGATACTCGAGTCATGATCCCAATCCCGTAAGCGGCCATTAAATATTGAAAGAACCATTTTGCTGATCATTGTTTTTCTTAATATTGGATTAGGAATTTGCTCCCCTTACGATTCCGTCTATAGCTTTGAAGAGGAGGAAATAATGTAATAGCGATAATCCGAGGGAACGAGTCTATTTGATTTATATCGCGTATATACTGAAAATCGAGTACATAACCTAAATATCATAGCCTTGGAACGTGGTTCATTTCAAACTTTGACTGGATTTAGATGTCAGTGGCGAAGAACTCTACGTCTTGTAACCCCACCCAAGGGACGCGAAACTTTAGTCCAGAATCATCCAAGATTACACAGAGCAGACAGGCAGTGAAAACATTTTTCATCACACATTCAATTAAATATAGTGAGTCTATCAAACATTCAGCCAGAGTAATGAACTGGGGCTCAGCAGAAAGATGAGTGTACCTGCATCGTGCAGAGCATACATGAATGATGAGGCGTTGTGAGAGATCACGATGAGTTCATAACTTATTACTACGCTTTTAGAATTTGTTTTAAAATATCCTGCTGCGTGGTTCAACGGGGCCGCGGTAAGACGGAAAATGAAATTGTGTTGGGGAAAAGACTCCAACTAAATTAAAGAAAATGGCAGAAAGAAAGTTTTGTTTAGTTATTCTTTTTTAACCTACTTTTTATGTTAAAATGGGTAAAAAAGGGTTTGGGGAGTCTTTATCTTTTTAAAATTTCATAAAACTTGTGTAAGTATGGTCATTTGTTTCTGATGATTTTGATAATATAATATATCTATCTTTTTGAAGCTCTCATGACCTGGCCCGGTCCATGATAATCTGTAAGCTAAAGTTCGTAAAAACTTCAACTTTTCAAATAATAACTAATGACCCAGCTTTACACAGTGCCACATATCAAACTTTATCGATTTGATAGTTTCGGTGATCACTGTGTACGAACATAGTGGCAGGTGATTGTATTAGGATTGTATGGCAGATTATGATGTATCGCTATTTAAAACCTCCATAGAATGTTAAAATTACCGGTCACTGAATGTTAAGCAGATCGTCGTTACGTTTTATGGGGCCCATTCCATGGTATGTTTCCCCTGTTTTCTCTCATTAAATTCTACGATTTACCCCATTCCTTTGTTTTATTCTGCTTTTCTTTCCTATTTTTGTTTTGTTTCCTGGAGATTTTAATACCTATTGTTTAAAACTTATGTATATCATCAAAGCCATTAAAGAGAACTGGAAGTTTCTGATTGGTTTCTTATGAAATCATTTCTATTAAATTAAATAAGAAGTTCAAGCCTATTACAACCACCTCGGGCAAGGTTATGTTGTCCACATGACGTGACTAATTAAAGAGTTTATGACAGCATCAACAAGTTCAGTATTGCATTACAAAAGTGTAAGACATTTTAAAATGTAGTCCTATTAATGCTTGTTAAACATCTCATTAGCAGCTCGGTACACTCGCGAAATAACTTGAAAAATCGCGTTCAACTTACAAACAGGTATTACATTAAAACTTTTAACATTACCTACATTAAAAGTCAGTTTAGACATAAAGCGATCCAAACACGAAGTATTTGCGAAGCTCGCGTCGCTCCTCCCCCCCCTCCCCAGCTCGCGAGTGCCTCTCCCCTCCTCTCATCCGGGTGAGTCCGAAACTTTGATGGTCCGATCCAGATTTTTCATCTCCCGACTTATTTGAAATTATAATTCGCCGCGAAGAAATCAAATCAAAATTCCATTTAAACTTGGGATTTCAATATTTGTTTGTTAGGCAGATGTTCGTTATGGTAATCGCTTGCGGCGATGCTTGACCGCCGACCGCGCCGGACGCTACCGCCGGACGGCAGCCCTATAAAGCACCATGAATTTCCGACGGTTTGTTACAATTTTACTACTATTTACGACTAGTGTACAACGTCTGACGCGGCAATAAGCGTAACTTCTTACTGGAACTCAACTTTATAAAATAGCTAGTTTGACTATTTATCAAACAACTCTCGCCCTTAATTATCAAAAACATTGAATGTAAGGTTTCTACTGAAGATTGAACATTGCTTTTAATTGTTTTACATAGAATTTTATTTTCATATGACCTTGTCGCAGGTCGTATGACCTGCTGAACCGCACGCAAGGTCACTGCACCTCTCAGTAAAGCCGGTTAAGTACCACATGCCAAGGTTGCAAAACCTCGCCTTATTCGATAAGTTACTGAGACTTTAACAATAGGCGTCGAGAAGATTTCGAGAAACTTTTTAATGAAGTACATAGTTTGGTAGTTTAGTAAATAAAATCAACAATAGGCTCGTACATTATGTAGATTCCAATTAAAATAAAAACGATGTCAATACTATAAATGCGGTAATTGAAACCGAAGCAAATAAAGGACCAAGTAACGATCATTTAGACTACCCTTCAATTAATTTATAAATAGTTCTGTACAAATAAAGCTCAGACACGAATCAACTTTAACCTTTGTCAGTCTATCAGACACAAAGCAGGTCGTTACCAATACCTACCTTTACCCAAACAAACAGAATGGAATATAAACCAATATAATCATCAAAGAGCTACAGATATTATTAAAATCATGTTTAGAAATATAATAATTTTCATTGAAGCGAATTTACAAGTTGGACATTTCGATAGAATTGCTTTAGAAGGAATCCAGTTTCCTTTAATTGCGAAACGAAGTTGAGTGAATAGCTAGATGTAATTCTATAAAATGGAAGCAACGGTAAATCGACGATACCTTTGAAATGAAAAACGCTTATAAAAGTATTACGGAAGAGAAATGATTTACATTTAAAAACTCATTGATTTCCTTGGCGTTTATTTACGTGGAATCTGTTCGTGACCCATTCAATATTTTCGTTTTGAAATGTACAGTTCCACTAGAATGGCCTGAATCAAATAGTCGGTTCTCTCGGGGGCTGTATTGGGTATGCATCAGGACAAATTGTATGCCTTGCAGGGAATGGAACGAGCCCTGAATTCTCATGCATGTAATATGACCAGAGCTCAACAATATTCATTTCTAAAAAAAAATGTTATTTTGTTCCTAAAGTTAATGTTTGTTCAGTCATGTTATGTGGCTAGCTATACGGTTTGACTGCAAATAAAATTCTATAAAGTTCACATATCTTATGGGAAAACTGCTCACACTACTCAAGGTTTAACAAACAAACGAGTAAACTTAATTGATAATGTAGTTATACATAATTATACACTGTATTTTAGTTGGGAGTTATGTAGGCCACCACATCAACAAACTTCTGACTAAAGACAACAGGAGCCTCCGCTGGTTAAACTTGGTAACTGTAAATCAAAACTGCGGTTAACACAATTTACAACTGCTACAAAGATCTCACCATTTCATATTTTGTTCGCAATTCACACAAATAAATTCAATTCGAAACGTATTCATGACACATTCAAGTTATAAAATTGATTAACACGTAAAAATGTTGTTTCAAACATGATACAAATTTATATTCATTTAAAATATAAAAAATCCACCGGTAATTCAGCGGCAATGCAAAACATTTTTTTTTCGACGGATCTACAGAATTAACAGGTCTTTGAAATTTTGAATCTATTAAACAAAACGGATTCACGTCCAAAGACCTGAAATCCATTCAAATGGGGATCGTTCCAAATGGAAAAGTATTAAAGGGCCTTTTCACAGTCCGCCAAATTACGGCGCGGTTTTGTTTTAGTTGGCATCTGTAATTTTCTTAATTATACACTTGTCGCGAGGCGGCGAATTGAAGCGCTCTCCCGTTCACGGCGTTATTTAATTTTTGTGGAACCGAGATGACGCTCGGCGGCCGACTGCCGACTTTTAAATAAGCTAATGACAGTTTACGGCGGCTTAATAACTTCACCGGTTTAAGGATGTTCGGATGAGAAAAAATTTAAAAAATATTTTCGCTGCTGCTCTCAAATGAAATTGATTTCAGAGGAACCGCTCAAGCTATAAAAAGCACGAACTCTTGCTCTCGGAACATCATAAAACCATTTTAATTTTATCTTTGGCTCTTGGCGATGTTTAAACACTTTCACTTTACAAGTTTTTCTTAATATAATACCAGTCGTAGTACAGAATGAAATAGAAATATGGGAGTTTTAATAATACTAGAATATTTCGTTGAAATAAATCTGTGAAACTACGCAGTTTGTTGGCAAACAAGTGACCGAAGTTTGGTCGAGAGCCGTTGTTAACTTTAGCCTCGAAACGATTGCTTTACTAAAGAATAAGTTGACAGTACGAATTGAACTTGCTTGTATTATTATTATTTGTATTTGGGGCATTGACTCTGGGTAAAAAACAAATGAATTTATATTGAAAACGTCGTTCGTCAACAAAATCTAGAATATTTATTTATTTATGTACACAGAACACATAGGTACAAGAAATAACATACAGATAAAACAGCACAAAGGCACTGCTTATTTCATTAAGAATTTATCTCTCGAGCAGAGCAATGACAGAAGAGACATAGATTTCAATACGTAGACACAGTGTACAAAGAATAATAAATAAAATCTAAACATACATAGGTACTATTAAAATAAACATATAAGATGAATGTATAGTTATAACATATATTATGAACCTAATATATAAATATATTGTTCTTTGTTCCAACAATATTTAATTTTAATCGAAACAAAGCTGATTTATTCGTAAACACAATTTCCCATTATAACGACAAAATATGAGATCAAATTATATTTTTTTAACAACGCGTGTTTGCTGTACTTAGGGTCCAACTAAACTCAGGTAAGATAGAACTCTCCTACAACTTTGTGTCGGTACAACACCTTTTCTTCTTCCATTCCGTGCCAGATTTCATAGCACTTCTACTCCTTTTTATTTTATATTATTCCTTACACAATCCATTCATCATTTCTTCGGCTTTCGTCTTCATCACTATCATAATTATATGCATGTTATCTCTTCAAAAGCCCATACCAAGACAGATGACTAGATATAGGTATCTGTAACAGGCACCGAATTCTAACTTTTTCTTACAAACTCATTCCTTAGATTCTCTGTTATTGTCAAACCACTCTCCTCTGCTTGCAATCATTTTTCATGACGGTCATGTACATTTCCTCTATTAAATTGAGGGACACGCGTGGGTCGCAAGTCGTACCAGTAACCTTTGAAAACCTAAACAATATATTGTGTAGAAAATTGCCAACGCGAAACTGCCAGTCCAGATAGAAGAGCCAATAAAAATAAAAACAAAAACGTGGCAACACCCCATTGTGTGTCCCTCATGTTATACAGTTAATAATGATGGCGTTCGACGTATACGAGGAAAATAATCACAAAAAATAACTCATAACAATGCTTAAGCACCGGAAAACAAATAAGCCGGTCGGGGGAAAGTATGTTCGAGAAAGTCACTTGAGATTTTTTTTTCGCAACAATCCATTTTGTGAAGTTATTACTACAGTTTCAGTTAGAAGTTTGTCTTGGAAATTTCCAGTTGGATAATACAACCCCATTTTTTTGCACCAGGAAGCCTCTGAAAGGGTATTGGTCACTATAAACAACTTTAATTATGAACAAAACTCTGGATTCGCAAAAAAACAGCTGCCCACACAATATTTTCTGCTCGTTTGGTTCATAGAAATGTTGGCAGCTGAATTATTTTTGTGATTTCAATGTAGGTAACTGGAATAATATGGTAAAGAATCCGAATAGCAATCGTAATTCAAAGAAAAATCAATACATAGCTTTCTTTTTTAACTGTTTACCGAGGTACCATAAATGGAAACACAAAATGAGAAACGTAATGTAAATAAGAAATATATTATGACGCCTCAAGATGTTTATTTTCTACAAACTTAGCTTATGCTTCCAGGCAAATTAAAAGTTTAGACGTAGTAAAAGTTGGGACGATCCAGTTCAACGCACAATACACTTATTGGAGAAATTAAAATACTACTCGAAGTCAACGTATTAAGAACACGCGCTAAGTAACAGATAGAAATTTATTGTCAGATCTGAAGATCGAACTTGGGCTTAGCTGAGCTTAGCTTAGCTCAGACGCGTAACATCCAAAATGAACCTTATGCCAATATCTACATAATATTTATGTTATTTTACGTAGAAGGGTAAGGTATCATCTTGGATACAGCTGCTTCTGGGATATGCATATTAGCTTCATAAGGTTTACTTTAGTATGAAGCGAGATTGAGCTAAGCTTGCGCTAAGTCTAAGTTCACTCTTTGGATCTGCCTTAGCTTGAGAGGCAAACAATTTGTGGAACAAGTGCAATCCACGAGACAAGATGATCGTCGATGGTGGTCTACGAGACAAGAATATTGAAATAGTTCAAAAAAGCTTCTAGACTCGTCTAGTGGTCGGTGCAGGACAGAAATCAGTTCTATAGATAAATGCGGTTCTTGTTACTGACGTAGGTAGGGTCTTTAAATAGGATGTTTTAGAAGACTGAGAGGGAACGCCCTAGAAGGACCTGGAGGACCTTATAGATGAAGTTCTTAAGATGTATGAACGTGGAAGGGGCGAAATAATTATGTAGGGATCGTAACAGGTAGGGTTCAATAGATTCCGTCTACCCATGTGTATCTGTCAGCTTGTCGATAAGCTCATGATTTGCGTTAAGCCAGAAGATTTCTAACAAATGTGCATACTATGACTGGACAGACACACTTATTTCTGTATGGTTCTTACCTCAAAATACTGGGTGTAAGGGACAGCCCTCCGCAATCTTTCAGGGCTTGCTCAGTAGACCCTAGTACACTAATTACAAAGTAGGCATATCCGACTGGAGACGAAAATTATGAAGGACTTACACAGAGTCAGAGTTTTTTTTAGTGTTTCTTTTCAGCCACCAACGCTCTCCAGGCCATTTTGTTATGATTTTTATGAAATAATGTTGACTTATCTATTATTATCAAAGAAACTCTTGAAATAGAACAAAAAAACGTAAACAGATAATATACGAGAATTTTCCAGAAAAAGATGACTCATCTTTTTGTAGAACCGGCTAAAGTAAAGAACAGTACCATAAAAAGACAACGTTGAAGCTATGGTAATGACAGTAGCCAAAAGCAATTCAACAAGTATTCAACACGTTCCATCCTTTAAGTAAAAATATGCGCCGCTGGCAAGACAAAGAAAAATAATTTTCATAAATCATGGGAGGTTTCGGAGGGAACTGGCGATAGTCCTCCAGGGCAAGAGGGTAACAATCGATATTTTATTAACACTCTTCAGAGGGCGTAACTCCGTAATAGTCACAAGTGAGGAGGTCAACAAAATAAAGAGTCCAATTTGAGAGGGTCGACGGAAAAAATGACTTTGACCTAAGTGCTTAGTAAGATAAAGAATTCAAATTGGGAAAATGTAGGCGTAAATCTTGTGACGAACATTCTAGGAGATCAGTTTGAGTTTCTAAAGAGAGTCAGTTGGATGGAATGATTTTCGATCAAATATTTGAGAAAAATAACTTTATGTAGGTAAATAGTGAGTACCTATAGTAAGTAATAAGTTACCTAGTCATGTCGTCCGACCTAGTGTCGTCGAGTGAAATATTTAGTTGATCAAGTTTAGCGTATGACTTCTTCATTAAAGTGTAGGAGACTATATTTTTTTAATTATTTTGTGTACATAATTTACTAACTACTAGATATAAAAAAGCGAAAATTTTTAAAGTTTTGAAGATGGATGGATGAAAAAATGTTTATTTTATACACAACTTATACACAAATTACTGAACAGAGTTGAATATATGACACACAAATAATGTAAGAACCCCTTAATTTTGCCCTGGTATGACGTTTTTTTGTGATACTAGAATGTTATATTACAACAAAGACATTATTTCTAAATTTTAAAACGACAAACAAAAATCTAAAAATCTTGTCTAAACCCAAACAAACCATGCCAACTACATCTCCAAACCAAATTATAATAAAATGAAACACCGGCAACAAAGCTAAACTTATCACCACTTAATTTGAACGCAGCTTATCCACCCACTAACTGACAATGAATGGAGGTGACAAGAAAACGAAGATTCCAAAAAAAAAAAGATGTTAAGGGAAGAAATATAATTTATACAACTCAGAACTGTCTGAATTCCTGTCTTAAGGTGCCGGGTTCGCGCGCGAGACCGCGACAGGAGACCGAGACAGGAGACCGCGACACGGCCCGCGACCAGGGATTGTTTACCGTATCTGTCTCCTGTCGCTGCCTCGCTCGCGAACTGCCGCTCATACATTGCCTAATGTTAAGTACTGTCGCGGTCTCCTGTCGCGGTCTCCTGTCGCGGTCACCTGTCGCTGTCTCTTGTCGCTGTCTCGCGCGCGAACCGGCACCATTAAGCTGCCTGTCGACAGGAGCGGAGCGGATCGAGGTTGTAGATCGGAGATAAGGATTGTACTAAATCTCCGCTCCTCTTTCGTAGTGCATTGTTGTTGGTTAATATTTCTCCATTCTTCCGCTCTGCAGACACCGCTCCTGTGGACAGGCAGCCTTACCGCCGACGATAAAGCTAGCTATCTACTAATATTTTGCTTAGAAAAAAAGGAAAGCTTAGTCCTGTATAGAAATTGGGCATACATATTTTGTATTGAAGTTTAGTCGCCTCTATTGTAGGAACACGGAACTATTTCCTTCTTTTATTTCTTTATATCAGCCCATAGTGTCCCACTGCGGGGCAAAGGCCTCCCTCCACCTCATTCCACTTCTCACGGCTTTCTGCGACCGTGGTCCAGTCCTTCATGAAGCGGTCGTAGTCATTTCGCCATCTTCCCTTGGGCCCACCGCGACGTCGAGTTCTCCCTTTTGGCACCCAATCGGATGTATGTTTTGCCCAGTGATTGTATGGCATTCGACATACGTGGCCGGCCCAGTCCCATTTCAGCTTTTTTTTTAGCGTGGTAAAATCATCAAATGAGTCCTCCCACACTGGGCAGGGCGGGAGGGACTGTCAGACTTGTACTGACTAAAATCCACGGTGTCCTTCAATAGCCCTTTATGTTCCGGGGTCACGGTAATGAGATAAGTCCCACGACCCCGGCAGGCTTTTTTTTTATCGTGGTAAAATCATCAAATGGGTCCTCCCACCCCGGGCAGGGCGGGAGGGACTGTCAGACTTGTACTGACTAAAATCCACGGTGTCCTTCGATAGCCCTTTATGTTCCAGGGTCACGGTAATGAGATAAGTCCCGCGACCCCGGCAGGCTTTGGTGCTCTAGAGAGGGGGCCCCGTCATCATGCTGACGCTCTTTGAGGCGCGCGTGGAACACAACGCGCCGTCGACCCGGGCATGGTCCATGGTCGGGCAGCGAGTTGCCCTTTACTCGCCGCCCGCATGCCCGCGCCTACGGTGGCCGGAGATCGTCTTGCGACGTCCGTCGCCGTGGGCGTCCACCACTGCGGGTGGGGCGGAGGGAGGACACTGTCCTCTCTCTCACGCGGCCCGCCTCCTCCTTCGCGAGCATTACTGCTTCGCAGAAGGAGGCGACCGCTTCCCACTCCGTCTCGCCCCGCAGCATGGCCGCAAACAATGCCGGGCGCGAGAGGTCTCCGCCTATCGCCGCCGTGAGGACACGTCGGTGCTCTGCCCAAGCGGGGCAGTCTTGCACCGTATGCTCTACTGTGTCCTCCGGGCGATCTTCGCAGTGGTGACACCCAGGCGTTTCCTCCTTTCTCCTTAGACACCTCCCGAAACTTCCGTGTCCGGACCCCGGCAGGCTTTGGCCCTCTAGAGGGGGGCCCCGTCATTATGCTGACGCTCTTTGAGGCGCGCGTGGAACACAACGCGCCGTCGACCCGGGCATGGTCCATGGTCGGGCAGCGAGTTGCCCTTTACACGCCGCCCGCATGCCCGCGCCTACGGGGGCCGGAGATCGTCTTGCGACGTCCGTCGCCGTGGGCGTCCACCACCGCGGGTAGGGCGGAGGGAGGACATTGTCCTCTCCCTCACGCGGCCCGCCTCCGCACTTCGTCTCGCTCCGCAGCATGGCCTCGACCAATGTCGGGCGCGAGAGGTCTCCGCCTATCGCCGCCGTGAGGACACGTCGGTGCTATGCCCAAGCGGAGTAGTCTTGCACCGTTTGCTGTACTGTGTTCTCCGGGCGATCTTCGCAGTGGTGACACCCAGGCGTTTCCTCCTTTCTTCTCAGACACAGGTAACTCCCGAAACTTCCGTGTCCGGTGAGGACCTGCGCCATGCGGTAGGTTAGGACGCCGTGACGCCTATCCATCCAGCCACTCCTCAAAGAAGGGTCTTACCGCCGCGATTGCGGCGTGCCCGTTCGTCGGTTGCGACAATCGTCCCATCCATACTGCCCTGAGATCGCGGCCGGACCTCATCCCGCCGCGCCTCGACTTCTCGAGGTAGCGGGGATACACCCCGGCGCCGAGTCTCATTTCAGCTTGGCAGATTTTTCTCCCACATCGGCAATTTGCATCAAGGAACGCAGTACTGTGTTTCTTATGATATGCGGTCTGAAAGTTTGATTCCCAAAATACTGCGTTCCATGCGTCGCTGACAAACCGCGAGTGTGGACTTCTGAAGATTTGTCAAAGACCAAGTTTGTGCACCGTACGTGAGGATGGGGAGGATGCAAACGTCCAATCTTCTCAAAAGTTTAATTTATGCCACAATAACGCGCCTAGCCTCTGATATTAAATTATGTCTATTTCAGTTTATGACAGGCTCATTAGCTGTAATTATTTACAATTGTTTTATTTTTAATCTAATTTATAAACAGATTTATGTAAAACATTTTAGAACAGAGTATTTACATTTTTCCTACGCATTTAATCTAGGTCAGCCAGACTGTTATTCGGTCCTAAAATAATTACAAAGAATCAAAACTAAATGGTTTTAGCAAATATTATTTTTCATTTTACCTTTATATCCGTAGATCTTCTGATTACCCTTGTTTTAAACTTAGTCGGCTTTATTACAAAACGTGGTTTAACTTAGACCAAGCTTTAAATCAAAAATCAATTTTTGAATTTCGAACTTTATTCCAACTGCTATAAAATTCTAAAATGCACATTGACAACTTAGACCGGGATCTAAACTCGGTTTTTGTATTAATAATTTTACAACAGTAGAAATAAAGTTCGAAATTCAAAAATTCATTTTTGATTTAAACCTTGGTCTAAGTTAAACCACGTTTTGTAATAAAGCCGAGTGTGTTTGATCTCACTAAGTAATAATCTCCAGACTCTAGAAATTAATTTATAAAAAAAAACACGTAATAAGTAATTTACTTTTGTTAGATCAACTTTTAAATTTACTATTTACTAATGCGGCTCTTTATTATGAATTTCAACAGTTAAAATTTTCCTTTAATTTCCCTTAAATACAAAACGACATCTAAAAATAACGATATTGTTAGAATTTCAACTCTTGATAAAGAACGGAGCATTTAAAAATAAACTTTTTGAAAAAAAAGGAACTGACTCCAAAATCAAACATTCGGAAGTCGGTGGCTTAGTTTTTCATTATTTTATTGACTATGGCCACCGACTTCCGAAAGACAAGTTATTTTACATTTTTTTTGTGTTTGGTTTTGAAGTCAGTTCCTTTTTTTCCAAAAAAATATTCTTTCGAGTTGAGATTGGCATCTTTGAACACTAATCTGAAAATCGCATCAAAATCGGTCCAGCCAAACGCGAGATAATCGCGGACAAACATACAATCATCTTTGAAAATCTACAATCCAATAAGCAAAACGGCATCCATGCGGGCAATGTGACGGGACATCCATTATTGTTATTATTGAAACTTTCTCCAGAATATAACAAACACTTTTCTGAAAACCGCATCATAATCGATTCAGCCAAACGCGAGATAACCGCGTACAAACATACAATCGTCTTTGAAAATCTACAATCCAATAAGCAAAACGGGATCCATGCGGGCAATTTGACGGGATATCCATTTTTGTTATAATATTAAATGAAAACTTTCTTAAAAATCTAACAGATCGGTATTAGGTGTTGCTTACTCTTAGTGAAAAAAGGGAAAGCCTTTCCAATTTAAAAAAAAAGCCGTATCGTGCGACCTAGTTACAATAATTGTCCTAGTTACAATAAGTCTTATGTTCACAGAAAGCACCCAAACTACACTTTCTCCATAAAAAAGCCTGACATCGAGCACTCCAGACATAACTGCTTCATACTAGGTGTCCCAATGCACCTGTTTGATTATTACCTATCACCTGACAACTGGCCCCTAAATACATCACTTCAAGAATGGTTCACCTTCAAGAATGCGATGAAAAAAGCGCAATCCACTGAAACGAATAAATCATTTTTTCGTGAGAAAAACTAAAAAACTAGATATGATTTTCTACCAAAACGTCCGGGGATTGAAGTCGCGACGTTCTGAAACTAAGAATCTATTACACACTTTCCCAAGTAACCTACTCGCTTTAACAGAAACTAGACTCGATGATAGCGTTTTTGACTCAGAGGTGTTCCCGCAAGAATATGCCGTGCTGCGATGTGACCGAGTGGGGCGGGGCGGCGGTGGCGTGCTGCTGGCCGCGCGCTCGCCCTACTCACTCACACGGTTGGACTGCAAATCGGAACAGTGCGACGAAATAATAAGTGCAATAGTTACTAAAGGTCGTTTACGCTTCGTCTGTTGTGTTGTCTATTTACCTCCCAATGTGCCTGATTCTAGATATTATTCTATATTTAACTGTATAAGAAGTATTGTGTGTAACATAAGCAAACTACCTGTAATAATATTAGGAGACTTTAATCTTTGCTCAGCTAGTGCAACTATAAATAATGATTTTGAATTGTTTCTTTCGGAATGTAATTTACTGCAAGAAAACATAATTTTAAATGATCTTGGCAGAATGTTAGACCTTATTTTGGTTAACTCGTGTGTGGCAGGAGTCTCAGTTTCAGTATGTTCCGGCATTGTGTCACCTGAAGTACATCACAAACCTTTAGATATCTCCATCAATATTAACACACCTTATACCAGTCCAAACATCAGTAACACCTACTGTTTAAATAATTCGACCACTAGTACAAGATTAATGCGAAACTTTCGTAAGGCAGACTTTCTATCATTATACACGGAACTAGCTGATATAGACTGGGAGCCAGTGCGCTCTTGTGATGATGTAAATGTTGCTGTTGAAACCTTTTATGGGTTAATCAATAGTGTTATCTGTCAAACTGTCCCTCTTAAACAGAATAAAGCAGTAAAACTGCACTACCCAAAATGGTTTACACCTGCCTCTATTAAATTTAATAATCTAAAAAATCATTATCACAAACTATACAAACAAAATAATAAAAACCAATTAAATTACGCATTTTTTTCATACTACAGACGCTTATTAAAGAGAAGTACGGAGGCTGATTATGCCTCATATACAGACCGCATCCAATCCAACATCAAGCGTGATCCGAAAACTTTTTGGAGCTTTGTGAAAAATAACAGACAAAATAATGAACAGGCTACTTTTGGTGACATGTCACCGACGCAAGTAGCGGATGCATTTTCAAAATATTTTAGTAGCGTTTTCTTACCGAATTTACCATCATTGGATCCCGAAGTTGCTCTTGCAGCAGCAAATGCATCTCTTAACTGCGCATCTCAACTGGTAAATATAGAGCGCATACAAGAATCTGATGTGCGCGGTGCTATGGCTCGGCTACCCCCTAAATCAACTCAAGGACCGGATGGAATACCTCAGTTCATAGTTAAGGATGGATGCGATATTTTTAAACTGCCTTTAACATTTATTTTCAACTTATCTATTTCTTCCAATATTTATCCAACTGAATGGAAAACATCTAGAGTGCTCCCAGTTCATAAAAGCGGTCCGAAAAGTGAAATAGGAAATTATAGACCAATAGCAGTATTATCCATCTTTGGTAAAATATTTGAATCAGTACTCTATAAAAAAATATATAAACAACTACGACGGTGGTTCGTTGACGAGCAGCATGGATTTCTGTCAAATCGTTCAACCACGTCTAATTTGCTCAATATAACTACGTTATTAGCAGAAAATATTTGTCACAAAAAGCAAACCGATGTAGCCTATTTTGACTTTCAGAAGGCTTTTGACCGGGTTGACAACGACATTCTTTTAAGTAAACTAGCAATGGCCGGTTTCTCCGTATCGCTGCTTAAATTTTTTGCGAATTACCTGCACGGGCGCAAACAGTATGTTACTTATCAATATGCCGATTCCGAACGTTACTCGGTCACTTCTGGCATAGGACAAGGCACTAATCTCGGGCCTCTATTTTTTCTAATAGTTATTAACGATCTACCTACATATATAAAACATTCCACAGTTTTAATGTACGCTGATGATCTCAAAGTAGCTTTTCCAATAGTTAACCCTAGTGATACAGCCATACTTCAGCTTGATATCGACAATATTCACGCTTGGAGTATAGTAAACAACCTCAACCTTAATATCAGTAAATGCGCTATCATGACTTTCTCAAAATCCACACAACCCATACACAACACCTACACTTTGAATAACGAGCCCTTAAAACGTGTTACAACGATACGTGATCTAGGTACAAACTTTGATCCACACCTAACCTTCAACCAGCATATACTTCAGACCTGTAACAAATCCCGAAAAACCTTAGGTTTTGTGCTGCGTCAGGCCAAAATTTTTAATAATAGGCAAGCTATAACCCTCTTATACAACTCATACATTCGTAGCATACTTGAAACCAATAGTATAATCTGGAACCCGCATGAGAAAGCCTACACATTAGCCATCGAGAAGATCCAAAAGTCTTTTACACGATATCTTTATTTAAAATTGTATGGGTATTATCCGTACCTGTATCCTACACCATTTGTGCTAGGTATGGTAACCTACCAATGCTTAGAAGTCAGAAGAAATCTTGCCACGGTTAAATATTTCATCCGCCTTATTCGTGGTTTCCACTTCAACTCTTCGCTCTTACAGTACATTTCCTTCAATATCCCTCTACCTATCCGTCATACACTTCGCCCTCGGCAACGTCCTTTATTTTTTGTCCCTCAAACATCCAAATCCCTCAAGACCAGTCCATTATATGTAGCACTGACACTTATAAACAATATTTTATCATTTGATGATACATTAGATATCTTTGCAACTACTGAGCTGACATTCCTTAGCACTGCTACTCGTTACCTGGAGTCTATTGTTGCCCCTAGTACAATTCCGTTTAATTAATTATTGTTAATTTTTATTAAGCATTTTTTTCACAATTGTTCATTGATTTTTTATTTAATGTTACATTCATAATAATTTCTGTTTGTCACATAATGATAAACTTATTATTTCTAATGTTTTGTTTATATGTATTTAGAAGCCCACATGTCAATATGTTTAATTTGTTCTTCTTAATTAATGGTTTATGTTTACTATGTACGGACCTATAACTTGTGTGTGTGGTTTTAAACTGTTAAATTCAAGTTGGTTGTTATAAATAAATAAATAAATAAAATAAATAAAATTGTGTACCTATCGTTACGATACATCTTTGCAATATCATGATCAGGTCTCAGCGGATCTAGACTTTTCATCGCCTAGTACTTAGCTCGCCACGCACGTATTCAGAGTCAACTAACTGAAATGGGTTCCCTCTCGAGGTACTTATACAGAGCAAAGGTTACCAACCTGTCACTGAGAGGATTATTAGCTCGCAAGCCTTGAACAGGAGGGCTACACGTTTTGTTAAGGATTTACTGTACAGGTGGATATGTTTTTGGAATGTAAATATTTTATTGCAAATCCAGTTTCGAAGCGAAATCTAGAACGAAAAGATAACTCGTAACGGTTATATTCAACTCTGTAGAGCTCTGCCTTTTAAAAGAGCAAGCACAAAAAAATCCAGTCCCCTCGTCGAAAGTTGGGGCAAGAATCTCAACAGACCTTCGACTGCTCACGTCGACGCTTACCTACATCAAACGGACGATATTTCAGTCCAACTTACTGCCATAAAAAGTGGAAAGTTCCCACCTTTGCATAAATAGAAGGTACCGTCCGTAAAGTACGCAGATGAACACGCGCCCGATAGTCCCACCCTTATCGATGTTTATCTCTACACTGGACAGTCTTTCGGGGTCGACGGATCGAGTCCGTCCGCCCGAAGGATTTGCCCACTTTTATCCCGAATTTATTGTTTGTCCTCTTTAATGGGATATGCGGGGATACTGACCGCCCCTGGGATTATGTTTGTTAATAGATGCTGCCTTGTTACGCACAGATTTCGGGACTTGAAATCACAGATTTAGACGCGAGACTAAAGGTTGACTACGACAAATGAGAGCCGAAGGTGCCCTTTGTTGTCCATAAAGAACGTTACGTTTTTTGTTGTATTTTTTTGGGTTTGGATTAAAAATATATAAGATTAAATTCGAACACCAACTTTTGAATTTGACATGTTAGTTCTGCCATGTCGCTACGATCTGGATTATATTTGATTTCTACAGAAACACGTCCGTATACACGAATTTTTCGAATAAAATTCAATGTATATTCAAAGTGAGAAGCGCGTCTATTTTCATTCAAATACAAAATATGTAGTAGTAGTCGTCGATGCAGGAATAGTTGTGTCCGATTGTGTCAATACAACCCGCGTCCAACTTTTTGTTTAACTTTGTTGTTGGGTATTCACAATTTTCGCTCAACGTGGCGGGGATCAGCGACCTAATTGATACGGACGACGGGAAATCGTTAGCATTAAATTAAACAGCATCCAGATGAACTGTGGACCCGTTCAGATCCGTTCGAATTTGTTTCAATGCGTGGAACGAGCGACGTTGAACTGCAGACAAAATTAGTTTTAAAACGAACCCATTTTGTCGATGTTCGCAATTTTATAGTAAACTTTTTGGACATCGTTGTAAAAAACCTGTACCTACCTAATGTATAAGGTAGGCAACTCTCTTTAAAAGCCAGAATCAATCTTTGACCCCTTCTTAATCCACAATTATTTTCTCAGATTTGTAGTAACAAGAGTTATCTGTTAGCTAAGTACGTGGTTCACTACAGACCATCGACGCGGTACACATTCGGTAGTATAGCGAGGAGGCAGCCGCCACCCAGCGTGTTTGAGTTCACTCCCGCACAAAGCGAGCACTATTCAACCAGGCTGTGAATGTTGGTCACGGCTGATCGGTTTGTACTTACATTATTTTTTCGGATTTAGCTGTTTTTCTTTCGGTAATAGTTTCTTTTGCTATGCGTGTTCTGAGAATGTTTTAATAGGATAAAACAGCAAACTTTATAATGATTTCGAAAGTAACATACAACGGATGCACAAAACACACAGAGACACAATAATAAACATAGTATTGGAAAAGAATACATATGAGATACGTATATTAAAAAATACACTAAAACTAAAGCTTATAATGCTGTGAACACGCTTAGAATAATAAAACTTTAAACAACATGACTTTCTAACTAAAACAAGAGAGCAACATCATAGAAAAACATAAATAAAGAAATAATAAAATTCATGCTAACTTGGAATATAATTAAAATATCTGCAAACATATGCTATTTCACAAAGAACTCATAAACACGGGACTCATTAATAATAAAAGAGAATATGAAATACTCGTATATTCTCATACAATGTATACATCAGACGTTATACCGGGATACATTACAGCGAAGACAACAACACTGTAATACGATACTCGTGCTGCTAAGTACTTCGCTCACGAACCGAATCACACACGAGCACGAGTACGAAACACAAAAAAGATTCAACGCTCGGCGTTAATGACGGTAACAAAGCTGAATCGATACAAAACTAATAAAGTCAATCGAGAACTAAACGATTGGGAGGCGATACGGCAAATAGGTCGCGGAATAAAGATACGGTACCTACGTGACCAGGGTCGGTATACCGAGTCGATTCGATACTGACGAACGATCGCGAGGATCGATTGTGATAGGCGAAGTTTCGATTTTGAATTTGTAGGTTCACGCCCTAAGCGGCACTTGATTGGGACCGTCAGATTTGGGTTGCACGTTCGGGTTAAAAGTGCAATATTAACACGCCACACGGACTAGCGTGACTGACTTGTACAAACATAATCAGCTGTCGGTGTCGTGATGAATTCGTGTTTGTTTTGTGGCCTACCTATCTAAATTATGATAGAACAGTTTACGTTCTGATTGACTATCAAAAGTGTTTTAAATGAAGAAACAAACAACTGTGCGTGTTTAAACAAGATCAAGAACTGTAGGAATCGTCGATACTTATACAAAGTGGTCAACGACCTTCGGGGATGATTTAGGGCAATTTGCTGTTAACAGTTCGTTAAATCGACCTTCGATGAAGGTTCCCTTTGAAGACAGTAAGACTGTCGAATGTAATGTAAAAAAAATACAGTTTTGTATAATCTGGGAGGTATCTGGCTCAGTTTCAGTTACATGAAAACTTCATTACTGGAGCCTAGTCCCATCCTGTAAGCTGCTCAGCAAAATAAATAAACACGTCGAACAACGTATCCGCAGCACAGAAAATCCATTTTTATATATAAACTCGCAAATCAGATAATCCAAATTGGTTTTTAGACGTAAACTCAATTTTGACATGTATTTTACTTTATCGCGGAGGGAGATAAATTGAGTGAGATACCGCTCGAAGTGTGGCGAAGTGTGAATGCTGCGAAATATGTATATCTAGTGAAAGTCAGGAAATTTGGTCGAAGTATTAATAGATAGTCTGGTGGCGATCGACAGCTGGCTCAGTTCCTCTTGGGTTCCGAGGAAATTGTGATGGGAGGATTATTTATATTGAATTTCTAGCAGCAAGATAAGTTTTTGATAAATAATGGTTCTCTCATGGACGTACTTTTAACAAAATTTCACCTTGTTTAATATCTATACTTTCAAAGCAACACCGAAATTACCAGAGAACGCGATAAATGCCAAGCACATCGTTGCAAAAAATGTGAAAACTCGAAAAAATATCTTGCTTCCAAAATAAAATAGGTTCATAAAGAAATATTTTTCGCTTGTTTTATGTGGTGGTGTAGTAAAAAAAGCTATGATGGACTTTATTTTGGGAAATTCAAGGAAACTACTTTACTAAACTTTCATTCAATTTGAAGTGATTTATGAGCGACATAAGTCGAGTATGGACAACCGACACTAATGGCTTGTTTAATTTAAATTATCTGCATGAACTGGTGGCAAACTAATTTAGAAAATAAACGAAAGCTCAACATTATTGCAATAAAATTCTCAGTATCATTTAAAACGGTGACAAAAAGCAGGTGAAAAATACGTTTAAAAGAAATAAAAAGCGAAGTTTTCAGAGAAACGTCCATTAGTAGCACGAGTTTAGAATAATTAAACCCTGCTAGACCCTAAAAGGCACATTTTTCTATTTTTCTCTTGGTTAAAAAGTGCATGACGAAAGTAATCATGGTTCAACAACGATAATTTTAAAGGTCTTGAACTAAGAACGAATGCTCATTTTCACTGGCTCAAGCGAAAACTAAATGTTATTACACTATTGGAAAAATTCTAGGCGCTGACCCGACCGTTCAAAATCCAACAGTGCACTTCTAATAAGACATTAATTTAGGTCTTGCCCAGTCTAAGTAAAAACAGTTCGCATGCCTATCTGTAGATAGTATCGTAGATTTCTTCACTGAACCATGATAATGAAAACTAATGGTTATGATAGTTTGACTTTCGACCCTTGACCTTGAGAGGGCTGCATGTGGAATCGACATTTATGGCAAAAATAAACCACAGTAAAAAACCCAAAAAGTAATGCATCCGTGAACCTAAATGTTTGCTTTAATAAAAACAACTTTGTTCACGCCAAAAACGTTGTCGTCCCTTTCTGGCAAACGGTAGCGGCCATTGGTTGAAAAGCGACATGACCTTCGAAGATACAAGGACAGTAACCGTCTTTTTAATTAATGCGCATGAGAGCTTACATCAGTACGCATTTGATCGCCACCCGCTTCGCACCGCTAATATAAAGAAAAAAGCGTTCAGCTTCGTGATCTCGGGAGTTCGCGTTTCGGTCGCCAACCAGCTCCAGGCCAGACGGAAGGATCAGCGCCGAGAAGACCAAAGGTTAGTGCCAAACCGTATAGCTTTTCCGGGAACCAACAGGCGAACCAACCCTCATCTCATAAAAAATTATTAAAATCAATTTTCACCCAATAACGCTTCACCATATTTAATGGCACTTCGGACCGGATATTGGAACCAGAATCCTATATTTTCCTAATAATCCATAATATAATCCTATAATTTCATTTAATCCTATTATATTCATTAATATAGAATATACCTACCTTTCTAGTAGTACATTCCAGAACAGTCATTACGACTTACCCGCTAATTATCTAATAGCGAGATAGTTGAATATTATATCTAGAATTTGCTTGTTCAGTGCTATAATCAAAGTACCTACTTACTTTCGACAAAATGTCGACGCAAATTAAAATAAAAATGGTCATTGCTAAGAAACAAGCCACCTTTGCAAAATTAAATGGATATTTTGAATCCTCTAAAAGGCTTATAACGTCTTCAACAATTAATACGAGAAGCATAGGGGAATTCTTAGCAGAGACGTCAAACATAGGCAAATTATATGATGATTTCGTGAAGTTGTGTGACGAGCATAATGAATGGTTATTGAAGGCGGACCCGGACTGCGAAATCAGTTTCAGTGACTGGAGCGCATTTGAAACACTATATTCGCAAGTTAAATATAAACGAGATGAATTAATTCATTCGCAAAGTGCGCAAGTAGTCAGTGTACCCACATCTGCCAATTATTCGTGCAGGCTCCCGGCTTTGGAACTTTTAAGCTTTGCGGGTCAGCCAGAATCGTGGCCATTGTTTTATCAATGTTTTAAGACGAACGTTCACGATAATAAAACCTTGACCGACGGCCAGCGAGTACAATATCTGGTGGGGAAATTAAGTGGAGTCGCACTTAATGTGTTCGCGGGAATATTGCCCAATGAGGACAATTATTCCACTATTTGGGACTCATTAGTAACAAAATACCAAGACAAGAGGTTACTTGGGTCAACATATTTAAATAATATAATGGATATAAAACGAGCTTCTTTAATTCAGGTTTCAGACCTTGAAGTCGCTGAGTTTGCGATTATTCGCGAGTTACAGAACAAATACTTTGCCGCTGAATTAAACAACATTAAAAAAGGTAACCTGCCCTCACCTTCATTGAGGAAACTTAGTCCGTTCATAGATAAAAACGGTTTGCTTCGAGTTGGTGGTCGACTGACAAACGCTCAGATACCATTTGAAAATCGGCATCCATTGCTGCTTCCACGTCGCCATCAACTGGTGGACCTTTTGATAGATGACTGTCATCGATCCAATTGCCATACTGGTTCCCACCTTCTCATGTCATTGTTAAGGCAACGCTATTGGATCATTTCCGCTCGAAATATTATTCGACAACGCATACGTCAATGTAACTTTTGTTTCAAGGTTGCCCCCTCTCATCCCACGCCTATGATGTCAAGCCTACCTCCGGCACGTGTACAAGAAGCCAAGGCCTTTACTCACACAGGGGTAGATTACGCTGGGCCGATAGCTATCACTATGACACGCAAGCGGGGCGTTAGAAGTCAAAAGGCTTATATCTGCGTTTTTGTGTGCCTGACTACCAAGGCCATACATATTGAGATTGCATCGGACTTGAGTTCGGAGACGTTCTTGGACGCTTTAAAGCGTTTTCTGTCACGACGAGGGCCAATATCTGTCCTGTATTCCGATAACGGAACAAATTTTATTGGGGCAAAGCGTCAGCTAGACGAGTTATATACGTTTCTAGCTTCTAAAGATACGTCTACTGCATTCAAAACGGAACTAAACAACCGTAAAATTACATGGCGGAATATTCCCGCGCGCGCCCCCCACTGGGGAGGAATTTGGGAAAGCAATATAAAATGCATAAAAACCCATTTATATCGTTGCATCGGGCAACAATTACTGTGCTACGAAGAATTATTAACAGTGTTGACTCAAATAGAGTGTATTTTAAATTCGCGTCCATTGTGTTTGCTGTCTGATCAGCCGCACACCATTTTGACTCCCGCTCACTTCCTCAACACTATCCCGCTGCAGTCGTTGCCAGCTTGCGAGGTGGACGCATCCGTGAGCCTTCATAGTAGGAAAAAATTATTAGATAGCTTAGTCCAAAGTTACTGGAAAAGGTGGCACTTAGATTATCTGCACACTCTCCAGTTAAGACAAAATTGGAATACTCCTGAGGTAACCATTCAGCCAGGTACACTTGTTCTCGTTCACCAAGATGACGCTCCACCACTTCGCTGGCCTACGGGCATCATTGAACAGGTATACCCTGGCAGGGACGGAGTCGCGCGTGTTGCGTTGGTACGCACGACAAATGGAACTTTCAAACGTCCTGTCGTTAAACTGTGCCCACTTCCGTCCCAATAATTTAACTTAATTTAACATAGCCTAACTTATCTTTATTCGTCTTAATTCATTGATAGCACAGATACAATCGCTCTACATACCTACTCGTATCTTTACATGTACATAATATATATATATTCAACTTGTGCGCTACCACATTGCTAATATTCCCATTTGCTTCCTTGTATCCATCCTACTCCTGTTATCGCAGCATCCGCCTTTTTTGTTTTGTCTTTCGTAAATCCTAAGGATTTCCAAAGGGGGGAGGATGTTCACGCCAAAAACGTTGTCGTCCCTTTCTGGCAAACGGTAGCGGCCATTGGTTGAAAAGCGACATGACCTTCGAAGATACAAGGACAGTAACCGTCTTTTTAATTAATGCGCATGAGAGCTTACATCAGTACGCATTTGATCGCCACCCGCTTCGCACCGCTAATATAAAGAAAAAAGCGTTCAGCTTCGTGATCTCGGGAGTTCGCGTTTCGGTCGCCAACCAGCTCCAGGCCAGACGGAAGGATCAGCGCCGAGAAGACCAAAGGTTAGTGCCAAACCGTATAGCTTTTCCGGGAACCAACAGGCGAACCAACCCTCATCTCATAAAAAATTATTAAAATCAATTTTCACCCAATAACGCTTCACCAAACTTGTTAGATTTTCAGCACCTATTATTTCAAATTCCAATATTGGATTTAATTCTAATGTTCCAAATATTTTAAGCATTTTCTGAAATATCACTTTAGTATTGGTAAAATTGGCTTAACACTCATTCTAAAGGTTACAATGGCACTCGAAAATAGTAGGTATGTGGAAGGATATTGGAGAAAACTTTGTACAGTAGTGAGATATTGAAAAAGAAACTATAAATTCTTGTCTCTAAGTAAACTAATCCCTAATTTTCTAATTTATAGAACACTGTGCTACTGCCACTTGACTTATGAACATAAGCAATTTGTTTTGATAGGTCTCCGTTCCGGAGGTACATATTCCCCGAAGAGAAAGCTATATCCGATATCGAGCAACAGTCTAGATATTCTTCAGCATCCAGTTCCAATATGATTGCACTCGATGCCGTAGCGACCAAGCGACTAAATTCTAGACTAAAATTTTGGAACTGGTATCGGTAGTGGAACTGCAACCATGCGCTTGACTACATAGTTTCATGTACCTATTAAATATTAAATTGAAGCTAGCCTATAAGGGCGAATTGTTTGATCAGTAATTTAACAAACTATTGTTAAAATCCCACATTTTTTAAACATTTATTAAAACATACAGTTACTTTATCTATTGTTCAATCTCCTGCCACCGTATACGGGTGGCGAGTAATGGGCAACGCGCTGTCCGACCATGGACCATGCCCGGGTCGACCGACGGCGCGCGCCTCAAGGAGTGTCAGCACGATGACGGGGCCCGCCCTAGAGGGCCAGAGCCTGCCGGAATTAACGAATACCGTGACCCCGGAACGTAAAGTACTATTGAAGAACACCGTGGATTTTAATCAGTACAAGTCTGACAGTCCCTCCTGCCCTGCCCGGGGTGGGAGGACTCATTTGATAATTTTACCACGATAAAAAAAGTCTGCTAGCCACATTTATAAAAGAGAGTTACTCAATTTCTGTTTCTAATCAGATACGTAGTTACTCTATGTAAATTACATATATGCTTATACTTAAATTCAACATCAATATATATTTCACTGAGAAAAACCTTAGCAGACGATGATGTTTTGATTCATTCTTTAAATAAAGATGCCAAATAGATTGCTTCTGGACGAACAGATAAAAATAGAAGTAACAAAACTCACGTCACTATTCGATCATTCACATATAAGTAGGTATACCTCTTTCGACCCATTCACCTTCGAGAAGGCCTCCCAAAAATCTGCGATCAACAATCGTGACGTAATTTACTGCGCACAATGTATTGGATCAGACCTTATTTTAATAAATTCGAGTGAGCAGCGCAGAAAAAAGTAAAGAATTTGTTCACAAAACGCCGCCCTTGATAAGTGGCACAAAAGATAGTAAGTGGACATTCTATTCGGTTCGGCCGAATCGCTTCGATTGCTGTATCTGCAGACCTTGGGAGCTGGTGTAAGCTACAAGAATGGAGCTTTATTGGACATTTCATTGCATTTCTCCTATTTAATATGTGCATCATCAAGTATTCTGTTCACAAAGCGGACAGAAAATATTATGAAGACCACAAGATCGAGCTGTCGCTTACTACCGGTCCTATTATCAATCTATCGAGCCTATGTTCAGCAGTGGAGGTCTTACTGCTAATATAATGATGATGATGAAAGTATTCAGTTAACCTCCTAATACAAACGTCATACTCGTTATTCATCAATTCCTCTGGCGTTATCAGAATTACCTAAAATAAATAATAATAATAATAATAGTATTCTACAATACTGTCACACAACGCCATCTAGTCCCAAGCTAAGCAGAGCTTGTGTTATGGGTGCTAGACAACTGATAAACATATTCAAAATACATAAATATTATAGATAAATTGCACCCAGACACAGAACAAATAATCGTGCTTATCACACAGACATATGTCCTGGGTGGGAATCGAACCCACGACCTCCGGTATAGCAGTCAGGGTCACTAACCACTAGACCAACAGGCCTGTTAAAACTAAAACTGTTCATGTTCCTTATCATTCATTGCCCTACCCAGCAACGTCGAGAAACCGTTTTACATTTCAAATTAAACTATTTACATTAATATATCCAACTAACAAATCGGGTCTACTCTCTTTGTTATAATTGGTCAATGGTATAGTAATGAATGGTAATAAAAGTCTTCAAAAATTACCTTAAATTTTTCTATTATTGTCTATGCCAGTGCCCGGTTTATGACAATAAGCTCGCTCCTTAAGACTGACTTAACTGGTGAAATGTTAGCGTATTACAAGGTATACCACTGCCGCACTTTTTGGTGAATAGAGTCATGATGTTAAGATTGCATAACATATATTTTTTTTAAATCGCTCTCGCTCTCGCCTATCCCTTACAGCTAGGATTCCGATCACCTTTTTATCAGGTCAACGGTTAGGAACGTGGGTCACGCAACGCGGACCCGCCAGCACGAAGATGTCGCCAATGTATTAAATTATGTCCGAACACCCCCGGACAGACGGACACCTCCCGACAGTCGGACACCTTTGGACAGTACGAACCCGCTCTGGCTGGACGGAAATTTTGTTACATTTAATATTCTTGTCATGTGCATCATTGGAGACTCCAAAGAAATGAGTATTGAAACTCTTTTCTTTTTAATGAGGTGTTTGATAATTTTCTTAAGGTTTGATAGCTATCACAGGAATTCAATAAATTAGGGATTTTTAAACTAAAATCTTAAAAACCATTGGTTTCCCGTAACCTTAAAGTCAAGACGAAATCCTTTTTTACGCCAAGCATAAGTATAATTAACCTTAATGAAAATTAACCACAATTACAGAACAAACAATCCATTTAAAAAAAAAACTTTTTGAAAAAAAGGGAACCGACTTCAAAACCAAACACAAAAAACTGTAAAATAACTTTTCTTTCGGAAGTCGGTGGCTTTGTTTTTTATTTCATTGACTATGGCCACCGACTTCCGAAAGAAAAGTTATTTTACAGTTTTTTGAAAAGTTTTTTATTTTTTCCTTTTTAGTTTAGATATTCACCAAAAATCTGCATATAATCGGAGTCTTTGAAAATCTACAATCCTAGTAAGCAACAAAAACGGATCTATGCGAGCAACTTCAAGAGATATCCATTATTGTCATATACTAAAACTTTTCCCAGAATGTAACGAACACTTTTCTGAAAACCGCATCAAAATCGGTTCAGTCAAACGCGAGATAATCGCGGACAATCATACATACATACAAACAGGTCGAACTGAGAACCTACTTTTTTTTGAAGTCGGTTAAAAAGTCAGATGAATCAAAAAACATCAAATTAAATATCCATCCCATAAATAGGTACTTGCATTACAAGGTAGGTGAGCAATCAGTCACACATTACACGAGTCATTGGGCCAGCTCAATTCATTAGGGAGAGCCAGCGCCGATTGCCGTCCCTTCCCTACGCCATCGATAAAACAAATCTAAATCCTCATGCTGTTGACTTTCTTTCCATGATTTTATAGTTAATTTCGAGTTCAGGGTCTAAAACTTCCATTTCAAACAAAATTCTTAAAATTGATTCACCTTGTGAATTTATAGCAAGATCATTAACAATTCTTTTAAAATTCCAAATGGTTACGCGGACAACCAGAATTGCTTGTCATATTTTCAACATAGACTTATAGCATGCACTGTGCATTAGCTGGTTAAAATTGCCATACTGTCAAAAAAGAGCAAAATACAAATGTAGGATCATTTGTCTCTTTCTTGTATGACTTAGATAATGTCTTTACTGAAATTTCAAATAAAATTATTTACATTACGTAAGGAATTTTATTTGACATTTGACTAGGGAATTTTCCAAAGTCCATGCTACAAGTCCATGTGATATAACTTGCAATTCTGCTGGTGCTATTTTCTGAATATTAAAAGAATGGGGAAAGTCCAGGAAATTCGCTATGTAGCCGTTTAGCCGCTTTAGGAAGCCTTCCCTGAATGTCGAAGCTCCTTTTAAATGCTGGTTTTTCCAATCGGCTGTTGAAAGTACTTCTGTGTAGTTTATTCTAGAAAGTTAATTAGCTTACTAAGACCTAGCAAAAGTTTGTCTTGGAAAAGTTTGAAGTACCAGAGATATTTATAGCCAGAGTATTATCTAAGGGTGAAAGTTTTTGGATAAACATTTTGGGTAAATTTTGTTTAGAAAGTAATAACAGAAAAAAAAAACACGTAGACTCTGTTACTCATAAAATAACAGAGATATAAAATGGTTAAATTTTATAAACCCAACACAATGTTTTGTCACTAACTTAGTGGTAAACTAAAGCTTTCAGGCATAAAAGTGTTCTTTTAACTCTTTCATTTTATAACTTTCATTACTACGCCTTTCAAATAATAAATAATGCATTCAAATAAAAACGCAACAAAGTTCCCCTTTGTAGCGTTTGCTCAAGAGAGCACAATATTTTTCAAAATGGCTCTCATAGCCTGCACAGCGACGTTTAATGCAGAAATAGATGTTAATTTTGTTTTATTTTCTCTTGCAGAATATGAGCAAAGTTCGTTAAGCTTTTATTTTAAAACAGATAAAAAGCAGCGAAGAGAAAATAGAATTTATATTCATAGGAGTAATTAGTAGCACTAAACAGTGGTATCGTCATAACGTAACTAACCACACGCGTAACAAGCTACATTGATTTAAGCCACCCGCCCGAATATTGTTCACAAATTAAATTATAAACCTGGAGCCGAGCGCGCGGATACGAAACAGCGGATAGTGCCATTAATAACCACAACTTTATTCATAAAATGTTTCGAATACTAATGAAACTCAGTTATTACTTATCCACGACTATTAAATCCCGTTCTTGGAAGTTTCCCATTCATAACTTGTTTAATTTCAGAGTGAAGATCACGGCCCGCGCGCGTAATATGTTCAGGTGAATATTTTACCGGCTCCGGGAACTTTTACCCTTTCTTTTTACCACTTGTTCAGGATAAGACGTGACTTTTAATATCGCAGGTGGTTTCGTTCGCTTCGCTCCCGTCGCTCCGATCGCTCTCTCAGGTCGTGCAGCTCGCAGCGCTTTAATTCTGACGACGGATAACGTAACATTCAAAGTTTTGATGTTTAGTTGGATTCTGGAGTTTTTGCTTCAAGTGTACCTATGAATAGCTTGTACCAAAGTTTTGGATTACGATGTTATGAGAACTACAATTTAACTGTATTAGAAATTACCAAAAAATCTGTCTGATACATTATTCTGCGTTTGTGTGAAATATTTTCAGGTAATTCTAAACATCTTTGAAACGCGACCCTCATTCCTATTTGGCAGAACATCTCGAAACGCCGACGTCATTAAACGAGCCATCGGAAACAACAATATTATTCATCCATACAACTACCCCGCGTTTTTCTAAGTTGTAGTGGATTTTATTTGGAAGACAAACGTCGTCATTTCTGAAATGCGGATGAAATCTCGTGGGCAAGCAAATAGGGAATTATGTCGTCCATCGAGTGTCCTAAGGGTTGGTCGGTCTGATTCGATTTGCGAGCCTACGAGGGTTGTCCACATAAGTGTTTTGGACCCACGTCCAAGGGCGTGCTTGAATATGCAATCACATCTGTCGATACTAATGTATGGAGCCTTCAGGGAGATGAGATCTGACGCAGAGTCACTCCTTCACAACTTGCTAATTGTTACAATTTGATTGTGAGTTCATTATCCGTCAATTACCTCCAAATGCTTCCCGTTCTCGAGAATGGAGTCTCAGTATTTAATGCAAATATTAGCAGTGGCTTATATTTACGAAGGGATAAGATGGAAGCATAACGGAAATTGAATCTGTTTGGAAGTTATTTCTGAATGAGCCTGTCAGTGAAAATGTTTCAATCAGCAGTGTATTAGTCGTAAAATTAGGTATATATTTGTCGATTGCCTTCTTATCTATTATTAGATTTATAATACTTTTTGAATTAAATTATAATCGCAATGACGGACGCATGGTACTGACAGCATCAAAAGCACAGTTGGTATTTTTAGGCCCATAAACCCATAAAGGTCAAATAAAACCCAGCTGTTATGAAAGCTATTTTCCCAAGAAATATAACACGGACGGTTAAATAAACACGGTCTCTTAAGAACACACCCACACATTTCTCCTCACTGCTCTAATCTATTGCAGAGAAAACATTGACTTACTTGAAAAACATGAAAGCGTTGAAAGCACAAAGAATCTCGGCTAACTGTCAATCTAAGTGAAGTTTCATTCAAGATAGATAGCCGAGACTTTGTTAGAAATCTAGGAGTACTAGCTCAGATATAGAGGAAAGACAAATGGCGCTGGATTCCATTGGAGCAGGATAGGGAGGAAGGGACAAAGCTTTGGCAGAGGGTAAGTAATTTATCATAGAATAATATTGGATCAAGAGGTCTGTGCGCGGCCGAGCGGGCGCGCGCCGGCGCCGGCCTGCCCGACCGCTACCCAGGAACTGCGGTGCTTGGCTCTTGGGGACAAGCTATGAGAGATCGCGAATTGTAAAACAAAATGGTGACGATATAACAACATCAAAAATATGTTTTAGTGTAGAAAATAGGCATCTTTCTTGTACGAGTTTTTGAAAGGTAAATTACTTACGGCGCTGTTAACAGCAAAATTTCAATATAATTGTATCGGGTAATAGACTCATCTGGTACAGTAAACCATCAACGGGAGCAAAGACTGGAGATATTAAAGAAATTAAAAAAAAAGAAAAAATATTTGAAACTATTGATCTGAACCCGCTATGTCTCGTTACTTGCGCCTCTCCAATTTGTTCAGCCGAAACTTGAAATAACACGGTATCGGTGATCTTCGGAGCCCTAGCTCTGCAATACTGTCTTTATGTAGACTGGGCCTAGCCGTGCATAGTATGTTCGCCATGCCTATGACCAGCACCTACTTGAGTATTTAAGCTAGGCTTAGCCACGCGTTGTATATTTAAGCTTTGCCTAAATTCCTTAGTACTTAGTATTCGTAGTAGGCCAAGTCTCACCGTACAAACTATACTTCGTGAGCCAACTTCCTTCGTGCACACTATACAGAGTGTTCCCTCTATTATGTTATACAGAATGTTCTCGCTATATGTTACATAGGGTGTGTTCTGAAACTCGTGTTATTACCGATCCTGATACATCGGATTAGTTTAGAGTTGAGCTCGTGTTCAGAAATGCTCCTCTCGTAACATTAATGTGGTAGAATTCGAGACTTGAAATGTGGTTACGAGGTATACGGTTCTTGGGTATTGTGGTTTTCTATGGAATTTACACATAATTATAGTAGGATATCAGAAATAGCTCAGGACTACAAAATTGTTTTGGCAAATGGTAGACTTATAAATGCAATTTTGCTTGCACGTCTGTAGGACCTAAAAAATGGCACTCAGCATTATGTGCCAAGACTTATTAAACGCTTTCGTTCTTGTAACATAGTTTTCAACTTCCACGCAGACCAAGCCACATGTAAAAGCTAATGTTTTATAAGCAAAATGTGTATGTTATCCTCAGAATATATGATTTCTTTCAAACTTAGTTATATTCAAATTATAATTTGGTTGGTATCCCCGCTAACCCTTTACAAGTCTGAAAGCTAACAAAATACGAGCACATTTCTAGAATTATTCTCGTTCTACTTTTTATGCTGAAGAAATATATTATTCTAATCACGGAGGAGCTCTTTATTTCGTGTACTTGAAGAGGGACGCTTTAGAATAATGATAAAAAAGAGGCGTGAGGGCTCTGATCCGACGTCAAATTATGTCTGTTTGAAACTTTCCTACTCGAGATATTCCCTCGAACAAGGTGAACGGACTGCTGAGGACTGCGGATTTATTATTTATTTTTTAAAATTATATTAACGTTTCGCAGCTTTCGAGGGACTTCCGTTGTCTTTTCAGTCAGTTAATTTGCGTATTTTTGGTGCGCATTAAATTGAGCTTTTATTAACAACTGCATGAATCAATGTTATTGTTAAGACTAGAAAGATACTTGAAGAAAGTCTTTGAATGCTTATTGTAATTCTTTAAAGGATTTCTAACGCCTTGTCTGTATAATCGGAATGTCATTAAAGATGCGCAGATATTGTTAAATCATCATAATCTGCCTAGCTATTTCCCAAGTATGGAACTGTCAGCTTTAGAGGAATTCATGACTTTATAATAACAGGTCCACCGGTCATCCATGATGGCTGGCTGGCATGGCTTTGTTTTTTATTTTATTGACTATGGCCACCGATTTCCGAAAGAAAAGTTATTTTACACTATTTTGTGTTTGGTTTTGAAGTCGGTTCCCTTTTTTAAAAAGTTTTTTTTTTGTTATCCTTTTTAGTGGAGATAATATTCAAGAAAAAAACTCTTCGTAATCGGCATCTTTGAAAATCTACAATACTTGGAAAGTAGATTTTCAAAGACGCCGAGCAACAAAAACTGATCAATGCTTGCAACGTCACGAGATATCCATTATTGTTATATACTAAAACCTCTACAGAATATAATGAACACTTTTCTGAAAACCACATCAAAATCGGTTCAGCCAAAATCGAGATAATCGCGGACAAACATACATACATACATACAGGTCGAACTGAGAAACTACTTTTTTTTTAAGTCAGTTAATAAATGAAGATTTATTTTAATCCATGAAGGAAGTAATTTATTAATTTACTTCAGTGCAAAACGATCAGAGAGTAAACTATTTTCTAGAAACGCTTATTGAATAAATCCTTTTTCTAGGTAAAAGGAAGCTAGAATCAATATAAACCACATAAAAAGAAAAAGAAGTGACGTAAAAACCCTCATAAAATTACATAAAAGTGAAAAATAGTTTCCTTTTACAACTTCATGAAATCACTTCACCATTTTATGAAACATTTTCATCAGTTGTTAAAATAAATTCACGCAGTTATGAGCACTAGTTGTTTAACATAACGATCCGATGTTTTAATTATGTGGCAGTTGGTACCTACGAGTACATATTACGCTCGCGTAGTTGCAGCGGTAGCATATCGGTCGATGTGAAACCACTACCTTTAAAACTTTGAAATATTTATTTTGTAAAAAATACATATATCGAAATGATTTATAGATTACTATCGATATCGAACTACCCTGCACAGATGCTATAGCGATTTTTCAAGATAGAAAAAAATCATCACTCGCGTGCTTTAATTAACCGACTTCAAAAAAAGGAGGAGGTTCTCAATTCGGCCGGTATGTTTTTTGTTTTTTTTTTATGTATGTACAACGATTACGCCGAGGTTTCTAGTCCGATTAGTGTAATTCTTCTTTTGATCGATGCAGTATACTTTCCCATTGGTCCCATAAAAATTTCATCCAATTTGGTTCAGTACTTTTTATTTAGTGAGCATTTTTATTGATGGATGATGTGATGATCTTTGCTTTTTGAGTGTTTGTTACGCGATTACTCCGCCAATTGTGGACTGATTTTCAAAATTCTTTTTTTGTTGTACGAGGAATAGTTCACTTTACGGAACACTGCAAGTTTCATCAAAATCGGTTCAGCAGTTTTTGATAGGGAATTTTATTAGCTTATTGTGTACATGAGCTATGTTAATACCGGTGCTAAGGATTACCAAATTCTAGGGCACATGTAAGAAAATGATGTATTTGACAAGAATTTGGGTTGAATATTTAAACTAAAAAGAGTAAAATAAAAAACTTAAAAAAAAATTAACCGCCTTCAAAAACAACCACAAAAAAGGGTAAAATAACCTACAAAATAACTTTTCTTTCGGAAGTCGGTAGCATAAAAGATAACGAAATAAAAAAACAAAGCCACCGACTTCCGAAAGAAAAGTTATTTTGTAGGTTATTTTAACCTTTTTTGTGGTTGTTTTTGTCTTAACTGTAATAGATTTTATAATCTCGTAGCTAAGTTTTGTTACGACCTAATAAGAAGAAGAAATTGCATTTTGATGCAGTTTTCGATAATTCAGAAAGTCAATGTCTCCATTAATATTAACCCATAAAATTTTGTTGTATGTAGCACAGAATTATCAATGTGATTCTACTCTTGAGTAACTCCAGCTGGTAAACACGCGTGTTTATTTCCAGTTTGGACAATACCTGTATAAATTTACCTGGAATAACTCCTCTCTCCTACTTTATAATACCTGTAAGTTCAACTCTCATCCATCCGCCGCTGATACCGTATCCCGGCTCATCTCATTACGTCGCGAGTACCAGGCGGGCAGGAAGGATAGACGGTGTGCACTGCCTGAGGTGACGTCCGTAATATACACGAAGTGAACGAGTAAGTTTGGGTGATACAGACATGTAACGTTATTGATAGAGTTAATATGCTCCCTCACCAGGAACATTTGCGTGTACCTAATGTAACAATGCAGATTCTACTTTACTCCCTGACTGCCTAGCATTCACGTGTAATGTAATATATTCGGTCCGCCGAATACATTTAATCACAAGTGGAGCGCATTAATATTCTTAGTAGCATCAAAGTACTACACACAAGGTGCGCATTGTAATGCTCGAGTTTTCTCCCTCACTGATGTAATGCTGGCATCTGTAATGTTACATTGCGTGAGTGGCCTGTAATGTAACATTACAGTTCAAGGGAGCACCTTTAGGTACCAGGCGGATAGGAAGTGTATGAGGTGTTCACTGCTAGGCCGCCTGAGGTAAAAGTTAATATACACACATCAAAAGTGTCTAGGGATCAAGCATTTTTATGCGGATTTCTTGAGATTGAGATGTGGCTTTGTAATAAATTTATGATTTTATAAATTTATATGGATCCTTTTTGGTGCATTTCATAATTTGAATCAGGAACTGTGAATCAAATTCGAGTAAAAGATGAAAATCAGCTATCAATATTTTCCCTATAAAAACATACAACGCATTGAAGACATTATTAGTGCTACTGTTTCCCTACTACTGATTAAAACCAACGTTATTATGGAGCGGCGACGTCATTTAAGCAGGGAAGAAATGCTCAGAGCCGTGGGAATGATAGAAGCTGGTTCCCGGCAACGTATCTGTGGCTTTAGCTCTGAATACAAGTCAGAGTGTTATCAGTCGACTTTGGACACGTTACCGAAGCACTGGTACCGTGGCTGAGCGCCATGGAGGACGGTATCGCTGCACCACACGGAGACAAGACCGATACATTCAAATCTTAACTCGAAGAGCTCCAACAATAACCGCCATGATGTTAGCCGTGAGGCTTCATCACTCTTCAGGGAACTTAATTAGCGACCAAACAGTCAGAAACCGCTTGCATGAAGTGAACCTTCATTCCCGAAGACCGCTACGGGTACCACCTATAGCAATGCACAATCGTAGGATTCGATATCAATGGGCTCTTGAACACAGAAATTGGGCAGAAGAACAATGGCGTTTCGTGTGCTTTTCTGATGAGTCTCGTTTCGGTATGAGACCGGATACAAGACGTATACGACACTGGAGAACCCCTGGACGCCAACAGCGATTAAAATCCTGCCAGGAAGTCCATCCTTATAGTGGTGGAACCATCATGGTATGGGCGGGTATTTGGATCGGCGGAAGAACTGAGTTGATTTGGATCAGAGGCAACCTCAACGCTCAAATTTATGCTGAGACGATTGTATCAGACGTCATCGTTCCTCTACAAGTGCAAATCGGTCCCTTATTTCAGTTAATGCATGATAATGCACGACCGCACACCGCAAGAGTTGTAAGACAGACTCTCGCCGCAGCTAACATCAATGTCCTGCCCTGGCCTGCTCAGTCGCCAGACTTGAATCCGATTGAGCATGCATGGGATATGCTACAGAGAAGAGCTCTGCCGAATATGGAGGGTATCCAGTCGCAAGAAGACCTTTTTTTGTTGTTGCAACGAACATGGGCGGCCATTCCACAGCGTGATTTGGATGAACTCATTTTGAGTAGGTATGCCAAACCGATGTTCTTGTGTTGTTAGTGTTCGCGGTAGAAACACGGATTATTAATTGTTTAAGTTACCCAATAAAATTTTAAAGAAAACTGTTATTTCAGTCTTTTTTTCGAACTTTTGTGTTAGTGGTTCAAATGTCAAAAATCCCTTTATTAGGAAAATGCCAAATTTCTTTATTAATGCAAAGGTGACTTGGTTTATCGTTACTGTGACAAACGAAAACACTTTATTTGATGAATCCTTAAAGAAAATTTTAATTAATATCAATCAGGAGAAAAGTTATTGCAAAAATATATGTTGATCCCTAGACACTTTTGATGTGTGTATATGAAGATTGGCTGAGAGCAAGATGTTTTATCTGATTGATAGGGAGTTACTCAAATCTTGATAGACATGTACAGTCTGATTACTATCTATTGGCAAGAATTAAGAAAAGAGAAACGCTCACAAATCTAGAAGCCGAAGTTTATTGACTAATGATGATTAAATACCAATCAGTTTATTTATACTGTCACTTCATTTTAATACGATAGGGGCTGGAAGCAGTACCTGAGATCTTGAATTTCAATAAATTGTAAGAATCGTATTATGTTTCGTTTGTTATGTACTCGAATAATGATTTTCATTGATTTTTTTTCTTTAATAAAATAAATACATTATCGTGGACTGTTATTTTAGGCTGATTAAAATATAAGTTCATGTACATAAACAAAAGCTTTTCATAATAATAACAGCCACATCCAAGTAAATAACTCCATATACAAGCGGAGGCCGTTTAACCGCGCTGCTATACAGGGTGACCTATTTAACTATAGTTATAACTTTATAACTAGCAGAGTTAAACGCCCCGATATTTAACACTCGCAGCCTGGAAATTGTGGCTCTAAAATTGGTTTTACTGTATAAATAACGAGAGTTAATGAGAAAAAATAATATGAGTGTTTAATTTAATTTCCACGGCCGTTTATTTTTAAATGTTGTTTTAAATACAGCATGAGGAGGTTTCATTAAATTAAAATTCTATATCGTACGCATAGATCTGTTTTAGACTAGATAATTATTTACTACTTAAAATAAAACACTAGCGAATGATCAAAGAGCGTTGAATATTATTAATCCATATATGAACTCTAACGTTACTACTTTTAAGCTCATCACTAATGACATAACCCATCCAATCGACTCCATCTAAACAAAGGACACCATCATAGTCCACAGAAAAAAAAACTACCGAACGAAAAAACTAACATTTTCCCATGTCACACTCGATTAAGCGCCCTGCCTCCTTCCAATAAGACATAAGCGCAATGATTTTTTACCTCTAAAGAACAATACATTGCCGACTATCGCGCGAGTCCTGATTTTTTTCACTGAATAAATTTCTTTGGATATTTCGCAAAAAGCGGGATAAAGATGGCCCATTTACATCCCAAATGTGCGTACACTGTGGTCGGGCATGGTATGGCATGGTGATTGTGATCGATTACACCCAAGAAATGCGTTTGACGTTTACTTAAAGTGAAGTATGTGTAATGACGGAGCATTAGAGCGGCCTTGAAAGAAAAACATCCGACTCGAGAGTTCTTTTCAAAGGAGTTTGTTTTACGTACGGTTGTGTTGATTTAAAGGAGAGCCGTTTTTCTTTAACGTTCAAGGTACTTGTTGTTAATGGGTGTAAAGTTTTCTTTAGAGTTAGAAGTCGGGCTTCTGGCTTTAAGCGCTTTGACTTCAGACTGAGCTTTTACCAATACTAGGCTGCTAAATTGAGTCGAGGTTTTGCAGTTTGTAGAAATAATGTACAGTCATTTTTACCTGTCTAGGAGTACCTATGTGTAATTAAATAAAATGATCCCTTATTAACCTAACGAAACCCACAGAGATGTAAAAGTCGGAGCAATTATAATATACTAGCAGTTCGCCCGCGACTTCGTCCGCGCGTATTTCGAACTTTTTATCTGTAAATTTCTACTCCCGGCCACCCCCTTCTTATGGGATACTTTTAGAAAATCTAAATCAATATCCAACAAAAATTCTATCAACCCAAAACAACCCCTCAGGGGTTTAAATTTCGCAAAATACCGCCTGAGGTAGCACCTACGTCCTAAAACAAACCCATAAGCGAGACTCCTAACTATCAAGAACAAAGCAGCGTCTTAGTGAGCATCTTTTTTTTAGCGTGTTTAATTCATCAAATGAGTCCTCTCACCCAGGGCAGGGTAGGAGGGACTGTCAGACTTGTTCTGACTAAAAGCCTTCCTGTCCTTCAATAGCCCTTTACGTTCCAGGGTCACGGTATTCGTTAGTCCCGCGACCCCGGCAGCATAACGCGCCGTCGCGTCGACCCGGCATGGTCAATGATCGGACAGTGAGTCGCCCATTACTCGCCGTCCACATGCCCGCGCCTACGGTGGCCGGAGATCGTCTTGCGACGTCCGTCGCAGTGGACGTCTAACACTGCGGTTGGGTTGTAAGGTGGACGCTGTCCTCTCCCTCACACGTCCCGCCTACTCCTTCGCTAGCAGCCCGCGATTGCGGCGTGACCGAAAGTGTGCGATGGCTGCGTCCTAAAAATCTCTATGCATATTTTGAGACTCCCCAGCATTTGTAATAACGAAGTTTCATGCAAACTCTCAACCCCAAAAACATCCTCTTAGGGATAGAATTTCAGAAAATCCCGTCATAGGCAGCATCTACTCCTAAAAAGAATCCCTATGCAAAATTTGGACTTCTACCTCTCAACCCCAAAACAACCCTTTAGGGGTTGAATTTCGTAAAATCCCTTCTTAGTGAGCATTAAAGTCCTAAACATAACCCTCATGCAAAATTTGAAACTCCTAGTGCTTGTAGTAACAAAGTTTCATACAAACTATCAAGCCCAAACACAACCCCTTAGGGGTCGAATTTCGCAAAATCCCGCCTTAGTAAGTAATTACTTCCTAAAAAGAAACCATTATGCAAAATTTGAGACACCTAACTATCAACACCAAAACAACCCCTTAGGGGTCGTATTCCACAAATCCCGTCTTAAGCAATACGTACGTCTTAAAAAGAAACCCCATGCTAAATTTGAAACTCCTTGTACTTGTAGTAACATAGTTTCATACAAACTATCAACCCCAAAAACAACCCTTTAGAGGTGAAATTTCGCAAATCTCGTCTTAAGCAATACGACGTCTTAAAAAGAAACCCCATGCTAAATTTGAAACTCCTTGTACTTGTAGTAACATAGTTTCATACAAACTATCAACCCCAAAAACAACCCTTTAGAAGTGAAATTTCGCAAAATCCCATTTTAGTGAGCACCTATGTCCTCAAAAGAATCCTCATGCAAAATTTGAGACCTCTATCAATCAACACCAAAAATAACCCCTTAGGGGTCGAATTTCGCAACATCCCGTCTAAGTGAGCATCTACCTCCTAAAAATATCCCCCATGCAAAATTTGAGACTCCTAGCACTTATAATAACGAAGTTTCAAACAAACTATCAACACCAAAAACAACCCCTTAGGGGTCGAATTTCTAAAAACCCCTTTCGTAAGTAACACCTATTTCCTAAAAAGAACCCGCATGCAGAATTTAAAACTTCTAGTACTTGTAGCAAAAAAGTTTCATACAAACTGTCAACCCCAAAAACAACCCCTTAGGGGCGTAATATCGCAAAATCCCTTCTTAGCGAGTACCTACGTCCTAAAAAGAACCCATATGCAAAATTTTAAACCCCTAGCACTGGTAGTTTCCGAGATTTCGTGTCCTATGAGTGAGTGACCTTTTGCTTTTATATATATAGATACATGTAACCGGGCAATTTTTTAACATTGTTTTATCGAGACCACCACCATTTTATTTAACTGAAACAACCACAAAAAGTGTGAAAAAAATACTAGGAATAAAAACCTGACGTGCGCTTTCTTACCTTTAAAAGTAAAGTAAAGTAAGGTAAAAAGTTATTCCTTTAGAAGTGTTTGACCCTCGTCTGGAGAAAACTTCTTACATAGGACGCAATAACGGGGAGAATTCGAAATTGTTGCTGGGTACAAGTAGTGACGGGACTAGCTCGTAAAATTAGAACAGAAACGTTCTTTAAAGAACTATAAAGATTGAAATACATGCTACCTAGCAGCACAATAGTGTGCTGGAAATACCGTTACCAAGTCGCACACAAGACATAATAATATGTAGGTACTCGTAGACAAAATATCATTTTACCTATCAATAGTACATGGAGTGATTGACCATAAAAAGCATACTCCAACTAACAAACATTTCCAAACTTTTTTTTAGCGTGGTAATATCATCAAATGAGTCCTCCCACCCCGGGCAGGGCGGGAGGGACTGTCAGATTTGTACTGACTAAAATCCACGGTGTCCTTCAATAGCCCTTTACGTTCCAGGGTCACGATAATCAAGAGCGGGCTCTAGTTGGGGGGGGGGCGTCATCTTGCTGACGCTCTTTGAGGCGCACGTGGAACACAACGCGCCGTCGACCCGGGCATGCTCCATGGTCGAACGGCGAGTTGGCCGTTACTCGCCGCCCGCATGCCCGCGCCTCCGGGTGGCCGGAGATCGTCCCGCGACGTCCGTAACCGCGGGCGTCTACCACTGCGGCTGGGGCGGAGGGAGGACGCTGTCCTCTCCCTCTCGCGGCCCGCCTCCTCCTTCGCGAGCATGACTGCTTCGCAGAAGGAGGCGACCGCTTTCCACTCCGTCTCGCCCCGCAGCATGGCCTTGACCAATGCCGGGCAAACATTTCCAAGCTTAGCATATTATGGGGTGCTAAGACAGGAAACCTCCACGTGCGCCCGTGGACTGGCGTTCCTTCTCGGATAAGTCCGTGGGGAAGACCAGTTTTTCGGGCCGGTGCACCCTGGGATGCGGGCAAAAACTCTTCCTTAGGCACTGTGTGCCTAAGGGGTCTCTTTGCCCGTATGCGAATAGCCTGTCGTGTGGACGCTCCAACGCGTGTCCCTCTGATTAGCAGAGGGCACAGCGGCGGAGCGGGCTTGCGGACGGTGAGTAATGGGTAGCTCGCCGTCCGACCAAGGACCAAACTCGGGTCGGTGGCGCGTCGTGTCGTGTTTCGCGCGTGCCTTCGGGGAGTTGTCAGCAAACTGACGGGGCCCCTTATGGGGCCAAATGCCTGCTGGGTCGCGGGTTTTTCTTAACACAGGATTCCGTGGCCCCGAAACGTAAAGGGCATCCGAAGAAACACGGGTGGATTTTAGTCAGTAAGAGTCTGACAGTCCCTTCCGCCCCACCCAGGGCGGACTCATTTGATGATTTTACCACCTAAAAAAAAAGCTTAGCATATTATTATTATGCTACAAGTCTATCGATTTTTTTTTTTTTTTTTTTCGTGGTAAAATCATCAAATGAGTCCTCCCACCCCGGGCAGGGCGGGAGGGACTGTCAGACTTGTACTGACTAAAATCCACGGTGTCCTTCAATAGCCCGTTATGTCCCGGGGTCACGGTAATGAGATGAGTCCCGCAACCCCGGCAGGCTTTGGCCCTCTAGAGGGGGGCCCCGTCATCATGCTGACACTCCTTGAGGCGCGCGTGGAACACAACGCGCCGTCGACCCGGGCATGGTCCATGGTCGGGTGGCGAGTTGCCCTTTACTCGCCGCCCGCATGCCCGCGCCTACAGTGGCCGGAAATCGTCCCGCGACGTCCGACGCCGTGGGCGTCTACCACTGCGGCTGGGGCGGAGGGAGGACGCTGTCCTCTCTCTCTCGCGGCTCGCCTCCTCCTTCACGAGCATAACTGCTTCGCAGAAGGAGGCGACCGCTTCCCACTCCGTCTCGCCCCGCAGCATGGCCTCGACCAATGCCGGGCGCGAGAGGTCTCCGCCTATCGCCGCCGAGAGGACACGGCGGTGCTCTGCCCAAGCGGGGCAGTCCTGCACCGTATGCTCCACCGTGTCCTCCGGGCGATCTTCGCAGTGGTGACACCCGGGCGTCTCTTCCCTCCTTATCAGACACAGGAACCTCCCGAAACTTCCGTGTCCGGTGAGGACCTGCGTCATGCGGTAAGTCAGGACGCCGTGACGTCTTTCCAGCCACTCCTCAAAGAGGGGTCTTACCGCCGCGATTGCGGCGTGCCCGGACCTCGGTTGCGACAGTCGTCCCCTCCATACTGCCCTGAGATCGCACCGGAGCTCTTCCCGCCGCGCCTCGACTTCTCGGGGCAGCGGGGTTACACCCCGGCGCTGCGCCTCCACAAGTCTATCGATAGAAAAATCATTGAATCGGAAAATGTAACAAAACGTCTTCTTAAGTTGTGTGAATGCTCATAAAGAAATTCATCATTTATACCGATAAAAACTATCAAATAATATCTAAGTTAATTTGTGTTTATATACAAACTCCGACCATGTTACTCCATAGAGGGTATAATAAAATGTAGGTATCTAAGTTGCAGCAACAGTAACAAAATGATACGCTCTTAATAACGTAATGTAACATAATTTCCCGGAGGATTACGTGGGGTGTGCTTGTGCAAACATGTTTATGTCATTAAACCCCTGTGTTTGGGGTGGATATGATCGTTAATGAGATATTTATGTTTATCGATAACAGTATAGAATAATATTATATTTTTGGTTATCCTGGTTAGAAGAAATTTGTTCTATTATTAGTGTACGAACGGGAAATCATTTTTATTCATCAAACTGACGTCAATGTTCCCGTCAACATAACGTCACAAGAACGTGATAACTCGGTTTTAACTCGAAAACACGCTTACGGAGCGTGTTTTCCAGTTAAGGTAGGGAGAAATTATATACTGAAAGCCTTCTAATTAAATCTTTACATAATTAACCCTAAAAGCACACCACAAAAAAAAACTTCTAGTTCACTTTTTCAAAAAATGGGTTCAATTTATTGTGGGTAACACTTTGACTGAATCTATAATTATGCCTAATAAATCGTAATCCCCTCATCATTTCTAATTCTAATAACCTATCTCCGCCGCTACCCAGACCGCAAAGCGAGAACACAATTAAATGAACCTTTCACCATAGCGCCATGGCAAACAAAAGCTCACACAATAAATAACGAAATTAATCCGCTAATTTGTTACGTCACTGCTCGCTCGGTTCGCTCCGCTCGCTCCAATCGCTCCGATCGCGCCATCCGTACGTTTCGCTATAGCGAAACTGTTGACTCGGTGACACTGCCACTACAAAGATGAGCACAAAAGTCTCGCTCGATGCAACGAGTTCGCACACAGTAAGTGCAAAAGTACTTGCGAGGCGACTGTCATTTATTTGATGGTTAGAGATTGCCTTTCGAGGGGAACCTTTGATCGACCGTACACCCAGTTACTGGGCTGTGGAGGTCAGATAGGCAGTTGCTCCTCGCTCCTCCGCGTATCTGGTTTGATTGGAAGCCATTCCACACACAGTTAAGAGAAGGCTAGGCAGATAAATGGCCTATCATAGGATAAGTTTCGCTTGGCACGGACTGCCCTGGTGCCCGTGAAGAGGTTAGTTCAGGCTGTCATTTGACAGTCTATCAGTTTATCTTGAGTTTTCGGATATCTAGTCAGACATCTCAGTAATAGTTTTACCAAAAGGTACCAAGAACATTAACTTTTGGTAAGGTTTTCTGCATCCACTTAAACTAGAAGCTAAGCTCATCATACTTCAAAGAAAAAGTATATCAGATGAAATTAAAGTCCCGTTCATACGTGTCTATGTGTGTGTGCTTCTATTTTCGCTCGTTGTAAGAAGCTGTACTTCTGTCATCCATCTATGTTGTAATGATACTGCTCTACAAATAGGGTAAAGGTAATTTTAGATCGTTTTAATTAACGGTTTTTATAGACCGGCCGGAGTTTGGAGATAGGATCTTATCTAGTTGTTTGTTCATTTTTTGCCGCCAATTGTTTGTTACGTTCCTTCTGGGAATTGCGGATTGAATTGTTAATGTTTGGACTAGAAAAGGGAGGGTATTTCATATCAGATGAGCAGCTGCTATCACGATTATATTATTTGAATCGACTGCTGCTGGTGATTTGATTTGATTTACTAAAACAGTTTTAAAATTGTGTGGTTGAGTCGCTCGGAATCAGGAAACATGTCAGACGGAACTTGATTCTGGGAGTGACGTTGATGAAGGTCTAAAGCAAGAGAGTTGTCTTAAGTATAAGTTTGAGTTCCAACTTTATGACACACCTTACAGAAACTGTTTCATCTCAGATCTCAAACCTCATGCCCTAAAGGTCAAAGTCGTCACATAAAACTAAAAGCTGCCATAAAATTAATTCCAAAGCTCTCAGCAGCGAGTAGCAACCCGTTAGGAACACTTCAAGCCCAACATTCCGACAGATGCCACCTAGTTAGAGCATTCTCGAAAGGCTACGAATGACCGTGACCCCGGACATGGGTTCTGTACACGCCGGAATCCTAATAAGGCTAGAGCTTGGCCTATTTATCACAAGTCTCGACTAGGCTCGAGTCAAGCTTTTTAATGTATTCTACATACGTAGTGGTTTATATATTCATCTCATACAATATTCAGCTTTAAAGCTGAACGTAAAGTTTAGGCTTTTTCCGTTTCTAAAAACGGAACGGACTGATGGATGGCTACGGAACAGATGTAAAGGTTTACAAAAATTCTAGTAAGTTAGAATAGACACTCGTTTCATTTCAGTAAAACTTTTAACACACTAAGCACTGAAAACTAGAACGGCGATACTGTTCTCCACACATAAATCTATTCAAACTGAAACATGCACAGCGCTCAACAGTTCCAAAGCTTTTTTGTCTAAAAATACACTCAATCCACTGAACCGTTAAAAATACAAAGCTGTATTTGAAAAAAAAAAAGTCGCACCTTCAAAACCGAACTAGTGAACGAGCCGTGCGATTCATTAGAACGCATCCCGGAGCGAACAGGCGAACACTGAACACTGAAACTTGCACAAAAACATAAAAAGATGACCGCGACCAGCAGAACTCTTAAAACGATAAAACTTTTATTCGTACCTGCATAAAATGGCGATGGAATATTCAACGGGCATTGCTATTCCGCAAATCCGCGGCGAAATTAAAGAAGTTATGAAAAGGGAAGTTGCGGAGTAGGAGGGGCCTTAATTCCTGAAACCCCTCAAACGGTTTAATTAAGAGGATTGAAGTAAAAAGTGGCAGGACACGCCGCCGCCGTCCAGGTGGATTCAACAAATTGCTTTTTAACTTATTGCCTAAAGATTTGGATGAAATACCGCCTTCAACTTAATGTAGGAAGTAATGAGTTATTTGCTTGTTTTGTTAATCTCCATATTGTTGTATCAGAAGGTACTGTTAATTTTCGAAATTATACTAAGTCATAGTAATCACTGGGTGTCATAAAATGTTATTATACTGACTTCAATATCATTTTATTATCTACCTTAAAACTACTTGCCCTCTTATCTACGAAAACCTACAGCTGCAATAGCCAACCTAGTCATATGCAAATAATGACTTTTAAATAATATAATTCCAGCACTAAAATAACTCTGTGAGAAGCGTCTTCAGCGCCATAAACCTAGGGATCCAATTACTCTGGACACTGAGCAAATATATCAATTGCCAGTATAATCTAGACTTTATAGTGAATAATAAAATAGCAGCCATCATCAAAAGTCAAATATCTTAGTTTAACGACCGGTACACGGTGATAGCTCATAACACTTACCACGTCTAGACTGAACTGTCAAACATTTATAGAATTACCGATTTTATATTGTATTGATAAAACATCTAAGTTTGGTGATATCAACCCTAGTGTAACTACCAGCAGTCATAAGGAACTTGCTGTTTGGAATGTAATTAGCGACGCGATGAAGTCAAAAAAACCGAAGACTTTGGCTGTAACTTACCTGCAAAGAAATACACATTGATATTTACAAGTTTGAGTTAGAAAAAAATATTAAATGCTGATAGGATGTTAGTGCTTCCTTATCCTAAATATATAACAACATCGTTAAGTTCAGAGGAGCGTGATCATCAACATTTTTACACAGCTACCTATAAAGCGTCTCCTCCACACAGAAGCTCCATTCAGTTTTTAATCCCATAAGCCTAAGTCTTGTAATAAAAGAGGAAGTTTTCTTTCAAAATAGATTATATATCAAGGCCTGGAGCGTTGGAAATATCTACAGCCACTACGTTATCTACTCAGTTACGTAACAAGATGAAGTACCTCGTACAACAAAATACATTGGCAGCGTCTTCGAACATATCACGTAATAAGTATCTACTTCAATTTAGATTACGTCAAACAAAGCCTAAAATTGCAATATCGGTTTAAAAGTTAAGCCTCTAAAACAACAACGTTAGCCAAATAGATTGGCTATCAAATAACATAGTCGCATACCCCTAATATCAATATGGAGCTCTAAATTTTCCAAAAACTGACAAACGACCAATAAATATTTTTATCGATGAGACACAACAATAAATTGTGACTAAATTCGATAAATTGACGGATGAAATAAAACGCGGTATATTTGGGGCGGCGCGCAGCGGGCGGCGGCCGCGCGACACGCCGCAATATTTCCCGCTCAGCGAATTGATACGCGGTGTGACGTCACAAGTCACCCGCACCTGTAATTGTCAGCGTTTTGAATTCATCATGTCTGACGTTATTAAATAAAACATCCGTGCGGCTGATACAGACGACGCTTGCGACGGAGTTTGTGTAAATTTTTTTGCTCAGCTTTCGATCAAAATAAAGACGATGAAAGATAAAATTGAAGAGCAACTTCCAAGATGCTTTTACGCTATGAGAACTTGAGACAGGCGCGTTTAGATCTTTGGCTTTATCAGAGTTATTGAAGCATTTTATTTGACGAGTCAATTAAACTTTGGAACTAACATTACGGGAAAGTTTTCTTTGCGGAACTTTCTGGCAAACAATCATCAAATCAGTCATCTCTAGTTGTTCCATCTGTCCCAATAACCTCATGAATATAAAAATCTCTTTTTATTGTTGTATATGTACTTGATTTAGCAGAAGCTTTTGACAGCCAACAAGCGAGAGTAATAGAGTGTCTAAAAAGCGCCTCGCATGAATTTATTCTGATGGGCTCCCACTCGTTACCTCGGCTCCACATTAAAATTCGCCAACCCATTAACGGATGATGACAACGACGTAATATATTGTAATTTCATAAAAAAGGATGTCCCTGATTTATGGAATAATGAAGGTAAGGTTATGGAAGCTGTAAATCAAGTTATTGTAAATGTAAAAGGTACGAAAATTTGGGAATATTGTAATAAAGTCAATAAGAGTTTGAATGAAAATCAAAATGAGCAATTTCTAGAAAAGGTTCAGTTATACGACAAAGACAATTGATTTTCAGTGGATGGGGGAATGAGGAGGAAACACGTAAAACAAAACAATAAGGAAATTGAAATAGAACAGATAAATTACTGTTATTGCCTTATCGCCAAACATACTCCTCAAATTGCCGAAAGCGAAGATAACCGATGGAACGATGATCAACAAAACACACATGTAAATTAAATCTTGGGATCCTCCGCAGATGGCGGCACGTGCACTTAAGATCTCGCTATCAAAACTTGGAGAATGATAATGACAATACGGAAGCCGCGTATGATATTTAATAAATCTCGCCGCACATTTGTATCTTGTGAATGAATCATTGAAAATTAGCCGTTCTTCGATAAGTTCCGTGTGGGAGGCGAGACTGTAGGGCTGCCTATTATGCTCATTGTTCATAATGGGAAATGGTATTTTAGGATTTCTATTGTGTGAATTCATGAACTACCATTGAGTAGACAAGCCTTTGTATGGAGTTTAGTTTTGTGGGATCGAAGGTCCCAAGTTGAAGGATCTTACAAAGCGGTTGTTCAGCCGCAATTAACCGGAGAATAATAATCACTAGGTAGCAGAATAAGGTAACCGGATGCATAAATATATTCTATGAACTTATTTGTTACGCTGAAACTTCTCTAAACAATGACAATAACTCAGCAAAATGACAAACACAAAATCAGTAGGTATACAGACGCAAATATTCGCAAAACAACATCTGCCTAAATTCCTCTACACACATGTAATAATAAAATGCTCGGCAGCCCTACGGGCGGGGCCGCGGGGAGGTGGGGTAGCGGGCGGGGGAGGGGAGAGGGATACACACACGCGTTAGTATGCTCGTCGTGCCGAACGCGCCCGAAGCACATGGCGCCTTCGGGGACTTTCGCTGCATCGCCTAAGTACGCAACTAAACCCCGTTTTATATTGGCTTTGTACCATTAAACTTAAGCTTATCTTCATCCCATTATAATCATGCGAGTTCGCGTCTGCGAATAAATTTGGAGGCTTACAAAGTTCAATATGGGAGCCTATCTTACGTCGCACTCCAGATGGAGGAATCAGGAATCTATTTCTAGCGAGCTTAAGTAAAGTTCGAACGACGACTAAATCAGACACGGAGAATTTTCAGTTCAGGATTTCTTAGAAATGAATTCAAACCATGTTCGCCACTCTCTCAGTACTAGCTAGCTATTGACTGAAAATAGAAATAAACAATTGGTATTGGCTAAGTAGCACAGCAGATACATATCATGTACAATACTAAACAAAAGATAAGCCAATCAGCAGGATTTTTGGAAAAATAACATAAACCAGTACTAACCGAGTATGATGAATAATGTTTTATATCTCCTGTAAGAATAGATACCGGGCGGCCAGTGTAGCAAACGAGTCCTGACATGGAGCCGCGTAAAGGCAAGTGTAGTGTGGAGTGCCCCCAACTAGTTGGACCGACGACCAGAAGGTGGCTGGGACAGACTGGATGCAAAAAGCGAAGGACAGGGTGATGGTGAGCTCCTTGAGGTCTGAGTCGAGCTACACGATAACCCACAAATGCTTGCACTGACTGGACAGGTCCACTCAAATCTGTGTGGTTCTTTCCTCAAAAGACCATCTCCGACACCCGCGTGGTCCTCGTATGACCTGAACAAACAATGTCTGGACTTTAAAAGAGACTGTGATCTCTGAGTTTGTTTCGGTTGTTCCTTCTCAGAGTAGTCAGGTACGAAACACCGGCCTCATCTAGTTTTTAAAAATATTGGTTATGACGCGTAAAAGTGTTTTTTTTTTATAACCAACTTACAAAATAAATATCATTTATCATTTGATGTGTCGAAAACAAGAAGAGGCTTATGTCCAGCAGTAAATTATAAAGTAAGCAATTTTGAAGCCCAATTATCTGTTGTGGTAACACCACTTGCAAAATCAAAGCATAATTATTTGATTACAACGAGTGCTAAATCAGAATAGCTGACCTGGTTTACACCACAAGCTCTCAGAGGACTGATTACCTAATTTCAGGTATTTGAGGTGAAATTCGTGTATTTCAGGTAATACTCAGATATTATTTCGATGTAGAAAACCGTTACAAGTAATATATTGCTCGGTGATAATTTGTGTAATTAAAGTGTCATCATATATTTTGAGCTATATTTAGGAAAGGGAGCTTATAATGACCTGAAAATTAATGTTGAATATTTTGACGGTGAACGGAAAGGGTTCTATAAATTTTAATGGTGTACCTAATGGATTCGTGAAGTTATGGTGGTTATTTGTTTTTTTCTAGTGTACCAAATAATAACATTTCTGTATATACGCAGTTACAGTGTATTAAAAAAAATCGATACAAAAATATAAGCTTACTCTGGGCAGAAAATATAATTTAAATTTTCATGCTTGACTGTTCTTCAGCAAAGCTCTAGACTACAGGAACCAGGATTAGGTAAACTGCCAACAAAAACACGAGAATGTTCAGGACTTTTCTTCTACAAAATATTTTCATTTATTCGACTGAGTAGGTCCGTACTTAGAAACGGATAATAAAATGTGTAGTAACAACAATCGGCTTCTGGAAATTAGGTTCTTCACTCGTTTGGAAATAATTTAACGAGTGTCTATTGTAAATGATAACATTCTAGCCTTGAATGAGATCGTGTAGCAACGTTGCTGTTCGTAGCTGTTCGTAGCTGTACCAAGATTCGTAGCTGCTACGCACGTAGCGATTAGTTACGGCGTAGCACTATTAGTTCGGTAATGAAGACCGATGTTGTATGGGTCTACGCGTGTAGGTTCGCTACGCAAGTATGGCATGGCTGTCTTTTGCGTGAACCAATATACTTTATTGTTGATTCTGACATTTTAATGACCCTACAATACCCATACCTATATAATACCCATACCAATATATATACCCAAACACAAGTTCAAAAATAGTAGGAATTGCGATGATAAATTCACTTCAACGAACAGCCTACACAAAAAAAAACTGTAACAATTTCTGGAATCAACTTAAATGCAAATTGTACAGTCAGCTACACCTAAGCACAGGGAGCTCGACTCAACGCACATAACCAGTGCGATCTCATCAGCTATGTAACATAACCGCTGTATACTTCATGAAGTTATACGCGGCGTATATTTGTATACTGCACTATACAGTGTATATTTTTTCTCATATATTATTCCCCTGGCCTACTCCCGACATGTCGGTAGGGCGACCAACTTATTCCTGTAAATTCCGTAGCATTTTTTTAGTAAAGTTATCATTTTTATGATGAGATTAGTAAATTGCGAGGTAACACGACGATGCATAATTTCATTGAGATGTCAGGGGTTTATTATATTCAGTTTTTAGGGTTTCGTAGCCTAATGGAAAAAACGGAAACCTTATAGATTCGTCATGTCTGTCTGTCTGTCCGCCCGTATGACACAGCCACTTTTTGTCGAAAGTATAAGAACTATCCTCTTGAAACTTGGTAGGTAGATGTATTATGTGAACCGCATTAGGATTTTTACACAAAAATAAAAACAAAACAAATTTTGGGGGTGGCCATACTTAGAATTGAAACTCAAAAAATTTTTTTTCACCATACCCATACGTGTGGTGGTTGAACAGTTTTCGCGAGAGACACTTCCAAAGTGGTAAAATGTGTCCCCCCCCCTGTAACTTCTAAAATAAGAGAATGATAAAACTACAAAAAATATATAATGCAGACCTCAACAAAAACTTCCAACGAAAATTGGTTTGGAAGAGATATAGTTGGCAGTTTTTGATATATAGTACATTATATAGGACATTTTGAAAAACCACAAATATAACTTTTGAAAAACAAAGTTATTTTTATTGTTTGTGTATATTACTTATTAATCTCAATATAATTATATCCCTAATCTATGCTTGCTACTACGGAACCCTTCATGAGCGAGTCCAACTCGCACTTGGCCGGTTTCTTCTCTTAAATATTATATGATCTTTTTACACACAAATCCATCTACAAACGTGAGGATTGAGACAAGTTACATAAAACAAACTTTTTTTTTTTTTTTTTTTAGGGTGGCAAAATCATCAAATGAGTCCTCCCGCCCTGGGTGGGGCGGGAGGGACTGTCAGACTCTTACTGACTAAAATCCACCCATGTTCCGTCGGACGCCCTTTACGTTCCGGGGCCACGGTATCCTGGATTAAGAAAAATCCGCGACCCCGGCAGGCATTTGGCCCCATAAGGGGCCCCGTCGGTGACGCGTGAAACACGACGCCCCACCGACCCGGGCTTGGTCCTTGGTCGGACGGCGAGCATACCCATTACTCACCGTCCGCAAGCCCGCTCCGCCGCTGTGCCCTCTGCTGTTCAGAGGGACACGCGTTGGAGCGTCCACCCGACAGGCTATTTGCATACGGGCAAAGAAACCCCTTAGGCACACAGTGCCTAAGGAGAGTTTTTGCCCGCATCCCAGGGCGCACCGGCCCGAAAAACTGGTCTTCCCCCCGGACGTATCCGAGAGGGAACTCCAGTCCACGGGCGCACGTGGAGGTTTCCTGTCTTAGCACCCCAATTTTATATCGCTAGTAAAATACATTAAATTACCAGAATTTGTACTTATCAAGAACACCTTTGGATTTTCCCTTAGTAACTTAGATCGGATTTAGATGTTCCACGAAAACTGTTGCTAAGCGATTAATATTGTAAACAGTTGTTACTTTATCAGCAAATCTAAGTTTACAGACTGAAACTTTCAGTCCTAATAAACAATCTAGTACTGAATTACTGAGATAGCAATACTAATCGGTTTCGTCCCCGAATCTGTCCCTGAGCTGAAAGTTATCCAGTAGTATCGGAGGGTAGTTTATGATTCGCTCTAAATCTAGTAACTTGGCAAGTTGGAGCGTTAATTTTACGCCTAATTGGCGGCATTTAGAGTTGTGAAGTTAGTGGAGTAAATAGAGCGTGAAGATTACTTAATGACGTATACTGAGAGACAGTTTCTGCATTTTACATTGAGTGATTGTCACCTGAACTCTGAAAACAATGTAGCATTATTTTATGCGGAAAAAGCTGGGAAAGTTATGGCATGCCTACAACCAAAAATAAGTAATCCAAATTGGTTTAGAAAAAAACAAAAGTATTATAGAATCTCTTACAATTACATTAATTCTATGAGTGCAGTGGTAATAACGTAAGAGAAGAAACACCTTCACTGGAGCTACAAAAAGCAGGTTAACTTAAAAAACAGCTTTTTCCCACCATTTAAAACTAACATGTCTCTCGTATTCCAGCAGGCTGGTCACCACACCAAGCTCAATATCTGGCAAGTAGTGACGCAACTTGGGAGCCGAAAATGTCCATAAGCCATAACTGAGGCAATAAAAGGCCGGTCGCTCGCGGCCGCCAAAATAAACTGATATATACCCACTACCCGCTACCCGGGTACCCGGTGCCCTGTGTACCCACTACACACCAATAATAATGACTTATACTCGTGAATTATGTTAATAATACGGGAAGGTAAGTAAGAATTTGTTGTGAAGATATTTATGAGTGTAAGGGGCGCGTAATGGGTGTCGTTGATCTTTTGGGGCTAACGGCCGAATTCTCAAACGACACTTAACTTTTAGACAGTCTACAATATGCTTTTAAGTTATAATAGCAGCATGAGACTGAAGTTTTCTAAGTAGACTTTTCTTGTTAATGTAAGTTTTCCGGAGAAACAATTTTGCTAAAAAAAACTTGAGACTGTAATACAATATCATTTTGTAATGTTTCCTCTGGTAAAATATAGATTGGGACGAGGAAACGGGTCATTTTCCACCACGTGGGGCGAATGAGTGTTTTTGTAACCAAGAATCAAAGTTTTTTTTATTTCATTCCCTGTCATCAACAATATTATGATAGCTACAAAACATAACCCATATATTTTAAATACCTGCATAAAATTTTAACAATTTTAAAAGCTCTCGTCGACACGGTGAAAACAATGCCGCGCCTCCTCTCATGATATGCTCTCATAATACCGCGCAAAGTGAACGCCATTTTATTTATATTTAAATTCATTTAAATCAATGGATGAGGCTGCGTGGCTTTTGACAAACAAAACTGAGATGGCATTGGGGACTGGAAAATATGAGGCTCTAGTGCAATTCCGGAGATGGATGACATAATATATCTAGAGATATACGTATCCCACCAAAAACATTTCATGTAAAATGTTGCCAGACGACCACATAGTGTTTAGCCGGTGAAAAAGATATCAGATCTCATGTTAATCCAAACTTCTGAATCTACACGGCCTAACTCTACCGACCCTCACTTCACAAATTCTATATAACAGTAAAAATGTATGGCTTCGCCGTTTCGCTACGTGACGGTGATGCGAATATTTAGTTTCTGAAGCAACGAAACAGCCAAGCCATACATTTTTACTGATATGTAGAATTTGTGAAGTTAGGGTCGGTAGAGTTAGGCCGTGTAGATTCAGAAGTTTGGATTAACATGAGATCTGATATCTTTTTCACAGGCTAAACACGATGTGGTCGTCTGGCAACATTTTACATGAAATGTTTTTGGTGGGATTTCAATTCTTTTTGTAAGTTGCTAGGCAGACTTAAATTTTCTTTCGTTTTTTTTAAATTATGTTTTTGGGAAGAAAACTTCCCAGTGGCGTTTACGCAAATTTGACAATACTTATTAATAGGTTTTTTAGTTACTGTCTAGTACACTGTCTTCACTTCATAAAATTGATGAAAATCTCATTCAAACTTCCACCCCCCCCCTAATTTTAGGGGATGGGGGGCGAAAGTTATAAGCTTATCTGGGGGCATGATAGTGTTTTTATAACTTTTTTTTAAAACGTCCACCCCCCCCCATTTTAGGGGATGGAGGGTGAAAGTTATAAGTTTATGAATTTTTTTGTTGGTTGTATACTAAACTGAGATTACATACCAAATTTCAGCTTTCTAGCACTTCAGGAAGTAGCCAAACGTTTTGATGATCATCAGTGTGTCAGTGTGTCAGTGACGAAATCGGTGTATTTTAGATATCAATAAAATCTAAAGTATTAAAGCTATTCAATTGAAATATGTATGTTTAATAAATCTATTATTGACATCATATCCTGAGAATATGAACTATCTGGTACATAGGAAACCAACTCTATGAGGGTTCAAAAAAACGACGAAACACTTCGAGAAAAGGTAGGTAGTGCCCTTGCGCTTCGCTTGGCTCGTCTTGGCGGGGCCACTACCGTGGCCCCAGATATCGGATATAATTTTGATTTGCCGGATAGATTTTCAGGGCAACAAACTAAGTCCAAGTTATATTGATGGTTAGAAGTCATATCATTAGTTACTAAGTTTCTTTGATGTCAACGCTGTGGTTGACGCCCACGACGTCGGGTGTCGCAAGACGATCTCCGGCCACCGTAGGAGCGGGCAGGCGGGCGGCGAGTAAAGGGCAACTCGCCGCCCAACCATTGGACCATGCCCGGGTCGACGGCACGTTGTGTTTCACACGCGCCTCAAAGAGCGTCAGCATGATGACTAGAGGGCCGGGGTCGCAGGACTTATTCCGTTACCGTGACCCTGGAACGTAAAAGGCTATTGAAGGACACCGTGGATTTTAGTCAGTACAAGTCTGACCGTCCCTCCCGCCCTGCCCTGGGTGGGAGGACTAATTTGATGATTTTACCACGCTAAAAAAAAAAGTAGATAATGCTGACGACACAAACACTACATAATATACAAATATAAAAAGAAAGAATTAAAAAAAAACTACGCTGGGCAATCAAATATGAATCCGGCTAAAAATACCGACCCGATACTGAAAAAAGGCAGCAGAAAACATGAGGCTTACATGAATATTCAGGTATTACAGGCCAGTCGGCCATGTATCAATTATTAAAGCCAAGCTGTTGATCTTTTAGTAATTACATTATTTAGACGCGGTTTTTTAGCTCAACATTTTAAATTAAAAACTCTTTGATGTGGACACGAATTTTGTTTTATTTTGTTACTAGCTGTAGCCAGCGGTTTGGGACACGTGTAACTTGTAAATTATCGTATCGTATAAATATGTTATTCCACACTATTTCTGAACCACATTAAGATCAGTTCAGCAGTTCTGACGTGATTGAGCAACAAACGTCCGTGCGTCTAAATTATCACATTTATAATAATTATAAGTCTTCATCTGGCTAGCTTTTTCCCAACTATATTGTGGTCGGCTTCCAGTCGAACCAGATGCAGCTGAATATCAGTATTTTACATGGAGCAACTACCTATCGGACCTCCACAACCCAGTAGCTGGGTAATACGATACTCCATGGTAAGACTGTTTGACAGACTTGAGAGCTTCTGAGCAACAGTAACGACTATCAAAGATCTACAAATAACAGCCGGGACCAACGGCTTTACGTGATTTCCGAGGCACGGAGGAAACTCGCTATCACAGATGGTTGGTCTGTGGATGGGTGACTTAACCCGAACGATCGGCCTGTTTGGCTGTAATTATTTAGCCACGAGCTCCTTGATTCACAAAATATCACATTTATATATTAATTTATGTACAAAACTATAACTGTAGATTGATTTTATGCGGAGATGTTACTGTAATTCCTTCTACGTGTTGTTATAATAATAGTTGAATAGTGGCCAAACGATTTAATACAGCGACGCTGCGTTTCGCCGTTTCGATTCTGTTTGTATACAACATTATTTTTAGTATAATTATGCGAAACCTGAATATAGTTTGTTCAGAATCAGTAACTGATTCGATTCCAATAATTTTTACACCATGTTATATTTTTTTTTCAAAACTAATACCTATTTTAATAAAATTTTATTACCAGTTAATTACCTACAATACAATCACCGTACGGTTAAGTACCTATTGCCAAACTATTATTACAAGTACAACACAGGAGACGCGGTTTACGCGGGTGTACCGCGAAATGAGTATATGTTTTTGAACGGACAACAGGGTAATGTAAAAGCTTATAACTTCGTGATTTTCTATGATACGGTTTTAAAATTTTGTACATATGTAGATTCTTTACACAGAAATACTAGACAGGTATGTCGGCTTTTCACAAACAAAAAATAATGTTGTATAATTATGTGTTTACTTTAATTTTTTTGTAATCTACAACTACTTTTCAATCATCAAAACCCCATTCACTGAAAACGCATTTTGTCGTAACATTCCTGCTTTTTCCTAGAGCTCAATTGACTTTGATTAACCGTTGACCCCTGACCTCGCATCAGAGGTTTTCCGAGAAACCAGCGGTTTATGGCCGACAACACGACCACCTGCCTGCTACGGTTCAAAAGGTACAATACTAAGCAAGAAAGATATAGAAGGGTCACTTGTCTTGGGCCCTGATATATTATGTTAATATAATTTTAAAATAAAGGTCATGTCTGGTAATCGCGATAGATGAGGTAGAAACTGACACTACCTTGCACTCCACCTAGAGCGGGAGGACACATTTTTTTTATTTTTTACCATCTCAAATACTAGTCTGTAGGTAGTGTGCTGTATTTCGCCAGTTGTTTTTAAATCTCATGTAACAGCGAAGAGATTGTCTTCCTATTGAGAAATTCCTAATGGTTAGCAGTCGCGTTTTCAAATAATACCGACCTTTATTTATCGTGGTAAAATCATCAAATATCATCAACAAATAAAATCCTCTCAGGGCAGAGCGGGAGGGACTATCAGACTCGTACTGGCTAAAATCCACGGTGTCCTTCATTAGCCCTTTAAGTTCCGGAGTCACGGTAAGTCGTGAGTCCAGCGACCAACCTTGACCGACCTTAGCGCATTTTTTACCGACCCGGGAATCAAACCCAGTACCCCATGCTCAGCAGTTGCGCTTTCGACTACAAGACAAATGGGGCAGTTTTCGAATAACGAGTAGACTAACGACGCAATTACAAATTATGTAACTAATAAATAAACAACGAGTAGATCCTGCATATTTAGGTACTACAATTCATAGTTGAAATAAGCATTAGTAACACGAACTTTAATGCGAAAGACTGTATGAAATACAAGTCTCTGACATGGTTTTGCATGAGAATAGACTATGTTACGGTGTCTCATAAACTTACCATGTGACGTGACCATTGTCTCCGTAATTAATTATATTCAAAAGTTAGTGTAGTTTGTTTGTCTCAGTTCCATATACACCGTGACTTTTTAGTCGTCTTACAACGGCAGCCCAGTTCATGTATCCAATGACTAGAACATGTTTATAATAAAAAAAATGGAATTTAAGAGATTTGAAAAATTTAAAAATAAAATTTTAATTCATTATTATGACGCAAGGAGTAGTTAAAAACACCCTTGTCTCATAGAAAATGGAGATGGAATGACCTGCCCGACTATTGCGCTGGGTAGGTATATCTATACGTAAACATTTTCATATTTCTAATGTACCTATTTATTAATAATAAAAATTATTTTTAACGATTATAAAAAAAACTAAACTCGCCTAGATGTAATTAAGGTCGGGTACATTAATTGGACTTCTTTTGTAAGACGACTAAAAAGTCACGGTGTATATAAACAATGTGTGCGTTGATATACACACCGTGTAATATTTTTTTTCTAACAAACACAATAGGGAATATTTAAAAGCGACTGCTTATTTTACCTCCTCTGAGATGTGAAGGTCAGACAGGCAGTCGTTTCATGTAAAATACTAATATACAGCAGCATCCATTTCAACTGGAAGCTGTCCCTAATACAGTTTGGAATAGGCAAAAAAAAAGACGATGGTGATGATGAAAAATTACTGCTCAAAGGCGAACTTAATAAACGTTTTCTACCAGTCTACCCGAGAGTAATGTAGGGACAAATATCTTCCATGTCCCATGTCCTGTAAGCCCAAATAGCCGCAGACTACAGAAATTGATGGACTATTGACACGCTAAGAAAATGGCAATGTGTGCGTCACAACATAGTTCTTGTATATCCTTGTAAACATTGGGCCTTCTACCCTTGTTTTCTTCAGAACTCCCAATTTACTAAGTTGTTCGGCCAGCCGGGTCTAAAATAGCCCTTGTAGTAAAATTTGGTGTTTTGCTGATGTAAACTGAAGAGCTTTTGATATATTCAGGAAAAGTTAGGAGAGTTTCTCGAGTTTTCGTAAAGGAAACAACGGTTTAAAAATGAGAGATCATCAGTTTAAAGCAGTGAAAACATTTGTTTAAGCAGTATTGGCTCAAGATAATGAAAAGGAATATTCTAAAGAAAATCATGTGATCTGAACAGAATAATACCAATTTCATGGTTACTGTACGTATATCAACCTTCCATTGAGCGGCTCAAACCGATTGTGCGTCTATAGGTGTGATAAACTCCCTTCAAAATCAAGTCAGTCTCAGAAAATCTGAATCAACATGTACCGATGTATGTCACAATAACATTCATAACAATTTACAACATCCACTATTCAGAAAATCAAACCCCGATCCCAATAATCACCGTCCGTTATTGTCCGACAATTGCCCCCGAGTCTGCCCACGATTCCACGCACGTCTGCGTCGGTCGCGGTGCCACGTACGGCCGCATTTCTTGCGAGGAGGTGCGGCCCGAGTGGCCACGCTTTATTATGTGTTTATTGCGACCCTCGCCTCCTCTATCTGATCACTTCAGAGCTCGTAAGATGGAACGGCGCTGATATATTGCATTCATAAAGATATGCCGAACGAGGGGAGATTGATAAAAATAGAACGGTTGTTAGTTTACGCTGTTATCTTTGGAATTGGGAATGTGGGGCTGTTGTGGGAGCGTAATTGTTTTGACTTAGATTTATTAGATTTATAGAATTAGAAACCTTGAGTTTAATAATGATAATTAATAAATCACACATAAATGCACAAATCTTTTCATGAGAGTAGACAGAAACTACAGGACGCAATGTGTTGCGGGCCTCAACAAAAGGGATTTATGACTTGTTTTGTAAATAATTATCATACTATGGTCGAAACGGTATTGTGTTAATATTTGGTCCAAAAAGAATTTGAAGAACACATCTAAGTTCACACGCTTTTTTTTATCGTGGTAAAATCATCAAATGAGTCCTCCCACCCAGGGCAAGGCGGGAGGGAGGTTCTAGGTTCCACGGTGTCCTTCATTAGCCCTTTTCGTTCCAGGGTCACGGTAATGGAATAAATCCCGCGACCCCGGCAGGATTTGGCCCTCTAGAGGGGGGCCCCGTCATCTTGCTGACGTTCTTTGAGGCGCGCGTGGAACACAACGCGTCGTCCACCCGGGCATGGTTTACCACTGCGATTGGGGCGGAGGAAGGACGCAGTCCTCTCCCTCACGCGGAGGTTCACACGCTTAAAACTTACGGAAAATAGTAGGCGGTATCTCAGTAAGCGCCTAAACTTATTCATAGGTGATGAAAGAAAATGAAATGACGACGAATGTCGATGAGTTTCATAAAAAGAATTCAAGCAAAAAACGAACCCAAAAGCTTCTCAAACTTCAAAAAATAACATATTCGTGACCCTGTTCCATGTAATAAATACAAAGGTATGTAAACAACAACAATGTTCGAAGGGTCTGCTCGTTACGAGGTCTCCAGAGAAACTATCTGAAAACACTTGCCGTAATTAATGTTTTGGATTATGTGCGCATTATGACGCCGACAGCCCCCAGGGTAGGCAGCGGTGTCTATAAACATGCTCAAATAGAAAATAATAAGACGATAAATATGGAAAGAACGCAACAAAATTACTCTTTTTTTTTCTACCCGGATAGATGACTCAAAAGGGAGCTTTTGTAATGTTTAAAGGGATGGATAAGGATTATACAATTTTACAAACTGGGAACTATGAGAATCTCCATCGATTTAATTACAAATGTAGTTTTTTTTTTTAATGCTTCCTTCTTGCTAAGCGTAGTTTTAAAATGACCTCAAACTTGTAGATACTCCTTTTATTATTATAGAACGTTAGGTATTTATCGACATCAATATCAATGGGATGTTACCAGTATGACTCTTTTAAACAGAAATGATTAAAATTCGACATACTAAAGTAGTATGTCTTTACTACAAAAAAAAAACTAAAACTAAATCCACTGAAACCTAAAAGCATCTCAAGTAAACGCTTACAATTTGCAAAGCATCACTTAATAAATTAGCAGATAAGTGTATCCTTAATAGTTATAATGACGGGTAGCCGTCACCCGTCGTTTGCTGCCTAACGAGGTGACGGAGCGGAAACCACAGTTTCTGCTCTCCATCGTTATTAATTTCATGTTGAGCGTAACTTTTCATATCCTCTCTCAATTTTACGTCTTTGGTTACACAAATATGTTACTGTCTGTTACGCTGGTGCTTTTTTCACATCTTCTATCTATGTATAGTATAAAAGGTGAGTAGGAGCGCCGGGAGGGGGGGGACACCCTAGACCTACACTGACCTTATTGGTGAAGTGCTCAGAAAGGTCGGGTGCGTAGTACTAGCAATCGACGTGCTTGTATGACCAGATGTATGAATGTGGATGAGGAGAAAGGAGTATGTAAGGATCGAAGCAGGTGGCGCTCTGTAGTTTCTGCCTACCCCCATGGGGAGAAAGCGTGAGTTATGTATTGTGTAAAACAAAGTCACTTAAGTCAGTCTGTATGCATCATCATCATCAGCCTAAAAATGTTCCCACTGTTGAGACACAGACCTCCTCTATGTAGTGTGAGTCTATGTGTGTGGGAGTGGGCCATAATCCACCACACGGGCCCAGTGCGGGTTGCCCAGTCTGTATGCGTTTCCGAAGAACTGCGTTAAATTGGATAATTCTTTTTTTGTGTACTTGATTGTCTGGGCAAAAGTAAATGTATAAAACTTTTCAAAATCCAGCGGGTATGTCGAAAATTAAAAGCCTGTTGATGGTTTAGGTATAATAAATTGAACAAAATGGCCAGGATAGACAGCGATTGGTTTTTAAAGTGTTATTACTACAACAACTTACATTATGAATGTAAAGTTTTCGGTATCATAAGTAAATTTCGTTATATTTGAATTCTCTTAGCAATTTGGTAGATCTGCAAATAATGTGGATTTTAAGACCAGAGGCTAGGAAGTTTACAGAGGCACCCAATTTTTTTTAAAATAGTTGCAATAGCGGACTGTATACCACAAAAATAACTAGAACTACTACGTTGTATATCGTAATACCTAGAAGTATCTCCAAAAAGTCACATTGAAATGTTACATAAATTATAAAAGCCAGTAACTTTTTCGAAAGTGAGTGCATAAGTAAACCGTTTTAAAATATTTAAGCCCTGAATCGTCCATTAAGCAAGAAAGACCGGGCAGTATCTTATTTGGGTTCAGTCTCACCTGATAACAGGTAAAACGATGAACAAGATTTAAGTTTAGCTTAAAAATGATGGAGGAATTTAAATTCAGTAATATTTCTGTTTCAGCACTATTTAAATTGAAATAAACTATTTCAAGGGAATACTTCTTTTAAGTAGTTGCAAGCGCTACTGCTACGTAAAGTCGTGTGTCGATTCCCCCTTTAGCAATCCTTTTTCTTTTGAATTTTTTCCCGACTTTCTCGATCAGCCATAGGGTATTTGCTTGCAAAAATGTAATAATAATAATAACCTTGAAATATGTCAATTGACAATGTCAAATTTCCAGTTTAATAACCAGCATTTTCAGTTTAAATCCAGCAGAATAACTGAGTCCTTATCACGAATTTTCACTATTTTACTTTACAGCATCTTTCCAGTATTTACAGCATTTATTGTATGGAAAAATGGAACAGCGCCTCTGGTGTACGAAGAAGGAACTAATTTTTTCCTTGAAATTAAATGTCAAAGTTCCAGTTTACTTTACGTCACAACAAGTGAAAACTCATGACCTCAGAAAACTCATGATAAGGCCTCAGAAAAATCATGATAAGACCTCAGACATAACACTGAAAAAAAAATCGGTAATACCAACCGATTTTTCGGTAATATTCACCGTTTTGGACAGTAAAAATAGAGCCAAAATAGAGTCTAAAGCAGTAAAACTAACTGAAAAAAAAACAGTTGAGTTATAACAGTAGATTTTACTGTGCATCTATTACTGTTTTCTGGTCGGTTATTTTTACTGCTTGTTTTAGTTAACGTTAATGTTCAAACAATTGAAATAACTGTTTAGCTCTTTACTGTATGTTACAATAACTGTTCAGAAGCAGTAAAAATAACTGCTACGATACCAGTAAAGCTCTGAAAACGGCAATACTTACAAGGAACTGTTTGTTTCAGTAGACTTTAATGTCCATACAGTTGAAATAACTGTTTAGCTCTTTACTGTTTTTGCCCATTTCAGTGCACTGTCCGTAATCAATAATTTTAACGTATAAATAAGTTCCCGGAACCGTTTTTTTTTACTGTTCAAGAACAGTAGAAAGTCTCGTTTTATTTTTTTCAGTGAATAATTATGATTGTTTTGTTACAAAGAAACTTTTAAAATTGACACAGATACAATACTTTTTAGACGTGGACCAAGTCACTTCTCCAAAACGAAATCTCGGTTTGCCTAATTTAATTATTATCACCTAATATTGTCAATTAAGTTATTGTGAATAAAACTGAGCTTATATTAACGTTTGATTTTATTCGTGCTATGTAGTATAGCACGAATAAAACCAAACGTCACGAGTAAAACACGACACCTACGAAATGGATTCACCACTGAACCGAGATGATGACGTAGATCACTCCACCGTCGCTAACGTCGTCGTCATGCCCATTATTTTTCAAAACTCTAGCTTCCGGATTAATTTTTGCAATTTATAAATGCTGTCTATTAAGCTGTTAAGCTATGTTTCTGGTTCAGAAGTTATTTCGCACGTGTTGCTAATGTGATGCTAGCCCATCGGTTATTTCAATAGTAACGCGTCACTGAATCGTCGGCCCGACCTCCGACACTCCGAGGAAGTGTGATACATCAAATGTTCAACACAGTGGTGAGTGAATGACTTTGTTTTGTCATGTTTTTGTTGTTTGTTCCCTACACTCAGAACCATTACATAATATTATTAAAACACCAATTTTTAGATCAAGGAAAAGGAAAGCTTTCATCAAGAGCACAATAACAGTGAAAGGACTTTCATACAATTGACAAGGTAAATAAACAAGCCCGTTGTAACTACAGAATCAGACAAAATTCTTAGATTTTCTGCTTGACCTTTACTCACATAAAGATGACAAGCACTAGAAATAAATAAGAAAACAAAACACACAAATAAGTTGGTACAATCACGATTGAATAATATCTAATATCTGTCAAAACCTTAATCTCAATGTTTATGTTATAAATAACCAATCAACGACCAACTTTGCTTATCCCGATTATAAAAAAAAAAACAAATAAAAAAAAACCAATCAGAAGCAGCCCTCAAAGAAAACAGATCAACATTCGGATTGAGATAGAATATTAATATCGGTCGTTAAAAAAATTATTAGTGAAATTCAAAAACGATTTACACCTAGAAACCGTAATTTCTAAAGAACATCGCTTTTGAACTTCACTTAATATTTTATTGCTCGTCTTTTCTCATTGACTGTCCCTTGTTGTATTATAAACCTTAATTCTAATAACAGAGTCTTTTACGAACTACAAAGTAAATATTCAGGAATCGATGATAAAACATAGTTCACTTATTTTGACGTGAAAGGTCGCCCGAAAGGGTCGTCGGGAATTTGTATCATTTTGCTGGCATTTTCTTCTAGAAAAGTGCTGATATTGAAAGGACTCGAAATTCAATTTCGTGGGCATCGTTCTAGGTTCTCTATATCATTAAGCGTACAGTAGAATCCAAGGTCTTTTGCATAAAACTCCGCCTATTTACGCCTATTGGCAACTGAAAGTTGATTGACTAATTCATAATAAAAGATTTCCACACGATATCGATAGGAACACGGATAACTTACACATCAATCTAGCTAAGCTTATACTTACAGATTTAGTCTTCAAATTTTGGTCATTAAAAAGATCTTCACAAAAACTTAGAAAACACTGTCAAATGGTAGGTTACAATAACATTTATGACGTGTACACATTTTAAATGATATAACATCCTGCGTACGAAGACACCGTTGATCTTCCAGCATCCCAACAATAGTCGGTCGCATGATTTATGCACGCTTCGTTCTTCGCTAATTATCGCTAAACACCCGCTCATCCATTACCAGCCTTTATATACCGTAAAACTGTCAAATTCCCTCCAAGTTTACGTCGCGAACAAAGGGCCGAGCGTGCAGCCCATAGATGTATCGCTGAGTAGGCCTTAAGTGGGTGCCCCGAGAGCGGTATATAATTAGTTCTCGTTAAAATAGAATGGTGCAAAGTTGTTAACCGCAAGTGTGGGGAATGTTTGCTGTTTTTTGTTCGCGGGGAGAGGAGAGAGGAGTATGTTGTCAGTGTAAACAAAATCTTCTATTTCGACGTTTGCTCACTGCTTTTGGATGTTCTGTTTGTCTATTAATTTTTGCTTGTATTTTTATTTCAATTTGAAAAAACAATTAATCTAAGTGCATTTTGTTACTTAGATATTTTAATAAAACTGAGAGCCGAACATAAATATAAAAGCTACACGACTAACCTACATGCTACAGCAAAATATTACGTAAAGAATAAAATAATCCCTCCGACACGTATTAAAACCGGCAACAGGGAGACGGAAAAAAGTCGTCATGTTTTTTTTTCCTTTGTTTTCCTACTCCGATATACCTGCTGAGCTACACATGTAAATAAAACTGAATTAATTAACAACAGTACATCCGGAGGCTGATTAAATTAAAACCGGCCAAGTGCGAGTTGGACTCGCCCATGAAGGGTTCCGTAGCAGCAAGCATAGATTAGAGATATAATTATATTGAGATTAGTAAGTAATATACACAAACAATAAAAATAACTTTGTTTTTCATAGTATTTGTATGAATGGCAAAGTTATATTTGCGGTTTTTGAAAATGTACTATATCTCAAAAACTGCTAACTGTATCTCATCCAAACCAATTTTCGTTGGTAGTTTTAGTTGAGGTCTACATTATATATTTTTTTTAGTTTTATCATTCTCTTATTTTAGAAGTTACGGGGGGGGGGGACACACTTTTTACCACTTTGGAAGTGTCTCTCGCGCAAACTGTTCAGTTTAGAAAAAAATGATGTTAGTAACCTCAATATCATTTTTAAAGACCTATTCATAGATACCCCACACGTATGGGTTTGGTGAAAAATTTTTTTTTGAGTTTCAATTCTAAGTATGGGGGGCACCCCCAAAATTTGTTTTGTTTTGATTTTTGTGTGAAAATCCTAATGCGGTTCACATAATACATCTTTCTTCCAAGTTTCAACAGGATAGCTCTTATACTTTCGACAAAAAGTGGCTGTGACATACACGGACAGACAGACAGACATGACGAATCTATAAGGGTTCCGTTTTTGCCATTTGGCTACGGAACCCTAAAAACAAGCCGGCATCAGAGCGTGCTGGGCTTATAGAAGAGACTGCACATCCAAAAAGAACTACTTAGGAGCGGAACGAGCTTATTCCGTTAAATTAAAAATACCATCTTGCCGAAAAACCCCAGAGAATACCAATATTAGAATATTTTTTTGGCTTACGTACCTATTTACTTGTTAACATTCTCTTTATATTATACTCGTATCGGAATAACGTATTTTGTTTGCTTTGATTTATCTATTCGTTGTTATAATATGGAAAATGGACATAAGGTTCAAAGGAAACGTCTGATGTTTTGCTTATGTATAAACTGTTTTTATTATTTCTATATTTATTGAGAACTTCTGTTAGTTTTATGTTAGGATTTGTTTGTGAAGCGAACAAAGGAGTTGGAATGTTTGTTATATTTTTAACCGACTTCCAAAAGGAGGAGGTTCTCAATTCGGATGTTTATATTTTTTTTTTGTTTTTTTTTTTTATGTTTGTTCGGGCATAACTCCGTCGTTTACCAACCGATTTGAAAAAATGTTTTTTTTTGGAAAGGGTATACTTCCCGAATGGTCCCATTAAAATTTTATCGAAATCGGACTAGCACTTTTTGAAAAATCAACAAAAAACAAGGAAAACCTAAAAAGTTTTCAACATTGTCTACACCGATTACTGCGAGGTTTCTGGTCCGATTTCGATGATTCTTTTTTTGTTCGATACAGTATATCTGCCATTTGGTCCCATACAATTTTCATTTAGTTTGGTGCAGCAGTTTTAATTTTTAGCTCATTGTGTAAGAGTACATACATGGACGATGTTATCACCGGTGCTACGGATTACAATATTTTAGTGTACATGTAAGAAGGTTGAATATTGAAACTAAAAAGGATAAAATAAAAAACTTTTTCAAAAAAAAATGTAACCGACTTCCCACAAAAAAGTTCTAAATAACCTACAAAAAAACTTTTCTTTGGAAAGTCGGTGACAAAAAGTCAATGAAATAAAAAAGAAAGTCACCGACTTTCGAAAGAAAAGTTTTTTTGTAGGTTATTTAGAACTTTTTTGTGGGAAGTCGGTTACATTTTTTTTTGAAAAAGTTTTTTATCTGTATTCTTCATTACTTAGAGCGTTTTAAGGGTCATGAAAAATATTTACAAATCCTATTGCGAAAGATGAATACCACAAATGCAAGTATCAAAAAATTTGTATGAAAAGTTCTTTTAAAACAAAAGCAAAAATATTCACAAAAGTGGATAGACGAAGCAAAAACAAAACAAGAATATGAAACTCCACTAATGAGTGTTAAAGCCGTCGCATTTCCTTGCAAAGGAACTTATTCATAGTGCGCACTCCATATCCCAATTAATGGGTGTCATGAACTTCTCTCCCGTCCCAATACCTGTACTTACTTTCCCAATTAAAACTTGGCCAAGCGAAGTTATAATAAGTAAAATAATACCTACATGAAACTGTACTGGACTATAATTACGACTATAAAATAATTACTTTCATCGTAACAAAGGAAAAACTTAATTATCACCAGAATATGTGAGTGTTTTTATTTCATTTATTTAATTTAGATTCAATTAATGTCCCCTTGCGTAGATTTGGTGGAGTTTTTTAACACAGATCTCGGCAAACTGAAAACCTATTTTTCCAAGAAAATGTCTTTCGTAATTATTAAAATTATGATAAATGAGACCGATTCCACAAAGTATGAAATGAAATATTTCTTAAGATTTTCTGTTTCTTTTTAATAACTCCACAGAGGGTTTGCGTGCAGGGAAAATAAAAAATATGAGAAAAAGTTTTACTCGCGTATCTCATCATTATTAAAAAATACTTTCATTTGTTTCAACACAGCGCTGACAACATTTTAATCATTCTATAAAATGTTTGATCGTCTGTAAAACGTTAGAGGATTTTTATTTATACAAATGGTCTCGATCGTCTTAAAAATACTAAAATACTTGAAATAACGTGAATATTATTTACAATTCTTTTAATGAGACTTTTATAAAGAAATCTTTCGTAACGCTTCTTTATCTGAGGTTAAAGAGGTGAGTTTTTCTTTTGACTTTATTTATGACTAGCTTTTGCCCGCGACTTCGTCCGCGTGGAATAGTTACTTTGGGCTAACGTTAAATTTAACCCGGATTTCGAAGCATTCTTCATTGGCGCTCCGCTCCTATTGGCCTTAGCGTGATGATATATAGCCTATAGCCTTTCTCTATAAATTGACTATTTTATACCTTCGGCCGCGAGACGCGTCGAGCGCGGCGACCGATTCTCAAAAAAAATCCTTATAGCATGATTCAGTATTCACGCGCAATGGCTTATTGGCGTATTTCATGTATAACTTTGGTGTTTCTGTACTGATTTATATGATTTTTTTTTATGGAGCAGTTAATTAATGTTAACTTTTTCAATTAGGGGTGACTGAGAGTGTTATAAACGTAAGAGTATTCAAATGTAATCAGAAAGCTTCGAACTGCTAAGCTATCGGAAGTTACACGTGTAATTGTGAGTCAACCATAAAAGATAGACATATGCTGTCGTGGGGTATTTTTTATATAATTTTAAGGAGAAAATTTCCGTCATAAATGATTTCTGTGTAGCTTAACCATTAGGGTTGCACACGCGACGGAAGATTAAAAAACCCACGTTTTTAAATGTCCTAAAAATAAGAAAATAACCCTACGGGGCTGAGAGAGGGGCCACTCAAAACGTGGGGGCGTAAATTATTTAAGGAATTATTTATGAGATATTTACATGACGTGTATAGCTCGTGGGCGTAACTTGCAAAGATACGCCCCCACGTTTTGATTGGCCCATCTCTCAGCCCTGTAGGGTTATTTTCTTATTTTTAGGACATTTAAAAACGTGGGCTTTTAGATTTTTTAAATTTATTAATTATTTTATTATTTTTATCTTTGTTCATCGGGTTTGAAGGTACCCTGAAAATTTCAGCCTGCTAGCTTATCGGAAAGTGCCTCAAAATTGAGTTGCAAAAATCCAACCGGAACGACAAAACGTGGGAAAAACACGCTTTGAGCACCCACTAAATATTATACTTTTTTTTAGTCTTCTTCATATTCAAACTTAATTTACTTCTTATCCGCCAACTTGGGACGGCTGCCATGTTGGATTTAGGTCACGTGATATTTTTTTTCGTATCCCATTCAGCAAACCGTTTCGTTTAATACCCATATCATGGGGATGCATTTCAAATAGCCGATCCGCCATCTTGGATGTCCGCCATGTTGGATTTAAGACACGTGACTATTTTTTTCATATTCCTGACAGCAAACCCTTTCATTTGATACCCATATCTTGGGGGTGCATTTCAAATAGCCTGTCCGCCATCTTGGACGTCAGCCATATAGGATTTAAGTCACATGACTATTTTTTTCGTATTCCTGACAGCAAACCCTTTCATTTGATACTCATATCATGGGGGTGGATTTTAAACAGCCAGTCTGCCATCTTGAACGTCCGCCATATTGGATTTAGGTCACGTGACTATTTTTTTCGTATTCCCGACAGCAAACCCTTTCATTTGATATCCATATCATAGGGGTGCATTTCAAATAGCCTGTCTGCCATCTTGGACGTCCGCCATATTGGATTTAAGTCACCTGACTAAATTTTCGTATTCCTGACAGCAAACCCTTTCATTTGATACCCATATCATGGGGGTGGATTTTAAACAGCCAGTCTGCCATCTTGAACGTCCGCCATATTGGATTTAAGTCACGTGACTATTTTGTTCGTATTCCCGACAGCAAACCCTTTCATTTGATATCCATATCATAGGGGTGCATTTCAAATAGCCTGTCTGCCATCTTGGACGTCCGCCATATTGGATTTAAATCACGTGACTATTTTTATTTCGTATTCCTGACAGCAAACCCTTTCATTTGATACTCATATCATGGGGGTGGATTTCAAACAGCCAGTCCGCCATCTTGGGTAGGCCGCCATATTGGATTTGTAATGACGTTTCTTAGCTAGTCATGTATTTTCATCAGAACTCAGAGCATGTGCAAAATTTCAGTCTGCTAGCTTATCGGAAAGTGCCTCAAAATTGAGTTGTAAAAATCCAATCGGAATCCCTTCACTGCTCTGCTCCTATTGATTGTAGCGTGATGAAAAGTATACTATAACCTGCTCAGGAGTATGAAAAATAATTGTACCAAGTTTCGTTAAAATCCGTCGAGTAGTTTTTGTTTCTATAGCGGTTATACAGACAGACAGACAGACAGACAGACAGACAGACAGACAGACAGACAGACAGACAATAATTTTACTGATTGCATTTTTGGCATCAGTATCGATCCCTAAACAACCCCTGATAGTTATTTTGGAAATATATTTAATGTACAGAATTGACCTCTCTACAGATTTATTATAAGTATAGATATAGATATAGATTGTGTTCAACATTAAAATAATGATGACTTTCGCAGGTTTTTTTAAAGAATTGAATTTGTATACTTAGTGATGTATAGTCACCTAAATACGTTGCTCGAAGAAGAATTTTATTGTTTTTATTTGACGCCCTCAAACTTCTTATCTTTCCCTTTTTAAATACCTATTTTGTGTTTTTTTTTAATTCAGTTTTTTTTTGTAAATATTTAGTTGACATAAAAAATAGTTTGATAGATCTTCATTTGCAGAAAAAAATATATAAAGACATAAAAAGAATAAAGACATTCTATCAATGAGATACTCACTGTACGCATTCCTACTACGACCTTTGACAGTAGTATTTTTATCTCTTTTTATCTTAATATGTCTGTGTTATCCATACAACCATAAAGGACGATAAAGGACTTTACACATGACGCAATTCGTGCGATTTGCAATTTCTACTAACTAAAAATCAAAATCGATCTTGCTACTAAGAAATAATGATGCAATTTGATTGACTTGACGTCGACGTAGTGATCGTATTTCGTTTTTCATCTACCCGTAAGTAACAACATGTTTTATGTCATAAATGTCGTAGTGGTAAGATTGATTGTCACTTGTAGTTGTATGAGCAAGCTCCCTAAGTTTTATGAGCAAGAAAGACAGATTTATCTATTTAGTAGCAATCATCGATCATCAACGTTAACATAACTAGATGTTTACGTTAAATATTTAAGAAGAGTTAAGCTAGATTTTTCACGCCCCAATTCCCGATGCGGGGAAATTGTTAAATTGTTATTTGGTTTTACCTTCAGGAATTTTCTCAGTAGCCAGTAGGATTTAAGCCTAACTGATGAAATAGGAGTGTAATATAGGTACCCGTCCAACCAAACCAGTAATTCAAGCATAATACAAAAATGAAGACAAAGTGCCCGATGTGGAGCAGCCAGTTCATTAAGATTAATATCAGCCTCTCTTGAGGGCGCCGAATAATCCACACAATTAATCGTCGGATAAGGGATTTCACATAAATTCAAGCTTTCACATAAAACTTTATCGTGAATACGAAACAACAGAGTTTTTAATAAGTGTGGAAAACACAAAGAGAAAGAGGATATTATTTCTGTCAGTTGCAGCCATTTCGGCTTTATATTCTTCTGCAATGGTACGGGTATTCAAAAGCACGAATGTCTGATAACCTATGTTACCAAGAGGTTTATAAATTACCTAGAAACCAGGTTGTGGAAGAAGGTTAGTAGCCGTTCTACGAATTTTAATTAAAATGGGTTTGTTCTTAGCCTCAATTTCGCCTAAAAGCATAAGATTGGGTGAGCTCACTTAGCCGAAGGGTCTGGAACTCCTGCGCATCTGCCGAACACAGTAAACAGTAACTGTCTGACGCCGAACGAAAAGAAACGACTGAGCGAAACCTCTCACAGAGGTTTCGTTCAGTCGTTTCTTTCTTTTTTATATAGATATTTTTCATAGTCCTTGTTTGTGAATGTGAGAACATTGTAGGTCGTGTGTATACGTATAATTATTATTTATTTATTGTGATGCTAATTTTCGTAAGGACTTCCCCCTTATTACCAGGCCTACGCTTTTCTCACATGTCTATGTAACTATTCAAAAATTGTAACAATCAGTTTGTAAAACCATACCATACTTTTAAAAGAGTAACCATGGAGTTTCTTGCCGGTTCTTCTCCATGGAATCGACCAACCCCAACCGAGCACCTGTTGTCGACGTTTTATAAGTGCCCTTATGGGCCTATGTGGAACAAAAACATTTGATTTTTGTAATATATAGTATAAACGAAAACTAAACGCACACATACAACACTTGTCAATGTGAACAAAACGCGAATCAAGTACAGACTGTGGTAAAACTGTCATTACATCATAACCTAAACTATGTCTATGCATTGAGGCGTGGGTTGGGTACAGCCGGATTAAAACGACTGTGACACTCGTGGGTAAAGAGAGGGAAGCGATTGGCGCTTTTGTAACGAGTCGTGGAACATTGTCAAAAGATTAATATTAAGAAGTGAGAATACAAAAGGATTGCATTTAAAAACTACATTGTGTTTTATTGAGAATATTACATGGCGCAGCCGAAAACCGAACCAAGAAGAAAATATTGATGGGTAAAGAAGAAAAACTATTTGAAGACATGGACATGGGGTCACCTATAGAATACAGAATGCCATCACCACTTAAACTAGATTCAATCGAAGAAATGTTGCCCAGGTGGAAAAGTTTTAAACAACAGCTGAAAGTTTTCATATCTGCGGCGGGTTTGGAAAAAGTTACAGAAGCAAGGAAAGCTTCAATCTTACTCAACTGCATAGGGCAGGAAGGTCAAGACCTTTACTTTAATGTTCTTAAAGGTAATGAAGATACTCATAAGTTTGAAGAGTTGCTTTTATTGTTTGATCAGTATTTTGAACCCAAGCAGAATGAACTCATCAGTACCTATAATTTCTTTAAACGTGACCAGCAAGAAGGTGAAACTTTCGATAACTTCTACAGTGAATTAAGAAGGCTGGTTAAAAATTGCAACTTTAAAGATGATGCAAGAATGTTGAGAGACAGGATTGTTATGGGAGTGTATGACAAGAAAGTACAGCAAAGGCTTTTGGAAGATAGCGGACTAACACTTGAAAAAGCAGTCGACAAATGCAGATCCACTGAGTTGGCTAAAGAACATGTGAGAGCGATGAAAAAACAAGAGGATACTGTGGCAGTCGATGTGGTTCAGAACACAAATCTGAAGGACTCCCAGAATAAGCCAGAAGCTAAGTATACCAAGAACACATATAATAAAATCAAAGTAAACAATAAAAATAGTGGGTTTTATCTTTATCAATGTTTAAAATGTAATAGACAGCATGGGCCAAGACAGTGCCCCGCTTTTGGCAAAGTCTGTGCTAAATGCCAAAAGTTGAACCATTTTGCAGTAGGTTGTAAAAGTAAATCAGTGAATTTAGTTCAAGAAACAGAAAAGCCAGATAATGATAATTTAGTTCATGATTTGTGACTAGTCAAGATGTGTCATTCCATTGGTAATAATAGTAAGAATGTACAGGAATGGTTAACAACATTAAATATTGAAAATAAAAAAGTTGTATTAAAATGTGACACAGGAGCACAAGTAAATGTTTTGTCGTTAAAAGATTTTAAATTGATTGTCGGTGATGAAAATCCTAAATGGTCTGAGACATCAATTTTACTTGAAGCATTTGGGGGACATAAGATAAAACCATTGGGTAAAACAATTTTAAATGTTCATAAAATGAACAATAAAACCCTTCAAGTAGAGTTTGTTATTATTAAAAATGATGTGCATCCTATATTGGGTTTTAACTCCCTTATAGATTTGGAATTACTAAAGAATTATAATATTAATAGCATAAGTGTAGACAAAAACAATATTATTAATCAGTTTTCTGAACTTTTCCAGGGAATAGGTGAATTCCACACTCCGCTGGAACTGCACACCCAGGTTGATGCCCAGCCAGTAGTCAAACCACCACGTAGAGTCCCTCAGGCATTGATGAAAAGGCTGGCGGACAAATTAAAAAGTTTGCAAGAACATCAAATTATTGAGAAAGTTGAACACCCAAAATCTTTTGTAAGTAATCTTGTTATAATTGAAAAAAGTGATGGAAACTTAAGAATTTGTTTAGATCCACAACACTTAAATAAAGTATTAGTAAGACAATATCATCTCATTCCGACCTTGCAAGAAATAGTAAGCAAATTAAGCAATAAAACTGTGTTCTCAGTACTTGATTTGTCAGATGGGTTTTATAATATAAAATTAACAGAGAAATCATCAGATCTATGTACATTCAGTACCCCATTTGGATGTTATAAATTTCTTAGATTGCCATTTGGGTTATCAGTGGCTCCTGAGATTTTCCAAAAATACACTGAGAAAGCATTCGGTGATATACCAGGTGTGGTAATTTATTGTGATGATCTGTTAATATGTGCAGAAAATGAAGCTGAACATGATAAAATACTAAAACAAGTACTTAAAAGAGCTAAGGAGAACAATGTAAAATTTAATAAAAGAAAATTCCAGTATAAACTAAAGGAAGTTAAATATTTTGGACAAATTTTTTCCAGGGAGGGAATGAGAATTGATGGTGATAGGGTAAAAGCTATATTAAATATTAAAAGTCCAAGTAATAAAAAAGAATTACAGGTATTTTTGGGAATGATAAACTATTTAAGAAATTTTATTTGTAATTTAGCAGAGTTAGTTTCTCCTTTACAAATGTTATTAAAAAGAAATACAACTTGGTTATGGACAAAAATTCATGAAAAGACATTTAATAATATTAAAAGATGTATAAGTTCAGCACCTGTTTTACAAAATTATAATGATAAATTACCAAATACGATTCAATGTGATGCTTCTAAGGATGGACTTGGTTGTTGTTTAATGCAAAATGGCAAACCTGTCAGTTATGCTTCTAGAAGCCTAACAAGTGCAGAGAAAAATTTTTCACAAATTGAAAAAGAATTGTTAAGTGTAGTCTGGGCCACAAAAAAGTTTCATTATTACATATATGGAAAAAAATGTAATGTTCTAAATGATCATAAACCTTTAGAAACATTGTTAAAAAAAGGAATACATGAAATTCCTTCAGCTCGACTACAAAGACTAAAATTAAAGTTATTAAAGTATGATATTGATTTTAAATATCAGAAAGGACGGTTAATGCACATTGCAGATCTGTTATCCCGCTCATACTTGCATGAAGTTGATGAAGATCAGTCCTATATGTTTGAAGTAGTGCATTGTATTGGTTTGGCAACACATTTGCAATGTACAGTTGAGCAAAAACAAGAGCTAGTAAGAGAAACAAACAAAGATGAAGAATTACTTCAATTGTCGAATTTTACTTTGAATGGATGGCCAATTAATATAAAAAACCTATCAGTAAATCTAAAAAATTATTACAAATTCAGGGAAAATATAACAATTGATAAACAACTAATTTTTATGAATGACAGATTAATAGTTCCACAATCCTTAAGGGTTAAGTTCTTGAATAAATTACATGAAGGACATTTAGGTATAACTAAAATGAAACAATTAGCTAGAGGTTTATATTATTGGCCATACATTGATTCACAAATAGAAGGAATAGTAAGTAAATGTTATATTTGTCAGACCTACCAAAATAATAACATCAAAGAACCTTTGTTGTCACATGAAGTACCGGATTTGCCTTTCTCAAAACTTGGGGCAGATATTATGGATTTCAGAAATAACAGTTATCTTGTTATATATGATTACATGTCAAAGTGGTTAGATATAAGAAAATTAACTAGCAAGTCTGCACAATCAGTAATAAATGCACTAATTGATATTTTTAGTTGCTTTGGTGTACCATCAGAAGTAGTAACAGATCATGTGCCATTTGACTCTTTACAGTGTAAGAAATTTGCAAGTGACTGGGGTTTTAAATTTACTTATTCAAGTCCACGTTACCCACAATCTAATGGTATGGCAGAGCGAGGTGTTCAAATTGCTAAGAAATTGTTAACAAAATGTCATGAAGACAAAACAGACTACAGACTAGCATTATTACAATATAGGTCATCACCAGTTTCAGGTACACAATTCTCACCAGCTCAATTAATTATGAATAGAAACCTAAAAACTAAGTTACCATCCACTCATAGATATTTAGAACCTAAGTTAAATAATAATGTAAAAATGGAATTTAGTAAAGTAATACATAGAAATATACATAACTATAATAAGAAAGCGAAAACAAAGGGTAACTTTTGTGTTAACCAGGGGGTGTGGTTCTTAAAAGACCCAACAAAATGTAAATGGTATTTGGGTAAAATTATAAAAGTTAATAATAACAGGTCTTATGATATAAAAGACGCTGAGGGTTGTGTCTATACAAGAACATCTTATCATATAAGATCTCAATAATTTGATGAACTTGGGTGTGTGGTTCAATGCAGCATTATGTTAATTTACGTATGTCTTAGTTTATAGTACCTATTAAAGCTTAAGGTTTTGCTTTATTTCTTGTTAATTTTAATACGTCTTAGTTTATTTATAGCATGTACGTATTAAAACTTAAGGTTATGCTTCATTTCTTATGTTAATTTAAGTATGTTTTAGTTAATAGTAGGTACCTATTAAAACTTAAGGTTTTGCTTTATTTCATAAATACCTACTGTGTAACATTCAAGAGTTAATTGTATATGAATAATAAGAGTCATAATAACGTTTAAGTATATATATTTTTTTTTCTCTTTCAAAAAGGCAATGAGTGTAACTTTTTTTTTTTGTATTTTTTTTTAACGAAAGGGGTATGATGTAATATATAGTATAAACGAAAACTAAACGCACACATACAACACTTGTCAATGTGAACAAAACGCGAATCAAGTACAGACTGTGGTAAAACTGTCATTACATCATAACCTAAACTATGTCTATGCATTGAGGCGTGGGTTGGGTACAGCCGGATTAAAACGACTGTGACACTCGTGGGTAAAGAGAGGGAAGCGATTGGCGCTTTTGTAACGAGTCGTGGAACATTGTCAAAAGATTAATATTAAGAAGTGAGAATACAAAAGGATTGCATTTAAAAACTACATTGTGTTTTATTGAGAATATTACAATTTTGTTGCCCAATGTTGCAGATAGCCTTTTTTTTCCTTGGGAATATTATAAAATGAGTACTCCCACCGTAGGTGAAGCGGAGGGGACTGTCAGACTCGTACTGACTAAAATCCACTCTTCCTCGTTCCTCGGCGTTTTTGACAATATCACAATAGAAGGAAACCAAGGGGTTTCCTTCTATTGTGATATTGTTTATTATATTAATTTGATCAAGTATCGCAATTTTGAGTATCTACTTAAGAATGCCTTACCTAAAAGTATGCTTTTAAACTTTATCGAAAATGCTATGAACAAATCAAATGGCAAAAGCGGGGTCTTTGACTCTCATCTAGCAAGAATTTAATCTAAACCTAGTTTCGCTTCACATCGTATTTAATTCCAAAACTTCAGAAACATTAATAGCAACTCGTTGTGCAAAAGCCACGTTTATGTTCAGCCAATGAGGTTGAGTCTCGTATAAATATAAAACACCAAAAACAACACATGATACGCAAATTGGTTCAACTGTGTAGTTCCCAAACTTTTATATTTCAAGCGCCATATTAGATTTTGAAAGTTTTCAACTAGTGGGTGACATTGCACGCGCTGGCTTGCAAATTTTGAAAGCCACGTTGAAAATAAGTTGGAAGAGTATTTATAATATTAGACTGTGACTTTCCGACCGTATGATTGAGAGTAAACTATCAAACGTTTGAACGATGGTTTTCTTTATTCCACGTTAGAAGTTTTTTTTTTTTTTACGTCTTGTCTGGAATTTGGTAGATGTTTGTGAATGTGTTGTAAATTGGGTCTTACGAGGATATTATTATGCATGATGTGCTTATCTATAAGAAATTTGGAACACTAGGCTGTAAGTGATTATATTTATCTTTGTATCAGTGTATTCAATTCTTGGTGAGCGACATACATTAAATAATATATCAACGCTTAGATACGCGCTTTTTTTGCTTTTTTTCCATTTAGCTAGATATGAATTAGAAAACTGCCACGATATTTAAAGTTTTGTTTTTTTGCCTCGTCCACGTCCGACGACAAGCATGTCAGTTTAGTGACTAAATAACAAACGAAATATAAAGAAACTGAAAGATCTGATATAAAATAATATCCTAATTTATTATTTTGTTTTCATTCACTTGCAGGTTAGCGCAGACCCAAAAATTGGGATAAATGATTTCCTTTTTTTTTAAACGGTAACAATAGCAACATTTCCGGCCCTCCCCGTTATCTTGAGTTTATTAAGCCGACCACCTCAGCTTATGAAGTACTCTCAATATTTCTGCTGCGTGCCTGAGTAGCGTTACTTATAAGCCTCGGTACACTACGACATAATTTAGAGTTGCCATCGATAACAATCGAACGAGAAACTAGGTAATTTAACGTTTTAGACCCCGTTAATTATTATTAACTTTATTAAATTTAAACTTAGCAACACTTATCATTATTATTTTGCACAGTTTTTCTCGACTGAAGTCCGGGCCGAGTAAAGCCACTTTTTATTTCATGAGCATCTTTGTACCGTACTTACAAGATATGTATATTTTGTACAACCAGAGTGAATGCTGAATGCAAGTTTTTAAAATAAAACGAAGTAGATATATATTGCCATTTATGACACACAAAGTTAGTCGCACTAGACAACTGTTACAAATTATTAACACGTATAGACGCCAGCACATCAACCTACCTCAATCTGTCAAATTTCTTTAATAGATTTTCAACATTATCACAGTAATGGAAGGTTAATGTTCGATTGGTAAAATTTGACAGATTGGGTAGATTGACTTGCTGGCTTCTGTATATAATTTCGTGGATAAAATTGGTGGACAGGTATTCTTGCAAACTAATAAAGCCAATAATTTATTTTAGTCATTCGATTATTATCTATAGTCCACGATACTAGCGCACGAATAGCTTCAAATATTGACAGCTGTCAAACTCAGATTAGATGTCAAACAATTTAAAGTAGCAGGTTTTACGTAAATGTCAAACATAAAACGAGTAAATAATAATCAATGTTGGTTTAAATTGTAGTGGGGTTAAAAAATAAAAACTTGTAAGAAGAAGTCGACAAATAAGTTTTTTCCTCCCTGAGGCCTTGTCACAAGTTTACCGTACAGCGTATTTCAAGTACTTACGGCGTTATTGCATAAAAAAGCGCCTCTAGTGTACTCATCATCATCATCAGCCTATAAATGTTCCCACTGCTGGGACACAGGCCTCCTCTCTGTGAGAGGGAGTGGGCCATAATCTACCACGCGGGCCCAGTGCGGATTGGTAGATGTCACATGTCTTCGAATTTTTGGTTCTAGGACATGCCGGTTTCCTCACGATGTCTAGTGTACTACTGAGAAACAATTTTTTTCATCTTTACTTTGAAATTTCCGTTTATTTTACGTAACAAAAACGTGAATGCACGTGTCTCTGTAACCTTTAACTTGTGTCGTGCTAAAGTGTGCTAAATCGCTCGCTATGGCTTAGGATTACATTGATTTTGACTAGGACGACTGTTTAATTAGCGATACTGGTACGAGTATAAGCTGCCAGTAATGAGAACGTGACTGCAAATGTGATGTTGTTTGATTTAGTTGTTAGTGAAAATAGTGTCATGTCATAACGCTAGAACGGTTTAACAAATCTGGATAAAATTTGGGTCAGAGATAGATATATTTTTTATCTTAGTAAGTAATTAGCCCCAGGTAAAAGCTGGTATTCCGCACAATAGATTTGATGAAAATGCGTAGTAGTAAATAAATTAAATATAAAAAAATAATTTCCGAATGGTTAAATAACAACTCTTTTATGTTATCATGTACCTAGTAGAACCAGACACGGTATAATTTCTACGAAAACATAATCCATTTGAATAACTAACCACACTACTCGAATTCCAACAAGCAATGAAATTCCACAAATAAAAATATAACTAACGAAATCAAAGAATAATAAAAATCCTACTAGATTTTATTTCAACACATTTTTTCTAAACAAAATACAAAACCCGAAAAATATATTTGATACAATCAACAAAAAAAAGTACTCTAAAATCATATTTGGATTCGTATAAAATATTAGGATGGAGCTTTGGGAGCGAAGTTCGGGATTCTAATATCAATGGAGAAATTATCGACATCCCACAAGTTTGGCTCAAGTTGAATTTGAAAGTAATCGATGAGGTGCCAGGATTGAATCCTGTCGGCCCTCGCAAACTTTATATTCAAATATCTTTTACGTATGGCGAAAAATATTGAAAAACCCGATTCGGATTTTCTGTGAAAATCATTTGGTAGGATTTGTTGTACTGAAGCTGTTTAAACAAAGTGATACATTTGGAATTTTATCATTAGATTTTTACTTATTTAGAGTTTTAGCAAGTGTTCCAGTTAGTTCATCTTTGCCTTTACGCAAGATTGAGGCCAATAACAAATCTATTTTCTATAATATAAAATTCTCGTGTCACAGTTTTCGTTGCCATACTCCTCCGAAACGGCTTGACCGATTTTGATGAATTTTTTTGTGCTTATCCGGTATCTATGAGAATCGGCCAACATCTATTTTTCATCCCCCTAAATGTTAGGGGTAGTTCACCCCTAAATTTTTTTTTTATTTTTTAGACAAAATTTTTAATTTCTATTTTTTATGGCAAAACGTTTGCCGGGTCAGCTAGTTTTGTATAAAATTCTTTACTATCTCGATTTATTTATTTTAATAAGTATATTTATGTCCTAAATCTCTGTGACTCTAATGGATATTGTAATTGACACAATAATATCCATCAGAAAACCTGTACCCATATAACAGAGTTGTGGAGACCAGCTTTAAAGTTCACTCTATCAAAAGACCGGTAACTAATTAGATCGGAAGTTGTTTCCAACATAGGAAAAGACTAGGCAAAAGAAATAAGAAGTCTTCTCACTTTTTTTTCTAAAAGACATTTTTATTACCTAACCTTTCCTGTGACATTATAAGGAGTACCTCGCTGTGCTACAACTGCACATAGTACACAAGGTCTGTCTTCCACCAGTCAATATGAAGATGGCACGCCTGACCTATTTATAGAAGCTCGTGGAATACGCGATGCACGTATCGAGAGACGCGGGGTCTCAGGTACCACTGCATTAAAAACAAAAGTTTTCATCTAACTTAACCTGGTTTGGTGACATTATTTTGATTATGTAGACAAGCATACTGAATTATACTGGAAAAGCTTGTGGCTCGCTTTATTTCTTACGAGTGCGATCTATCAGTGGTTGCCCTGTCGAAACATTGCATTTTTTGCGCTACAGATCTTATCTCAAATTTAAATTAATACGCGAAACATTTGTACTCCTTTTTGCGAAAATTACGTGAATGGCCCATTATGGGCACAGGTCAAAATTTACACGGTGAAAGATATCAATATTTTTCAAATTATAGTTTTTTTTTATTAGGAGTGGTAGAATTTGGACCACTAGTAATACAGTTTTAAATATAAAACGACATAAAAATATACTAAATTAATAAGCTTGATGAAAAAAAAAACAGTAATTAGGGTCGTTAATAAAATCATTGATAAGTTTTATGAAAACTTCCCGTAAAAGTGACCAATTATAATCGCCTGCGTGTAATTAGGAGCCATAATTTCCCATTTGAAGAAAAACCAGAGCAACACAGTGTCCTTTTTCAGGCACATACATAAGTGAGTGGGCGAGGCCGCCCGGGGCGTCAAATTAATCATTTATTAAACACATAACTTGGGACTAGTACTTGGAACTAGTTCCACTAACGCCCTATAAGGGTACTCAAATCACAGAGCAGCTTAACATTTACGTGTTTCAAATTATTTTGTTAAATTTAAATTCGTTTTCTAAGAGATGGACAACCTCATCTCTTAGCGAAACGATTTTTTTTTTAATTTAATTGGTAGTTTTTTTAATAACTGTTATTATCTTCGTCTATGATCTATTTTTGAACTAGGTTACTCCATGGTATCAGAAGTTTTTCTACTAGGGTGTCCTACGGGGATAATTTTGTTACCATTTATCCGGTCAAGTTCAGCCTGGCGTGAGTACCGCTGTTTTATAACGAGTATAGGTATTAACTATCTCCTATTTTATTATATTAAAATCATATTCATACACGCTAATTTCCCGAGTATATTTTTGGGCCTGATAGGTGGAACTACTCTCAGTTAACTGAAATCGGGGCGGACGCTAGTCCTTTTTATTTGCTTTAATTACTTACCACCATTTTTTTTTCAAAAGTCAACACAATAGTTTTATAAAACAAAAAAAAACAGGCTGATTAAAACAAAAACTCAAGTAAAGCAAAACTTCAAATGCGGCTTCAATAAACATTGTTTCCAATAATCTATAAAATAAAAACAATTTAACGTTTACAAGCCCGCCCTCAAGTAAAAACATTTAACTTAAAAGCAACATTAAAAACCCAGTTAATATTATATCATGAAAGTTTCCTTAACCTACTGCCCTGGTCGCATGTTTTAACATAAAATTGAAGTTCGGAACAACGCTCTATGCAAAAGAAAAAGTAAGAAGAAAGTCATTGATCAAATATTTTGAAAACACGGTTCAAAGTTCGCCAACGATCCAAGTTGAAACTGCAGGAGTTTAGATAAGGACAACAATACTTATGTTCTGATGTTGCATAAACCCTTGGAAGAGGCTATGTTACTCAAAAAATTTAGCCCGAAAGTTACATTGTCAAAAAATACTTGACCCGATTTTTTTTTTTGTTACAATACCCAAAAACGATGAAGTTACAACGCTTCGAGAAATTACAAAACGTCACTCGATCGGTATAATTTTACAGGTGTTTTGACGTCACAATCCCCCACTTCTGAATTTCGAAGCGTTTTATCTTTATCAATATTCACTAATTAAAAAAAATACATATGGCACTCGGAGACTGCCGCGGTGAAGCTGTTGCATAACTTTTTCTTTTAGGTAATAAAATCGCCTACCGCGTATATTTAACGAGAATATAATTTATTTAAAATGGGTGTAGTGCACTACTGTAATAAAGAACTTCTTTGTTGTAGGAGAATTTTGTAAGTAGGTTTTATTGTGAAAACTCCTTTTGTAGCTGGCCGCTTAGAATCAGTAAGAAAAAGTAAATTGTTCTGATGACGGATATTTTTATGATTGCTGAAGTCTCCCGAACTGAAACGATGTTAGAGGATGCGTGGTGTCAGGTATTTTCGTTAGGTTTTTGGAAAAAAAATTATTCGGTCGCCGCGCCGCGCTCAGAGCCCGCGATAAAAGCTATGCAATAGCTTAAAAAAAAACGAATCCATTATTTTTCAACACTACCGACGGACTAAACAGTTTTTCAATGTATTTATGCAATAAACCACCATATTAAGTATAATTACCATCTAGGTAATTGAGATAACTTAAAGGTGCCTTTTTTGTGCTGATAAAATCAACAAATGAGTCCTACCGCTATTTGTGTAACGGAAGGGACTGTCTGACCTTACTAAAAATCCTGTTCCTGCCCTGTTGCCCTTCGGTGTCTTTTAAGACAATCCCGCGACCCCGGCAGTACGATTAGCTGCCTGTATTCTATTGTTCTCGACTAGGTTTACTGAAGATTTAATGTTATACAATTTTGATTTCCTAAAATCAAAGTGTATGTGTTGGCTAATTATGACTTGAATGTTAATATCCATTTGAAAAGTGGTTACCAAAGAGAAAAAATAAAAGTAGACATTTTGGCAATGACATCATCTGTTCAGCCTTTTCCCAATTAAGTACCATTTGCTGACTCCATCAGCCGCAAATCTAACTGGATGCAGATAAATAGGTATTCCAAAAACATTAGAATATTATCACAAAAAGCAAAAAGGTATTATTAGATTATACATAGATACATTCTTATGGGAGTAAGCAGTAACTAGAAAACGCCCTCTATAACGATTATTATGAAATTTTAATCCGATCTGTTACATACATATTTCAGTAAATTACCAAAGATTATCCTCGGTAATTTTCCAATGAAATTCCTGCACCCGCAATTGAGAGCTATTGAATATCTGCAGCATACACTGTGGTATTCTCCTGGAAAAGTAATTTAATATAATGCTAGTCAATCTTAGTAATAGGTCGATTTTAAGGTAAACCAAGTGAAATTCTACTTTACAGGCACTTCATTATAATCTGCCTTAGTATTTTTCCAAATAACAAAGTGATTTCAAAATGTTACCAGCCGAAATTCATAATGCTAATTTAACTGTTTCAAATTATTCATTTTGCAACAACAGCAGCTTTAAATAATAAAGAATCTGTTATTCTAATTAATTGTTTAATTAGTGTCAAGTACAATACCTACATTCGGTGAAAACCGAATTCTCAAGTTTAGTTTCACTTAGCATTGAATTATGTAAGCATGGTTATTAATCCTTGCATTATTTTTAATAGGCATAACCGTTAGTACCTAAGGGTTGACATTCTCTCTCGTTATACATATTGCCAAAAAGAATGGCTTAAATAAAAAATTAAATGTCGCGAATACATTAAAGACTCTCAAAAACGTTTAAGTACTAACGTTCTATACCTTTTTACGTACGTAATATATTAAAACAGGCCTAAAAGGTTTATTTACTCGATTATGAAGCCTTTTGTTGTTTAACAAAGCATTAGATAATGCATACTCCGAAAATAATCTGTTTTAAAAAGGCTTTCACGTTGTTTAGAGAATTAAATTGTGTCGTAACATACACCTAAAATATGTACGCCTTTTAAAGAAATAACTCCCTCCTAAGGTTTCATGTGGTACCTTTTCCGCAGAAAGTAATTGGCGCCCACCGTGGGACCAAAGAAAATAGGCGCCCAGCGCGGGACCGCACGTAGTTAACCCATGCTCGCTATTTAAGTTGGTTTCCTTTCAAGCGTGCATGGTAAAAAACACGCATACTCATCGTGATATTTTAATGCGAAAGGTCTGTAATCCAATTTCCATTACTTGCGATATAGCTTTTAACACAGCTTTACATAATCACAATTTGATAAAACATTTAATTTAAGATTAAATCTGCACCTACCTGGGATACGGGATGCCGACACACTAAACTAGAGAATTATGGAGCACAATACCTTCAATCCACGTTTCTGATACACATCAAACACAATGCATATCTAAATCCACTGACACATGCACTTTCACTGCGGTGTTGTTTTATTTTTTTTTCGTTTCACAATTCACTCGCTGCGATATGCAAGCGGTTTGGAGGAGAGCGCGGCGCGTCCGCTCGGCTCGAGGTCGCGGCGAATACTAGCTGGCGCGGCGCAAGCTTCTGCGGCCCGCGTCAAACAGTATTTCGACCGTTCGGATTGGTAGAATTGTTAGATGATAGCGCACACTAATCATTTGCGAATTTTTGAACAATTTTTCACCTCTTTCTTTTACACGAATAAAATTCCTTAGTTTAATGTCGCGAAAAGGCAGCATAGGTACCTTTCTAGATTTAGTCATGACTTAACAAAATTGAAAATGTCTTCCGACGAAACGCTGATACTCCCAACGTTTAAGACCATGTACCTGTTATCATTACATTTTAAATCCAATACCGTAACAAATTTTAGCTCTACCAGGTTTGTTATCATTCTTTTCTGATTGATTGATTCCAGTTCGTATCAGGATGAACTCGTACCACACTATTCGATCTTTCCATTTCGTCGTGTCACAGAAACCGGTAATTACTAGTTAATTATATCGCGCGTTTTTGGAAAAACAAGTCAGGATGAACTATGATGGATTCCAAAAATTATTGTGTTCTTACATTTATAGCAATGTGATTCTTTTTAAGCATAAGATACTGTCTATTTTTTATCTGGTGTATTTTTTATGATCTTTTTGATTACTTTTATCGTTTTATATGCACGTGTTTTTTGTATAACTTATTGAACAAGTGCATAACAAGGTTTTTGCAGAAATTAATTTGAAAGAAGGCAAGTTAAAAATTACGTTCCTGCATACTTAAAAAACTAGTTTAAATACAAACAAGAAAAGCTCATAACATAAACTGGCTCCAGTCGGTAGGTTGCTCGGTGCCTACAGTGACCGAGCTGCAGATTGACAAATGAAATTTTTATGACTGCACCCACGACTTGCTCCATGCTAATGACGCTGTGTGCATTACGACAAAGCAGCTCTCACAGACACACATTAGCACACAGCCACGCGGCTAGGGTTCCCGCTGCAAACTTTATTAAAACCTTAAACAAATCCCAAATTCCAAAGAAACTGTGCGACATACGGAATACGTGATAAACATTCGAAAAAGCTCCATCGTGCATCGGGCGTGTGAAAGGAGCATGTAATTAGCGCCAGGGATCTTCACAAACGTTCCATTTTCCGGACACGACGGGGGAAACTAGGCCAGTGGCAGCCCTGGTTCAGTAGCGCAACGTGTGTGCACTGTGCACGTGTGTGCAGTGTGTGCCCACCCACACGTGCTCAGCGCCCGGCGAAGTTAGCACAGCAAACGTGTAAACGGAAAAGATAGGCTTTTCTTTGACTCCTTTTAACTGTCCGAGGGAGCTGTAAATAGGATGCAAACAGAGATACGGCTACCTGTCGGCGCGAATGAAAAATTAGTGTTTTCCAACTGTTGAGTTGAGTCGTGTTTACTATTGTCGGACAAAAGAAGATCGCCGCCTTTAATGTCGATGAGGCAGAAGATCAAGGAACATGATTCTGAGAAAAGCAATTGTTTAATGAATAGAAAGTCTAACGGACTATAAAGAGGCTATTATACCCATTTTCTTCGGCTATTTATGTCTTACTAAGCTCATTTTACAACAAATAGTTTTGCTGGAATTATTCTTATAATATTAAGTTTCTCGATTCATAATATAATTTTTCAGTAAGCGCTAGCTCGTTCTCTGAATAAACTGTTTAAGCACAGATAAATATTAATTGATTGACAGCATAAAATGGCGACTTACGTGAATCAAAATAAAACGACCCCCTGTTGTCTTTCTATGCCTTTTAAGTAGTCAACAATTTCATTTACTAATCTTTATATCCTTCCGTGAATTATCCATGCTTAAACAATCTAAATATCGAATACCCAAATTTCCAAAGAATTACCTAGAATTAGTTCAACAGTAGGTACAGTCAGCATGACATTCGCGTGCCTCTAGTTATGTCAAGCGGTGATAAGGTCAGCTGTCAGCGTGTCTCGTTATAATCGCGGTCGACTGTACCGAAACCAACCAAATTCCGGCAAAGGCTGTTTTATTTAACTTTCCAATTGATTATTGAATACGGAAGTGATTTGAAATACTTATGAGTTTGTTCCAATGTCATTAATCACTTATTAGATAGGTTTTTATTTACCTTATAAAGCGTGGCTTTTGGTAAAATACGCTTAGAACCATTTTATTTATAGCCTTCTTTGCTAGACTAGAATTATTTAGGGAGCAATGTGCATGTTGTTTAACAATATTTATATGACCTACCAATCCAATTTGTCCATTTTTTTCACCCAGGTGATATCACCCAGGTGAACAAAATGGAATAAACCAAGAGCACCATAAGGTGGGATGTCACTTGCACCACACAAAACATTTTTTTTTTGTTCAAAACAATTTGAACCGTAGTGGATTTCCGTAATGACATTTATTTTGCAATTGTAATAAAACTTAATTCGTTTTGAAGACTTATTGTTGCCAATAGCCAATTTTACAATTTACCTTATGTTTAAAGAAAATCAGAATATTTCCAACAAGGAAATGTTTACTTACTTTGCTGTGCGTTTCTTTTTTGTTCCCCACATGTAAGTTCGATCTACCCACAAGGACTAATATTTGCAGGCCTCAGGATATTTGTTGTTAGTGAAGCTGTTTGTGCATATCACTGTACTCTGTGGCTTTGTTATTTTTGCCAATCTTCTTTACTTGAGAGTAAGTTATAGTAAGTTTGAGAGAAGTATGGATCAAGAAAACATGCTGCGCTGATCAAAAATCGATTAGAATAAGAATTTATTATGTGAAATATAGTATTATCTGTCATGTAGCACAACTCGCTTATAATACTCACACTACTGGAATACAATATCAAAGCATTTATTTGTAGTAGGTCAGTTTCAGGCACTTTGTAATTATATCAAAAGATTCAATGGAGCTAAGCAAATCACATGACAATAATTGTGAATGCATTTGTTTATATTTATGTATATACTCGTATTTGCCCATCAGTGGTCGCCCACGGCGACAGACGTCGGATAAAAAAAGTATATATTTGCCCATACCTTTTCTACATGAAAGAAGGTGCATCAGTAGCCACGTAGGTCTTTTTTCTGTTTAGATCAATGGCACATGAAACATGTATCTTTGTTTGACATCAAGCCAACAATATTACATAAACCAAGATCAACTAGCTGTCAATCTTTTCCTCTCCCTACTCTGTTTGAGTATACAGGATTTTATGTATGTTAAACAACATGACTCAACCACTAAAATATCATTAAAAAACCATGTTCGCAAAGCAATGCACGTTCGATCCTGCGGGACGTGCGTATATTAGCGTATATTACGCACGGCGGGACGGGATGTACGGCGGGGTGCGTTAGCCCGCAGCCACAAAAACAATGCACTTTATGTACACGCGGGGAATAAAAATGTTTAGCGGTGTAATGACCCCGCTTTGAGCAGACATGTGCAGTGTGCAGGTACTGCATGTAATTGAGAAACGATTACGGTTAAATTCCCCGTAATGGACCTAATTTTATTACAGGTAATAATAGACTCTTAGTGGAAAATTCCAAGAACTGAACTTTTTTTTGCCATTTCAGGCGAAATTAAGTGTTGTGGAACCATACAAAACTGCGAATTTACTTTCGAAACAAACAACATGGAATATCCCGTTTAGGTGAACAGGTACACTCATTCACTGCTACATCAGTAAATTTATGCATAACAAAACGATACAATATCGAGAGATAGACTATGCATCTATGCGACGGCCGCGTAGCACTATGAGCGCTACGCCGTAGCTTCATCGTAGCACACTTCTACGAAATATATTTCGTAGAGGTCGGTCGAGGGCTTGAATTAAAAAATCCGATCCTGTTAATACACGGAATCGATTTTATTTAAATAAAAAAGCTTACATAATCCTGTCATCGAATGAATATTTTTAAAACAGTGAAGTGGCCGTCGGTTCCGGGCGCGTTATTCATGAAATTCATCATCCATTCTTTCATCTGTATTTTAATATTTGACACTTTATATTCAGACCATGGTATAAATATTTCAGCTGAAATGTGAATTTTCAGCCAGAATACGTCTAAATACAAATTCTATTCTCATTCCGGAGCCTGTAAGTCATGTCTCTCCTTAGTTCGGCAGTAGCCTAATATCAGCCGAGCAGTATTGCCCGATACAGCTCTGAATAATATATGGAAAGCGCCCGGAACCGCCCGCGCCGCATGTACGAGTACTTGCGTGCGACAGCAAATTGATTAAGTTCCAATATTATTTGGAGCTCGTTCGGAAATGTTGTCATTATTATATTATAGTAATAAGCTGGGGAGCGTTGTTTGTGACTTTAAACGTTACAATATTTTACTTTAAATTAGTTCCTTTCATAAGTTTTCAATACATTACGGTTATGTGGAAACCGTAGCAGTGATAAAGTATGATTACAAAATGTACATACTAACAGAAAGAATCATGCGTTTGCAATTCTTTAACACAAGAAATGACGAAGGTGTCTTATAATCTTGTGTGTATAGGTAACTCGTGCGGTTTATTTATGATATCAGGCATATTCATTAATATCAAAAATAACAGTCTAATGCTAGCCAAACACCATACTGCTTATCGTCCAATCGGCATGACGCTGCCGATTGGATCAATTAGAATTGATCATGTGTGGGTGTGGAATCCACGCAATTGGCTTGACAGTTAAATTTGATTGGCTCGAACATGCCGATTTGATACTTCCGATTGGAACATGTATGGGGGTCAGTTTATATTTGATTTCAGTAGGACAAGGCTTCAACTGAACGTCGCTGCCGATTTGAGTTTGATCAAACTTTCGTCATGCCGATTGGACGATAGGCAGTATGATGTATGGCAAGCATTATCGCTAATAGTGATATATAAATAAATATTCCAGACAACCTTTGGATTGACAGTACTAACCTAACATAAATAAATCTTACCGAGGGTCTGATCGTCCTTTTTTATTATATTATTCAAAATAAAGCTTATTAAATCCCTGTTTTCAACGACATCATCATCATCAGCCTATAAATGTTCCCACTGCTGGGACACAGGCCTCCTCTCTGTGAGAGGGAGTGGGCCATAATCTACCACGCGGCCCAGTGCGGATTGGTAGATGTCACATGTCTTCGAATTTTTGGTTCTAGGACATGCCGGTTTCCTCACGATGTTTTCCTTCACCGTTTTGAGAGCAGTGGTGTTGAAATAAATTACACAAAGTAATGCGCCTGACGGGGTTCGAACCCACGACCTACTACTCGTAAGTCGAGGCCGATACCACTGGGCTACCACTGCTCTCAACGACATACATCAAAGTAAAAATATAAATAAAATAAAATCTAGTTATATAATCCAAAAAAGTTCTACGAAAATACGTTTTTAATCACCAAATCTAGTTAGTGTATGGGGCGGCGAAGCATTTTCAGCTACAACATTTACTGGCGCATTTTCGCCCATGTTTCATGACAAAAATCTCTTTTTTTTAATCCTGTAACATGTATCATGCTGTGTTGTGTACAATATATTGTGTCACGCTGAATAAATAAACGTTGGACAGGCCGTTTGATCATGTTCATAGCGTTCGATTATTGTGTCTAACATTATAGGATATCGAGTTTGTAGTCATGAGATCTGTTTGTTGATCGAAGTATTGTATTTAAATTTTGCTACGCTACGCTATGAATAATTCATCGTGTATCGTGAATTATTCCTAGCGTAGCTAAATGCCTAGTAATGGGCGACTCGCTGTCCAATCATGGACCATGCCCGGGTCGACGGCGAAAGAGTGTCAGCATGATGACGAGGCCCTTAGAGGGCAAAAGCCTGCCGGGGTCGCGGGACTAACGGGCTATCGTTACCGACACCGCTACCGACACCGTGGATTTTAGTCAGTACAAGTCTGACAGTCCCTTCTGCCCTGGGTGGGAGGACTTTTTTGATGATTTCACCAGGCTTATAAAAAAAAACTATGTTAGGATCGGCTTCTCGTATGCAGCTGAACATCATCGTTTCAATTACTGCCTCTCTTACTTCCATAACCAAGTTATTACGACACCACTTAGTAAGATTGGTTGACAGATTTTTAGGCTGAAACTTCACCACCTCCACAGCGTTATCTGTAGCAACGCTGAGGTTTCTTCAGCTGTATCTCAGCAAGCACAGCGTAATTTTGAATACTGAACCAATTTTGTACGGCTGTAATGTTTTCGTTGATGAACTCTTCCTAAATATCACATAAAAAGTGGAACGTTAAATTTTTCGTATACCGCTCCCAAGTTATTTAATACATTCAGTGAGAAAAATAGACATATTCGATAAGACAATATTTTAATTATTATTTTTTATTCCATTGAGATTAGCAATTATTTTTTATTATTCTGCCTTCATATATTTCTTATGTTACCAGTAGATAACTTAAACGCTTTATTTAATAGGTTGGGGAAAAAGTTTCTTCGCATTTTTTAAGAAAATTCAAAACATTTTTTAATAAAGTTTATTTACATTTAACTAAAGTATGTAGGTACCATTTTGTTCGATAACTTTTTGCCATCTTGTAGGTAGGGACATGATCCCATTGCTATAGAAATTTTGGGACTTCTGGTCAAAATACCGCGACAAGTGGTTTTGGCAGTCCTCTCGTGATGTTAACCTGACACTGCCTAAAGAATTCTGAAGAGACCGAAACAGGTGGAAATCTGAAGGTGCAAGGTCAGGACTATACGGCGGATGCATTAACACCTCCCAGCCAAACTCTCTTAATTTTTGTTGGGTGGCTAAAGATGTGTGAGGTCTAGCGTTATCATGATGAAAAACCACACCCCTTCTGTTGATTAATTCCGGCCGCTTTCTTTCAACTTCTTGCTTTAATCTCATCAGTTGTTCGCAGTAGAGTTCAGAATCGATGGTCCTGCCTGGTGGTAACAGCTCATAATGAATAATGCCCTTCCAATCCCACCACACACACAGCATCACCTTGTTGCGAGTTAACCCGGGTTTCGCCACAGTCTGTGAAGCCTGACCGGCGTTTGACCACGACCTTTTTCGCACTTTCTTGTCATACGTGATCCACTTTTCATCACCAGTTATCAGCTTCTTCAAAAATGGTTCGGTTTCATTACGTCGTAATAAAGAATCACAAATGAGTACACGGTTCATTAGGTTTCTTTCAGTGAGCTCGTGAGGTACCCAAATGTCGAGCTTTTTTGTGTACCCAGTTTTTTTCAAATGCGCCAAAACTGTTTTGTGGTCAATTTCCAGTTCTTCAGCTACGTCGTAACTACTGGTATGCCGATCTTGCTCCACTTTTTCAAAAATGGCATCCATTTTATCCGTAATAGGGCGACCAGAGCGACGTGCATCTTTGACATCAAAATTTCCGGATTGAAAACGCTTAAACCAAATTTGTGCTACTCTCACAGACACTACACTAGGCCCATAAACATCGCAAATTTTTTTCGCGGCTTGCGTTGCATTTTTACCTTTTTTGTAGTAAAATTTTAAAATGTATCGAATTTCTTCATTAGATTCACTCATCTTGATGGTACGAAAAACAAATGAAAATCACACATTTTCCTAATTTGAATTTGGAATTATGTTCTTTAAAATTTAAACTTTCAATGATACCAAAACCAGCCAGATACAAATAGTATAGCCAAAGAGATTTTATTACAAGTTCATACATACTATAATGCGAAAAGACTTTTTCCCCAACCTAATACATAATGAAGTAGATAATTATGCCCAAAACAATCAGTGTAATTCGGCCTAAAAACGTCTATAAAAGAACAAATCGAAACAAAACCGATACTGCGTACAATCACTTCGTTAATCTGTTTATCCTGATTGACTGTACTAAGTGGCTTGTTAAAAAGGCGTGTAACGTGCGTAGGGACTCCTAAGGCTTCCTAATTCCCTGGTACATCGATATTAATAATACCTTGTATGATTTCAGATTGTTTCGTGGTTCTTGTTGGCGGCACAAGCGAGAGTACTTCTGTGTGCGGCCGCAACAAAGTTCTTAGGTTTTACCAATTAAGAATGGCTGACTTCTCCCGGGAAAAGTAAAGTTTTGATATGATAATTTGAGAGTGTGTTTTTAACTGACAGACTTATAAGTTATACGCTAAACATTTTTTGATTTTGGCATTGGTTAGTCTCATATTGGCATGGTAACATACTTCATTTAGGTGGCTAGTGCTCATTACCGGGCGTGTGTGTATGACTAGATGTGAATAAATTAAAAGTCGTTATCAGACATAACTATACTCTTTATTCATTTTTTACCTCATTATGTACATTTTTAAATATTTTCACAAAATTAAAAGAAATATAATAAAAAACATTTAAAAATATAAATAATAGTGGCCCACCGGTATCGGGAACAGGGTCCAAGCTACCGATGGTCAGGGCTCCAGAGAAAGGAACCTCCTGACAATGCGCGCCGTGTCCAGAAGAACTGCTCTCTGAATCAGGCCCTTGATCCAGCTGCCTAAAGAGAGCCTCCTTAGATGTTGGTCGAGGCTCTTGGCAATTAAGCCATGGGCCGACACGACTATCGGCACAATGATCGCTGAATCCACATCCCACATATCGACAACCTCGCGAGCCAAATCAAGATACTTGATTTGCTTATCTTTTTCAGCTTTCACGAGGTTCTCATCATGCGGGACGGTTATGTCAACAATCATTGTGCGCCGCTCTGATCGATCCACCACCACTATATCAGGTCTATTGGCTACAATAGTCCTGTCAGTGATGATGGATTGATCCCAGTACAGTGTGATATCGCCACTTTCAAGAACTGGGTCGGGCTCATACCTGTAGTACGGCACTTCCGATTCCACAAGGCCGTTTTCAGAGCAAGTTGCTGATGGATTATCCTGGCTACAAGGTTATGTCTATGCAAGTATTCTCCGTTAGCCAGACGAGAACACCCGGAAATAATGTGACGGATTGATTCGCCAGGACGGTGGCATGCCCGACATATGTCAACCGTGCCATCCTTCACAATAAATCTCCGGTAGTTATTCGTCATCATAACTTCATCCATAATTGCACAGACAAAACCCTCTGTTTCACCAAACAGGTCCCCGGATCGTAGCCAGGCCACGGACGCTGACAAATCTACATCAGGCCCATGTAGAGCCCGGAAAAAGCGTCCGTGAAGCTCTTTGCTCTGCCATACCTCCATGCGATCATTAGTGTCAAGCACCGCAGGTTTGCGCCAGTTCTCTTTAGCCAAGGAGAGCGGGGTGAGGCCCTTGTCCACCGCTACTACATCTCGATGCATTCCCACGTCGGCTTTTAGGAAATATTCCCTGAGATTGCATATCTCGCGATTGTGGAGAGTCTTAGCGTTTAGAAACCCTCGACCTCCACATTTTCGCGGGATATACAATCTCATAACCGAAGACCGTGGGTGATGCATTCGATATGCAGTCAGCAATGTACGGACCCTCCTATCCCGGGCATCAAGTTCTGTTTGAGTCCATTTGAGTATGCCAAAAGAGTACATCAATACTGGCATGACCCAGCCGTTGAAGGCGCGCACCTTATTACCACCTGATAAAAGGCTATTAAATACTTTTTTCAGGCGGCCAAAGAAACGCTCCTTCAACGATTGCTTCATGTCAGCAACATTGATGCCCAACGCTTCGGACATACCCAAATACTTATAGGTTTCGGTTGCTGAGAGGGATCTAAGGTTTATGGAGTCCGTGAGTTGGGTGCTCACAGATTCCATAATCTCCCCTCGCTTTACATGCATGACCGCACATTTGTCCACACCAAACTCCATCCTGATGGCGCTACTGAAGGTTTCAGTTACCTTCAGTAGCTTCATCAGCTGGAAATTGTTGGGGGCAAAGAGTTTCAGGTCATCCATGTAAAGGAGGTGAGATATAACCTGACCGCCTCTTTTCAACCGATAGCCTAGACCTGAATCCTCTAGCAGTGTGCTAAGAGGATTCAGAGCTAAGCAGAACCAAAGTGGACTCAAACTGTCGCCCTGGAATATTCCTCGCTCTATCCTTATCGGTTCGCTAGTTCTCTGAATATGCCGACATCCTGGATAGAGAAGGACTGTCCTCCATTGCCGCATGCACGACATCAGGAAAGTGCACAGAGTTGTATCAACTTTATACAACTCCAGCACCCTCATGAGCCATGCATGTGGCACCGAGTCATAGGCCTTCTTATAGTCTATCCAACATGTTGACAGATCCTTTCGGGAACGGCGAACCTGTTGGCTGATGGCCATATCAATGAGGAGTAGCTCCTTAGTACCGCGGGACCCATTCTTACATCCATTTTGAGAAGCAGACATTATAGAATTTTCATGAATGTGTTTGCTAATTTTAGTTCTCAAAATGGATGTAAGAACTTTATAGAGTGTGGGAAGACACGTTATTGGTCTATAATTTTTGGGTTCCGCAGTACTACCCGATTTATGGAGCAGGTGGGTTATTCCTGTCGTTAGGAACTCGGGTATCGATCCTGACTCTAAGGCAGACTGGAAAAGGGTTGCCAAACGAGCGTGCGATTTTTTGAACCATTTTATCCAATAGTTATGCAGTCCGTCCGGCCCTGGAGATTTCCAATTAGGTAACGGACGGACTGCACGACCTACGTCTTCGGGAATTATTGTTATTTCATCCATCTGTGTTATTGGATCGCACGCTCGCTCGACCACTCCAGTCCATTCACCCTCGGTATGGCTGGCAGGCACCGACCAGATGCTGCGCCAAAACGAGCACATAGTATCATCATCTGGCAGATGCACGTCAGCCACACCTTGATCCGGTCGATCCCAAGCCCTATAAACCCACCTTTCATCTCTTTGAAACGTGCGATTCTGAGTGTACCGCTCCACACGCCGCTTATACCTACGAATACGGTTTGCCCATGCATACACTTTCTGTTTCAGGAAGTCGATGCGCTCTGTGACACGGGCTAAATAGTCACGAGGGCTGATATCAGTTCCCGCGAACGCCCGTCTCACAAAGCGCATCACTCTAGGGCGAGTGTTGCCCTCTCTGAAACATATCAGTTTGCCGATGAGTGCTCTGGCCCCACCAATACGTCGTTCAATCCTGTATTGCCAAGCCGGTACGGCTGGTTTAGGTCGTGTAGCACTTTCATACGAAAATTTTACGTGAGCCACACGACATGCCGCTACAGCTGCACAATACAGGATTGCATGAGCATCAGTGAGGTCTTCGCAGTTATCAAAATAGTTTGACAACTGCGAATCCAGAACAGCCACCAGCACCCTGTTTTTGTTATGCATGGGCAAACGAGGTAACCGTGGTCTAAGTTCAGGCGACATGAATCGATACTCTCGAATCGCACCTTCCAAAGCCCTCCTCATTTCCTCACTGCACTGGTTACTTACATTAGTAACCATGTCATTGCTTACCACGTTAGTATGATTGTTTATTTGATTCGACTGTGATGCAACTACAGTCTGCAACGGTGGGGCAATGACATGGTTACATTGCGTTTCAGATCGCAAGCGATCAAGTACGGAGTCGTCCAACATATGGTTACGTTGGATAACCCGCACCTGATCCGATAGTCGTTGTGCGGACACGTTGACAGCTGGCTCAAGTACCTGAAAAAGAGAGAGCATTCGAACACGGTATGCGGTCAGATTGTTACCTCCCTCTGTAGCCCCATAGTATGAGCGCATGACATTTTCATTGATGGATTGAGTCCATCTCATGCGCTGCACACTTCCGCCGGGAGCTGGGACCCTATCAGAGGCCGGTGGGCCTCGAAGTCCTAAGCCGTCCGGCGGCCGGCGTCCTCCCCGTCGGCGAGCAGGTGGTGGCGTCGTTGGCGGGGAGAAATACTCGTCGCTAGAGCTCGACGCGACTGCCACGGCCGATGTCACAGCACTCACGATGGGGCTGGGTTCCGGCGGCGGCGAGGCGGAGCTCAGCGACGGGCCCGGAGATGGAGGGCGTGCACGGTGAGCCGCTGATCTTGTTATCATGTCTTGATCATGTTAAATTGGTTCTAAAATTCCTGACAGGTCGTCATAAAGTAAATGACACCTGCCATAATTCTCCGTCTATTTTTTCATTAAATGATTTTGATTTTGATTTGCACATAATTTATTTCTAAAACGGTATGTATAGTATTTTTCGTTATTGTAATTTATATTTTTGGTTGATATATATTTTCTAAACACTTATGTTTGCAGATTATTGATATTTTTATCTTCAGAAACCAATTTTTAACCTTTGACATTTAGTGTTGCCAGCGTTATTTATAATAACTATTATTATTATCATAACTATTTTTACTTTTGATTTTAGCTCTCTTAATTAAACGTCTAGATTTCAATTTTGTAATAAATAATTATGAGAGTAAGATACTCACAAGTATATAATTTAATGCGATTACAATTAATTCACTCAGTACATAGCTAAGTTAGTTACTGCGTGTAATTCTTTGGGAATATTAATCGAGTTACACGTCTCGTCTAATTACTAGCTAGTACTTTGACAATCTTCAATTATTCATTATATTAAATCTGACGTGTTTTAGGATAGGTACCTCAGTTAAACATGTTTTTTGTAGACTTGTTATTATAAACTAGTCTGTCGTCTACGGCTTTGATTTGATATTGTGGTTATTTTTTTGGTCAATATATTCAAGAATATACCTAGTTTCTTTGAGAGGAAGGGTCTTTCTTTCAGTAAAACCAACTCCCTTGTCCTGTAATTGTCTTTCTTTTTCTTTTAAATTGCATTAGGTATACGTTCCAGGCCCATGACAGCCTTTTAAGACGTTCATGTAGCCCTGGAAATAAACACACAGACAGAAGATTACCAAGACGGGTGGTTCCGACCTTCAAAGTTAAATCGGGATTGCTAAAATCGATCTGTGGGTGATGACCATCACATACCGAATTACATACATGCTGTCATTTTTGAGTTGTAAATTATCAGACTCGCAAATATGATAACACGTCTAGCGTATGTACGTCTTACCAATTGTTACATTATAACCCAGGTCTAATTGGGTTGTAGAGTCAGATTGACTGCGGGGCGAGACGGAATGGGAACACGCAGAGAAATGTATACGAGAACTTCTGGTTGCAACCGTACCAGCAAGACTCACTAGTTGACTTTACAACATTTCTAGTAATAAATACTAAGTCCGTGTTATCTCTACTACTTACTTAGCATTTATTACTAGAAATGTTGTAAAGTCAACTAGTGAGTCTTGCTGTCACGGTTGCAACCAGAAGTTCTCGTATAGGTAGCCAGACATTTCTCTGCGTGAAGCGGTCGCCTCCTTCTGCGAAGCAGTCATGCTCGCGAAGGAGGAGGCGGGCCGCGACAGAGAGAGGACAGCATCCTCCCACGCCCATGGCATTGGACGTCGCAAGACGACCTCCGGCCACCGTAGGCGCGGGCATGCGGGCGGCGAGTAATGGGCAACTCGCCGCCCGACCATGGACCATGCCCGGGTCGACGGCGCGTTGTGTTCCACGCGCGCCTCAAAGAGTGTCAGCAAGATGACGGGGCCCCGGGTCTAGAGGACCAAAACCTGCCGGGGTCGCAGGACTTATTCCATTGCCGTGACTCTGGGACGTAAAGGGCTAATGAAGGACACAGTGGATGTTAGTCAGTACAAGTCTGACAGTCCCTCCCGCTCTGTCCTGGGCGGGAGGACTAATTTGATGATGTTACCAAGCTAAAAAAAAAGAGTCAAATTAACACTAGAAAATTTGAATATGTGACATATAATGATTTTCCACAGTAATGACCTCTTTAGGCCATTATAACTAGACAATAGAGTCCCTTAAAATTCTTTAGAGCAATGAACTCTAAAACCTCCGTTAAAAAATGCCCCATTTCGTAAACAAACATCATACATTAAAACGTGCCATAAAATATAATTTTCGTTAGCTTTTTTTTCAATTTTGCATATCCAGGCTTAGCGATTTAATCTGCAAAAACCCGGTTACATAAAAAACGCTTCTTTTTATTGTGGAAAGGCCACATTTTAATTTTTCAGGAGCGAATTAAAATTTAACAGGCGCTGAAAGAACTGTAGAAATGTGGTCATACCTACCTACCTGGTGCTTCCATTAGAAGTTGGGATTTTGGATGACTTTGATGATAAATTCATGATAGCTTTACTTCACAGGATTTTTCTGTAAAAGAAGAAAAAACATGTTTATTTTACTAGAATCCGAGTGTGAATTACATAACATTTTAGCATTATTCCAGAATAATTTTGTGAAAATGAACATCTACTTTATAATGTTTGTAGTACCTAATAATATGTTTCAATTGCGTATTTTACGTATAAAATAAAAACTTTTCACAGCAACAAAATAACTGAGAGATCTATTCCAAAAAACCATAAAAACACAATACATTTTCGTACTAAAACTACATAAAGAACTACCCTCAATTTTCTAAACTTCACAAACTTTAAGAGCGTGCACTATCAACCGTATAAAAGTACATAAAGTATATACAAAGTATCCAGAGATCGCGTTAATATTCCCGGAAGGATTTGGTCCGTGAAAAATGCTTCGGTCAGATTCCGCGCCCGCCCGCCCTAGCAATACACTGCCCCCGCCCTGTCCGTTCACTGTGCTTTTCAACTTTATGGGATATTATTAATGATGTCATTTCTAGATATTAAATTAAGTGATAAAATGTAAACGTTATTGTAATTAAATATAATGTCGAAGCGATTTCGAACGAGTTCAAAAATATATTTATTCGAAATCAATACTTGCAAGATTTTTTTTTTTTTTTTTTAATTTTATCTGCAATCAGTTCCACTTTAAGCAGATTTGATGTAGGAGCATGTCACGGCGAGTGTGATCTCCAGTGAGACCATCTACTCCTTATGTTTATCAGACTCAATCACTACTGATTACATCTTTCCTTTTTAGCCTTTTTGTGTAGCTTCGACATTTTAATTGTGAAGCAAGAGGATTGGGGTGATTTTGCAGCCGTTGCTGGTAGGTTTGCGTTGTGCTTTTGATTTCATCTTTCACAGTAGACATGTTGAGGTTATCATGTATTTCATCGTTAGTGATGAACCAAGGTGAGTTGCTAATAGTGCGGAGTATTATATTCTGCATTCTTTGCAGGATAGTTATGTTCGAGTTACTGGCACTTCCCCAAAGCTGTATGCCGTACATCCACACGGGCTTCAATACTGTCTTATAGATTAGAAGTTTGTTATCTACGGAGAGTTTGCTGTTACGTCCGAGCAACCAGTGGAGGTTTCTGTATCGTATGTTTAATTCTTCTCTTTTGGCTTTGATATGGCGCTTCCATGTCAGTTTTCGATCTAGGTGCAATCCTAAGTACCGAACGCAGTCAGAGTGGGGTAATATGGTGTTATCTAATGTTATCGGGGGGCAGTTTCCTTTTCTCAAGGTGAAGGTTACTTGTACCGATTTTGACGAGCTAGCTTTGATCTTCCACTTTTGGAGCCACTTAGTAATTTCATTTAGTCCATTCTGGAGCATTTCTGAGGCACGTGTTGGGTCAGTACTGCTGGCTAGTATGGCTGTGTCATCAGCGAACGTAGCAGTGGTGATACCGTCTACTTGCGGGAGATCCGCTGTGAATAGGGTGTATAGGAGAGGTCCCAGCACAGATCCCTGCGGGACTCCAGCCAGTATGTTATAGAGCTTTGAAGTTTCCTCACCTTCCTTTACTTGGAATAGCCTGTCTGCTAAATAGGATTTTAGTAAGCAATAATATGAATGAGGGAGGTATGATTTAATTTTGAACAGTAAGCCCTTGTGCCAGACCCTGTCAAAAGCCTGCTGGATATCTAGGAAAGCTGAGGAGCAGTATTCCTTGTGTTCGAGTGTGTGTCTTATCTTGTTATAGACTCTGTGCACCTGTTCCACCGTAGAGTGTTGCTGGCGAAACCCAAACTGGTGGTGGGGTATTATATGATTTTCCTCCAGTATCGGCAGGATTCTACGTAACAGGACCTTCTCAAAGACTTTAGATGTAATTGGTAGCAAACTGATGGGTCTGTAAGATGTAGAATCATTAGGCGACTTTCCCACTTTATGCACCATTATTATTTGCGACACCTTCCATAGCTGGGGAAAATATTGCACTCGCAGAATTGCGTTAAATATAGTAGTTAGGAGCACTATTGCCTTCCTAGGTAGTTGGATCAAAATCTCTTTAGTTATCAGGTCAAAGCCCGGAGCTTTCTTATCCTTGAGTTCCCTTATAGTCTTCCACACTTCTCTCACTGTGACTGGTTTCGGAGGTAGTGATAGCTGCATATCTTGATTAAGAGTCTCAGTGACAAAAGCCTCGTGAGAGTTGTCCTGCGTATCATTCGGAGTAAAGACTTTTGATAAATGACTAGCAAAAGCGTTAGCTTTTTCTTGATCCGTTTTAGCCCAGCCATTGCCTACTCGAATTGGTGGCTTTGCCTGTATTGGTCTATCGTAGTTCTTGGTAAATTTCCATAGCGAGTAGCCAGTGGAAGCAGTAGCAGTGAGCGTTTCCAGCTTTGTCTCGAGAGTGTCATTGTGCCAGTCTTTGATCATATCTCTAAGTTTCGTTGACGCTTCGTTAAATTGTGCTTTATCATGTGGATGTCTACTTTGGTGCCAGATGCGTCGTAGTTTCCTCTTGTCTAGAACGGCATTCTTTATTTGTAGCGGAACATTGAGAACTTTACTCTTCGATTTCAGAGCAGGAGTGCACTTCCAGCAGGCTTCTTGTATTAGAGATGTAAATACCTTTACCTGATCTTCAATATCATCTGCGGATTTTAGAGGTACTTTGAGTTCTAATTTACTGTCTATAAGCTCTCTGAATGAAGTCCAGTCCGTATGTCTGTTGCACAGTGTCTCAGTCTTCTTACGATCTATTAACATAGTGCTCACTGTCAACAAGACTGGTGTATGGTCTGATGAGCTATCCAAACAGCTTTCTGCTTTTGTATAGTGTCTACCTAGGCCTCTGATCATAAAAAAGTCTAAGAGGTCTGGAGTTTTATTTATATCAGTCGGCCAGTATGTGGGCTCGGCAGAAGATACCCAGTGGAGGTTATTGGATTCTGCGCTTAATTTTAGTTGTCTTCCTCTAGTGCTGGTAAGCCTAGAACCCCACGACGTATGTTTGGCGTTCCAATCACCTCCAGCCACAAAGCGACTACCAAGTGTTTGGAAGAAGTGATTAAACATAGGTTCCGTAATTTTATATTTTGGGGGGCAATAAACCGCAGACACCAATAAGCATCCACAGTGATCTTCCACTGCAATGGTTGTTGCTTGCAAGTGGTTGTATTTATACTCTGGCATAAGGTGATGTTTTATAGTTTTCCTAATAATAATTGCAGTACCTGCATGGCCAGTACCATCAGGATGATTTGTCAGGTATGTCTGGAACTCTTGAAACTTGATGGAACTAGAGGATGTGCAATGTGCCTCTGATACAAGGACTATATCAAGTTTGTGCTCTTTCATCAGTAATTCAATTGCATATTTATTGGGTGCTAAACCATTTATGTTCCACGTTGCTATTCTAAGGGTTGTATACGCCATTATGTTAGCTTATCAACGAGCTTAGCTATGAGACCCATTAAGGTACTCATTTGTTGTATGATAAGTTCAAATTTTTCTGATTGTTTCAGTAGCATTTGCTCAATTGTAGTATTCATTATTTTTCTCGTATCGTTGGTATCTTCTACTTGAACCCGTCTGTTGTGTGTCTTTAGAGTTTCTGAGTAAGTTTTAATCATTTCTTTAGGCTGGGTAATTGATGGTATCTGCTTATCATTTGTGATATGTGCATCAAGTGTTTTGTGGTTTATATTGACTAGCTGAGGTGGTGCGGTGTTGAACGCGGTCTTCTTTGTTCTTCGGGCTAAAATTTCTTTATATACTGCACATCCTCTGTAATTAGCGGGGTGCGGGCCACTGCATAGTGCACACAAAGCAGGAGTTTCGCGATCATGTTTCTGGCATTCAGAAGTCTTGTGCGACTGACCACATTTAACGCAACGGTAGGGGCGCATACAATAATTCTTTGAGTGGCCATATTGTTGGCATCTCTGACATTGTACAATTGATTTCCTTTTTCTTGGATCTTCTATAACAACGGATTGGTGGTATATATACTTCAAGTCCTTTACCGCTTTGATGTTTGACCCTGGAGCCAGATTTACAAAGAATGTAGAGGTGGGCTTTTTCTCTGGGCCGTACTTGGCATTGATAATTTCCCCAGTAACAGTATTTCCTGTGGCCTCAATTTCTTCCTTAATAATGCTGGTGGGCGTAGATGGGTGTAAGTTGCGAATAACTACTCTAGAGCATCTCATATCTTTTCTGTTAAAGGTATGCCCAATGAGTCCAGTTTCCCTCACAAGACCAATTAGCTTTTTGTAGGTGTCAATGTCCACACTACTAATTCTTAGCTGATTTCTATTCACAATCTTGTAAGTGAATTGTTTTCTTTCGGCAGTAGTTTCCAGAAGTTCAGTCAATTTAGTGACATCTTCAATCCCGTAAAGGATTATCGGTGGAGGTTTGGTAGCTTTCTTGATTGGCTCATCGGTATCATTTTGGGTCAGGTCAATCGAAAGGCCGTTGAATCTATTAGCTGTTTTAACAGCATCAGGAGATGGGGTGCTCGAGATTTTTCGTTTTTTATTTTTATTTTTTGAGGGTACTCTTTGCCAGGATGGGTGTTCTGGTTCATTGTCTTCAGCCCTAGAATTTTGGGACTCCACATCAACATTTTCCTTGGATGGTTTGACTGTTAGATTATTTCCAACGGACGCAGATCTTGGTCTTGATAGGAACAAGCTTGGATGGAAAGCTTGTTGTACAAGTTTTTTGTTACAGCTATTGCCAGTAGTATTCCCCAACACAGGAGCCTGGTCACCTACTCCTGTGCGGTCTTCGGTGACATGGTCCATAATTTCTGGGTAAATTAAGTTTTAACGAGGTAACACTGGATTGGAGATGGCAACCCCATCTGACAGTGACATTAAAACAGACATATGAAAATGTCAAAAAATTATTAATCCAAATGTGGGTATAACTTTTTCACTGATAGAATCTACTACTGTTTGGATAAGATTTTTGTAGTTTTTGGGATGTAAAATCACTAGATAACGATAACACCGTTTCCAAAACACTGCCACTACACTTTAATGATGTTTTATGGCACTATTTCACAGTATTTATCACAAATCGCGAAATTAATTGAGGAGCATATGTGCTTCTGACAGCTGTTTGACAGGTTCCTACTACCTAATACTTGCAAGATGGACAGAATTTTATAGAAAATAAAACAGTTCACTTTACAATGTATGTTTAATTTAGCAGCGGCCCGGACATTTTAGTTGCAAAATGTTAAAAAATAAATAAACAGATAATCGAAATGTCACTCTACACTTTGTACAACGAGACATAATTTCTGGATCTGTCTTTAACAAGTCCTTATTTCCGATTTCACTTTATGGTCACCATACACGGAACTCAGCGGAATTACGCAGCCTCAGAATAATGACGTTACGTATGCACTTGGCAGTGGTGGCCCAGTGGTATCGGCCTCGACTTACGAGTTGTAGGTCGTGGGTTCGAACCCCGTCAGGCGCATTTCCTTGTGTAATTTATTTCAACACCACTGCTCTCAAAACGGTGAAGGAAAACATCGTGAGGAAACCGGCATGTCCTAGAACCAAAAATTCGAAGACATGTGACATCTACCAATCCGCACTGGGCCCGCGTGGCAGACTACGGCGCACTCCCTCTCACAGAGAGGAGGCTTGTGTCCCAGCAGTGGGAACATTAAATTTATAGGCTGATGATGATGTATGCACTTATATCGCCGACAGTCAAATATTAAAAGCCGAGCCCGGGATATTACCGGACCGATTCCTTAAATCAGATTGGAGGTCCAATCTGTATGTTTTTGTTAAGCAGGTGTGCTAAATAAACTCCGCGGCTCTATAGTGAAACACTGAAATTGCTTCACGGATTTAATGAAAAGTTTTAATACGAAATATTGCGTTAATGCAACCGTGAACACTGGCAGTTGATGCTTTGAATTTAAAAATGTAAACTGGTTTTTGAAAGCGTGTGACCCGCGCTTTTGTATTTATAAATATAGTTTTTTGATTTGCTGTTTCTTTGTTGACTTGCTTGCAGGTTATTGTAGATTACTCTAAATTGAACTAGATTTATAATATGTATTAGCATTCTTAGCAGTTTTGACGAATTTTAAAATGAATAATACAGTTCTGAATGTAGGTTCAATTAGAAATATGATACAATTTAACTATTATCAGCTTAATATTATTGATACTTTGACCTATTTAAGTGTATCAACAATTGTTTTCAAGATCCACATAACACTATTCCTAACCAGTCTCATATCTACACTTTGGGCTACAATCCATAGAATAGGTATAACACTTATACACTAGCCTAAAGGCAGTCTAAAATACTAAAAAGCAAAGACAAATAAAGTACGTAACTAATACACATTCAAATAAATTCTGCCAAAATAAAGACGTACATATTCATTTTCTATGCCTTCTCGTTGAGTTCCTAGTTGACTTGACGTAACTCGTACATAACAGTGATAGTTTTGTGCCCTGTGCACACTCACGTAACAGAACAGTGGTACAGTTGTACAGGGGCCAGTTCACACATAATAGATGTTCGGTATATGACGAGCGACGAATCGCCGCGACTATTCATCACGCAGGCGGAAATGTGCGCCAGCGCCCGCTAGGGATGGGACACGCGCTTTACTTGAATACACGATACGTTTGAATTATCGAAAAGAAACTCTGTGAGAGAGCTAACTCACACAGTGTACTATAAGTCAGTGAACAAAGTAAATACTTTGTACTACAAATAGAAGGTAAATTTTAAGAACTTAGGTACCAATATTCAAATTCTACTTTTAAAACGTTTTACTTGATATCTACATCAGTTTTCTGTAAAGCTTTTGTCAGGATTATTAACGCTTTAAACAGATTGTTCCCGGATTAGTAAAGGCTGGATTCCGATGCTCGTCTTTCGCCAAAAATTTTTTCACTTCAATTTCTAACTTTCGTTTTTTAATTTGGCTTACATGATTTTAACAGAAATAAACATAATTTCATTTCATTTACCTATTTTATCATATAATACATAGAACAATACATGAAAATATTGTTATAGGTTTAGATTACAAAGGTTATCAGTGAAAGTAATGTCAAAAAGAGCTCATTCAAAAGCCAAGGTTTTCAGAATTAGAGGTTTACTTTCTATAAAATAACGTAGATTAACATTATCATTACAAAATAATAGAATAACATTTGTAAAACAATTAAAATAGATAAAACATATACAGCCTTGTCTAAAAAAGTGTGACTGCAAAACTGACCTTATTTCAACGACATAATCTGACTTTTTTTTAGACAAGTGTTCAACAGACGTTTAAAAGTTTTTGTGGCACGACAGGTATTTTGTTTCAAATCGTTTTGTTTTGAGGTCACTTAAAATACCTAAATCAAATGATACCGTTTCAGTAAAGTGTTTTTATTCGGTAGCTTTTATTTTTTATTTCAATACGCTAACGTTTCCGTGGTAACATAGTTTTGACAATCACACACATTTAAAAACAGCACTAGTTAAATCCATTTCATAGAATTTTATGAGAGAGAATGATAAATGAATGAGATAGCTACCAGTTTTGAGCTAAGTTTAAAAAAACTTGTTCAATGTTTTTTCGTACAAAAGCGCGAATTGCAATTGCATTTCAAAAAAATAAATAAACCATCGACAAAAACTAGGTAGCGTCCCTTCACTAGTGCAGTAGTGCGTCGTCACGGTTACTCCGAGGTGCCGGATATTTGGTATAAAAATCGTATTAGCGTTTGAAACGCAATCTTTTACCACGAATAGTCGTGTGTCTGTCAATTTACTCCATTTTACTCGTTCGACGGTCGCCCCCCATTCTCCACACGCTATGAATATTTTAATATTTATCTATCGCCTCATCGGTGTTAGCTTCGGACTTTGCTACCTCCTTTGAAGAGCTAGCGTCCTGGTACTTATGAACAAAGTTTAGTGCTTATTTTTGTTAGAAAAATGTTGTAAATTCTCTTCTGCACGGTTTCTCCCAGTCATTTTCCTGGATGAAGTAAATATTTGGTTATGATGGTTCATCCTAGTTTTCTTCCGAGTTTCAAGTAGTTTGTTATATTAAAACTGTTTTAGAAAATTCAAATCTTTGTGAACTACATACTAAGATGAAACATTACATACTACCGGGAATTCAATATTAAATAATTGTTTCTTAATTTTCATGGTCTAAAACCAATCAGCTAGAACTACCTCTGCTTACCTAACTAGGGAATGTAGGATGACATAAAACATGCATTACGAATATTCGTATTTACGTAATCCACTGGAGTCTGGATCCACAATAGTTGGGCGGATTAGAATCGAACACAAGCACAACTTTGCCCATTGAGTTCGTATCGCCTCGACAGAGCAGTTCCGATAATTTATGTTCATACCAAGATATGAGCTCAAGAAATATGTAAGATTATGTTTAAGTAACAAAGGATTTGAGTCTCGAAATTGAGTTTACTTTGAACAATTTTATATTGTAGGTTATTCGGTACTTTCTAGTTTCACATTTATTTAACAAATCTTTCATTTTATTTATTGAAGTTGGTAAACTTTTTCTTTTAGTTTTTTTTTTTAAGAAAGGGCAGTAAATCAGCTCGCGTGAAACATTAGAGTGTCAAAATGTCTTTGTATTCCGTCTCAAACAATACAAAATTGTAAATAAGTCCATGATAGAAACCAATGTTGAACATTGGTGAAGCCGTTTAAAGGTAAAACCCGCAAAAATTTCCATAGCCGAACATTCGCAAGTCGTAGGAATAACTCGCGTAGTATTCTAAACAATGGCTCTGCGAGGGTCGCCATATATTTGGGTCTCATACAAATTCAGGGCATTAGTTAGCCCTCGTCCCTTTCGCACAAACGTCGGTCGGGATAGTCTACCAGCCCTGGCATAACACTAGACCGATATTTATATAGTAACTACGTATGTGTCAAATGAAAGGGTGAGATTTTAAAATATAATTTTAATTTAAGGCTGAACCTTTTTGTTTTTAGTAGAGAAAATATGATGGCATGTCGGTTTAATATGCGTGGTAACAGAGTAACCGAATTGGGCCGTCTTTATGCAAACGACGTTTTTTAATTTAGACTAAATTAAAACAAGCAGAATCAAAATGAGGCCTAGATTACGCAGATATGCTTTATTTGTATAGCTAGTGGCTCATTTTAGGATATAATAAAATCTTTGGAACATAATATCTTTTTTGTACCTACTACTTGAAAGATTAGGTATGGAGTCATCCTTATTATGTACTAACCGTACGCTGTCGACGTTAAGTTGCGGACATATTATAACCGATACACAATAGCACACTCACATTTTGCCAATTACCTTTAGTGTCTAAACACACTATGCCGAAGTTACGCGACTGAAGTTCAGCACAATTACGCCTGCAATGCTATTTGAATTACTGACGACACACTATGCCAAAATTACGTCGCGTCATAGCGTACAGCGTAACTTCGGTCGGGCGTAAGTTCAGCGGCAACTTATTCTGTGACCACACATGACGAAGATCCGAGGGCGGGGAGCAGCAGGGAGCCGCTCGCGCCGAATTTCTGCCGCGTAAGTTCGGCACTAATGGTGTGTCATATCAGCCAAATACGTCGGAACGTGAAATCAGCCGCTGAACTTCGGCGCCTAACTTCGGCATAGTGTGTTTAGACACTTAAATTCTATACATGTAGTTGGAATCGAGCCTATTGCCACCAAACGGGACTTCAGTGCTAGTGTTCATTGGTTGAGAGTTCATACAACATTGGAGCGGGCCAATGAGAGCGCCAAACGCTGTCGACATCGATGATCGAGTATCGTAATGATAACTCATGGTATGGGTACAGGCTCCGCACTAAGAAATCATAATAGAAAAATTCAATAACACTAATCTGGGAATCGATGACAAAACTTTCGAACAATTCATAAAACGATTGGACCCATACCATTCCTTCTAGAAATTAGGTGTGGAAATGAAATAGAAGTAAGCCAACTTACATTTGTGCTGAGCGAACGTTCTTGCAAACTCATCTACTTGATTGGAATCCTGCTCAACCCGCGTAAAAAGGAAAACGTGTGAACACAAGAAAAATTGCTCGACCAATGCTTATAAGCATAAACATTTTGCTCCAGAAAATAACTAGTAATATTATTACAAACTGTTCTCTTTTTATTTTCCAAACCTGCAAGGAAAACTTTCTTCTGCTTTAAAACAACATTTTCTAACGCATTGTGTATGAAAAATGTTAAAAAAACTACAATGTATAAGTTACACTTCGTTGAAACCAGCGAATGGTTTTATGTTACATGAATGTAAAGTTTATTTAATTTGTGGAATTGATACCTATTGTTTGAAATATTGAATTAAGTAAAAATCTCGTGTTTCTAAAAGTTTATGGTGGTGTATCCAAGACAATAAAATTCAATTCAGCAGCCGCCTAGTGTGGGGTCCAAGTGGGAGTACGAAGTAACACCTCCACAGTTGAGAACAATAGTATGTCATAGATGACGTCACTTGTACATATAAATGTAACTAAACACATATTAATTTGTGTATATTATATCACTCATAAATACAGAAGCGACACTGATTCAGAAATAAGCCTTATACCCACTCTTATTTTGTGCCCTTGTCCTTATATTTTTATCGTATACAGATAAACAAAAATAGCATTTATACAAAAGCTTGAAAGGTCAGCATTGCTAAAACAATATTTCATTATGTTCCAAAATGTAATATACACCGAATAATCTAATATAATTATATGAAATTTAAACTAGATTATTAGAAGCATATTAAATTCTGAAATTTATACCATTTAATATCTATTATGTATAACACCTCAGCTGCTAGCCGTCCGGTCGACCTTACTAGTCACAAGCCTGACTGTTATCCATTCAGTCGTAGATTCAGTTTCCAAGTCGGGCAAAGTGATATTGGATCTTCAGTACCAGCAATGGAGTCTGAAATTGTATCTCATCAGGCAAAAGGCTCGCCCTTATTACAAGTGACTAAACCTGGAGAAATGAGGATGTACTATTGAAAATCGGGATGATGTGTAACACCATATTTTGCGGATGACTTGAGTGTGATTTAGTTTTCAGAGTACAGGCGTGATTTTGTTTCAAAGACAATGATTTAAGATCATGCAGTGTTTTTTTATCGTAGTAAAATCATCCAATGAGTCCTTCGATTCAGGGCGGGACGGGAGGGACTGTCAGACTTTAACTGACTAAAATCCAAGGTGATCCTTCAACAGCCTTTTACGTTTTAGGGTCACGGTTACCAGATGAGACAGTCTCACGACCCCGGCAGGCTTTGGCCCTCTAAGGGAGGCCGAGTCAGTTTGCTGACAGCTGTTTGAGGCCCGCGTGGAACACGACGTGCCGTCGGTTGACCCGTACATAATCGGACGACGAGTCACCTATAACCCGCCATCCGCATGCCCGCGCATGGAAAGCGGTCATTATAGCCTATGGACACTTGCAACACCAGACAAAAAAAACCTCGCGGATTAATACTGTTAATGATGCTATGCTATAATCGAGCATTTCCAGCAACATTTAAATCTCAAAGTCTATTCATCTCCTGAGCGCCAAGTCAATGAGTGAAGTAAAAAACTGGGTCCGTCGCCAGTATGTCCCCAGTACGCCGCCGATCAATCTTCGCTACAGAATTAATGCTGATCCCTAACTTAGAAATAAAATCACCTAGACTGCTCGACGACCGTGTAATGTATGTAGGCAATTTATTATGATATTTTCTTTGTGTATTGGTTTTTTGGATCGAACGATCAATTTAGAATATTCCAAGGACAATATTATATTAATTCAATGTCTTAGGGGTCTGAATCATCTAGACCAGGATAAATACAAAATCTTAACAACATAGTTGACGTGGATACGTCTATCTACGTTGGTTTGATTTAAATGATAAATTGATAACTCATACTGTCTCAGAATTGCATTCTTAGTTGAAACTTCTTTGTGTGAACCCAAACACGACCTTAAATATTAATCTAATATATTTAAACTATAACAACCAAAAATAAACCTTAAGGTATGCGTTTACAAGTCGGACATTTTAAAATTCCGTCCACAACTAAACAAACAGACTCAAGATCCGGTCATAAGAGCATCATTCCGCTCTCAACGTGTTGTAAATCAAATAAATGCAAAAGCAAACGTTTACTGCGGCCTACACTAACATTTATTTAGGTAGAAGGGGCAGGTATAATAAAAATGATCCGAATTATTACAAAGGTCATGTAGGGCCGGCTCGTAACGCCCGTCTCCCATTATCGTCCCACTCCGCAAAATTACATCGTATTTGCTATTCACAATGCCTTTCTGCTGGTGACCTATTTCGGTAGCGCGATGGTATTTTTAGAGTGGAATAGGTGGCGGAAACTGAACGTCTGTTGTTTGCCGCGCCACGAATATTGTTGATCGCTTGCGAGTTGTGACTGCAGGTTTTTGTTACTAGTTTTTGGTTAGGTTAAATTATTGGGAGATTGAGCTTTGTTTTTCTAAGGAAATGTGTTTTTAACTTTCCAGATTTTTGTGATTTGAAAATTGACGAATCTTTGCGCTCGTATTAGTTCTCGTTCGCAATTTGAGCAACTCAAAAAACGCTGTTTAGTCGAATCATTTTCAAAACATGGTAGAACAGGGAATCGAGACGTGTTTTTTCAAATGTGGCTAGGAAATTTTAAATTATGTTTTTAAAAGAAAACAACACTTTAACAACATCCAAGCCTCCGTTTATCCAGCAAAACGAAGGCCTAACACCCTTAAGAAACCGCAAAGTAATAAACCATAAAGAAACTTCTCACCGCCGCATTTACAGAAGAAAAACTCAAGAAACATACGAAAAAACATACTCTGGGGTAGATCCCTTAAACTCGGCGCTGAATCCCAAAGAGAAAAGTTACAAAAATGGTTCGCATCAGACGCGTTTAAACGCATAATTGTGTGAAAGTGACTTTTGTGCTCAGTTGAGTTGTTGAGGACGCAAGTTTGACGCGAAATGTTGCTTTAATCAACACCAGTCGAAGTTAGGGATCTTTGAACTTATAAAATACTGGTTAGGGTCTCTTGGGATAGGTATTTTTGGTACATTTATTTTGTTCGGTGATCTGGTTGTGAAATTTTTCTGTAAATATTTATTCATGCCTAACATTAACTGACACAAACACCACATACGTAAGAAAATATTAATTTAAATTGAGATTACCTGACAAACAGTTATGGAAATTACTGAATAACTAAGTTATGAAGATCAAAGAGGCATTGTATGTAAATTGTAATAGACTGGTATTTAACTGACTATTAGTCTGGAAGTCGTGAGTTGGGAAGAAGCAGAAGCCGATGAAGGAAGGCAGATCACAATAAATAGGTCAGCATTCAAATATAAAATATCGTGTCCATTTGAGACACTTATTTTTTTAAAATTAATATCCAACTTCGATTCTATCCTACTATAGTATAAGTTATCATATTTAAAAAAATGCTTTTTAGTGATAATGCTTTATATTGTTTGATTGCGTAAACAATGTATGAATCGCGGTTGATCTGGTGTAATTTTTTTAAGTGTTTTCTCGATTTCTCTAGTTTTCCATCACCAGGTCCATTGATTATTATCATGGAACCATCTAGGACTTTCAAATAAAACAATAATTTTCCATTTCGGATCAAGCTCCTTTGAGAAATAGAGAATTAGGAGCCTACTCCTTTTTTCGAAATCGATTAAAAACAGGAGTTTAATGAATACAGTAGATATTTGCTTTTATCCGGGAAGAACTCTAATCAGCAATAATTACTTTAAAAGTTAACTGTTAGCAACAAGAACAAAACACCATAACAAGCCTAGAGAAACCATGAAACTTAAAAACAAGCTCCTAATCCCGTTCATTGACCATCACAACTTCTGAGCACCAGTCACTTTGAGAAAAGGTTCAACTTAAACAAAAAGAATCGTGTTTAAATTTTATTTAAGCTTAGTTGGACACATTGTCAAGTCCGTTTTTTTACTACCTATAAATTATACAAATTATCATATTGAGAGTGTGTCTGAATGAGAAAATCTTAGCGCATTTACCTATTTTTAATTTGCAATAAATTATACTAGTTTATTCAGTCCATGTTGCTACTGAAAATTTCCCTCTTGAAAAATCCAATGCCACTTTTCCCAATACGAAAGGTGAATCAAGTCCCCCAATATCACTTACCCAATCTGAAGAATCAAACCAAGACTAAGGTACTAAGAGTGGGCATGCGGGCGGCGAGTAATGGGTGACTCGCTGTCCGACCATGGACCATGCCCGGGTCGACGGCACGCGCCGCGTGTCATCGCCATCTGTTCCACGCGCGCCTGGCCCTCCTTTAGAGGGCCAAAGCCTGCCGGGGTCCCCGTAACGTACAGGTCTATTGAAGGACACCGGAGATTTTAGTCAGTACGAGTCTGACAGTCCCTCCAGCCCTGCCCTAGGTGGGAGGACTCATTTGATGATTTTACGACGATGAAAAAAGGTACTAAGTGTGCTTTAGGTACAGCCTTCTAAAGGATATATGCATGATGTTATATCATGTTCTTACCTAACTATTGAACCTTCTACTGCGGGTCCCGATATACAGAACCAAAATAATCGGCCTTACGACATCTTAACTTGCGAAGAATTCATCAAAAGACAGGAGTCCTCGTAAGCTCCTCCACGTAAACCGCGGATCTCAAAAGTTTTGTTCAGGCGTTTTTTGTGAGGGCTTGTGTTTATTTCGGAGGACGGTATTTTCTTTGTGAGGTTGTAACTCAAAGCGACCCTTCACGTCGAATGCCTGCGCACGGCGCTCCTTCAATTGTGGGCACGTGTTAATCTTTGCCTGGAAATTGTCTAAGGATGTAGAAAACTTTTGTAGAAAAGAACTAAAGGTCGTTTATTATTTTTTTATCTTCATTTAATATTACATGGAAGTGACTTGATATTTAAGAAATAATAATAAAATTTCATAAACCGTGCTAAATGTAGAAAAGAGAAACTTCTCAATAACACGTAATTTTTTTCGTTGTTTATTCTTATCAAGACCAATTTAACGTTCTTGTAAACTGTTTTAATATTCATAATTATTTTCAGAACAAGTTACATACTAATACAACCAACTTCAATTCTACATTGTTCTGAAAAACATAAGAAAGTTAATATCTATCCCATCCACGTCGTCTCGTTTCCCCTCCGATTACAATTTCATACAGGGCTCGTTTTTTGTGCGTACTATAATAAATCAACGAATTCGATTATCATAATCTTTTACAGCGAACAGGAATCATCTCCATCACTGCAGAACGACTTTATTTCGATGTACTCAGAGATTCTGGTATCCGTGGAGTATTAATACGACAAGGGTCATAATGGGGAAGTGGAAGTACTTTTTAGGGTTCCGTAGCCAAATGGCAAAAACGGAACCCTTATAGATTCGTCATGTCTGTCTGTCTGTCTGTCCGTGTATGTCACAGCCACTTTTTGTCGAAAGTATAAGAGCTATCCTGTTGAAACTTGGTAGAAAGATGTATTATGTGAACCGCATTAGGATTTTCACACAAAAATCAAAACAAAACAAATTTTGGGGGTGCCCCCCATACTTAGAATTGAAACTCAAAAAAATTTTTTTCACCAAACCCATACGTGTGGGGTATCTATGAATAGGTCTTTAAAAATGATATTGAGGTTACTAACATCATTTTTTTCTAAACTGAACAGTTTGCGCGAGAGACACTTCCAAAGTGGTAAAAAGTGTGTCCCCCCCCCCCGTAACTTCTAAAATAAGAGAATGATAAAACTAAAAAAAATATATAATGTAGACCTCAACCAAAACTACCAACGAAAATTGGTTTGGATGAGATACAGTTAGCAGTTTTTGAGATATAGTACATTTTCAAAAACCGCAAATATAACTTTGCCATTCATACAAATACTATGAAAAACAAAGTTATTTTTATTGTTTGTGTATATTACTTACTAATCTCAATATAATTATATCTCTAATCTATGCTTGCTGCTACGGAATCCTTCATGGGCGAGTCCAACTCGCACTTGGCCGGTTTTTCATGTGGTGAAATCATCAAATGAATAGTCTCGCCCTGGGTGAAGTGGAAATGACCGTCAGACTCGTATTAACTAAAATTCACCGTGTTTCTGCAATAGCCCTTTACTTTCCAGGGTCACGGTTACCCGTTTGGACAATTCCGCGACCACGGCAGGCGTTTGGCCCGTTATGGGGGCTCCGTCGGATTGCTGACAGCTCTTTGGGGGGCATGTGGAACACGATGCGCCGTCGAATTGGGCATGGTCCATGATCAGACGGCGAGTCACCCATTACTGACCGTCCGCATAGGCAGGCGCCTGCAACTACGGAAGTACCTCAGTGGATCACGTAGGTATTATTTATGCAAATGGTACAATGCTGTGCTCAAACCATAAAATGTATAACGCAGCGGACATAAATTATAGAGAACAGGGTGACATTTTATTGCTACATACATACGTGTACCTGTACAGCATGAACCTTCAACTTTCCACGGATAATCACACAATTAAAAAAAACTGCCATCCGTGTTTTCATTTTGATGCTATCTGCCATAGCATGACGAAAATAGTTATTTTATGTCCTAGAATTAGTTTTTCTGGGTCGTGCTATGTTTCAACATTTCTAACGTACCTACCATATAAGAGGAAATAAAATTTGGAGCAACGTTTTTCTTTTAATAAGATAACACAGGCCTGCAAAATGAGGGTCATAACTTCCTCTCAGGAATTTGATAACTGATTTTAGGGTATTTTGGTGCGTTAATTACGAATATGTACTTAGATTTTCTCCATCACCTCCAGATTTTTCAAAAAAGGTACAGAAGAAAATAGGAGAAAAACACAACCTGTCACATAAAAAAAAATATATATTTAAAAAAGTACATTACTTATAACTTAAAAAACTACTAATATATAATAACAACATAATACTAGTCTAAATAACATGTAAATTTTATTTGTGGAACCTGGTCCTTTTTTTCTGGAAGCTTCGGTTGTGCCATTTCCGCTTAAATTTCTGGTTTGGTTCGTCGCGCTTCAATAACCAACAATAGTCCGCCATCATGCTAGTATTCCATCTTCCTAGATACCTACCAGACTTCAAACTCTTTTAAAATCTTGGTGAAATCTTTGGCGCAAATATAACAAAAACAATTCGGAGAATTTAAACAACTTCGAGATGACTTTAAAGTTTATGTTGCAAGATGCGCACTTCAACTGCTAATTTTCTAAATCAGTGCGGGAACTTATATAAAAACCCTTTGGTTTATCTTTATTACACCCTTTTCTAAATATTCATAACTATTAGGTTATTTTAATACCTAATCATTATGTACTAATAACCTTATTACTAAATTAAGCCAAAATTAACCGATTTAGACATGGTTAATGCGAATTACTTATACTCATTATGTACTAATTGACAAATACAGATTTTGATTAATTTCTATGTCTCTTACACTAATTTAATGCAATCAAAATTAAGCTAAAGTAATTTAATGACGTTTTATAAATTTTAAAATGTAGGCGCTCCGACGTTTCGCATCAAAATCTTAAATATTCAATATTAAAAAATCCTGACGTAATGGATTTTTTTTATTATTTTTCTCGCAATCAGCACATTTGAAACTATAGAAAACGTTACTCAGATTTCAAAGAGAAAACCATTGCAGGCCTGTGTAAGCTTATTACTAAATTAAGCCAAAATGAACCGTTTTCGGCATGGTTAATGCGAATTACTTATACTCATGTATTAATTGACAAATTACTGATTTCGATTAATTTCTATGTCCCCATACACTAATTTGATGCAATAAAAATTAAGCTGAAGTAATTTAATGACGTTTTATAAATTTTAAAATGTATGCGCTCCGACATTTTTAGCAAAATCTTAAATATTTAATATAAAATAATCCTGACGTAATGGAATTTTTTTATTATTTTTCTCGTAATCAGCACATTTGAAACTATAGAAAAAGTTACTCAGATTTCAAAGAGGAAAACCATTGCAGGCCTATCTGTGACTATTTTCTTTTCGATTCATTGGAAAACGTGTTTCAGCGTGTGACCTACTCCAGCCACAACAAAAACAGCGCTCTACATTTTACCTTCATACTCAAAGTACCTTCATTGGAACAGATAGTATTGGAGCCATTTGTCCCGGCTGGAGGCTGACAATAAGAGTGTTATCGGAGATCATTGCAAGTACAATGAGAGAGATAAGACCTCCGCCGCCCGCCGCCGGCGCACGCTTGATAACTCATATTTCTATTACCGTAAATCGGAACAATGTTACAGTTAGTGATACGCACTATAAGGGGGCTCGCACTTGGTAGTTTGTTTGAAGAGTTTTTCAACTTGTATATTTTGGAATGACAAACTTATGGTAAAAAAGATTCACCGTCGTACCAGAAAAACATTTAAACGTCTGTTGAACTCTTGTCTAAAAAAATGTCAGATTATGACGTTGAAATAAGGTCCGTTTTGCAGTCACACTTTTTTTAGACAAGTGTTTAACAGATGTTTAAGTTTTTGTAGTAAGGCTGTATATGTTTGTATGTATTATGCTTTTTTTCAGTAGACATGTTACGCTTTAAGATGCATACTATTAAAATAAGGATTGTCTTCTTCAAAAAATGCTTCTATAACGTCTATATGAATCTATGAACGGTAGCAAGTGGCGTTCCCAATTCATGCCAACCACTATGCTTAAATACGTTAGTATTTAATTGTATAATGCTTCACGTGCCGGTCAGATTCTATTGAATAGTAAGATAATAACTCATTATGTCCAGATATTGCCTAAATGAGCATCCTGTAGTCTCTCCACAACAATAGTTGGACGGAAGGCGGCCCATGTTACCTGCACTAATTGATTCCCCTGGCTACCCCTGGGCCGGTCTCCGGGTGTAACTGCTGCCCTTTTCATTTAGCCCATTCCTGCCGACGCCTGTGGGTCACGGGTACTTAATAAATCCTTCACTGACAACCGCGGATGGGGTCAGCTCAGGTGTGAAGATTAAAAGATGTATCGTGAATGTGTTATAGTATAAAATCTAATCATCATATCATATTTTGAAGAGACTATTAATTTGTCTGAGGTTTTTTTTTTCATAGATTTACATTGTAGACGACATTTAACGAAACAACTTCGTCTTTAAAAAAAATCACTGTCCATGATCGTTCTACATTGTGCCGACTTTGTCCCAGTAATCTAGAGTTGGCGCAGCATGCGCTTTTAACCGTAAAAAAAGAAGCGAGAGTTTGCAGTATAAAATAAAAATCTTCCTACAAGTATCTAAATAAAAGTCAACGCCTTCTGAGATTATAATTAGAATAGACTATAAATAAGTATAATAAAATATTCCATATTCAATCCCTATATCTAATATTACAGACAGAAGCCAAGTGTAGGCAAGTACTCATTCGATATTTCGGTACACCTTTCAGTTTTATTATCAATAGATCCTAATATGAGCCAAGTCTTAAGCCTAAGTATGTATTTATGAGTCTATTGTTGTCCGTTTTTAGTGCCTACCTTAAGCCTCCAAAGACATTTAGCACTATTAAAAGCATAATTCTTAATAAATGTAGGTGTAATGTGTTAATAAATTATTAATAGTAATCCAGCTAAAGTAAATTTTCTTCAGAATTTGTGTTTCAATTAACTCGTATATTTGGGGAGCATATTTAATAAAATCGTACAAAGTTCTGAAACGCGCTTACTGATATTATTTTATTGGTATAATTAGTAAAGTGGCTGAGTGATACTGCGTATCGCGGGTTTGATTCTCGCTAGGTTTAAATATTTGTAGAGCTTACAGGTAGTTGTTCCTTTGAGGTTTTTGCGTATGTGAGTTTAAATGTTTGTAAAAGCACACCCACACAGGAGAAATTCCTAATACGAGGTTTTCCTAAAATTCTGGACAAAACCGTTTTTCATTTTGAGGTTGGAACAATAAAAATGCATTTCTAACAGTAATGTCTTTGACGTTTTATGTTAGAACAACGTGGCGTTTCACGCTCTCAGTGCGTAGATGTGAAAATATGAGGGAAGCGTAGATTTAAGAGCTCGTCCTATTCCCAACGGAGTCGCCAACCAGTCGACGACCGGTTTATGGCAAGCTCCAACACCAGCAGTGATAAGGACATCACTCATGTTGCTTAGAAAGGTGATTTTTTTCGACAAACCAGTCATTTTGTTGCTAAAAGTTTTTCATCCCTCAAGTTTCAACGTTCATTTTAAAACTGATACTGAAACTTCTTTTTCTAAACTTTGCCCTTTTTTTAAGCTATTGCATAGCTTTTATCGCTGGCTCTGAGCGCGGCGCGGCGCGGCGACCGAATCAAAAATTTTCCAAAAACCTAAGCAAAATATCTGACACCACGCATTGTCTAACATCGTTTCAGTTCGGGGAACTCATAAAACAATTTACTTTTTCTTACTGATTCTAAGCGGCCAGCTACAAAAGGAGTTTTCACAATGAAACCTACTTATAAAATTCTCCTACAACAAAGAAGTTCTTTAATTACAGTAGTGCACCACAAACATTTTAAACAAATTATGTTCTCGTTAAATATTCAGGGTAAGCGGTTTTATTGTTTAAAAAAAAATGTTATACAATAGCTTCACCGCGGCAGTCTCCGAGTGCCACATCTATTTTTTTCTCAACAGTGGCACTTTAAATTGGGAGTCAAATCAAACAAGGCATTCAGAAGATGCCTTGTTTGTTCTTTTAATCAAAATGTACAACGATTTTGACGACACGATTGGCGCAGTGGTTGAGCGATCGACTGCTGTGCAGCGTGTCACGGGTTCGATCACCGCACGGAACAAATATTTGTATGATCTGCAAGTAGTTATTCCGGGCATTTGTGTATGTGAGTTTATATTTTTGTTAACTAACCTACGACAGAGAAGAAATTCCTGATGTAGGAAAGCTATATTGATTTGAGAGCCGCTGACAAATGTGAAATAACTGTGAGAAGGCCGTCTGTAGGTGTGTTATCACAACATTATTTTCAGAAACAATGCGTGTGAGTACCAGGCGCACATACATCCACAAGAGTTCCCCCGAGGGACTCACCAACAAGTCAACGCGAGGGTTTATGACGTCACACCACGTTGAAACCCACTTAGATAGCCGCCATCCTCTGAACAATGTGGAAATTCTTCATATCAAGTTGGATGATTGAAGAAAAGTTATAAAGTTGGAACTTATTTTCAAAAGTACATTCCAAAGCAAAAAACAACAGAATAATCCGCTAAAAATAGTCTTTTAACCAATACCGCGACTCCGGCACACAAAAGGGCTACCGAAGGACACCGTGGATTTTAGTCAGTACAAGTCTGACAGTCCCTCCCGCCCTGCCCTAGGTGGGAGGACTCATTCGATGATTTAACCACGAAAAAAAAAAGCAAAAAACAACAGAATAATCCGCTAAAAATAGTCTTTTAACCAAATAACTTAGTACCTATAAATTTTAATTCTATAAAGACAAAGATGAATTAATTCTGTGAATGATCAATACCTACCGAAAATCCTTTAATTACTTCATCTTAATCCAAGTCGAAAGCAGCCCACTATTATTTTTCATCATTATAATAACAAAAACATCACACGACCCACAGACTACAGAATAATTAATACAGCTAACCTTGTCTTCAACGTGGTCTGACTTAGTCCGACCTAGTCTGACAAAGTCTAGACTATAGTTAGACACTATGTCTGCCTGCGATGTCTATAGCACCATTCATTTTCCAATTACTGCTTCAAGCAAAGTGAATAGGTACTTGAAATCTTGACGAGTATTGCTTACATGGCTTTATAGCTAAACAATAGCATTTTGTTTTCAAGACTATGAATAGTTCTGTATTGTTAACTCGTCGTGTAAGGTCGTGAATGTAGAGTTGAACTAGGCTTTTGAGAATGACTTTGATCTGATCTAGGTGTTCTTTATGTTTTGAGACCAAATCGTTTGTACGAGTAGATTTATTCTACTCATTATTATTCTGAAATTGATTTACTCTTTTTTTTAGCGTGGCAAAATCATCAAATGAGTCCTCCCACCCAGGGCAGGGGGGAAGGACTGTCAGACTTGTACTGACTAAAATCCACGGTGTCCTTCATTAGACCTTTACGTTCCAGGGTCACGGTAATGGAATAAGTTCCGCGACCCCGGCAGGTTTTGGCCCTCTAGAGGGAGGCCCCGTCATTATGATAACACTCTTTGAGGCGCGCGTGGAACACAACGCGCCGTCGACCCGGGCACAGTCCATGGTCGGGCGGTGAGTTGCCCATTACTCGCCGCCCGCATGCCCGCGCCTACGGTGGCTCGAGATCGTCTTGCGACGTCCGTCGCCGTGGGCGCCTACCACTGCGGCTGAGGCGGAGAGAGGACGCTGTCCTCTCCCCACGCGGCCCGCCTCTTCCTTCGCGAGCATGACTGCTTCGCAGAAGGAGGCGACCGCTTCCCACTCCGTCTCGCCCCGCAGCATGGCCTTGACCAATGCCGGGCGCAAGAGGTCTCCGCCTATCGCTGCCGTGAGGAAACGGCGGTGCTCTGCCCAAGCGGGGCAGTCCAGCATCGTATGCTCCACATGTGGTAGATCAGGACGCTGTGACGCCTATCCAGCCACTCCTCAAAGAGGGGTCTTACCGCCGCGATTGCGGCGTGCCGAAATTGATTTACTCTTTGTGGATTTTTAAAATCTTATTTGAAACATGTTGTCAGTAGCCAGAAAATCTGACAGTACTAACGGGTATATTACACATATACCCTACAAATGGGTTGTAGAATTTAGTCCCATGTATAAAACTAGAGTTCAGCTGTATCCTGCTAAACTAGGAGCTCACTAACAGTAGAATAAGGCAAGGCAAGGGGTAATACATGCGGCGTTTACACGCTAAATGCCGCGCGTTGATACCCCTCGCCACGCCTTGCTACGCGCCGCGCTACGGCGTAGCTGCCTACACCGTATTTAGCTACACAGAAGCTTAATGACTTACTACTGGTCCAAATTAAAACAATATGTTTGTATTGAATAGTCCATTTATTGAGGACGGCTATAGGCTATTAAAAATCACCCAGCGGCAGGGGTGAAATCACGGGGAATAGCTAGTTTAATAATAAAACTTTTTTCACCACCACAGCCTGCGATCAACAATATACTCAGCAGCATGTACGAACTTGATGAAATACGCTTTCGTGCCTCAAAACAAATAATGCCTATATTGTTTCAGTACAGCCGTAGTAATTTGTTACACAACAAGAACATTTGAGCCTTTGACGCAGCCAAATAATTCAGCTTCAGGACGTGAGCCCTAATTTGTACTGAAAGACCACAATTTATATAAGCAACGAAGGTACACATATATTATATCCTGAAGTTTCCCACCCACACGTTACTGTAAAAGCTTATTTCCTCAATTGAAGCCACTATTCTTAGCTTACATAAATTATGTTGTGAGAAAATTCTCTTAAATTATTTCTTGAGTATGTAACAACTTTAATAAAGTAAGGTATTATTATAATAACAACATCTAATGAGTTAAAGTTACTGCATGTTAGAAGTACTCCGATAGTATTCTTGAGCTATAAATATATGGCTAGCTTCTTTATGTGATCTTACTAGAAGTGTTTCTCTGAAGCAGATAACAATGTAAAGTCACGACTTAACAATACATTTAACATTCTTTATGTGATAAAAGTATGTTAGAGTATACCTACTGCTTGTTATTTGTAGTTTTGTAGAATCGAAATTATTAAATTAAAGTTCATTCAGTTTATTAAAACTTCTACAATAATATTATGAGTAGAGGTAAAGTTCGTGAGTTTATTTGTAGGAAGTAATTTCTAGAACTACTGAACAGAGTTTGAAAATTCTTTCAGTTGTAGTTGAAAAAGATTTATGATTCTTGAGTGACTAGTCTATGTATTTTTGACGAAATCACGGACGGTGTGCTAATCATCTAAAAACTCCGACGTCATCAACAAATATTTCCAATTTAGCAAACAACGAAATATGTCTAACCTTATAAAAGCTCACAGAAGTCTACCAAACTCCCATCAAGAAGTTCGTCAGTCAGGGAGTAACATCTCTCAAACAAACAGCAAAGAAACAGGCACATTATGAAATATGTATGTATATTTGAGAAGACAATCAGAGTCTCCGTTATTTTTACGGGCATCGACACAAGCCAGATGCTACTTTGTCAAAATTTACATACAACCCCCTCTACCCGTTCCATTTGCTCTCAGTTCAGAAGTTCCCTTCGCCCTTTGATCCCTGAGGAATCCGAACCCTCGGTACAAATATTAATACGATTTTTTGTTGTTCTTATTATGTTAATACGCTTCGCTGGTTATGTAAGATGTCCGGGACATATTAGAGGGTTGTATCTCTTGTTCGTTGTTATGAGATGCAGGGAGCTTCCGTATATGACACGTTAGTCTGGAAAAAATAATAATATGTGCATACAAAATAAACCAACTTCAAACACAACCACAAAATTGTGAAAAAAGTGTAAAATAACTTTTATTTCTGCTTTAGCTATGGCGTTGATGTTGCCGCTGCCGTGAATGTGACGGCTTTGACTTGAACGTCGTTTTTCATTTTGGCGTCGACTTTGACTAGGACGTCGGTTTAGACCTTGGCATCGGTTTAGAATTTGGCGTCGGTTTTGACTTGGACGTCGGTCTTGACTTTGGCATCGGTTTAGTATTTGGCGTCGTCTTTCACTTGGACGTCGGTTTTGACACTGACACTGTCTCTGAGTCTGTCTCTGACTCTGACTTTGCCTCTGAGTTTGAGGTTTTGTGTTTTTTTTTTTCAAAATTGCGATTAATTTTCATACTTGCTTAGTTAATGTTTTAGTAAATTAAGAATATTTATATTTTATTTGCAAGTTTTGTAGAGTTTGACTTTGGCTTTGACTTTGACTTTGGCTTTGACTTTTACTCTTACTCTCACCAGAAAAATAAAGTCTTAAATTACAATACCACTAGCTATTTTAATCCCGAGTGCACTTCATATTGTTTTCGAACACCAAATGTAGTAAACGATCACCAAATCAGACTTTACTTGACTTAGGCAGAAATAGCGCATTAATTTGCTCGTTTAGAGCAAATTAATGCGCTATTTCTGCCTAAGTAAACACTATGATTGCCACCATAACATGAAGGTTTAACAAAATAAACATTAATCTGTAGTAAATTAATAATATACCGAATGTTTTAAATGCCGATATATCGAAACACAGAATACCGATGTTCAAATGTTTGAAAGGACAAAATCCCGAATGCACAAAATCCCGAATCGAACCGAGCTCGGGACCGTAGGGCAAATACATCACAATGCTGTTTTAATTTTGGTGATCATTTACCTACTAATTTTGGGTTAACAATGAGTTATTTGGAGTAATTTTGCTTAAATAGGATAGCGAGATGTTAAAACTTTGGTTGTAAACTTTTGTTGTTGTTTTTTACATTAAAATCCGGGTTTAATTTTGGTAATCATTTACTATTTTTGTCTGTTAAATGTTAATATATCTGGTGGTAATTTAAACATTAGCCTTTTTAGGGTTCCGTAGCCAAATGGCAAAAACGGAACCCTTATAGATTCGTCATGTCTGTCTGTCTGTCTGTCTGTCCGTCCGTATGTCACAGCCACTTTTTGTCGAAAGTATAAGAGCTAACCTGTTAAAACTTGGTAAGTAGATGTATCATGTGAACCGCATTAGGATTTTCACACAAAAATAAAAACAAAACAAATTTTGGGGGTGCCCCCATACTTAGAATTGAAACTCAAAAAAAATTTTTTTGCTTGACCCATACGTGTGGGGTATCTATGGATAGGTCTTTAAAAATGATATTGAGGTTACTAATACCATTTTTTTCTAAACTGAACAGTTTGCGCGAGAGACACTTCCAAAATGGTAAAAAGAGTGTCCCCCCCCTGTAACTTCTAAAATAGGAGAATGATAAAACTAAAAAAAATATGTAACGTAGACCTCAACAAAAACTTCCAACGAAAATTAGTTTGGAAGAGATATAGTTAGCAGTTTTTGAGATATAGTACATTTTCAAAAACCGCAAATATAACTTTGCCATTCATACAAATACTATGAAAAACAAAGTTATTTTTATTGTTTGAGTGTATTACTTACTAATCTCATTTAATATAAGTATAGTTTATTGATAAAAGCCTAATAATAAAATTAAAATTAAAACTAAAATACATTAATTAAACCTAAATATTTACAAAATAAAAAACTATGACATAAAACCAATTAAATAAATTACACTATTATAGAGCATCGAAAAACTCATCCTCAACGCTGTCAGCTGGTATTGTGCCCAAGAGACTGGCGGCGTTGCCTCTTTGTATGGCTATACTTAGCCTCTGACCAAGGTAAAAGCCAGCTCTTGGGTCACGGGAAGCGTCAACAAGTCTTTTCGAAATGTCTCTGAAGAGTCTGTGAGCACTCGGACCCCATGGCCCTATAGTTTCAACCCCAAACGGCTCAAAAATATAGTTACTACTCAGGTTACTATATTTACGCCGCTTGAGGTTTTCAGCAACCGCAGCAGCAGCGCCAGCAGAGCACGATGAACTTGGAAGATGGGATGGCGCAAGAGTATCGACACAGGTTGCGTCCCACACTAGAGGCCTACCCATCTTCCAAGGAAACAAAGACATACCGTCCGGTCTTTTGCCATCGTCGCGTGCCAAGCCGTTGGGTTCTAAAACAGCTGGAACGCCGACGGTAACAAGAGCTCGTCGAATAATGTCGTTCATGTTCGCGTGCCGCGCAAAACGGCCCGCACTACGGCTGCAGGACAGGCCATGGTGTCCGAGGCTGTTGACAGCTTCCCCACAGTGACAGCGATGAGGAGAACAGAGTGGGGAACCTAACCGGAGGGAAACAGCGAGCCGGAAGGTGGTGTCGTCGAGTAAGGTGCCGATGCTCGACGACGGCAGTGCGTGAAGCCAAAGACCCGACTCCCATTCATTCACTTACTAATCTCAATATAATTATATCCCTAATCTATGCTTGCTACTACGGAACCCTTCATAGGCGAGTCCAACTCGCACTTGGCCGGTTTTTTTTATTTGGAAGTTTAATAAAATCTTACCAGTGAGTAAGATTAGTATTTAGTACTTTGCAAGTATCTTTTTATTCTGACTAATCAACCACAACCCTCGCCATTTTTTTTATTTTGATTAATCAAAACCACTTCCCTCTACACATTTCTATTGCATTTCACGATAATAATGATGTTACACGTCAAAAACTAAACGATGTCTTAAATTACATTGTATTTTATTGTCACTGATTTTAGCATAGTTTCGCCTGATTGCATCACATAGGGCAATTGGTTTTGTACTTTCCATGTTCTATTTTTACATGATTATGAACTGATTCGCCCAATTTCTAAAGATGTCGAATTTCAATGCCTATTATCAGTCAACCCTTGCCCCTTATTTCCAGTCGAGCCACGAAATAGAGCCCTATTCGAATGTAACCTTAGGACAGCCATTAGGCTCGTCATTTAAGACCTAAATACGAACGCCTCGACGAGAATTTATTCTGAATTTACTGAATTGTTACAAATAGGTATATAAATTGGTCTTGAAAAGAAACACATGGTAGAACCGTGTACCGATACCGGGTGGGTATATAAAGTGCTAACACGTACTAGAATAATTATGTCCGGCTCCTTTAGTCAGAAACCCGACAGCCTGTCAAGCTGTCTATCGTGGGTATTGTATTACCCAGTTACTGGGTTGTGGTATGGACGTCAGATACCTAAGCAGTAGATCCATGTAAAATATTGATATTGAGTTACGGTACGGTTCGACTAGAAGCCAACCCCAACAAAGTTTGGAAATGCTGAATAGATGATGATATACCTACTTCACTAAATGGAGACACACCCATTGCTTAAGTGGCGATTTTAGAAAGCTTGAATGAATAGGTTTCTTCTACATGAGTGTGTTCCGGCGCAGGCTGCATCATCACGTCGCATTAAGCAAGATGCGGCCAAAAGTAACCCAAAATATAAAAAGGGACCGTAGCTGGTGTCACTCTATAGTTCCTATACGGTGACAAAAAGACCGTAATTTATGTGCCTATACAAAATGTCCCTACTATCGGAAATTTCAGAGCACATAAATAGGAATTGGATTGACAAGAGAAAATGTAGACAGGTGACCTTATACCCCGAAGTAACAGGCTCATAAAATATGAATGTCATTTATATTTTAGGTAGTATTTATAGCTTTAATAGCAGTTTTGTATTGAATTTGTTAAGGTTAATTTACATCCAACTTTCGAAGCACAGTCTTCTAGAAATTGTGAAGCCGAACCCGTTTTGCAATACTCGATGAACATTAAATTTTCACATCTTTCAGTAATATTTCCAGTTCACAGCACTGTATAATGAGAGAACTTATCATTAGTATGGAATCGCACGCGAGAAGTCGATAATTATTCGATAATTACCGATCAGAGGTCGATGAGAGTGCGACGACGGGAGTGGGTGATATCTGGTTAATTAGTGGGAATTTAATTATACGAAATGCCCCGTTTTATTTTTATTGAAATTTTAATGTATGTATATCCCAGTTTTGACATTCTTTGTAATTCTTTCTACAGCTAATACGAAATCTTACAGCTTTACATTAAAAAGTAAAACATATGTTAAACACTTGTCTCAAAATAGTATCAACTGCTAAACATTTGACGTTGATATAAGGAGCGTTATGCAGTTACACTTTATTTAAACAAGTATTCAACAGACGTTTAACTTTTTGTAGTAAGACGGCAAATGTTTAGGTTTTAATTTATCTTCCGGCCACATTTACTGACGCGGAATAAGATAATAGATCGATTGTTTGAGTCGAGATGCATCGTTACTCCCTGAGTTAAGTTTTATTTCATACACAAACCTATAGGTATATTTGTGTCGATAACAGCATGACATTACACTTCTGCCTAAATACAGTACAGGGGCTATAAATATTACCCCTCTGGAGCAGTAGAGCGATACAAATATTGCTAAAAGCCGTTCGGTAAGCACGGCGCGGCGTCATAAACTCGCGCGACGCTGCAGCCGGTTCATTACGTGCCTGCACTGCTGTCATACTAAGACACACTGACGAGAATCGACAGCAACTTGGTCAGTAAGCAAAATAACCGTAAACTCAAGTCTTTTCCACAGGGAAAGGTAATGATATAGAACGTGAACTGTTACTATTGTTTCTATGCGACCACGGTTACAATGAAATTGTGATGGTAACTTGGCATGAAATATGGTAACATTCGTCCAAGTGTTAAATTGTCCACATGTCATTATGTAAAAAAGTCAAAAGTTTTGTTATAAAGATTAAGTGACAAAACATTACTGAGGCCTTAAGAAGAGGTTTCGCGGTTTTGTTACGAAAAGTAAACGTTGACTTTGATGTTAATTTCATAGAAAAAAAAAATCCTCGGTCGTATACCAGAGGTGCTTTTTCATTTTCCATTCTATTAACGTCATAATACGTACGCTGTACAGTTAAGTTTAGAAATCTTATGGTAAAGCCTCTGGACATGTACCAGCACGTGGTTTGAGGTGATCAGGGAATAAAATACATAGAAGAAATTGTAGGAGAACTTTTCCCAGTTTAGAGTAAGAAAAAGCCAATGGATAGAAATACAAGCAGATGGCCTACTCAATGACAAGAGCTTACACCTTCGGACATCCGCAATGTGAGAGCAAAATACAATACCTCCTTTAGTATCAAAACACGACGGTAACCATTTTCCACTACGTCAACTATTGCCTTCAGGCTGGCTGAACTTCAAAGCTGTAGTTCGCTCTCAGGACTTGTGACGACACAGAATGTTCTAGAAGCGCAGCCTCCAACCACGAAAATGAACGCTTAACACCTGCGACTAATAACTAGTAGTACATGTACCCGCGACAGAGCTCCAATTAACTTAATTGCATATATTATTAGGTGCGAAACGAGAGCAGAGTCAAAATTACCCCGTTCTGGTTGCCAGCATTATTTCATACGATTTGATGGGATATTTCAACGCCGCAACATGGCCGTGTTCATTTGTGTTATGTTAATTTGGTTTGAAAATGTTGAAAATTAAATATAATATTTTTTCTGCCTATGAATTTATCCCGTGACTCGCGCCGACCCTGTCTGGTAAATGACAGCCTATACCTTTTTACAGGGTTACGTTACAGGCTGCAATGAATCCAGTATCTCATCAGTTCAATTACAAAACTAAAATGTTATCATAAAATTGTGGTAATAAAACCTGTCATTCGGTTTTAATTTTTAGGAGCACTTAAAGTGTTAACATGCCAAGCCTCGTCAAACATGAATCTTTCAAGAAGATTACCAGTAATTTCTCATCTAATTTGTCTTCATCTTCCCGAGAACCATTACATTGTAACCATAGCCACCCTTTACTATCAAAACAAAGTACCGCAAAAGTATCTTAAAAGCCTTTAAACACACTAGCCGATCCATCTTGCAAGCGCAGTGTTAGCACAATACGTTTACTCAAACGTGGGGATGATACTGCTCCATCCATCATGCGGGCAATGCATTGACGGCGTGATAAATCTTTCGCTGTGAGCCAGCGATGTATAGCGCGCTCGGCGAGGGTATCGTGGAGGTGCGGACGTAGCTTCAGATTTAGGGGTTCTGCTTAATGTGATGGAATCTTATTGGACTCCTGTTATTGTTGGAGGCGATCAGGTGGAATGCTTTGTGTCCAGTTTTTTATTACAATGTTGTAGGTTGGGTCTTGTAAAACCGAGATTTGACAACACAATTGAAGACAGAGTAACTGCTGTCTAAATTCGCTTTACTTATTTCAGGTGTCTGCCTAATATTTAGATAAGTGAATTGAATTTTCAGGCTGCAGCTGACCCATACATCAACAATTAAAACGATAGCAAGCTTTGATTTCTCATAAGATAAACCAAGCCATCACCGAATGAAAACACAATTAAATTCTTCAGAATATTAGTTTCAGTCCAAAAGCACTTCAAATTACATTGTGTTTAGATTTTGCAGTTTCATCTAACATATCGTGTAAAATAATTTTGTACTGTGATTTTATCGAGCCCTGTTAAGCCTCCTGCAGACAGACGCGATTAATCGCGCTGCGACAAAGAGCCAAGCTAAATTCCACTCTAAATGTACTGCGAATGGACCGCAACATGTCGCCCCGCGCGATTAATCGCGTGTGTCTGCAGGAGGCTTCATACCTAAAATTTCTTGAATGTGAAAATCAAGTTCTACGTTACAGCCGGATTTCAGAGGCTAAAAGAAGCCTAAACAATTGACATGAAAATATTTTGCACCAGCCGTTTGACATTATTTTAAGATTACCAATTGGTTCTTAACAAAAATTGCCTTATTCATGCGTCATTTTGATCAGTTCAAGATAAATCAATAGTTATACAAAGGTGCCTTTTAAAACTAAGAGCAATCATATTTTAAACTTTCAACGCCTACTGAATAATATTATAGTTAGTTGTTAGGTACATTTTTTTACTTAAAATTGAAATTGAACTATCAAATTAAGATAAGATAAGATAAGATAAGATAGTTTATTTGCATAAAACACGGTATACAGGGTATTATTAAACATTTTAGATCAGCATGTTTTGCTTAATTCTAAAGCATGCAAACTTAGGTACTTACAACTAAAATACAATTTGACATAGAATGCAATTAAATTATTTAAATTCCAAAAAGTCATTAATATTATAAAAATTATTATTATTGAGCCATTCGTACAATTTTGTTTTAAATTTCTTAAAATTTAATGCTTTTAATATATTTGGTAATTTATTATAAATTTTTACACACATAGCAGAAGTATTTTTATTATATTTAGCTGATCTGGGCAGCTCATCTAGCACTAGCCTGTATTGGTCACGCCGACTTCTAGAGTTTATTTCTCCTGCTGTTTTGAAAATGTCTTTATATTTCCGAACAAACATGCATGCTTCGTAAATGTATAATGCAGGCAATGGTAACAAACCAAGCTCCTTAAACACCGGTTGACAAGATTCATCCGACGGAATCCCGTATATAGCTCGTAAACATTTCTTTTGGGCGACAAATACTCTATTCTTATCAGTACTATTTCCCCACATTATTAGTCCATACCGCAGAGAAGACTCAACGTATGCGCGGTATGACATCACAGCCGTTTTTGTGTCAGTTACTTTTTTAATTTGTCTTAGAGCATAAACAAATTTATTAATTTTGTTACATACGCTTTCAACCTGAGCTTTCCAATTAAGTTGTTCGTCAATGATGACTCCTAGAAACTTAGTTAGGGCCACTTGCGTAATTTTTGGTATGTCCATTTTAAAATTAAATTGATTATTATAAGATTGATTAAATTGTATATATACTGATTTATTTAGATTAATTGATAAATTATTATTATTTAACCACTTAATTAAATTGTTGATAGTATTATTTATGTCCGCTTCATGATCAGTAATTGATTTATATTTTTTATCGGTAGTAACAATTATGGAAATGTCATCAGCAAAAAGAAAGCATTTATGGTCGGTTACTTTAACAATGTCATTTATATAGAGTAGAAATAAGATGGGTCCCAATATGCTACCCTGGGGGACACCGCGTGTTATATTTGCATATTCAGACGAGTAGTCTGTCATATCCCTCATTTTATTTAATTTCGTGATGATGACACTTTGTTGTCTGTCAGTCAGGTACGACTTTATCCACTGAAGTGGCAATCCTCTAATACCGATGATCTCTAATTTTTGCAACAATATGTTATGTGACACAAGATCAAAGGCCTTTGATAGATCAAAGAACAGACCCGTTGTTAGGTGTTTGTTATTAAGGCTGTTGAGTATTGTTTTCAAAAGAGAGAATATTGCCAAGGACGTGGACTTATGTTTCTGAAAGCCAAACTGTTCATTCTTTATAATACCATATTTCTGACAGTAACTGATTATTCTTTCATACATGCATTTCTCATATATTTTTGACATGATGGGTATCAGAGTTATGGGGCGATAATTGTTCATGTCACATTTTTCGCCCTTCTTAAATATTGGTTTGACCACAGATATTTTCAAAGCGGTTGGAAAGACTCCTTGAGAGAAAGACAGGTTAATAAGATGGGTCAATACTCCGCTTATATCATTAACGCATGCCTTAATAATTCGGGTGTTCAGTTCATCATAACCTGCAGAGTTAGTGTTATTCAGCGATAGTATATGATTTCTAACTTCATTTTCCGACATAGGTGTGAGGAACATCGAGTTAGCAGTTAGGGTATCGCTACGGCATGTATTTGTACAAGCATGGGTTGGGATACTATTTGTATAATGTTTGTTGAAGGCAGAGGCTATTTCTGCTGGTTCGCTTAGTATGATGTTGTCAATTTTAATGTGTTCAATGTGATTTCTTGGGGCGGAATTTTGCATTTCATTTTTTATAACTGTCCATGTGGCTTTACACTTATTGTCGTTATTTTTCATAAATTTTATATTAGCATTTCGTTTTGCATTGTAGATACATTTTTGAAGTAGTTTCGAATATGTGGTATATTTATTCTTGTTCGTTATATTTTTATGTTTGTAGTACTGGTATCGCAGGAAACGTTTCGTTTTAGAACTTTGTTTAAGACCATTGGTGATCCACATGCGTTTTACCCTATTGTTCAAACTTATCTTTACCCTTACTTTTGGAAAGCAGAGATTGTACAGTAGACATATTAATTCATGGAAACAGGTGAAAGCTTTGTTTGCATCATTTTCCATGTAAACATCCGACCAGGAGAGATTTTTTTTTTTTTAATTTGTTCACAAGTCAAACAATCAAGTAAAACATACAAAAAATATTTCACTCACCATTCCATTACGTAGTATTGCTTTATTTTTCAGTTTCATGCAAATCGTGTTTTATTTATCAAAAGATAATCTGCTCAGTTATTCAGGCACAAATTGCTATCGATCCCGTCTGAGTCCTGAGAACACTTGAACAAACCTGAATACTTGATGAGGATTGTAACGATACGAGTGATACAACTGACGACTGTGTCATAGTGTCAGACAAACAGAATAAAACAGGTCTATGAATCTGAAATAGTTCTGTAAAATAGAATTTGAAGAGCCATGAAGACTGTAATAGAATCCCGGTTTTTTGCTTCTGTTTAAATTATGTGGTTACTAGATAACTTGACAAATTAACTGTTGTTAAGGCGCTCCCTCTGTCGATCGAATCTGTAATCTTACATCACAGGTGAATGCTAGCGGTGGGGGAGCGCCCTTACAATTAATAAACATGTAATTTTTTATCATTATTAACTGTGCGTAAATGTGGGGGATTATTGCGAAAACTACAACAGATAATTGGAAACCTTGCACTGCACTTCAAAACACAAATCCATGAAGGACTGCTAAATTTAAATGAGACTGTGCACAATGCTGTGAGTACAGTTCAGGATTAGCACTACCCACGCGGTGTCGCAACAAGCTACGAAGATGATGATTTTCAACCCAAATAAAAAAAAAATGAAAACCACACGAAGCCTATGTTCAGCAGTGGACGTCCTATGGCTGAAATGATGATGATGACACGAAGCAGATGGTGGTGACCGTTGAAAGACTTATGCCCAGGTATGGGAGAATAGATTGGTAATAAAAAGTGCTTGACTTATTTATATTATATGCGTGCACGCTTTTCATTGTTTTTGTGCATGCAAGTCATTCACTATAGCCACAATCTGCTAAGCCCACCTTCTGCCAACACATATCCAGTGCGTTGCTATCCTTAGCAAGGCCCATTCGATGCTATACATATTCATGTTCAGTTTGTATTCATGAGCCGCAATGATAGAAAAACATCAGCCGTCTAGATGTCAGTGTTAAGAATTAACATACGTAACGATACACCTGTTTTTAGAACCATAATATGACGCCTGTAATACCCAAAAGTACCAGGAGGATGGTCTTCAGAGTGTGGTACAAACCATCCATCGTACAGGATAGTTGGTAACCCATAGGGGAACAGTGTATAAGACGAGGACACGAGGTATAATGGGGACATACACTCTTTAGGCATACTTAACACAACACTAATGTAGAGCAAGCGCCATCAGGACATCATTTGCAAGCGGCGAGACGCAAATGGCGTCCTGTTGGCGCTTGTGCTACGTTAGTTTTGTGTTAAGTTTGCCTTATGTGTGTGATTTCCCATCATACCTCGAGTCCCTGTCTTATACTCTGTTCCCCTACCCTTGGGCCATTGCTTTTGGAGGTTAGAAGTTTTGATATTAGTTCCCTATGGAACTAATAGCGATCAGGCCTATGCCTCTGCCATCTTCCGAGTGTTAGTACAGACACTGAACTAGATTATCAACTCAGCAAAGACAGTTTTGTACGACGTCTTTTTGATGTTCAAATATATCTACATGAAGTGATAAGGGTCCTAGACTTATCTAAAAATAAATATGATTCTTTTACGACGCGTTCTTTTTTTAGGTATAGGTAATGTAGGGAAATCATTTTCATGAAAATTCTGCCAGGAATATCATATCGAGTTAAAAATATTGGTGTCGATTTGGTAAACCAAAGATGTCTTGTAACTACGACATCAATAATTGAAGAAAGATATCGTTATTTCGTTTTCAAAAACATCACATCTAATGTAAGTTTTACGTCAGAATTTTTACAGCCAAGTGCGAGTTGGACTCGCGCATGAAGGCGTCCGTACCATTCATTATCTACAAAAATGTCGAAAAAAATACTCGGATTTGTGCACATGGCAATTGACTTACCTCGTATTATATTGGACTTAAAATAGAACTGATATTACGTGGCAGTAGACTGTAGAGTTACACACAGTCGGTAATTAAAGAATTGATATATCCTTATGCGGGGCGAAACTAACGGGAAGTGACGGTAAATGTTCTTATAAACGTCCATCATCGCGATAATTAACGGCTTTTCCCGGTAGTGTGGCCACAGTACTAAAGTTACATAGCATTACAAGTTACATTGCAGTCCTACGGTTCTTTTACTTTCCACTCTTCTAAAGCCCGCAGTCGTAATATTATTCGCCAGCACCCGCTGTTCATTCCTTGTACATTGAGTCCTTCTCATCCGCTTTCAGCAGTATTCACACGAACGGCGCGCAGCGGATCAAGAGGAGAGCAAAGCGGCGCACACGTGCCGATAGGCTTCGAGTGAGTAAAGCCGATTGTGTGCGCGATGCCTACTTCAAGGAAGATTTCAATACAGGTGTGGATAATATCTTTTGGTGGGAAGTTTTGGATCGAATCACGGATGATATTATCTTGTTATTGTGTGTTTACCTGGAGAAATCTAATAAGAATGTTAACAAACGTCACTTACTTCATATATTGACTTAGAATTTTTTTGAACATGTCTGGAGCATAGGTAAAGTATGATTTCTTGCGAAATATAGTAATAATTAAAGCAAACACCCAGGGCGTAAATCGAAGCATTTTGTCAAATAATTCACAATATGAAACACCGAATTCGTAAGTGCTCTAGAAACCAGTAGATGCGTGAGAAAATAATACTTAACTACTGCACATCGTGATTAGAAAAACGAGAAATCGTATTCTATGAAAAACTAGTCTCCATCAGTCGTCGAGCGTATCTCCACGTTTTTATTAACTTCCGACCTTTGCCTCGAGCAGATTTTCACAAAAACAAGGACAAAGCGACGCCATGCTATTTTTATTTCACTTAAAATATTAAATGCGCTATTGCAGCTCTCCACTTGAGCGATTCTTTTTCAATTACCCACTTATTCTTTGTCACGTCTTGAAACTTCTAAGAGAAAGATATGACGCAACTTTAAGACAAATTAAAAGTCTAGTAAATATTGTTTCTTACTATCCATTGCTAGCGTTTAGAGTAACTTTTATATTCTCATTTTCATAATGGTAGCGAGATGAACTTAATTTGTTAGAAAATTGCTAAATAAAGTCGTTGACGTGAAGTGGAAAAGGAAAATTGAATTGTTTTGATAATGTGTGCGTTGTGAGAGGCTGATGAAGTAACAATATTAATCTAAAGTAAAACCTACTCTCTCTTGTACACAATAGAAAAGATACTTAACGGATAATATTAAATAGATTTCTCTAACAATATAAATAGCGAGGAAGTTTATTACCAGGCAAAATTGTTCTGGAAAATTCCATGGCAGCTATCTCTCGGTACATATTCAACAAGCCTAATTGAATTTATGCTGAAATCATTATAGTCAAGCTTTTCCTATAATTACATTTAAGCACTTCTCCAGTAATGATCATCGAATAATCGTTTAATCTGTGGGTCTAAACGGGCCACTGAGCAATATTCCTAATGATTCACTTCGTGAATGAGTAATAGGAGAATAGCTAATGACGTCGCCGAAGTGACTAATCAGGAATATTGCTTAGAGTGGCCGTTTGAGACCCGCTGATGCCAAAAATATTTCACCCAAACATGTTCCTCGAACCTACCCCCACGGGAAAAAGGCGGGAGTTTGATTTTATGTATGTATTTTATGTATGTATATTCCTCTCAGTCACCACACAGCTAAACTTGAAGTGAAACTTTCACACTACTCGTCTAGATCAATAAACCTTTTAAATCCTTCCCTACACTGCCTAAATGGCGTAACACATTAGTTTAACGCGAATATTAAAGCCTTAAATTGTACCCAAAAGCTGTAGTTACAGCTAAGTGCCAAAAAGCTTTTTTACACAAAACTCTAAAGTAAACGTTTGTGATGTACCTTTCTGACAGAATAATGACGTCGAAGTGAAATCTTTTAAAATCAGCAAATATTCCGAATCAATTCGCAAACTGTGAAGTCTGCCAGTTTAAATGCTAATGAAGTAAAATATAATTTATATTGCTTTTTTTTTACTTCTTGAACTATTCATCAATTCACGTTTAACGTTTTGGCCGTCTGCCGTAACTTTTGCAAAAACACTGGCATCCGGAAGGTTAAGACAAAGTGTTATTCCATTATTGATAAAGATGGTGGAAAAGATGAAAATATTTTAAATTACTTAGAGTTTTGAAAAACACCAAGTCTGTAGAGTCGTCGTGGAAATACCAATCACTTCAAAACTTTTAATCAAGTCCCTCTATAATATGATATGTTGAAGGTACTCTACACTATCTTCAGTAAATTATACCTAGAAGCCACTGTAATCTAAATGTATATTAATGAAGGAGTCACTACCAACACTTTGGTACAAAATGTCAACACAAAGGAAAATCAACACAACTTGCATTTAACTGAGCACACTACACATCTCCACCGCTATTTTAAGCCCCAGGTAAACGACAAGCCAGACTGAACAAAACAGGTTCCTTTTACAGGAGTTTCTTCAGGGAATCCGTGTAAAAATATCCGAATCAGTTAGGAGTGCTCAACGCTTGGCCAGATTCCGACGGGCCGCTTCTTTGTGCAAATTGGAGCCAGGCTTTGTATCGCTCAGTTTATTGGATTTCTTGCCTTGGGCTAAATACCTACTATTCGACGTGGTAAATAATTTTCTTTAGTGCAGATATATCTTGATTTTGTTCCATTAAAGACAATTTCTTCTTAAACCTTACCTTAACTGTTCTAATAAAACTTAATGTTCTAACTTAAATCTAATAAAACTCAATGCACAATATTTCGTATCCTGTTCTTGTAAACTGATGGCAAAAAAACGGATCAAAGATTTTGTTTGATCCGTTTCACACACGTGTAACAAACTCCAACGTCAGAGACCTTATCATTTAATAAACCCCAAAATATGATGCTCACATCAAAATTCAATTCCATCCGTCACAATACTTCAAAGCTATCATAATACTCCATAACTGAATCTGCAGAACTCTTCGCTTGAAAGGCGCTTTTATCCGTCTAAAGCCAATGATACACTTGTAACGAGCAATTACAGTTTTCAAAGTTAAGGGTGGGACAGACTGCGGAGATGGGCGAACGAGGGACGGGATACGACGGCATAAGACGTCGACACGGGAACGCTTCTACGCTGAGTGACGTTACATGGCGATTTAGGTAATCGTTTGGACGCGTTTTGTGGTGCACTCCGTACGTGTGGCCGAGGTCCTAGACGTGATGGGCTGAGTTGAGTTTTTGTTTAGTGTTTTGTGGTTGTAAAACTAAGTGCTGCAGTAAAGTTAATAGTATAAACAATGGTGGGAATGATTACTTACTTTCTCGTATTTTTTTTTTAACTCTTTTCTCAAACTTTAATTTATCTTCATCACTTCATTGTTCATACCTCTATATTTTGGAATGCTCTTATTTCCAACAAACTAACCAAAATACCGAACCATAAAAGGGCAAAATATTTGATACCTACTCCAAGGCAAAATCAATAACATCTCCAAACAAACCTCTCAAGTTTAACAATCACGATGATAAACAGTAGATCTTCCTCGTGTTTTCCTTTCATTCCGATCATAATAGAAATCATTACCATTATCGGGGCGCCCACCTGCCCCGAGACAACTCCCATATATCACGACAAATCATGTCTACACTCCATAGATACATGTCGCAACATTGTGCTCGCCAACAAATTGTCCGGATCATATAAAACTGTGAATACAAAAACATGTCTTGAGAAAAACATGAATTTAAGAAAGTTACTCGTGGAATGGAGCCAGAGGTTTACTTATAACCTGGATTGAAAAATATCTGGCAAAAGACAAAAATAATAAGGCACACGCAGAGATGTCTATACAGAGCCCTATCCGTACCCTTTGCTTTAGTTAGCCGATATGTCAAAGACTCTTTATTAGGTGTCATTATAAACTAAGTAAGGTGGAAGAAACCGTTTCTTAAAAACGAAAATTAATGTGATGATAGATCAAATACCATTATGTAACCGATGATTTTCCCAAATAAAAAAAACCAGAGAAAATATTTGACTGCAATAACCCAGTTTAGCAGGTTTTATGGTCATTCTGCTTTATAAATATCTAAGACATTTGCCGATGATATACAGCCGGACGGGATTCCCAAAAGAGTCATGAATTTTACGTATTCTCTAAAAGCTACCGGACAGCCTTAAAGACTTATACCGGTCTAAGAAAACTCATCGCCGATGTTTCTAAAATCAGAGGAAACAATGGAAAAATTAGAGTGATTTCACGAGCGATGGAGCCGTTCGTATCGTGTTGACAACACGTCGTCGTTACATACGCGAACGTTGCTTGCCGTGACGTGACGAAGTGTCAAAACTCGCACGATACACGATAGCAGGTTAAAAAAGATGGGACATTTTTTACACAAAAATATTTTGTGGTTTACTGTGAATAAAAATTTGAAAAAGATTTGTAAACAAATCTGTGCAAACAAAAAATAAAAATAAATAAAATAAAAAAGGCTTTTATTTCTTGCATACCTACATATTAACAAAATAATTTAAAACAGTGAATAATAAATGCAATCTAAGGAATTATTAAAAATAACTAATCAATTGAATTTATACATTAACATTATAATTCATATCAATCATTTACATATACCTATAATTATAATAATCATTCTTATTGTAAGGTAACACAGGAATTTAATACAGTTGGATTGATTTTGCTTAACCGACGCAATGAACTAAAACGGTAGTAATTATAACAGAAAAACTCTATTATTTAAATAAACAACCAAATATTAAGTTTCTCCCTGAGTTATAACGTCTAAACGAGTGTTAATTGGCATCGTTTCTTCCACAGGCCGAGTTTCGGCTCTCGGCATTCGGCACTCACGGGCAAATCGCTCGAAATGCCAATTAATTGGGTCATTACCCAAAACAATGGCGGTCTGGAGGCAAGATGAATTAATCGCACATAAAAATTAAATTGCTCAAATTATTAATCTTATAGAACAATGGAGAAAATACCATCTTGGAAACTGAGACTGACCTTCTTATCCATTAAAATTTGATATTCTCAAATGCTCGATCAGTATTATTTCAGCTTCTAGACTGAGATTCAATTTTCATGTCAATTGAAGAAATACTTGGTTAGGTACTGTTTTAGGTAAACTCTTCAATATTTTATGTTATAATGGCCCGCAGTTATAATATACTATTCAAATGTTTACTATTGTTGTATTCTAGGAGCAATTCACTAAAATAACGATGAAGCCCGTTTGCTATTCATGAAACATAATTGTAATATTTGTGGAAGTTCGCCTACGACTGTCATAGAGGACTCATCTCGAGGGGGTTAATTCAAGAGTCCTCGGCACCGCCCATCAAGAATAACAAAATCCACTATACAAGGAAATGATTGAAGGGTCGAGCATATAAAACCAGGATTTACTCCAATAAAACAAGGAAATATACATAAAGATATATAAAATCACAAGATGCGAGCAAATCCCGTGGATTTTTCTGTGAAATTGTGAATTACGGGATGATTTTTACATGATCTTAAAAGCCGTTGCGAGGCCCTTTTTCTGAGCACCGCTTAGAGACAGTATACATAAGCACAATGTATGTATTTCTGTATTTATAGTTATAAACATTCGAGGTAAAATCTCTGTTAGTTACCCCAACAATAGACTTTCAAGATACCTGGGTTTAGCACCATATTGAGACTAATCTTTTTAATTGGACTTTTGATCTACATAATTATGAGAACATGAAAAAGATACTAAAATATTAAGCGTATAGGGCAAAGCTGACTGTCAGACTTATACTGAGTAAAATCCCCGGCGCCCTTCAATAGCCCTTTACGTTACGGGGTCACAGTATTCGTTAGTCTCGCGACCCCGGCAGGCTTTAGCCTTCTAAGAGGGGGCCCTGTCATTGTGCTGACACTCTTTGAGGCGCGCATGGAACACAACGCGCCGTCGACCCGGGCATGGTCCATGGTCGGAAAGTCTGGCAAGGAATTCCAATCCTTAGTGACCATTCGCACGAGCGTTTTTTTTTTCAGGGCGTTATAAAAGCACCGGAAATATAACAAATGCATTCCCATGTACCTGTTCACGTTTTTTTTTTAACTGCATTTTTTTTTAAATGCTGGGCGGTGACAGTTAAGTTCAATTTACCTTTTTGTTAAAACTCAGCGTTTTTTTAAGCGTTCGTGCGAATGGGGAAGCCCCCATTCGAATGAACGAACTATAAGTAAGTAGTGGAAAGAGTAAGCACTCTTTCCTCTACTTAAAGTTCGTTATGTTGAAGTCGAGCCTGTTTTTATGCACCTGGTGCTTACTCAACCAGGAAGCTACTGAAAATTAAAGAACCCGATAGTCCTAGCTTGGAGGTCATCGCAGTGCTGCCTCGTTATATTACATGACACTACTGTGCCGCGACGACGCTGTCCACAGAGTGTAGCGTTATTCACGGCATCACCGCTGCAGGGGACGGCAGAACTTTTGATTTGTTGCAATAAACTAGTCTTCACAACGAGTTGTTCAGCGTAGTTTTAAGAAGACCGTCTGCTAAAAGTTTTGTGTATAGTGTTGTGGGAGAGTGGTCACATTGTGCAGTTTTCACTGTTGTTAATGGTGTATTTATAGTGCTTGTATAATTTGTTCCAGATTGTAAGATAGATTATTTTTAACCCGAAAATTAGCGCCTTTAAAGAATAGGCTGATCGCTATCTCTCCACTCTAACAAAAACTCCAATAGTGTTTTCTTGAAGAACTATTTTTAAGAATTCTAGAAATGTTTTGAGGGCTGCACTTGACTTTAAATCTCCTGCGACATTTGCTTTACCTTTTTTGATCACAAAATACATGATATTTTACTAAATTAAACGAATTATAAATTCTATTTTACGATACTTTAGGGACACGTTTCTTTATTTATTGAAATAGTTGCTAGTATCGATCCAGTTAATCATTTTGACACAAAAAAGAAAGCAGAAGCAAGGTAGCTATAAAAGTGACTTACCCACTTAGTACACTTATCTGTCTCTGTTACAAAAACTAAGACAATCCTGTACTCCTTCCATCATGGCCGCCGCTCAAGCTTCAAATAAATCTCAACATTTTTCCTCTCGCATAGAATCGCAAGAAGTTTGAAACTTCCAAACTGTGTTGATACATGTGATGAGGATTACCAACTCCAGGCTCTTTGACAGCCGTGCCATGTTTTACTTTTATTTTAATCTACTTGGGGCTTCGTTGGCTTAAAGGTTCAAAGCGCTAATGCCAGTGTGTCTGGGTTTTCCATCAGAAATTCAGTAGCAGCTATAGAATCAAGATTCGTACCTGATGATGAACGTTGCCTCTCACCAGGAATATCTCGTGTAATGTTCAGCGTTTACAAACATATAAACTCACATTTGCAAACCACCTACTTGCAGATCATATTATAAATATTTGTGAGGTGCGGCGATTGAACCCGCGACCCGCAATGTGGCAGCCAATCGCGCAATCCTACCATGGACCTCAAGCTGTATTTATACTAGGGGACACGTCGCAGAGACAATGTTGCTGGACTTTTACATGACATGTCCCTGCAACTTTATAGAACAGCATCGCTGAACATAATTTGTCTACTTCACACTACCCAGTGGTGAACAATGTCGACTTGCGACAAGTCCCGTGACTCGTAGATGTCGCAAGGAATGTCAGGCGACATCGCGATAAATGTCCGCTAGTGACAACGCGGTTTAAGACATAACTGGCGAAATATGAGTATATTATTAGGTAAACCTCTGCCAATCCCTTGGGGATTATGTAGCGTGATGTTATGTTCTTTTTTTATTTTAATGTACGCAGTTAGAGCCCTCCAAACACCGCCCACCGGGTACTTTGCCGTAATAGTTGCTATTAAGGTCACATCAGACGCTACCTTTGATTTTTTGATGGAACGTTTGTACTAAGTAAACGGTTTTGCGCCTAGTTTGAGAGCCATTAAATAAAAGTAAATTATAAACACGAATGGGTTTTAGATTAAAAATATTAGGTTTACTAGGTTTATAAATAAAACCTGTTTGCGTTACAGTCTACCAGAATCAGAACATTACCTATTCCAGATTATTTTTTTGCTCAAAAACTCATTTTACTTCATAATTGAATCAAAAGTTACATAAGGTTCTTAAGTAAATCTCCAATAGAAATTAATTGCCCGTTTTATTGAATAGTATTCATTTGACGGCACGGTTGGTGCAGTGGGTGAGCGATTAGACTGCTGCGCTGCTTGTCGCGGGTTCGATTCCCGCACGTAACAAATATTTGTATGATCTACAAGTAGTTTAGTAAAAATGGTGCAGTCCTTCGGAAGTCATGCTCGCACACACAAACTGAAGCCAAAGATAGCTTTGGAAATGATAGACTAAAGGAAACACCTCAGGAACTAGCGTCTTAGACAAACGTTAGTAACAAATACAACTTTCTCAGTTACAACCTGAAGTTAAATTAATTAGAAACCTGACCGGCATTCTGTATCCTCGTGTCACAGAACAAAATTATACAGAAGAGTTATAAATACTTAGTACTTTTGGCGAAATTAGTGGAAGTACTTGTAGGCAAACGTTTGCCTAACCCTCCGAGAATGTATGGTTACTTTTGTGATGTTTAGCTAATATTGTAGGCATCGCGCAACAATGTAACCGATGATTAAAACAAATATAAAAAGTATACAATAAACTTTTTTTTCGGAAGCCGGCGACTTCATCATCATCTTGACTGTTTGCCCACCGATATTTTTACAAACAAGTTGTCACTACTGAATAAAAGGGCGCAAACTTTGTGCAAATTCAGACCACGATAACCCTGTGAATTTATATAGATTGTCACATAAACAACATCTTCGTCTAATCAAAACAAAAAAGAACTATGAGAAATGTGAGGAGTGTTGTTGTTCTTTGTAACTTACAACTTGTTCTATTCTAAACTATAATGAAGCTTCAGAATACCATAAACACACAGAAATATAAAGTACCCGATACTGGCCTCCTAAGGATCTAGATCTAGTCCCGTCATCGTCCAAAGTGGTCCTTTGGCACTTATCTTCAGTACGACGACATCCCAAATCCAGGCAACGCCATCTAGCTGAAACAGTGCGGCAGCCTGCGCCGGCCAGATAAGCGCGATATTGATGCTCCCCTGGGCTGAGTGATTCGCGCCATCCAACCATTTTTATTATTAATATTAGATCACAGTATATTTACTGGGCCCTCAGGAGCCAAATTGAACAATCTTTTCTGGTATTTTTGATCGCGGTGACGCAGTTTTGTGGTGCTATAAATATTTGGAGAGTGTATTTCAGACGCGTCATCATGTTTATCTTTGTCGTTTATTTTTTGGTAGAGTTTTGCCGCAGGGCTATTGTTTCATATATCAAACAAAACTTGATAGGTATTTCCTAAAATTGAGTTCTATTTTCGATGCAAATAAATAAATGGCTTCATTGAGAGAAACTGTTAAACAAATCGCACTCAGACCAGATAGCCCAACTTATTTCAAACAGTGCACGAATCAAATACCACAATTAAATCTAAATCTACATCTTTTAAAGTCTTCTAAACTTCAGAAGAAAATCCTCTAAAAGCTCAACACTCAACAAGGCAACAAAACAAAATAAAAACAAAACAAAACTGGAAACTCGGCCCATCAATCAGCTCCACACATCTCGGAACAATTAAATACGGATCTCGGAGCGTCGAAGTCAAACCTCACACCACGGAGTAGACATGTAGTTAGATACAGAAGGCCGACTCTAAACAACGATCGAGAACGAATGCACACACTTTACGGATGCGAGTGCGAGCGCACTCGCGACAACATCTGTGGATGAGAGAAATTGAGATTATGCTGCGATTCATCCTGAAACAACTTGCGAGGCGACAGGACTTATGTTAACATGTAAGGTGCGCGAGTCTCACTTTACGTACCTAAGTCGCAAATTTTGCCGAGAGGCTGAGCTACACAAACGTCATCACACAAACACTAAATGGAAACGCAGCTGTTGGACCCAGCCGTTTTGTCGGAGACCGCTGTTTCACACACTTCTTTGTGTGGGTGTTTTCGCTCGCTGTATCCACCCAGCCTTCTGTCCCCATCTATTCCGCGCTCGCACTAAGCCCAAGATAATTGGTCCAGATTGTCTCCCATTGGCAAAGTTTAAAGAATTGACTACAGTTATCTGGTTGGAATTGGCAAGGGTTAATGTGGGTAGGCAGCAATTAAACTTGGTGATCCCTGCCTCGTTTGTTCACTTAATGCTGATACTCTTTGTTTTTATAGCTTTAGGGATTGAAATCATATTATGTTAGATTATTGAGTTGTGACAATTGGGGGTGGAGATAATTAAGTGGCGGGTGGCAAGCAGATTACGGCAAAATGGGATAAGAACATTTAATTAAAAAAGATAAGGTCATGACTGTTTCCGTGGGAACCATAAAATAATGCTGGGGTTTTATGATGATAGAAACGGCAAAACATTTCAGATTTTTAAACTAATATTCCAATATTATTCTTTTTTTGTATATTATTTACAATAAGACGGCCTTATTGTAAATAATATACAAAAGTGGTAATACTTGTTTAAACCCTAGGGTACTTTCAACAGAAAAAAAAAAACTAACTTTTTTTGCTTTTGGTGCCTCTATTCAATCACATTCTCATCGACCTACAAGAAACATGGCGGCCACAAAAGATCACCTAAAACAGCACCCGCGGAACCACCAGGTGGATCTCTAAATTTTTTGAAGGTGTTTAACACCTTCAAAAAATAAAAAGAGATCTACCTCCCTGCTCTCAAACTGACATTCAGGTCCAAATTCCGAATACCAATACAAACTCATAATTCTATCAAGCGGAAAACAAAATTGTACTCTCAATAAAATACGTTTAACTGTGTTTTCAAACCAGAAGTAATTGGCGGGGTTGAGAGGGGCGAAGCGGGGTGTAACGACGGGGCATTGAAGGGGTGAAGAGGGATTCTTATTGGTAATTACCGGGCGAGGAGACACGCAGTTAATTCTGATGTCTGCTTTGAAAAGTCAAACAAAAGAGAGAAGTCTTCAAAGGACTCATTAAGTTGTAGTCAAATAATGGCGGCTCATGGGCAGAGAAAACCTTGCTTTAAGCTACAGTCGCTGAGTCTTGAGCACTCTGTCTTTAATAAAGTGTTGTAATAACTGCGGGGCTGTGATGCAATCTTTGCTTTGTAGCATAGTTAAGATTTAAGATATTGCAGTGGTGTATTTAGACAGCTTTCTTGAAGGAAACCTTTAGTATAGTTTTAACTAACTTTTCAGAAAATACAAGCATGGGTAACCTAATTTTCTATGAATATAATAATATCATCATTTTCGATGGTTACATTTCTATGGCTTTCGGTCCGCACGTTTTGTTCTCTCAGAGTTTAATAAATAACTGACTGTGTAAAACATGGACTGTGAAATAGATAATAATAATATTGATACGATTTATACTGACTTCTAGGTAATACTGATAATATTTGCAAAGGGCGTCTACGTAGCGGAGAACGTAGACTCTGACCTCAAATTGTTACAATCTATTGTAACGTGTCTTAATGGACAGCTTATTTTAATCTACAAGCTATAAGTTTCCGTAGTGTAGCGGTTATCACGTGTGCTTCACACGCACAAGGCCCCCGGTTCGATCCCGGGCGGAAACAGTTCTTTTTGTTTTTTTTTATAAGTTACTTACAATTTTTTGCTAAAAATACGTCACTTTTCAACCGAGTTAAAATGAACAATCATAACTTTGACAATAATAACAGGCCGCCAACAATCAGTGTCACAATACACCGGCAGTTTCAATTTCAGGCCACAACAACAAAATCAATCTGTTCCAAAAATAAGCGGCAATCCGCCGGAATCAATGAAAGTAAACCGAATACACTGATTAAAAGTTACGTCGGGCTCGAGAGTCGGGCACGACGAGGGACGCGCGCCCGTACGTGCCTAACGAAATGTTATTAATTGGCCCGGCCACGCCACTCCGGAGGTCACATTAGGTAACGAACTACCCAAAATTGACAAATTTTAACATATGAACTATGAAATGTTGGTCAAACTTTAAAATTAAATTCGACGCGCTCCCGAGGCCGTATAATCGTTTTAAAAATCACCCAAACTGAATATTTTTTGGGATAATTGATTGCTCGTTAATCCAAGCTTTAAATTGGGTGTTATTACCGAGGGACGCGAATAATTGCGAGGGTATGAAAGCAAGTAGTATTAAATCAGAGACTATTGGAATGATCATGACGGCCTGTACATACACTGCTGATTAAAATGATTATATTTTTCGCACCGAATTGAAAGCTTCATTTTCCTGTTCATTCCCAATAAGAGTATTTCGGGGTCTTATTCAAACTTTAAGATTTATGTTTGGAATTTTTATTTATGAAATCGTTTCAGCGATCGGCAGGTACTCATGTTTCTGATTATAATCTTTTTATTGCCTTTTACGACACCGAGGAAAATTGGGGTTGCATTTCAGTTTTTACAAGCGGGAAAACGGTAGTAATATAAAGGAATTGTTATCTTATTTATCTACATCTGAATTTGAAAGACTTGTTCCAATACGAAGTAAAAAATATTAAATTCAAAACAAACGTAAGCATTTTCGGTTAGTAGATAACTTTAATCGAGCATACATTTTCATTGATTTCCATATTTGAAGTGGGTTCCGTTCCTAAATCACATGGGACTTGACCCTCTGACCTCAATGACATTACTCATCAACGTAAAAAAACTCGTCGTTTTATAAAAATATATTTTTAAGCGGAACACGAAAACCTTGGATAAGCTTGCGTAACAAAACCTGCAAAAATACGGTACGTTTTAACAACGACAGGGACACACGTACCTGTAGGTATGTCGCCTTTTTTTAGCCACGCACTTGACACAGTGTGAAAATATGCAGAAGACCAAATATTTGTTTAATTACATAATTATCATACTGGAATCTAATAAATAATTGTGATTTTTCACTAACTAAAAATATTATGCTAAGCATTAAATCGCCCCGGCCCGGGTCGACGACGGTCTCTAGAGGGCCAAAGCCTCCCGGGATCGCGGGACTTATCTTACTACCGTGACCCTGGAACGTAAAGGGCTATTGAAGGACACCGTGGATTTTAGTCAGTACGAGTCTGACAGTCCCTCCCGCCCTGTCCTGGGTGGGAGGACTCATTTGATGATTTTGCCACTATAAAAAAAAGCATTAAATCGTGTCAATAATTTGTGGTGCAAATGGAAGCTAATGATTTTCTATTTGATGCAATATAGTAGGTATCGTACTAGCGAAATTTGTGATACAAATTAAGAACTAAAATCAAGAAGACATCGCGATAGCAAAAAAAAACAGTGTCCAGGTGAGTATCGCAATACAAATCCATAGAGGTTCGTACCCAACCACGCGTCAATGGATGCCAAAGTCGTAAGGTATGACGTATAAGGAGACTTGCATCGCCTTCTGTGTTCGATGGGGCTTATAGCGAGCGAGCATAATTATTATTTTTCAGCATCTAAACTCTTCGTGCATAGTGTACCTTCTGCCGATATGAATGTAGTGTCTCTGCGTAGATTTTAAACCCTTTGAATTTACTTTGGTGAGCTCGCTCCATGTCCCTCGAAGGACGCTCCAGTACATAGCTACAACTTTATTACTATGTTATGTAGATTTAAGCGGAAAGAGGTTCGTGGAGAAAGTGTTGAAATAAGTTCACATGTTGGGAATGTCTGTGTGGACTTATTATTTACAAGATGTTGCTAGTGACGTCGCCCACGTTTATGTCGAAAATTATCCCACGGGGACGTATTACTGGGATTAAAGATGATCCGATGTGTTACTCTAGACTATAAGCCATCTCTGTAGCTGATCCAAATACGTTCAGTACTTTTCCGTGTAAAAGTAACAAACATACATACTCACAAGCTTTCGCATTTATAACATTAGATTTTTACTTGGTAAAATGATCAAATGAGTCCTCCCACTCAGGGCGGGAAGAGAGATACTGTCTGACTCGTACTGATTAGAACCGGTCAAGTGCGAGTTGGACTCGCCCATGAAGAGTTCCGTATTAGCAAGCATAGATTAGGGAAATAATTATATTGAGATAAGTAAGTAATATACCTACACAAACAATAAAAATAACTTTGTTTTCCATGGTGTTTGTATGAATGGCAAAGTTATATTTGCGGTTTTTGAAAATGTACTATATCTCAAAAACTGCTAATTGTATCTCATCCAAACCAATTTTCGTTGTAAGTTTTTGTTGAGGTCTACCTTATATATGTTTTATTAGTTTTATCATTCTCTTATTTTAGAAGTTACAGGGGGGGAGACACATTTTACCACTTTGGAAGTGTCTCTCGTGCAACCTGTTCAGTTTAGATAAAAATGATATTAGTAACCTCAATATAATTTTTAAAGACCTATCCATAGATACCCCACACGTATGGGTTTTGGGACATACGGACGGACAGACAGACAGACAGACAGACAGACATGACGAATCTATAAGGGTTCCGTTTTTGCCATTAATTGGCTACGGAACCCTAAAAAGACGGTGTTTCTTCAATAGCCCTTTACATTCCAGAGAAAGCAAAAACGGATCTACGCGAGCAACGTCACGGGATATCTATTAGTGTTATATACTAAAACCTTCTCCAGAATGTAATGAACACTTGCCTGAAAACCGCATCAAAATCCATCCAGCCAAACGCGAGATAATCACGGACAAACATACACACATACATACAGGTCGAACTGAGAACCTACTTTTTTTTAAGTCGGTTAAAAAGACGGTGTTCTTCAATAGCCCTTTACATTTTAGAGTCACGGTTACTTGATAAAACAGTCGCCCTCTAAGGGGGGGCTAAGCTCTCTGAGGCGCGCGTCGACTCAAGCGTGGTCCATAATCGAACAGCGAGTCACCTTTTACTAGCCGTCCGCATGCTCACGCTTTTAACATTTGTAAGATTAAAGATGTTCAAAATCTTTCTAAAGGTTTTCAAAATAAATTATGACATAAATTCACAAGACAATGAGTGAAAAAGTAATGTCAGTCCTACAAGGATAGATAATGTGGCGATTGACTGACATTGACAGAGTGGCGCTATTGGTAACCACTTGAGAAATTGTTTCGGAAAATTGTATTGAAAAAAAACTAGATGGCAATGTTACTTCCAATTTTGGTTACACACGACAGATCTTTATTGAATTACATTTCATTGATATATTCAGTTACACTAGTTCACCGACAGATTATTCATTAAACAGACTTTATTGGGACAAAATAACACTGTTTAAATACACAATAGAATACACACACATGTACACATGAAACAATTTACAAAAGCTGTGTATAATTCCTAACAGTTGCCCTGTAAATAAGGGAATTCCTAAACTAATATGTAGACAAATCTAAAATGGCGTCAAACAATTGCGCGCCAAATTGTAGCGCTGCTAAATCGTCAAATGCTAGTGCGGTACCGAGATGTTATGAAAAGCTAAACTAAAATATGTATAGATTACATTTATTTTGACTATTATGTAATCAATAATAGATTTTTAATTAGTTCTAATTAATAATTAAACAAGTTCTGACGGTAAGGATATCGATAACTATAACGTTAAAATTTCTTTATTACAACCATTTACCGGGATGAAAATGAAACTACCGAAAAATAATACCAAACTACTACCTAGTGCGCTCAAAGTTAGTTTTAAACTAACACATACAGGTGTTACTGATGAATCGAATCCTATTAACTCTGATTCTCAGTTAAGCCACAGAAACCTTGTGCATTTAGTTTGATTACAGCTCGGTTTCGTTTTATCACTATTATTTTATAAATAAACAAGTGCAACACTAACTCCATCTTCATGCTTATTAGTTTCTTAGGCTTATAAAATGATCAACAATAACTTTCACAGTTATTGGCAGTTTGAATTTTTTTCTGGTTTAATAATTAGACTCGTCCGCTATTACATAAAAACTTAAAAAAAAATAAGCTCAATACTGTTATAACAATAGCTGGTTTGTGCTTCTTATTAGTAGTCAGAAGGCGAAAATCTAAACCAAAACAGATTCTAGCAGTCTGTTCGTCCGTACACCGCAGATATTTGCCTTCAAAACTGTTGTCAGCAAACAGTGATTTGCAATTATATTATTTGGTGCTACGGAACCCTTTAATGTAATTTGTAAATTGAACGAATTAAAAAATAACCGATTACATTTTTATCGATACCTCAAAAGTTGATAACCAATCGATGCACTAAGCACATCACTAGACCAAAACAAATGAATTGTATGTAAATGAACGGGTGATTAGTGAGCAGCGGCGGTGAGCGATCGAATTATACTTAACGAGCTCCACTGATTGTGGCGATGCGTTTAATGCCCGCTCGGGGCCCGCGTGGGACCCGTCCGGGCCCTGACTGGGCCCTCAGTATGTGTCCCATTCATTAGTAATAGAAAATAGACATGCTAATGGTGATGTATGAATTGTTTAAAGGGTTTTATACGTAAACATAAAATATGTACAGTTTAACGACACGGCTCGATGGGGTTCGATGGGGTCGAAAAGTGCTAGAGTGGAGACCGCGGACTAGCAAGCGCAGCGTAGGACGACCACCAACGAGGTGGACAGACGACCTTGTAAAGGTCGCCGGAAGACGCTGGATGCAGGTCGCTTCCAACCGGTATATGTGGAGATCTAAAGGGGAGGCCTATGTTCAGCAGTGGAGGTCCTATAGCTGAGATGATGATGATGATGAACGACACGGCTGGCACAGGGGTTGAGTGATTTAATACTAGGCTGCATGTTGCGGGTTCGTTTCCCGCACGACAAAAGATTTTGTGTGATCTACGAGAAGTGGGTGTGGTTCTTGTTGTTTGTGTTTGTATTTAAATGTTTGTAAACGCACCGATGACTTATAAGACATTACACTAGTGTGGGACAAAGATTTCATGAAGAAAGACATACTCGTACGTAAAACGCTCGTAAAACGACAGTGATATAAATAAATCGAAAATAATGGATTTACACTTTTATTTGGGCAGAGTTTTCCCTTACAATTATTGTTATAAACTGAACAACCAAAATCATCGCTCCTGGCTTTTATATAACTCACTGGCTGGCGGCTACCCCACCGCCCCGACTCAACATTTGGCGGGGATGGCTCACGTGGTAGGGAAGTGACGTAGCGGCTTGGCGTGGCGAGCTTGACAGCCGGCTTGACATGTCGGACTTGACAGCCGGCTTGGCTTGACATGTCGGGCTTGACAGCCGGCTTGGCTTGGCTTGGCATGGCTTGGCTTGGCTTGGCATGGCATGGCTTGGCTTGGCATGGCTTGGCTTAGCTTGGCTTGCTAGCGACATCTGGCGTTACAATCGGCCATCCTGTAACAATTGCTCCCGCAATGGGAACAACAAAACAGTGATTACAAGTCAGCTCAGAACAAATGGCATATCGAGGAAATGAACTATTATCTAGCTCTCAAGAAGATCTACGACAACTTCGTTTTCCTATTGTTCATCCACACTACTGGCGCTATCGAATATAGAAGCAACGCTACGATATGGTCATAATAAATCAGCGGATACTAGGCCTGTAAACTTCTTGTATCCTCTAAGACATTTTATACTTCTTAGTTTATAGCTATCCTAAATCATTAGGTAATGATAACATATGGGCCAGAATATAGATCATCTAACTTATAATTAACCTTATTGCAGCAAGGAGTCTGAGCCTGGCAACAAAGTACGTAATCGCTTTTTTTTTATTAAATCGTACTATTTTTACGCCATTTATCACAGTTACGTTTCATTTTCTTGCTAGCTGTTTTAATTCGATTGGTAGCCCTATCGCGTCTAGATTGCACTGACTCAGAAACCTGACCAGGGATGGAGACATCACATACAGATCTACCTACACGAGCAAATATTAACTCGTATAACTTATAGCCTGTTGTATCAATAGCAGTATTATTAATACCCCATGTGTCATTATTTTGGTAGACTATTGTCCCAACTAAGAGGTTCCGTGGCTCTCAACGCATCGAAAATTGTGCAATTAGTGCGTTCTACCTGCCCATTAGACCTAGGCCACGCAATAGCTATTAACATGTGTTTAACTATTTTTCTGTTGCGAACTTCTTAAAGTATCTACTCGTAAAGGCCTTACCATGATCGGAAACTACGTGATCTGGGGAACTGAATAAACCTTAGTTTAAACCTGGACTATCAAGGTCAGGCTTATCTGCAGAACCATGGTTTAAATTTCTCCGTATTACAAAACATAGATTAAACGTGGACCTTAGTACCGTCATTTGAACCATTGTCTAAACAATTACATCATAAAAACAACAACACAATGAAAAGGTTACTATAAGAAACTTTGACAGCTACGACTTTACCATGGTTTATCACCAAACCACGATCCGTAATAACGTATAAGTAAACCGTAGTTTTACGAGATTTAAACCTGGGTCTTTAGTTAAACCCTTTTTTTTTTAATAAGACGGTAATTGTCTCTACAGAATTGACCATACGTGTAGGCTCAGAAACAACGAATTTAGAGAAAGAATCTGTCAAAACTAACATTTATTGGTACCCTTTTTAATTTTGCTAAAAGGGCCCAAATTATCGATGTCTACCATTTTCATCGGTTCAGATGGTTTAGAGATTCGATGCAGTTTGCCTTCTTTCCTACCGTATTCTCTTTTATCGTACACACAATGTAAACACGAGGTCACATATTTCCTTATGAATTGGGTCATTTTTGGAAACTAGAAATCATTTTTTTTTTAAGAAGTTCTGAGCATAATTTTAATCCTATAATGCAATGGCCAATATCGTCATGATGCATTTGTAATATTTTCTACGCGCGAAATTTGGCATAACTAATCGGGTATCGTAAAGCGTTTTACGAGACAGCCTACCGTCAATTATATAATTATTTACAATATATGTGCACTATATGTGCACCCGCTTCACAATAAATCAATAATACTTTGCACTTCACGAAACCAATAGTTTACTTCTAAACGGAACACCGGATTCCTGCTCAAGGCGTCGATATGCTTTATGCGCTCACCCGGTCTATAGTCAACAGTAATTTCATAGTCTTGAATTAAAAGTCACCAGTGGGCAATGCGTGATCACGTTAGTCATTGTATAGCGAACTGCACTATAATCCGTAATTACACGGACATTTTTACTCAACACATATACGAAAACTTCGTAATACGCTGTGAAAAACACTTTCTTCCCGACTCGTAACGCAACTAAAATACAAGACAGGGCTCAAACTACCGTCTATCCGTATTTGTAAAAGAATACCTGCTATGGGTAACTTGCATGCATTCGTGTGAACTTCCAACTAAGATCATATATCGCTATCACCGGTTTATCACTTTTTTTTTTTTTTATCCCATACCCACATATTATTTTTATTTTTATTATTTTTGTTTTTGCTAGTTCGGTAAGCGGATGAGCCATTATTGCAAAATTATGGAAGAACTTCCTAAAGTCACTACATAGTCCAATAAACTGACGCACTTTGTGTATGTTATTCGGAACGGGAAATTGAGACACGGCTGCGAACTTAAATTCGCCTGGTTCAATGCCATGAACATGATAATTCTTAAACTAAGTAAGAAATCCTGTTTTGTAGAAATGAACATTTGCCCACATATACCTATTTAATTTAAAATTCTGCGTTTGACCCCGACCATTTGACGACATTATTGGAGTTATTTTTATATAATGATTTACTTTAAAATTACTTAACTATCTATGAACTTGAACTTAAGCGCATAAAAACTGAGGGAGCGCTATAGGTATGTATCTTTAGGATGGATGCTGAGTTTATGGATACCGTTGGACTAGAATAAGACTGGTGAAGTAGTTCTTACCAGTTATTTCAGTTTACTTATCGATAATAGCTAATGGATATCTATCGCGGATAATTAATGCATTTAGGGCTCTGTAATCGACACATAGGCAACTATTTCCGTTCTTCCTCATAACTAAACAATAGGAGAAGCATACTCCGATTCGGGTTCTTTTATATACCTGCTTCTAATGGCTCATTAATTTTGACTCGTAACAATCTCTTGTTTGTGATGTGCTAATCTATAAGGCCTACGTGTACTTAATGCGAATTTAGACTAAATCTGTACATTCCAACTTCCCAACTCCTTAGTATAGCTAGAAAAGCAGTTTTATACCGAGATAATAAACTAATTAATTGATTACAATCAGATATGCTTATCGGGCCTACCCTAGTTTTGTGGCTTGGCATGGCATGGCTTGGCTTGGCATGGCTTGGCTTAGCTTGGCTTGCTAGCGACATCTGGCGTTACACTCGCCTTTTTCTCATACGATGTAGAAACCATAAAACTGAAACTGCAGAACGTCACTCGTTTCTCGTGAAACATTTATAAAATGAAATAAATTCTCTAGTTACCCACTCGTTGAACAATGTTGTACCTATCTCACCGTAACCTCATTTTGGACCAAATATTATCAAATTGATTAAACACTATATTTTTAAGATAGAAAGATATGCTTTCTTACTTAAGTACCACAGTTTATTTCACCTGATTAAAATAAGTCCACAATCGTTATAATTATTTTCACTTTTAAACAAGACACTCATTCTTCATACAACTCTAATAACGCGAATAAAATAGATCTATTCGCGACTTTTTGACAACGAGGCATAAGCCAGACTGACTGAACAATTATACAAATAAGTACTCATTGTTGTGCAAAATCAAATTCAATGTGAAAAAAAATACTGATATCGTTCTTTTTTTAAACTTTGCCCTTGTTTAGTGAGTTCTCCTGTGCCAATTACTAGTAATCCTTAGGTATTTAAATAAGCACATTTTGGTGAAAATTTTGTAACTGAAAAAAAAAAACAATTCAAGTTAAGATCCAGAATGGTTAAATAATCTTAATAATGATCTACATTTAAAAAAAAACTGAACCACAAACAAAGCAACAGCTTAAAAAGAATAATAATTTGAATTTCGAGCCGTAATTCGAAATTCAAACCAACATAAAGTATGTAGTAATTTGTAACGTCACCGCAGGCGATAATGGGAGATTACAGATAGTAATAATAACTACAGATAATCAAGTGCCGCCGAGTTAATAATCAAACACGCTGATTACACGGGGCGTGTCGCTGAGTATTTAATTAACTGTTTTATACCACGGTCCTCCATGTATGTTTTAACTTAATTTAGATTTGATGGTGATATAATAATTAATTGGGGATTACAAATTATCGCTTATTCTTTTCAGGCCACTATGAGGGGTGGCCCACCAAAATTAATAACTATTATTTTATAATTTCGATAATTAAGTTACAGCGTGGATTCATTCTTATACCTTTTGTGCTGGTTTTCACTAACGCTAGGTGTCACATAAATGTCTGAGTAAGAACTGGTAGATAGAATTAACCCGATTAGATAGAAAAATTAAATACAGCTTGGTTGCATACAGAACTCAAAACTGATATAAGTCGAATTGTATCATTTTTCACTAAAGATATTATGATATAGAAATCGGACCAGAAACCTCGGAGCTATCGGTGTACATACATTAAATTAAATACCAACTTAATTGATAACCTCCTCCTTTGTGAAATCGGTTAAAAAACTAATAAAGCAATAATATTCAGGCACTACCTTTAGGTGGTGCTTTGTGGAAACGATCAGCAATGTAGATTGTAGAGAGAAATGCTTATTTCTCTAAGTAAATGTTCACCTAAATGCGGCTGATCAACAAGTTAAAACGATTGTTTTATTTTAACTTGAACATTTTTCTTTCCACTTTTGTTCCGGCTACAACTTACTTTTAATTCTTTGCTCTCAATTAACTTATCTAAAGATAAAAATATATTCTTCATTATAAAAATGACATTAAAATTTTAAAGTAAATGTCAATTCATACGTATTAAGCCGCGTCCTAACCGAAACGATCGTCATGGGATAACATGATTTTTAATAAGGGAAGAACCAAACACGTACTCGGCACAGTCAGAAAGCCTTGATGTTTTCCAAATGAATATTACACATAATAATGGAACGCTGTAGTTAGTACGCAGGATAGAGGCATCAAATGAAGTTAATAAATGTCAATTGGCTTTTACTTAACAAAAAACACTCGCACGTAGGCGTTTCCTCATCTTTCAACTCTCTGTAATCATAAAGAGAGTATTCGTTAGTACAATTATTATATTTGAGACCATCCTATTTTCATGAAACTTTTAATATTACCAAATAATGTATTTCATTGTAGGCAAACCGCTGCCAAGGAAGTAAACAACCACATATTGTCTTAAAGACAGCATATTATATTTGATTCTATTCTCGTCAACATATTGCGGAGGCAAAGGCACATGTATTAATACTTGACGTTACATCAAAATACGTAACAAAAGTACACAAGATAATCATATATTGTACGTTCTTGTTCCCGGATAGCGTTGCCAGGCGTCCGGATAAAACCGGACACAGTCAGGCTTTTTTTGTAACTGTGACTCTGGAATGTAAAAGGCTACTGAGGGGACACCGTGAATTTAGTCAGTACGAAATAAACAGTCCCGTTCCGCCCTGGGATCCCGGGAGGATTCATTTGATGATTTTATAATAATAAAAAATAAATGTCGTGGTTTCCTCCCCGCGCCTCTCTTTAGCGCTAGCGCAAACGAACTAGCTCTAGCCGCGCTCGCTTGAGCTGTTGTACAGCGAAAAGAAACTTGTTCATTTGAATCGAAACCTGTTTTACTTTAAAAAGAAATTAGTCGTGATATACTATGACTAAAAATAAATGAAAATGTCCGGTCCGTTTACCCAAATGTCTGGCTAAACTGACTGGTCTGTCCCGTTTTTTGTTTTAAGACATGGCAACCCTACTCCAGAGAGCACTCCAGGACTTCTGTACAACGAGAAAGTAACAACATTGCAAATAACGACATATTTGAACTGAGAACTGAGAAACGTTGTACTAGGACATAATAAAATGGAGGAAGAGTATGCTTTGAGTCGCGCACTAAATGCGACGAACCCGTAACACTAATCGACAAAGAGAATTTGAAAGCCCGCAATCGAAAGGGTTTCCTTTATTCATGCTGTATGTTACTTGGGTCAGACGACAACATAATGTGACTGTAAATATATAAATATGTAGATAGAATATAATTTACGACATAATAGGCACCATAACGCAAATCATCATCATCATCATCTCAGCCATAGGACGTCCACTGCTGAACATAGGCCTCCCCTTTAGATCTCCACATATACCGGTTGGAAGCGACCTGCATCCAGCTTCTTCCGGCGACCTTTACAAGGTCGTCTGTCCATCTAGTTGGTGGACGTTCTACGCTGTGCTTGCTAGTCCGTGGTCTCCATTCTAGTACTTTTCGACCCCATCGGCCATCTGCTCTGCGAGCAATATGGCCTGCCCATTGCCACTTCAGCTTCCTAACCCGGTGGGCAATATCGGTGACTTTAGTTCTTCTACGGATCTCCTCATTTCGGATTCGATCACGATAACGCAAATGCTCGAGTGTAAATAATAACAGTCGCAAATATACACTTGCGATAGATATCTTGCTGAGGTGGTCTGTGAATATGGGTGACCATCTATGATAGTGAGTTTCGTTCGTGCGTCAGAAAGCGAGTAGGTAAAACTGTTGGTACCGGCTGCCTTTTCTAGATACCTATTTGACAGTCGTTACTGTATTAGTCAGTCAGAAGGTCGAAAGTCGAACAACGAGGCTTACCAAGGGGTGTGGTATTACCTAGTTACTAGGTTGTGGAGATCAGAAGGCATTCGCTCCATGTAAAATACTGATATTCAGCTGAACGGTTGTGAAAAGGCTCGGCAAATGATGATGATATACGCAGACACCATTCAAACTGTAGTTGAACTGTTCATTATACATAATTTAATCTATCTATACATATAATAAAATGGTAGGAAAGTGAAAACTGTACATTGAATATTTTTTTTAAAGAATACTTGGGGTGTGATCTATAATCGATACCGAAGCCAAAAATATAGTTTTTAGAATTTTTGTCTGTTTGTCTGTTTGTCTGTATGTATGTCCGGGATAAACTCAAAAAGTACTGGACGGATTTGAATGATTCTTTTTTTGTTGTATAGGTATTAAGTCTAGCCAACATATAGGCTATAATTTATCTTGAAATCTTGAACACCTGGTGCAGAACCGCAACAGACCAGCTAAACTGTAAGAGATACAAAAATGGTGCCATTGCATAAATTGTTCCACGTGATGAGTATTTTCTGCTGAGAGAATAAATTTGAAGATCTGGAACATCTAATGTGGAACACCAACAGCCCAGCTACACTATCTATACACCGTGACTTTTTAGTCGTCTTACAAAAGCAGCCCAGTTCATGTATCCAATGACTAGAACACGTTTATAATAAAAAAATATGTATTTAAGAGATTTGAAAAATTTAATAATAAAACTTTAATTGGTTATTATGACACAAGGCGTAGTTAGAAATGCCCTTGTATCATAGAAAATGGAAATGGAATGATCTACCCGACTATTGCGCTGAGTAGGTATACTCTACAGATTGATACGTAAACATTTTAACAGGGTGTTTCATATTTCTTATGTACCTATTTATTAAAAATAAAAATTATTACAAACGATTTAAAAAAAAATAAACTCGCCTAGAGGTATTTTAGGTCGGATACATTAAGTGGACGACTTTTGTAAGACGACTAAAAAGTCACGGTGTATATATAAAAGCGAAAGGTCACTCACTCATAGGACACGAAATCTCAGAAACTACCAGGGCTAGGGGTTTAAAATTTTGCATAGGGGTTCTTTTTAGGACGTAGGCACTCGCTTAGACGGGATTTTGCGAAATTCCACCCCTAAAGGGTTGTTTTTGGGGTTGACAGTTTCTATGAAACTTTGTTATTATAAGTACTAGGAATTTCAAATTTGGCATGCGGGTTCTTTTTAGGAAGTAGGTACTACTTACGAAAGGGGTTTCTTGAAATTCAACCCCTAAGGGGTTGTTTCTGGTGTTGATAGTTTGTTTGAAACTTCGTTATTATAAGTGCTAGGAGTCTCAAATTTTGCATGGGGAATATTTTTAGGAGATAGATGCTCACTTTGACGGGATGTTGCGAAATTCGACCCCTAAGGGGTTGTTTTTGGTGTTGATAGATAGAGGTCTCAAATTATGCATGGGGATTCCTTTAAGGACAAAGATGCTCACTAAGACGGGATGTTGTGAAATTCGACCCCAAAGGAGTTGTTTTTGGCATGGATAATTTGTATGAAACTTTGTTACTACAAGTACTAAGAGTTTCAAATGTTACATGAGGGTTTTTTTTAGGACGTAGGTGATACTTAAGACGGGATGTTTGGAAATTCAACACCTAAGGGGTTGTTTTTAGGGTTGATGGTTAGGAGTCTCAAATTTTGCATAATGGTTTCTTTTCGGAAGTAATTACCTTCTCACTAAGGCGGGATTTGCGAAATTCGACCCCTAAGGGGTTGTGTTTGGGCTTGGAGTTTGTATGAAACTTTGTTACTACAAGTACTAGGAGTTTCAAATTTTGCATGAGGGTTATGTTTAGGACTTTAATGCTCACTAAGATGGGATTTTACGAAATCCAACTCCAAAGGGTTGTTCAAATTTTGCATAGGGGTTCTTTTTAGGACGTAGATGCTGCCTATGACGGGATTTTCTGAAATTCTATCCCTAAGAGGATGTTTTTGCGGTTGATAGTTTGCATGAAACTTCGTTATTACAAATGCTGGGAGTCTCAAAATAAGCATAGAGATTTAGGACGCGGCCATCGTACACTTTCGGGCATGCCGCAATCACGGCGGGCATGCTAGCGAAGGAGGAGGCGGAACGCGTGAGGCAGAGGACAGCGTCCACCACACTTCGACGGACGTCGCAAGACGATCTCCGGCTACCGTAGGCGCGGGCATGTGGACGGCGAGTAATTGGCGACTCACTGTCTGACCATGGACCATGCCCGGGTCGACGGCGCGTTATGTTCCACGCGCGCCTCACAAAGTGTCAGCACAATGACGGGGCCTCCCCTTAGAGGGCCAAAGCCTGCCGGGGTCGCGGGATTAACGAATACCGTGATCCTGGAACGTAAAGGGCTATTGAAGGACACCGTGGCTTTTAGTCAGTACAAGTCTGACAGTCCCTCCTACCCTGCCCTGGGTGAGAGGACTCATTTGATGAATTTAACACGCTAAAAAAAAGATGCTCACTAGACGCGACTTTGTTCTTGATAGTTAGGAGTCTCAAATTTTGCTTATGGGTTTGTGTTAGAACGTAGGTGCTACATCAGGCGGGATTTTGCGAAATTTGAACCCCTGAGGGGTTGTTTTTGGGTTGAGAGAATTTTTGTTGGATATTGATTTAGATTTTCCAAAAGTAGCCCATAAGGAGGGTGGCCGGGAGTAGAAATTCACAGATAAAAACTTCGAAATACGCGCTGACGAAGTCGCGGGCGAACTGCTAGTAACATATATAGGAATGTCGTCTTAGCAAAGTTGTTCAGCCTGATGAGCACTTTCTGTTGACGTATAAAAATTGAAGATCTAGAACACCTGATGTGGGACACCAAGAGCCCAGCGAAACTATAAAATATACAGGAATGACGTCTTAGCAAGAGTTGTTCAGCCTGATAAGCACTCTCTGTTGCCGTATAAAAATTGAAGATCTGGAACACCTGATGTGGAACACCAAGAGCCCAGCTACACCATAACATATAGGAATGACGTCTTAGCAAAGTTATTCAGCCTGATAAGCACTCTCTGTTTCCGTATAAAAATTGAAGATCTGGAACACCTGATGTAGAACACCAAGAGCCCAGCTACACCATAACATATATAGGAATTACGTCTTAGCAAAGTTGTTCAGCTTGATGAGCACTCTCTGTTGATGTATAAAAATTGAAGATCTGGAACACCTGATGTGGAACTCCTAGAGACCAGCTACACTATGAAATAATATAGGAATGACGTGTTAGCAAAGTTGTTCAGCCTGATGAGCACTCTCTGTTGACGTATAAAATTGAAGATCTGGAACACCTGATGTTGAACTCCTAGAGACCAGCTACACTATGAAATAATATAGGAATGACGTGTTAGCAAAGTTGTTCAGCCTGATGAGCACTCTCTGTTGACGTATAAAATTGAAGTACTGGAACACCTGATGTGGGACACCAAGAGCCCAGCTACATATAAGTATAGGAATGACGTCTTAGCAAGAGTTGTTCTGCGTGATGAGCACTCTCTGTTGACGTATAAAATTGAAGATCTGGAACACCTGATGTGGAAATCAAAGCTATCACTAATTTCACTGTATAATTTTAAAATAACATAAGCTGGGAGTACCTCCACGCAGTAAAGGCGGTAACAGTTTAGAACTTATTTTAGATGATGAATAAAAATTTGACTCTACAGGCCAAAACTCCCATTTATTTTTTTTACCCGGGCTCTTGAAATTGGACATCAGACTTATCAGATGTTCGATTTTGACGACCCCGTGCCGCTGGCATAAGCAACAGAATCCGCGTACGAAGTCGCGGGCAGCAGCTAGTACATATAATAAAATGGTAGGAAAGTGAAAACTGTACATTGAATATTTTTTTAAAAGAATACTTGGGGTGTAATCTACAATCGATACCAAAGCCAAAAATATAGTTTTTAGAATTTTTGTCTGTTTGTCTGTATGTATGTCCGGGATAAACTCAAAAAGTACTGGACGGATTTGAATGATTATTTTTTTGTTGTATAGGTATTAAGTCTGGCCAACATATAGGCTATAATTTATCTTGAAAACTTGAACACCTGGTGCAGAACTGCAACAGATCAACTAAACTATAAGAGATACAAAAATGGTGCCAAAGCAAAAATTGTTCCACGTGATGAGCATTTTCTGCTGAGAGAATAAATTTGAAGATCTGGAACACCTGATGTAGAACACCAAGAGCCCAGCTACACCACAACATATATAGGAATGACGTCTTAGCAAAGTTGTTCAGCCTGATAAGCACTCTCTGTTGACGTATAAAATTGAAGATCTGGAACACCTGATTTGGAAATCAAAGCTATCACTAATTTCACTGCATAATTTTAAAATAATTTTAAAATAACGTAAGCTGGGAATACCTCCACGCACGCTGGGAATACTCCTCCGGCGGTAACAGTTTAGAACTAATTTTTGATGACGATGAATATAAATATGAATAAAAATTTTACTCTACAGATCAAAACTACCATTTATTTTTTACCCGGGCTCTTGAAATTGGACATCAAACTTATCAGATCTTCGATTTTGACGACCCCGTGTCGCTGGCATAAGCAACAGGATCCGCGTACGAAGTCGCGGGCAGAAGCTAGTAATAAATAAATGGTTTTTTGTTCCAAAATCATTACATACGATTATTGAGAGAAGTTTATACATAATTGCTTATCATGCAATAGATCCTTTCATAATTCAACAAATCACATAAAAACAGGGATCGTTCTTGAATACAGCAGAGAAGTAAATGAAAATTAAAAAAAAAACTTGTCAACATCGACCCGATTTCAATGTTGATCAGAACCCACGTATTTCCTATAAGCCCCAGGTTCCACCGCACAGTTCCGCCGACGCGGCAGGAGCAGGGAGGACGTCTCAATTATTTCTATGGAGGAAGCCATCGTTGTGTCCGACTTAATGGCTGCCGGTCCACGATCCTGTGGTTACCGGATCAATTATTGAAGGCTAGCGTTAGCTTTCTACTAAACCCTCTAAAGGTACAGTTGTGTTTGTACGTGTAATTATAATACTCGTTTAGAACTGATTAGTTTTAAACGGTTTAATTAGCAGTTAGTAACTGTTTCAATTCTGTGTGACCTCGCCCGTTAAATTGAAGCTTGTAAAAAAATGTAGGATTTTACATTTATTATGACAGGTCTGTTGGTCTAGTGGTTAGTGACCCTGAATGCTATGCCGGAGGTCGTGGGTTCGATTCCCACCCAGAACAAATGTTTGTGTGATGAGCACGATCATTTGTTCTGAGTCTGGGTGCAATTTATCTATAATATGTATGTATTTAGAAATATATAAGTATGTTTATCAGTTGTCTAGTACCCATAACACAAGCTCTGCTTAGCTTGGGACTAGATGGCGTTGTGTGATAGTTATGGAATATTATATTATTATTATTATCACGTCTGTAATAAATGAAGAGTATCGCAGATGTGTAACTCAACATACACCCGCACTAAGCCAGTTGTATTTAACCATGTAATTATGTTATTGTAATAGGGGGCTAGCCTATGGGTCGCGAGACTTTATAAATTATTGGTAGCCGTGGCCCTGGAACGTAAAGGGCTATTGAAGGAACAACGTGGATCTTAGTCAGTCTGGTATGAGTCTGACAGTCTCTTCTGATCCACTCTGGACAGGAGGACCCATTTGATAATTTTACAACGATAAAAAAGCGTAACGCAGAAATGAACCTAATCAAACAATAACATTGTCCCAGTAATGTTTGATTCCCATTCCCAATTCCCGGGCACAATTCCAGTCTCTATGGCTGATAGTCAGAAATTCCTAATGGAAACCAAATAACACTTATGCCCAAACTGGGAATTGAATCCACGACTTCGTGTTCAGCAGTCGAGTTTGCGATCACCAGACTAATCAGCCGATTATTAAAATATTATGTAGGTCTATACCACATTAAAAAATACCAACTTGATACTTTTATCTAGAGCAAAGTTATATTAAATTTATAATAGCTAGATCAGCAATATTGCGTAATTTGACCGTATGTTAGTATGTAGCAATGATTTATTGCCTTCACTCTTTGCCAGCTGTTACGATACAGACTGGTAGTGACTTTCTATTCGTGATTATGATAGTATTTTTTAAGATATCAGCATGTAGCAGTCGTGGCCGAGCGGTTAAGGCGTCTGACTAGAAATCAGATTCCCTCTGGGAGCGTAGGTTCGAATCCTACCGACTGCGGACACTTTTTACACATTTGCTATTTTATCGCATATTTAATTTTTACTTTGTGTACATAGAGACATCCTTATCGTCAGTCTCTTGCTCCTTTGTTTATTTTATTTTAAGATATAATTGCAGGTCTTCTCAGTTTACACAACTTCATTATTCTTCAATTTAAGTTTTTTTTTTAGCACAGAGCGTTCATCGCTACTTGCAGTGACAGTTTAGGTCTTTAAGTCTAAGTTGAATCGTGTCAAAATAAATTGTTTGTGACAATACTGATCGTATCTAAAAGTATACTTATACCTATCCATTTCCAGGTTACTTTACTCATCTCAAGTGACATGCATAAAACATAAATTCATCAACGACGCATAAATTATCAAAATAATAATTGCTAACCAACGTTCAAAAGCCAATCAACAGCACATAACATCAATCGAGAAAATGTAGCTGCAAAACTAATTACCTACAGTCGTTGTAGTTGGACATGTTCGAATGTGCTCTCCGCGACAACCAGCAAACACTTGCAGAAAACCAATACATGCATGATGTGGTCTCATGAGTGGCAAGACATGAAAAGGAATTAAGTATTGAGAACTTCGTCGATCAATTGATATTCAATTCTGTCTAGAACTAACAACGAGACATTTACCATAATTTATTGTTGTTTTGAGATCACAATATTAGGCCCCTCAGCATCCACAATATTTGCGCAGCCAGTTATAGCAGCCAATCGACTATTCGAGATCCTTCCGTCGAGTGATATGGACGTGGAAGAATTTTATTATTACCAAAATACGTCTGGCTGCTATACAACTAGTGTGCGGAGACAGACGCCAGCCACATACATTCGCCTACACGCTCTGGCTTCTGGCTGCCGTGCAAACAGGCTCGTTGTATTGGCTGCCGAAGCCGGCAATTCGTGGCTGTCTAGTGCGCGGGCTCCCATATAGCGTCATATGTTTTACGCAGCTAGCTGCAGCAGCCAGGCTACCTAATGCGCGGAGGGCCTAAGGCGCTATTGCAAGATCATGAATATTTCTAATCATACTGTGTGACCATGTCTGATTAAAAACGTCTTATAGCCCATACAGACTCACGGCGAAAAGTGACGGTGAGATATTATCTCCCTGGGACGTCTAGTCTACAGACTCACGACGAGAAACCCGTGAACACCCGAGAAGCATAAATGTGAGAGGTTTCTCCACGTCTCGTTTACTTTATTTGAAGTCTCAGGTAGACTCTCGCCTGGACTTCTCGCAGTGAGTTCAGTGAGAGCAGAGAGATAGAGGCTACAGTAAAATAAAAGAGGCGATGAATGTAGAAACATCTCACATTCACGCTTCTCGAGAGTTCTCGGGGTTTCTCGACTTGAGTCTGTTTTGAGCCTTAGATAGCCATTTTTTTTTTGTTTGAAGTCACCAATGAATGGTTTAATTCTTCTGTCCCTGTCTGTAAAGTGTCACAAGCGACCAACACGGGAGCAAACAGGCCACAATCAGCGTAAAACAAACGTTACTGGCTGGCCGCTGATTGCAACCTCATAAACTGATTTAGGTAGCCACCTAATATTTCAGTCTGCTCCACGAATGGCCAGCGTTAATCCTTGCCGCGCGCTCTTAACGTCGCTGCTATTCACACGTAGTTGGGAACTCGATGCTTGTGGTCTGATCTGATAGTTATTTGTAGATACGTTCATATAGGTTTGTTGGTACAAAACCTATCATTAAGGATGTTATATATAGTGCATCTGTCGCATTACCCTTTATGTTTAAGACGCATTATGATACAAAGACTGCCATCAGAAGGACACAAAGCCAGATTCCAAGCTGCTACAAAGACATCTCAGATAGCAAAACCCAGTCATATTTTTACATTCCTGGGTACCAAACCCAGGACCTTACACTACGCCAGAAACTAGCGAAATTCAGGTAAACTGTTAGCATTTAACTTTGCCCATAGCTCTGCTCTTAGATAATCACTTCTTTTTACAGAATTAATATGTGTGTAGTACCAACACTAAAGCAGACAACTAACTGAGTACGCAAGCCAAGTGCACCAGATGCCCCACCTTGTAAGGACAAATGCAAGGGGTTGATCTTGATTGTTCACAGTTCACAGCCATGCCTTTAGTTGATTCTACTGTTAAGAAAAAATAGGGTTCCCAACAATAGTATTTTTTGTTATTGTTAAATTCATTCGCGGGACTGTCTCATCAGCTAACCGGGACCCTGGAACGTAAGGGGCTATTGAAAGAACACCGTGGATTTTAGCCAGTACGAGTCTGAAATTCTCTCACATCCCGCCCTAGGCGTTAGGACAATTTGATGAATACTGATACCAGCATAGGGGAACGGTGTATAAGACGGGGACGTTAATAATCGCGAGGTATAATGGGGACATATTAGGCATACTTAACACAACACTAATGTAGAGCAAGCGCCATCAGGACGCCATTTGCAAGCGGCCAGACGTAAATGGCGTCCTGTTGGCGCTTGTGCTACGTTAGTTTTGTATTAAGTTTGCCTTATGTGTGTGATTTTCCATCATACCTCGTTTCCCCGTCTTATACACTGTTCCCCTAACTGTTTTTATGATAATAGATGGCGCCTTATTATTAAATTGATAGTCACATCCTAGATTACCTAAAAACCTGGGAAAAAATACAGTACTTATTTAATAAACTGCACTCTGACATTTTAACTCGTTAAGTATTCAGCAACACTCAAGCAGCAAACATGAAATATACACATTTCCCTTGAAATTCTACATATTTATAAAGTTCAGTTCGTAGAATAAAATTACCTAAGAACAGCGCGATATTTCCGAGTAGCAGCCGAACTTAGTTTCTCTCCCCTATACTAAGTTTTGATTTATAGGCAAACCTAGCGGAATATAAAAGTGCCGGGAATGTACTGGCGAACTGCCTTTTAAAATTCTGACGTTTCAGCTTAGACGTAGGAGAATAGTTTTGAAATTAATCTTGAACATTGAGTGTTGATGTTTTTTATTTACAAAAAATAGATAGCTGGTAAAGATTTGTTGACTTTGTTGTGCACTGAAGCCGTCAAACGACGCCATTTTCTTTTTGCTATTCAAAGAATAAAGCCTCCTGCAGACACACGCGATTAATCGCGCGGGGCGACATGTCGCTGTCCATTCGCAGTATTTTTAGAGTGGAAATTAGATTGGCTCGTTGTCGCAGCGCGATTAATCGCGTGTGTCTGCAGGAGGCTTAACGTCCCTGTCTTAAAAAATATTATTTTCATGCAAAGACGAAAATTGTTTCTTTCATCATGCAAGTGCAACTCGACCGCATCTAAATTGTTTAACTACTCATGTTTTTATTTTTATTATAATTCAAATCTTTTAAATTCGAAGACTCTATCACAAGTAAAATACATACAAAATTATGTGATAACGTTAATCTGTTTAATACCATACATATCATAAGAAGATTTATTAGCAACAAGATAATAGTAGGCAACAGTTAATGTGCTATTTGTGCTATGTTTGTAACAGGTCAATCTATGTACTATTAGGCATAGATACGGCATTGAGCTAAAAATAGTTTATTATTTCCATTGGTCTATCAGTCATAAGCGCCACGGCTGAGCACGACGCGGCGTGAGGGTTCAATTCCCGGGCAAAGAGATATTGGATTTTTAATTAGGAATTTCTCAGCAACAGTCACGGAGAGTATAATTCATTATCTACCATACTTCAGGGATGAAAGGCGTCATTATATGTGTCTTAGTTATTTTAGTTTCAAGGGTCTGTTATCCAACTAAGTTTAAATATATTTACAGAATGGATATACACAATTTGGCCCAAGATAAACTATTTCGTAACAGGATTAAGGGAACTATAATACACTACACACATACTCCTACACTAAGAAGTTATTTAGGGTACTTCCTACAGCCTTAGATAAGGGCCAATTATGGAAGTTCTTCTACACCGTGACTTTTTAGTCGTCTTACAAAAGTGGTCCACGTAATGTCCCCGACCTAAAATACATCTAGGCGAGTTTAGTTTTTTTTTTAATCGTTAAAAATATTTTTTATTATTAATAAAAAGGTACATTAGAAATATGAAAATGTTTACGTATCAAGCTGTAGAGTATACCTACCCAGCGCAATAGTCGGGCAGATCATTCCATCTCCATTTTCTATGAGACAAGGGTGTTTTAACTACTCCTTGCGTCATAATAATGAATTAAAAATTTATTTAAAAAATTTTCAAATCTCTTAAATACCTATTTTTTTATTATAAACGTGTTCTAGTCATTGGATACATGAACTGGGCTGCCGTTGTAAGACGACTAAAAAGTCACGGTGTATACATAACACCCCCGTACTGTTAAAACTTCAGTTAACATAGCAGTGTCAATTTTAACTACGAGTCTTTGGTCAATCTAGACCCACTCAAAATGGACCCGCAGGATTAATCGACGCAATCACACTTTGAATGTGTGGACTGGACCCAATTTTAATTATGAGAAAAGCCGAATTAATTAAAACCTAATTAAATTGCGTTTAATTAATTTTGACTAACCAAATTTTTCGCGCGACTGTATCCACAAAATTTACCAACAAAAGTACAGAAAATTAATAATGTGTACAAACGAATCCACGGATGCAAAAGCAAGCGGGACCAGTTGACCAAAGTCTCCACGGGTCCTGCGGTTCCATTTTAACATTGAAACAATCCGCTGACTTAAAATAGATCAGCCTTCAACGTAGGTACATAAATACTAAGTTATTTTTATACCTTTTACCAACTCACGCGCTTGCAAACAAGTTTTAATTATGACAAGTGAAAGTCCTACGCGTGATGTTGACGCATATTTTAACAGACAAGCATGTAGCAGTCGTGGCCGAGCGGTTAAGGCGTCTGACTAGAAATCAGATTCCCTCTGGGAGCGTAGGTTCGAATCCTACCGACTGCGAATACTTTTTGGCGGCTGCAGTTTATTTTTAGTTTGCTCTATTTTTGGATGAATTTGATGGCAAAATAATGTATGTATGCTGCGTGTGAGAAGAAATATTATTTTACATGGTTTATAAAAGCTTTATGAAATTGTTTGTGACCTCCTTGGGTGAATTAATTGTTTACTAATCACAAACAAATATTCATTAAAACCATCTTCACTTAAGAACTTAACAAGAAAACTCGTTTCTCTCACAAACGCCTAAAAATTCAAAAGTTTGTTATTTTATAAGGCATCCTTGACTTACTTCAAATGAGTCCTCCCACCCAGGGCAGGGCGGGAGAGACTGTCAGACTCGTACTGACTAAAATCCACGGTGTCCTTCAATAGCCCTTTACGTTCCAGGGTCACAGTAATGCGATAAGTTTCTTAGCACTTAGAATTTATTTGATCGACTACGATAAAAATAACGCTTAAAGTCAGTTCACAATGAGATACGATGCTAAGCGACGATGCAGGAAATGCTTATCTTTTCGTGTTAAAATAATGTTAGATTTTGAGCCGCGATCAAAACGACGCGAGGGACGCCGTGCGTAGGCGTCGCTCTGCGTCGCGTCTTTGGTGAAATGCGTATCTTTTCGTGTAGTTAATGAAGTTCGATTTTGAGTCGCTCTATTAAAAAGTCTATGTTGGCGGCACAGGGAGGAAGTTCGTGGTAAAGCTGAGCGGTGTTTGATTGTTGTGGATAGGTGGCTCAAAGCAAATCTGCTGACCCTCAATATGGCCAAAACCAATTGCATTCTTTTCTCTCCCAGTGCTAGTTGTAAGCCAGGATCTAATTTCAATATCCGTACCCATACCTGTGAAAACAGCTTGGAACAAGTGTTTTAACCACTTACTGGGGTTGTTTCAATTCATACATGTTACGTAAATTTAAGAGACTTTTTTTTTATCTAGCCTACTTTGTCCCACTCCTGAGCAAAGGCCTCCCCCCATTCCTTCCACTTCTCTCGATGGTGTGCCTCTTCTCGCCAATTCACAAGGAAACCATCCAAAGCGTCCCGCCATCTTCTCCTAGGCCTGCCGCGGCCCCGCCTAGCTGTATCAGGGCTCCATTCCTGTGCTATTCGAGCCCACAGTTGTGACGGCATCCGGCAGACATGACCTGCCCAGTCCCACTTTAGTCTTGCAGCCTTGTGAGCTACGTCAGCTATTTGAGTTCTGTTTAGTTTAAGAGACTAATAAACGATTTTTCTTTTCTTTTATTAAAATGTACACGCAGCGTCGCGTCTCGGTATAAATTGACCCTTCGTATGTGCTAAATAACTTTTCTAGATCTCGGAGTTCCTCAATCTGCGCAATGGAGAATTTCGTCATAAACGCACGTATGCCTTTCACTTCTTATCTCACATCAGTGGAATTAGCTGGTCAAATATAAAACAACACCATGTAGCAGTCGTGGCCGAGCGGTTAAGGCGTCTGACTAGAAATCAGATTCCCTCTGGGAGCGTAGGTTCGAATCCTACCGACTGCGAACACTTTTTGTTGCATATAAAACTAGAAACAGTAACACTTAATGAAACATATGACAAAGGGTGAAGCTCAACAGTACTGACGCACGCAAACGTGAAAACTTTTTTTATTTTGTTTTTGAAGGATGGGTTGGGTCGATATTGTTTTAATTTGCAAAAGACTGCCCTCTAAATCCCAAAACCTGCGCACCTGACATTATGGCTACGTCACCATAAGATTTTTTAAACACATTTGAACTTTATTACCATAGACACCATAACAAACTAGACAGGAGAAATGAACAAAGTCCCCGGCAACATAATAATCTATTAAGTACAATAAAATACAATTAAATGAATCATTACAAACAATAATTGTTTTCATACAAAATCTTTCCTGATTGCTGAAACTTTACAGAAAGGGCAAACAAACAAGCTGGAATTTTCCAAACAAGTTTATTTGTAGTAAGATGTCAATCACAGGAAACACAATGGGAATAATATCGGAAAGTGGTATACGTATCTATACAATTTGTTGCCAGGAGCGCCACCCACCCACTTGCTTTCACTGTATTTTTCCTGTTTCGTGGGTCAACCACCCAGACCCGGTACCAATATTTGTTGCGAGTTCAGTCGATCGCTCCGTCACTGTCTTGGTAGTGCAGTGGTTGTAAGGACTACTTCTGAGCCTAATTCAGATTACAGTATTATGCTGCATGGCACAGGTATCATTTTGTGTTGATTTCAAAGAAGCACGCCTATCTTCTTTTTCAGTTTAGAAGAATATCATCAAATATGTCCTCCCGTCATCTCTGGAATGGAAGGGACTGTCAGACTCATCTATTGACTAAAAATCATCCTATTCCTTCATATGCCACTTGCGTTCCAGGGCCGCTGAACCGTTCTAAGATAGCTCCATGACGAAAATGTAGACCTCTATTTTTGCTAGTAAAGTAAGTACATATTTATCTCTTTCTTCATAAAGAAACTCTATCGGGGAATTAAAAACCAGTTTAACTACAGTTATACTGTCCACGTTTTTACAGATAGGAATAAATAAAGAATCTTGTTGAAAATAGTGCGTGATAACGCAAATAGTGATAAGTTAGGGTTGCCATCTCTTACGGGACCATTACCTGACCGTTACCGTCATTTAACTCATACAATATGCAAGCCTGTAAAATTCACTACTCATGGGAAGTTATCTTTTTCCCAGTGCCTACCGTTTTATATTCCTAGCAATGGAAATAAACAAGAGATCGAGTCCGTCATAAATGGAACTGAGTACAACTTTAAATACAAACAAAAATAAATATCAGTAACAAAAACTTTTTTACAAAAAAAAACAATCAAGGAAAATCAGAAAAAAAACAGAGCAAAATAAAAGAGGTCATTCACGGTTCGGACCGGTCAGCAGATTTGTTGCCATAGTGAAAAAAATACACGGGCTGACTTCTCCTACAATTATGATATTATTATTTTTGTTGGCCTTTTGACGTTTGGGCCCGAAATGAATGACCTCCTTAAGCTTTGGTAGTCACTGGGGGTCAGATACACACAGCCTAGTAGGCTAGTTCTAGCAACCAATTTTACACAAGACGATTTCAAATATTAATGTCATTTATGGGTTTAATAGGAAATGTAAAGTGAAGGTAGTATTTTTTTCAACACATTTGCTCGAAAAATGCGTTTACGAAGCCTGTATACATTGTTCGAAAGTTAAAAATTACGCACCATACAACGGAACGTGCGGTAAAATAGGTACTCTCACCTAAGTACCTATTTTACGACATACCCCGTTGTATAGCAGCGTGCGTTTTCTTTACGGTTTTTTTTTAATTTCCATTAAAAAAAAATAAGAACTCCACCAAAGAGTTTCACATTATGAAAATAAAAAACCTGACTGATCGAATCTCCTTGGAAGCGCTTTTGCTCAATACGTTGTCTCATTTTAATACTAAAGAGTAAATGAGACGAAAGATGTAGTTCTATTTTTCACCACGTGCATGTGGCGCCATTTGCAAATTCGCGCCATTTTCATATTAGAAACTTATAAATAAACTTTGTTTAATTACATATTGAACTGTTTTCTCGCAAATGTGTTGAAAAACATTGTATGACACACGTGCGGAAATTGGTATTTACAAACTCGTGACTATGGTAAGTCCTCGACTTCATCTCGGGCTTACATTCGTCTACTCGTTTGTAAAAACCAACTTACCGCACTAGTATCATAAATAACTATTACTAAGGCAAGTCCAATACGACGCTTCATGAATTCATAATAAGAACATGAAAAAGAGAGATTAAAAAAAACAATTGAAACTTTTAGATTATTGTACACAGAGAAATATGGCTTGTCTTTAAACCCAAACGAGTGTTTTTTGTTCGGCCGGTACCAACCGGATTAGTCAATTAGCCAGTGAAGCCGGCGTCCGGCGCCCGGTGCCCAGGTCGACCGCCGCACAGCACTACATCCGGGATCCGGTCTCCACTTGATTCACTACACTCTGCGATACCGATACTGAGAACGGTTTGTTGAAAATTGAAAAATAAAGGACTCCTGTTTAGATATGGGTAGTTCTTCGAAATTCGATTCTTTGACTGATTCATATGGTCAAATTTTAATTTCACTTTCAGCTCAGTAACACATGTTCATATGAAAATAGATATTCCAAATAACATTTATGTTTGTATGAGGGACTCGTTTTTACAAAGTAGTTTTTAAGATATCGACGTTTAAAAATTTAGTGCCCAGATGAATCAGAATTTTATACAGATGAATCAGGAACAGAAATAAAAATGGAAAACTTTAAATAAAAATGGGCTCTGTATTAAGAAAATAATCAAAATATTATAACAAAAATAATATTTTATTATAAAAACAATTATCAGTGATCATATCAAGGAAAAAATCTGGTCAATTCAACAATAAAATTCTCGTTTTTCAGAATAATATTTATACAGAAATAAATACTTATAGAAAAGCGAGAATTTTGTTATAAATAGGTACCAGATAGTCATTTTAATGCACATTAAATATTCTCTCAGTTTACTTTGGTTTTTTCTCCCTTTCTTTTCAAATAAAATTATTTTAATTTCCATGCAGCATACTCGTCTGGATCTTTTCTTATTTTCCAATTTTCATCCTAGAAAGATAAAAAATTCGTACGTTCTAAGAGTCTCTTTTTCTCCTTCTTTTCTATTGTTGATAGTGGCATTGTTGTGAACTGCAATATCAAAATAAAAACAAACAGAGTTTGACTTATGAATAAATACTAAATACCGAAGAATAATGTCAAAATTGTCTCACACACACTCTACTGACTTGGAAAAGTAAAATAACGTAACAAAAGTGTTCCTTTCTTGCTGGAAAATGGGAAAACTAATTTATTTTCAGATTCATATGGGCTTTTGAACATATCAATCAGGCATAGATGAATCATGATTTTGCCTAAAATCATGCTTAACTCATAATTCATACAGACTTCAGTATTGACATTTTTCTACACGAATCTATAACCCAAAAGCATCACACGAAACTCAGATTCAAGTCTTAAAACAGCGAAAGAAAATTAATAAATTAGGCATTGTAATCAGCAAGGTACCTAAACCAAGCACAGATGAATCAGATATTTACCTTTGTTTCACTGGGTTCTAAGCCCACCAGCCTCACGTCCGCTTTCTAGCATGTCCGTTGTACGACAGGCTTCCCCCCATGCGGGATCCCAGACTCTCATTATCATTCCTCGACCAAGTACGGCCAAGAAAAGCTTACTCCATATTAATCAGTATTTTACGCCGGACACTTCTTATTTACTTAATTATAAACACACTAACGTAGTTACAACTATTACATTTTTTTTTGTAAGAGGTCAATTCATTACCTTTCGATATAACTTTAATTTATATTGATGAATCAAAGGGAAAATGCGACATCGACCATTTTGTTCCGGAAAATGGGAAACGGACGCCCTATATGAATCAGGAGAACAGACTTCAAAATTTTTTATTTTGTATCTAGATAGCTACTATTAAAAAAATATAGTTTGTACTAGTTAGATCTAAAGCTAAAGTATACAGAAAAAAATATTACATGCCGTTTTGTTAATGGGTTACGGAAATATACCCACAGACATCGAAAATTTTGTCTCTGGAGAACTACCCATATCAAATCAATTACTTGCGTAAGAATGGCTAGCTTTTAATAGTAGGTTGGTACCTGTATCAGTTTGAGATGGACATAATATGATGAAGAAGAATGGTACTGATGTGACTAAGAGAGTGATGGGAATGAATGTTGATGGATGGAAAGGAAGAGGAAGGCCAAAGAAAAGATAAATGGACAATCCATTCATAATCCATGAGGTATGATATAAATGTTATAGGAGAAAATGATGCTTCGACATCTTTCAGGGGAAAATGGAAGAAGAAAATGTGTTACGCCGACTCAAAGTAAATTGGGATAACGGCACGAATATGATGATAAGGAAATGAAGTCCAGAAGGCAGTCCTTTTATTTTTATATTATTATTCAGATACAGGAAGCTGACTCCAACATAGTTGAAATAGTTTAAGCAGATGATGACCACTACTAAAGAAATATAGGCCATATAAACCGCAATTCATACAAACTTACGTAATGACGAAATGCTCTATCATGGGCTAAACGCGAAAGTTGATTCATTAATTTGTACTATTTACCTAGATTCTGATTCACGAACATGTTTCGGGGCCAAAATGGCCAGAAATTACCCAATATATTTTGGAAGGAAAAAGGGCTGACCTTTGCCTTTGTGCAGTGGGACACAGAAAGGCTATTAAAAAAAACTTTTTCAAAAAAAAATGTAACCGCCTTCAAAAACAACCATAAAAAACGGTAAAAAAACCTAAAAAATAACTTTTCTTTCGGAGTCGGTGTCTTTGTTTTCTTTATTTCATTGTCTTTTTTTGCCACCGACTTCCGAAAGAAAAGTTATTTTGTAGGTTTTTTTACCGTTTTTTATGGTTGTTTTTGAAGGCGGTTACATTTTTTTTTTTGAAAAAGTTTTTATTATTTTTTTTTTAGTTTAAATATTCAACCCGAGTTCTTGTCAAATACGACATGTGCACTAGAGTTTTGTAATGCATAACACCGGTAATAACATCGCTCATGTACACAATAAGCTATCTATATCTCAAAAACTACGGAACCGATTTTGATGAAACTTGCAATATTCCCTAAGTTAAATTATACCTAGTACAACAAAAAAAGAATTACTTAAATCGGACTTGTAGTTCCAGAGATATGCGAACTCAAACTAAATCAGTCGATGCCTACACCTTACTATTAAGGAGTTCTACCTTCCATCATCAGCTCAGCTACATGAAATTATGATTACCATACGCAAGTACTTAAATTACTTCATAAAAGAACAATACCCAAAACGTCCCCACCCTTGTAGCATCTTAAAACCTATGTTAATCGAAGGGCCATAACCATCTTATCATTTTATTGTACTACGGCGAAACTGAAATGTGCATCCGAAAAAAGTTATATCGACATGAAGGAACCGGAATCAGTCACAATATTATGTTCCCGATCACGGTGGTTTTCTTCTTTAATTATTACCGTGGAATGATTATGTTCGTTTGTGGCTAATTGAGGAGCTCGTGGCTAAACAATTACAGCCGCACAGGCCGATTATTCGGGTTAAGCCGCGCTTGCCGAGGTCGGTCTGTGGATGGGTAACAATCTGTCATAGCGAGTTTCCTCCGTGCCTCGGAAAGCACGTAAAGCCGTTGGTCCCGGCCATCATTTGTAGATCTTTGACAGTCAGAAGCTCTAAAATCTGACCACCAGTCTTACCATGGGGTATCGTATTACTCAGTTACTGGGTTGTGGAGGTTTGATAGGCAGTCGTTCTATGTATAATACTGATATCCAGCTGCATCTGGTTCAACTGGAAGCCGACCCCAATATAGTTGGGAAAAGGCTAGGAAGGTGGTGGATAATTTCGTTCGGAGTTTTCAAACAACTCTTGGATCTAAATAGTGACTTCCGCATGGGAACAACTCACAGGGCAGAAAAAAGTTCAATGAAGAATTCTGTTAAATATCGTTATTGTGAAGTAACCATTGACGGGTTTTTAGGAGTTTTCAAATAAAAACATATTTTTAATTACAAATAAAACCGTTTACTTTTTATCACAACAAATACATTATTCGGTGTTTTCACGGTCTATTACAATATTGCCCTAGGCACTGGCTGGCCCAACGAAATTATCTAAATGCCTTCCAACCCCAGAATACCACACGATACTGATGGCATGCGCGCAGGCATCAACTGTCGAAAACCGGTGCCTCAGGAAAGTCACGGGAGCCTCGTATTATGTCCGTAACGATAGTCTCCATTTAGATTTTAATATCCCCACAATTCTTCAGTTCATGAAACGCCTTTCCCCTTTCCAAGCATTTTTTTGAATCTGCTGATAAGCACCCAAATCCCCTCATCGCATCGGCCGATACGATCCATCGCGTATTCGTACAATTCGCCGCCCCCGGCATACCCTCATCACTCCGGGCACGCCGCAATCGCGGCGTTAAGGCCCCTCTTTGAGGAGTGGGTGGAGATGCGCCACGGGCGGCATCCTCACCTTCCGCTCGCAGGTCCTCACCGGACACGGAAGTTTCGGGTGGTTCCTGTGTCTGATAGGGAGGGAAGAAACACCTGGGTGTCACCACTGCGAGGATCGACCTGAGGACACGGTGGAGCATACGGTGCAGGACTGCCCCGCTTGGGCAGAGCACCACAGTGTCCTCACGACGGCGATAGGCGGAGACCTCTCGCGCCCGTCGATACCATGCTGCGGGGCGAGACGGAGTAGGAAGCGGTCGCCTCCTTCTGCGAAGCACTCATGCTCACACTATTCAAGCATATTACTGCTCATGTTTGACGGGTATGAGGACAGTTGGTGCCTGCGCGCATGTTGTCAGTATCGTGTGGTGCTATGGAGTTGGAAGGCATTTAGACAATTTCGTTGGACCAGCCAGTGCCTGGGACAATATTGTAATAGACACTGAAAACACCGAATAATGTTATTAAAAAGATATTTTTATTTGAAAACTCCTAAAAAACCGTCAAAACTTCACAATAAAGATATTCAACAGAATTCTTCATTGAACTTTTTTCTGAAGTAGTGACTTCCGCACGGGAACAACTCACAAGAGTTGTTCCCGTGCGGAAGTCACTACTTCCAAAGAGTTGTTTGAAAACTCCGAACGAAATCATCCACCACCTTCCTAGCTTTTTCCCAACTATATTGGGATCGGCTTCCAGTTGAACCAGATGCAGCTGGATATCAGTATGTTACATAGAGCGACTGCCTATAGGACCTCCACAACCCAGTAACTGGGTAATACGATACCCCATGGTAAGACTGGTGGTCAGATTTTAGAGCTTCTGACTGTCAAAGATCTACAAATGATGACCAATGGCTTTACGTGCTTTTCGAGGCTCGGAGGAAACTCGCCATGAGAGATGGTCACCCATCCACAGACCAACCTCGGCAAGCGCGGCTTAACCCGAATGATCGGCCTGTGCGGCTGTAATTATTTAGCCACGAGCTCCTCAACTAGCCACGAACGAACAAAATCATCCAACAGTAATAATTAAAGAAGAAAGCGATCGTGATCGGAAACATAATATTGTGATGATTTCGGTTCCTTCATGTCAATGTAACTTTTTTCGGATGTACATTTCAGTTTCGCCGTAGTACAATAAAATGATAAGATGACAATGGCCCTTCGATTAACATAGGTTATAAGGTGCTACAAGGGTGGGGACGGTGTCCATACAATTTTGGACCTTGTTCTTTGCGAAAAACGGTGTGTCGGCCTATAAAATTCGAGGGTGCCCTCGATTTCTCCAGGATCCAATCATCAGATCCCAACTTGGTGACTATGGGACCACCTCAGAAGTACCTCCATTCGAACAAAAACAGAATTTTAAAAATCGGTCCACAATTGGCGGAGTAATCGCGTAGCAAATATACAAAACAAAAAAAAATATATATATACCGTCGAATTGATAACCTCCTCCTTTTTGAAGTCGGTTAAAAATCTTAGATTCTTTAAAGGGCAGAAAATTCGTATGACATTTATGTATCAATATTGCATACCAAAAGAACTGCCCTAATAACTATACATAACTTAACATAGAAATTGAATAAGTAACAAAGTTTTAACAACACGGAGGCCAAGCGCTCTTCGAAATAAAGTCATTACCATCATTCCATCATCACAGGAACATCCCAAGTCATTAGTCGGTGTTAGGGGCAGTTTACATCGCTCCGTTAAAATTGTAATAATCTGCGGAACGTCTGGAGGGGCCGTAAATAAGCTAAATAGGCCGGTCTCCAGCTTGTATCAGGGCCGTTAAACTTTGAGGCCATGAAAACAGATGGTCACTCAATTGTGGATTATTTCTGGAGTTGTGATTGAGGTGGAGATGTGATTTGTTGCGAGCATTTTTTTTTTTTTTGTACGAAAGTGACACTTATTAATTTTCATTACGAAAATTAATACACGCAAAATTAGCTCAATTTTGTTGTAATTAATTATTGTTAACCTTACGATATATTCTTATTCATGTAAGTACTGACAGGCAAGGGATAGAAACATACGGATATAGATAAATTGTAGATTGTCAATTTGTCTGTGTAATTTGTCGGAACTTTAAAACTCTGACAAAATAAGACTGAAGAATACGATAGATTCTCCCTTTCAATTTTATTTTTATAAATCACCATGGACATTCTCAATACAAAATCGTTGAATGAACAACTAAGTGGGTTGTCAACCCAACCCGTTTAGGGGAAACGGGTTGGGTTGACAACCCACTTAGTTGTTCTTCACTATGGCTATTTGGTTTGACAAAAGGAAGATTTATTCGATTAAATTCGTTTTGGTACTGCTATTATTCCGCTAAGACGTTTCTCGTGGCCACACAAACTGGCGTCCTCTATTTAGAATTCGTATTTATTATTATTGTTTTAGTTTCGCGTCCTATCCCAAGATTTAGCGCCGGCTTAGTACAGCAAACAGTGGGCAGCGGACACTTGCGCCGATGACCACACCACACTCTGTACCACCATCTCTAATAGCAGGATTATTTTAATGTTACTTCAGTGTGGGGAGGAGATGCTGTTTTACACGATATATAACTCCGTCTCAGAAATAAGATTAAAATATAACAACATTCCTGAATGAAAAAAACTCTAGATCAAAAAATATGAGCTGGTAGAGGTGGAAGTAAACACTTTATACTGCCTTGCTATTAATCAATTAACAAATGCTTATAATAATAGTTGTTGGCCAGTGTGGTGGATATGAACAAAGGAATTGAGTTTTTATTATGAAAAACAAATAAAAATATCGTACTCGGGTTGTACGGTATTTTTATTTGTTTAGTAGATTGTAGATCGTTAGCGCACGCCCGTATAAGCAGCTACTACAGAAATCAACTGCTATTTCACCTCGCCTCACCTGGTCATACACGAAACCAATACTGACCCTGCTGAAAAACATCATGCTGTTTCACAGACTAAGACCTATCTTTGAGCTTAATTTCATCAATATTATGTTCAGCCTTTCTGACATTGCGTCACAAACTGACAAACATCTTTTTCACAAGATTAAGTTCGATGATAAAATTGTATTATTTAAACTCATCCGGCTTTATTACAAAACGTGGTTTAACTTAGACCAAGGTTTAAATCAAAAATCAATTTTTGAATTTCGAACTTTATTCCAACTGCTATAAAATTCTAAAATGCACATTGACAACTTAGACCGGGATCTAAACTCGGTTTTTGTATTAATAACTTTACGACAGTAGAAATAAAGTTCGAAATTCAAAAATTCATTTTTGATTTAAACCTTGGTCTAAGTTAAACCACGTCTTGTAATAAAGCCGATTGAGGTAAACAATCTGTAAAGTACACTCAGCACCACGTTTCAGTAATCGTGAACCGTCGGAAAAACAGCGTGTGACGATTTCCGGCCCATCGGCCGTGGTAGCGACCTGAATGGGGCCCGCCGGAACTACGTAAGCGGTGGGTACGCCGACTTCCGGCCGCGCGACAATCCCAAACTTTCGGTGAAATAACTGTGACGTTGATGGCAAAAAGGACGGCTTTGTGCCAGGTGAGGTTGTTATACTTGTGTAGGTAGATACGTGTGCTGTTTTAAGTCCGATAACATAGTTGCCTTTCTATCTTTCTGTAACTGTTTATACAGTAGAGTATTTATTTCGGTAAGTTGATACAAATAAAGAAGGTTAATTTTTGGATTATGATAATAGTTTTTAGACGACTGTTCTCATAATCCGACATGCTATGACAGAGCTTTGTGAGTGGGAAGTTTTAGCTTTGATTCCCCGTCCTATATTGGTTTCTTTCTAGGTTATTCTGTTCTTAATTGTGTAACTAAGTGTTCTCTGGCTATTCTTTTTGATATGTCATTGCAATGAATCTTGCATTATCTTACCAAATATAGAACAAGCGAAAGTAATAATTTGTTACCCTTTCATGCCTTTACCGTTGAACTAATTTAGATGAATTTTGTTGCAAGGATTAATGGGAACCTGGAGACGATCATGGGGTCCAAAAGAACATAAACTTATAGCACTCGTGGAACTGCTACTATGAAAACAGTCTTTAAAACCAAACTAAATAATTCAGCGCCATATTTGTCGAGTCCATTCCACAGTGACGACTGACGACATATCCTCGAACTAATCCTTTGTCTAGCAGACCCCATCAGCCCGGACCGCCATAAAATTTACGGACACGTTACACTTTGACGTAACTTGTGACAACATGCATCACTGCCATAGAGTATAGGAAGATGCAGATGCGACACATTAGTAGTGAAACCAAAGAAAATGTTTGATTTCAGTACTATATCTATATCTACATTTATCAGTACATAAATTATACCTTTTGCTTGAGTTAAGAAATTAAACCCAAAATTTGACCTCCGGCACTCCGTTTTACGTTAAAATGGCTGAACCACTTTGATGAATTTGGTACAAGACAAAAATAGAGAACTAGAGATGGTTATAAGCTATTTATGGATAGACGGGAAGCAAGCAATCCGAGACAACAGTCAGTTTTTTATATTTCAACAAATCTAACTTCAAGCAAATGATTTAACGGTGTATTTTGCCAATAATACGCGTTGTTAACCACGCTCCTGTCACTTGTCACAACCACTCAGTATTAGTCTGACATTCTGACAGCCTGCCTAACTACGGAATATCGGCAGCTACACTAATTGGATTGCTTTCACGTAAAATACCTGATTTTCAGACACATTCCTGATAGGTTTAGATTACGAAATACGTCTACTACCTAATAAAATAAATATTCTCTTTGCACTCCAACATTTAATGTGTGGTAAAGTTTTGGGAAAGTACTTTTCCTTTAGTTCTCAGGGCGTGATGTTTGATCAGCTGTTAATTAAACTAATAATTTTTTAAATCCTGTACATTTTTTAAGCATTTGTAAAAATAAATGTATGGGATTTTAACAATAGTTACTTTCACTATTGATCAAAGAACTGGCCCTAAGTGACATTATTAGCATTTTGTTTGCCTCTAGAAGATCCTATTCAATTTAATTTCAGCACAAAGTTCCCGCTGTAGGGATTGACTCCATCATCATCATCATCATCAGCCGGAAGACGTCCACTGCTGAACATAAGCCTCCCCCTTAGACCGCCACGCCGAACGACAATTCTTCACTTGCATCCATCGGTTGCCCGCGACCCTCACGATGTCGTCGGTCCACCTAGTGGGAGGCCTGCCTACGCAGTACGCTACGTCTTCCGGTCCGTGGTCGCCACTCGAAAACTTGACTTAGCTGACTCATAAGATTAGTAATTCTTGCAATTCAATCCGCATTTTAAGCCTAATGGCTGCAGTCAGCCAACGCCGTCAATATAGCAGAAAAATCGAAACTAATTTTAGCAAAACAATAAATGGGAATCATCGATACATTGAAGCAGAAGATTGCTTCACAGGTAGACAAACACTATTCATATTTACCTTTTTGGAAAGAAATAAACGTCACAACCAGGTAGACTAGTGTGTCTCTTTCTTAAGGTCGATGCAATCAAAAGTAATTTATTAAAATAATAGTAATGCCATATTTAACACTGGTGCCCGTATTGTCCTATCTGTTATTTATCATCTATGTCCACACAGTAAAATGCCGGCAGCAAGCTCTAATACAAAACACAATTACAATAAAAGGTTTGAATGCATTGTTTGAATCCGAAACTTTCGCAGTCACACAGATATTGTATTCGTTAACAAACAACTGTCATTAGAGCGGCGACATTAATTGCAAGTTGTAGTCTATGCTTTATAGAGGACGGTGGATCAGCTGCCGCCAAACTAATCTTGGAATGAACGACACAGCAGTGCGGTGTGGAGTGGGTGGAAGGCAGTAAGACAACTCCTTACAATGAGGGAAATATTTTTGCAGCAACAGAAGCCCGTGGTAACGAGTTTATTTGGTTGAGCTCGCTAATCTCAGGAACTTCTGGTTCGAATTCAAAAAATAATTTTGGATGGATAGTCCATTTATCGTAGAAGGCTATAGGCTATAAAACATAACGCTTCATCCATTAGGAGCCGTGCAGGGTGTATGTTATGTAAACATTGATTGAACCTTCTGAATCAGATATCCTGTGATTATACGACGCCGTTATTTGATTTTCTCGCATCCACCCACAGGTTCATTCCATGGATTATGAGATTTATTTATAAAATTGATATTGACATAAATACTGTTGAGATAATCATGATATTTCAAAGAAATCACAAATATAGTTTCCTGTGTCTGTAGGTGGAAGTTTCCTGTGTCTGTAGGTGGAAATAAATAAAATTGTTATACCTACTCGTAGTTTCCAATAATACCCGGTATAACACACATACGAGTAAGAGAGTAAGGGTCATCGCATCGAATACATAAAATAGTAATGTCCTGCCGACCGAATTTCGGTCAAACTTAAAAACTCAAAGCATTAACATCAATTGACCGTGACAGGCACTTCTTAAAAAAATACGTGTCGCACTCGGAGACTGCCGCGGTGAAACTATTACATAACATTTTTTTTATTTTTGACGAAAATAATATAATTTATTTAAAATGTTTTGGTGCACTATTGTAATAAAGACCTTCTTTAAGAGAGAATTTTATAAGTAGGTTTCATTGTGAAAACTCCTTTTGTAGCTGGTCGTTTAGAATCAGTAAGATAAAGTAAATTGTCTTTATGACGGATATTTTTACGAATGCCGAAATCTCCCTAACTGAAACGACGTTAGACGATGCGTGGTGTCAGATATTTTCCTTAGGTTTTTTCGTTAGGTTTTTGGGAATTTCTTGATTCGGTCGCCGCGCCGCGTCGCACTTTGCGCTAGAGATATCACAATGCGCTTATCTGTGGCTTGAGTTATACAAGTGCATTCCCACTTCCAACAAAACTACCTGATCTTGGAATCAAACCTAAGCACATTCATCGTTACGCAACCACAAGGCCATAAGAGGAAACGGCTCACCGCAAACGGGGTGACGTTTCAGAGATGTTGAACCCGTTATATTCCTACGCTGGAATGATGCATGGTTGACAACCAGCCAATAATTTATCCTTTGTAGACTCTACACGCTGTATGCGCAATGACAACACCGAATTATTGGGGGCCATAATGTCTGCCAATTCTTCCCAAGAGATATTTTTATAAAATTTACGACTTGATATTTATTAAAAACTACTTTCACCGTTCACCACAACCGTTGTGCTTGCATTTTACTTAAGTATAATACACAACGGTTGTGGTGAACTTGACACGTGCTTCATTTCACGGGACCCTTTTTAGGGTTCCGTAGCCAAATGGCAAAAACGGAACCCTTATAGATTCGTCATGTCTGTCTGTCTGTCCGTGTATGTCACAGCCACTTTTTGTCGAAAGTATAAGAGCTATCCTGTTGAAACTTGGTAGAAAGATGTATTATGTAAACCGCATTAGGATTTTCACACAAAAATCAAAACAAAACAAATTTTGGGGGTGCCCCCCATACTTAGAATTGAAACTCAAAAAAAAAATTTTCACCAAACCCATACGTGTGGGGTATCTATGAATAGGTCTTTAAAAATGATATTGAGGTTACTAACATAATTTTTTTCTAAACTGAACAGTTTGCGCGAGAGACACTTCCAAAGTGGTAAAAAGTGTGTCCCCCCCCCCCGTAACTTCTAAAATAAGAGAATGATAAAACTAAAAAAAATATATAATGTAGACCTCAACCAAAACTACCAACGAAAATTGGTTTGGATGAGATACAGTTAGCAGTTTTTGAGATATAGTACATTTTCAAAAACCGCAAATATAACTTTGCCATTCATACAAATACTATGAAAAACAAAGTTATTTTTATTGTTTGTGTATATTACTTACTAATCTCAATATAATAATATCTCTAATCTATGCTTGCTGCTACGGAACCCTTCATGGGCGAGTCCAACTCGCACTTGGCCGGTTTTTTCACATTGCGGACAGGATTAGGTGCGTCCACACAGAGCGAGCAGCCTCGCGAGGCATTTGCTTCGCGCAGCGGCTTGCTCTGTTTGGACGCGCAATTTGTTTCTTGACCGAGGCACGAAATAATAATAAGCGAGCAAAACAAAAGCTGGATGGCTCGGGCGCTCGGTCGATCCGCTGTAGCGCGCGCACTTTCCTCGGCCGAGACACGTCCACACTAACCGAGCTGCTTCACACACTACAGATTCTGCAGATTTTTTTGGCATAACTGATCTGTATATTTATTTATGCCAAATTACAGCTTTCCTTTACCAATCATCTCTGTGCAAAGCTGCAGACAGACTGAGAGAGACCGGACGGACATGGCGAAACTATAAGGGCCTTCGTACACTAAGCGACGCAAGTCTCCGATACCTTACGACTTTGGTAACCATTGAGGCGTGCCGGTGTATGAACCTCTATGGATTTGTATTGCGAAAGTCGTAAGGTTTTACGAAACCCTAAAAACTACAACCCAAACCGGGGGGTTCCATGCTCACACAACCGTCACGCTTGCCGACCAACAAGATATAGAACAAACATGATCTTTTGTGTCATCTACAATTTAATATTGTAACATCAAAGCCTAGCTTTGTATATCACGTCGGCTTGTAACAAAGTTAATTAGCTCCATGTGTCAGTAACTCAATCATACAGCGAGTGAGACGGCGCTCACGACGCAAGTTTTAAATTCGTTACTGTGAGATCAGTGATCTGTTCGGTGGGCCTTGGAGTTATTAAGCAGGATACAATTCATCTTTATTCCGACCGTTATAAGTAGAAAAGAATAAAAATATTTAAAAATACAAAAAAGTGACGATTTTACTCATTAGGAGTCTGTCAGACCCCTTCACCTACTAGGCAAAAAACAGGAAGAATTCCACAGGTAACAAAAAAGTCAACAAAAACGTAGTAGACATTTATCTTTGGTTTAACTCCAAACACCTATAAAAGTAAATAATTAAAAGTTAGCACACCATTAACGTCATGAAGTATTAATAATACTGCTAAAACGAGCTCAATAAAGACACAATGCTTCCCATGGCAGTCGTGGCCGAGCGGTTAAGGCGTCTGACTAGAAATCAGATTCCCTCTGGGAGCGTAGGTTCGAATCCTACCGACTGCGTACACTTTTTGTGAGGTTTGGTCTAAAATAGAATGCAAATAATGATCAAACTTTTTAATCATCCCAGTTTTGTGTAAATAAATTGTAAAGTATTTTCACATATGAAAGTTTTCATCGAAATGTGGTTTATTTTGTGCGGCCTTTACGTGCCGTAGCTCAAATAACTCAGCCTGCTGCTATTTATTCAATACCGCAAAAATATCACAACAATACGCAGTTTACGTTGAATGATAAAACAGTAGTTCTCATTTAAAATAAATAAATAATTACGAATATTTTGGCGATGAGCGAGTGCTGACGTACCGGTGACGCTGGTCAATATGAATTAAGTGTGTATCTTTATATTTTTTTTTTGTAACAAATTATATAAAATTACTGTTTTTAGGGTTCCGTACGTCCGAATACAAAAACGGAACCCTTATAGGATCACTCGTGTGTCCTTCTGTCTGTCGCTTACAGTCAATTCTCTCCGAATCTACTAGACCGATTGGGTTGAAATTTGGTACACATATCAATTCCTGTGACCCAAGCACAGAGGTGTGACGTGAATAGATGAAATCTGTATGTGGGAGGTAATTTTTGGGGGGGAAGGGGAAAATGAAAAAAAAAAGTTTTGAAAACTGCATCGTGTGACATATCAAATGAAATGTCTTGTTGAGACAATCTTAAATGTATTTTTTTTGTAATTTTAAAATAAATAGTTTCCAAGTTATTCAAGAAAATAGACGAAATTTGACCATTCCCCCTCCCCTCTTGTCTCCGAAACTACTGAACCTAAAATTTTGAAAAAAATACAGTAATTAGTTTTCTACTTATAGATTATAGGAAAACCTATAAGAAGTCCATATCTGTATATGGGAGGTAATTTTTTGGGGGGAAGGGGAAAATTAAAAAAAAAAATTGAAATCTGCATCGTGTGACATATCAAATGAAAGGTATTGTTGAGACAAACTTAAAAGTATTTTTTTGTAATTTTAAAATAAATAGTTTCCAAGTTATTCAAGAAAATAGACGAAATATTACCATTCCCCCCCCTTATCTCCGAAACTACTGAACCTAAAATTTTTAAAAAAATACAGAAATTAGTTTTCTACTTAAAGATTATAGGATAACCTATAAGAAGTCCATATCTGTATATGGGAGGTAATTTTTGGGGGGGGGAAGGGGAAAATTTAAAAAAAAATATTTGAAAACTGCATCGTGTGACATATCAAATGAAAGGTATTGTTGAGACAAACTTATAAGTATTTTTTTTGTAATTTTAAAATAAATGGTTTCCAAGTTATTAAAAAAATAGACGAAGCTTGACCATTCCCCCCCCCTTATCTCCGAAACTACTGAACCTAAAATTTTGAAAAAAATACAGTAATTAGTTTTCTACTTATAGATTATAGGATAACCTATAAGAAGTCCATATCTGTATATGGGAGGTAATTTTTGGGGGGGAAGGGGAAAATTTAAAAAAAAAATATTTGAAAAGTGCATCGTGTGACATAACAAATGAAAGGTATAGTTGAGACAAAATAAAAGTATTTTTTTTGTAATTTTAAAATAAATGGTTTCCAAGTTATTCAAAAAAAATAGACGAAGCTTAACCATTCCCCCCCCCCCCTTTATCTCCGAAACTACTGAACCTAAAATTTTGAAAAAAATACAGAAATTAGTTTTCTACTTATAGATTATAGGATAACCTATAAGAAGTCCATATCTGTATATGGGAGGTAATTTTTGGGGGGGGGGGAAGGGGAAAATTTAAAAAAAAATAATTGAAAACTGCATCGTGTGACATATCAAATGAAAGGTATTGTTGAGACAAACTTAAAAGTATTTTTTTGTAATTTTAAAATAAATGGTTTCCAAGTTATTAAAAAAATTAGACGAAGCTTGACCATTCCCGCCCCCCCCTTATCTCCGAAACTACTGAACCTAAAATTTTGAAAAAAATACAGGAATTAGTTTTCTACTTATAGATTATAGGATAACCTATAAGAAGTCCATATCTCTATATGGGAGGTAATTTTTTGGGGGGAAGGGGAAAATTAAAAAAAATTGAAAACTGCATCGTGTGACATATCAAATGAAAGGTCTTGTTGAGACAAACTTAAAAGTATTTTTTTGTAATTTTAAAATAAATAGTTTCCAAGTTATTCAAGAAAATAGACGAAATTTGACCATTCCCCCCCCTTATCTCCGAAACTACTGAACCTAATTTTTTTTTTAAAATACAGAATTTAGTTTTCTACTTATAGATTATAGGAAAACCTATAACAAGTCCATGATATTAAAAGAACATGGTAAATTACTCAATATTGTGCGTACCAATTTGGGTCAGATTTAAAAAAAAACGTGATAGGTAACATCGTACGGAGCGGTTTTTTATGATGTCTATCAACATGCCTTTTAAAGAAACCCGTTTATATAACTAACACAAATAAAACCTATCAAACTATCTAACTTCAGTCATAGTAACTTTATAGTAATCTTATTTACTTTGCTGTTCAACATAACCCAATAATTTTCCTTCCCGACATAAAGCGGCCATTTTATAAAGCCGATTGACACAAACCATGTGATGTCAAACAAAGGGACTAATTTGACATATTAGCGGACACACTCGTGTCAAAGCGAGGGTTTTATTAAAAATATTTCACATGCCATGGCATCATGGGTGCCGGTTTCTATTGAATTACTGTTTGCTTTCGTTGTGTAAATATTAATCGTATGTTGTAAATTGATCCATTATCGGGATAGATTAATTGAATATATTTTTTTACTGCTTTTGTTTACAATCATGTGCCCTTTATAACATTGATCAGTTTGTTTAATTGTTTACAAGGCAAAACTCTAAGTAACATTTTTTTAAACATTCCTCAGCAATTTCGTCGTGTGTGCATTTACAAACATTAAAACTCATATACATAAAGAGCCATAATCTGAATAACCAATTGTATAGTGTGGTGTAAAATACGAGTATTAATTCCAGTCAGTAAAATGACATTTCTAGTGTCACAGGTTTGTTTCATTTTGTTTGTATCAGTGACAGTTGCACTTGTCATTTTACTGACTCGAATTAATAATCAAACTTTAGTGAATAGACACGCAGGACATGCAATTGGCAGTCGACCTCTGGGTAACTGCGCCAATATACCGTGCAAACCAAAATAATGTAAAAAAAAACAAAGCTCCTAGTCATAATCTACTCAGTGTACAGGAGAAACAATGGAATGCATAGTTAAAACTATAACCTTGATATATTTCTATTATGATTATAATTAAATTCTAATGGGCTACTCAAAGCTTTTCCTTACCATATTACCAATAAAATGATTCTAAATAATAAATATTTTCAATAAACATCAAACAAATGAAGTACGAAAAGTTTGTTTTACAAACACAAATAATACTAATTATTCAAAACTGTAATAGAACCTGTAACCTTTCTCTACAACCACTGCGCTCAACTTAATCCCCAAACTTCAATAATTTTGCTTTTTAAAAGCTCCGTGCCCAAGTTATTAAGTTGTTACCGAACTTGCTAACTTTATTGATTCCAGCGTGACGGCTTGTCAATCAACTCGAATATTATAACGTTTAAAGAAGATCCTTGGTTTTCTAGCCAAAGTTTAGTTTTAAACTTTTATTAAAGCATCCTATTTTATTGGATTTTGATTAACGAAGGGGTTCGTTAAAATTGATTCTTACTATATTAAGCATAATTAATATTATAAGTCTTACAGTTTTAAATGACTTTTCATTTAAAACTGCCAGATTTACATATTAATTAATTTTCAAGTCACACACATATTCAAAAACTTATTAAGTTCTAATAAAAAAGAAAGAGAAAAAGTTTCGCAGCCGGTAGGATTCGAACCTACGCTCCCACTGGGAATCTGATTTCGAGTCAGACGCCTTAACCACTCGGCCACGACTGCTGATGCAACTTTGTACGAAACACCCATTCAGATCAATAACTGTAATTTGCATTATGCAGATTTGTGCAGCGACTTCATTTTTTCTTTTTTTCTTATCGATAATAGCGATGTTGGAAAGAAAATTTTAAGTAAAAATAGTAACGTAAGCGCCACGTAATATACATAGCTTAAAAAAAAGGTTTTACCTGTTTGATTAAAAGAAATGAAACCACCCTCTAACTAAACGATCTAATTTCCACTTAATTTCATTTAAAACTTATTCCACCTAAAATAACTAGATACAAAACTTTTCCTTAGAATAATTCCAGAAATGTAGTCCCAATTCCGAGAGGCTACTTAACGCTAAAATGCTAAACCAAACAGGTTCAAAAAGCAACTGGTAAATCCGTGCATTAGCATAGAGATCGATGGGGGGTTAGCTTCGCCCGGACAGTCCGGGGACTTGCTATCCCCACCCTGCCCCGCTGTGGTCCATCCTTTACGAAAATCTAAGTTTCGGAGATAAACCAGTTCCCAAATAGAAACTTCGATTTATTAACCTGTTCTGTTCTGTTTTATAGGAATCGCGAATTTTAGGTTGGTATACGATTTTTGAAACGAATATTGAACACTTAACTAACTGAGGGTGAGTCGCCGAAGAATATATAAAAGAGATTAGAATACATGAACTGCATTACCAAAAACTGTCAATATCATAATTGCTGTTTGGAACATAGAAACTCTCGGCTGATAGGTTCATTCTTCGGCAAAATCCTTACTAAATAATTAAAATTATTTGAAGAATGCTTTGCATTAAATAATATTTTGCTAAACGCCTGTAATACCTAAAGCGAAAAAAGCCGTAATATATTATAAAGATCATTTGAAGAGCTCACAACGACTATGCTGCATTAAGAAAAGCATCTTCATATTTTAAGCTGGAACCTACTAAATCAACACACTTCATCTTCATTCAGCATTTCCCTTTTCCAGCATAGTTTCACTTCAAATAAACAACAATAACAGGAATTCTTAAGAGTGCCAGCTAAATACGTTTTCTTAGTACGCCAGCGCATAATTTTTGTCCGAAACGAGTCACGACCACGGAGTGGGAACAAATGGAGCACTATGCCGACTCCAGACCAGGAAATGTGGCAATACCTCTCTATTCCTACGACTTTCAAACGGTTAGATACAGGTTTTCGGCAGTTTATACTAAACCCAATATATTTACTACATTTCCTAATGTATCCAGGACTTCTGGACGATCGAACTGGTTCTTCGAAATTGTGTAACACATAGTTTTTATTAATGAAAGTGTCTTAACTTCACCTTAGGGAGAAAGTCGGTCTTTCAAAATTGAGTGGTGATATACAACATTAATGTCCTCTGGTCTTTTATAGCAAACACAAATCTCATTGTATTTAGAATGCAATATCATATGATAGCTGTACCTCATTTGTTTTGTTTTATCCCTTTAGCTAGCGTATATAAAAAAAAAACACTTTCCAAGCACTTACATGAAGTCGTGACAGTGATCGTCATCGACCGATTCTGAAACAACACGATCTTGTTTTAATGAGCACTCCATTTTTAGTACTTCGTGGTCCCATCCTACAACAAAACGTTAGTTACCCCTAAATGAACGTTATTGCAGCCATTTGGACAGGGTAGCCCTAATTTAGGAGTATAATTCAAAATTAAAAAGCTGTGTAAAAGTGAAGTGGCATTGTTTTTAGGTTCCGTAGGAACTGGATGTAGACTTTTAGACGGACTTTAAACTAATTTTCAGTTGCAGTTTTCAGTTGTAGACTAATTTTCACAAACATTCATAATTATTATGTATTTAGCCAACGATATTATCGGAACAGAACCACTCACGTCACCAGTTTAAGTTGTCGTTTACTAGTTGTTTACAAAATTCTCATCACACTTCACTCAATAAACCATTCAAATCCAGGACGTCCCACTTCTTTTCGCGGCTTTACATAAAGCTTTTTATTATGTTGCTACAAAGCAACATAAAAAAAAACAAAATTTTCATAGTATAAATGAAAGCAACACAATACAGTTCCGCACAATACATTACACAAGCCGATTTCCAAACAAGTCTACCGAACACCAAAAACAGGGAATATTTTTATATTATAAGAGATTCCTAAGCCTTCCGAAACGCTGTTATCTCACATTTCATCGCGTTCTTTATCTGCGAGCCGTGACGTCGCCTCGCTTATTACCGGCCCGATCGTACTCCCCTGTAAATTCCCTAATATTCGCAAATTGGACTAAAATATTCTGCAAAAGATATATGAAGTTGGAGTATTAAAAAGGATTTAGGTATTATGATAAAGAGTAAATGGTGCGGTAGCATCTACTTTCAGTTTCAGAGCTGATTTTAAATCTCAATGACATGAAGTACTCGTATTTTTTATTATAAGTTTATGTTTAGCCGGGTCTTCAGACCTGTGATCCCGCATTAGCCGAGGACTATCAGTAAGGTGCCAGTTTCTGACTTCTGTTGATATATACTCGTCAAAACAAAATAAGGGCCACTTTTTAAATTGCACTTTAAACAAGTATTGCTCTTATTCTGGATACATAATAAATACTAAATATCTTGTTATGGTTTCTTTCAAGTATTAATATTGTTTCTACTGCATAATTGGAAATTCATAACTTTTTTTAAATTAGATATTTGAGATTACTTAGAATTTACGGTATGGTGTTTTTTAATTTTCAAACTTCTAACGGAGTTTTCTTCGACTAATACAGCAAGCAGGCTATAATGATCTTTCAGTCTCATAATGTCATGTATTCGGAGACATATGGACGCAAAAACAGCCACTTGGGGTGTCACCTTAATCCAGGGGGCCCGTAGCCAGAAGAGGTAGGTTTAATGGTGGAATATTCACAACGAGTGGTTCAAAATGCTTGAAACTGGTCTTAAAAGACCGGTAATATCACCAGACGCCGTGATCAAGGAAGAAAGTAAGTAAGTAAAGCTCAAGAAGACCATTAAGTTTGTGTAACCGCGCAAATAGAGCGAAAATCTACTGCGTGGACCGTACAAACTCCATTGCGTCGAGCTACAGGCACCCCTATAATTGACTAAACTATTCCGAATCGACTCCATAAAGACTAACAATAGTCAAGAAGATGCTTGGTTCGACTCCAGTTAACTGCAACGTATGGTGCAAATCGTGAAACATTTGCGAAAGAGAAAATTTATCGAGCTGTTTTGACTGGGCTTCATTGCTTTTTATTGATGACTGGTGGGTTATTTTTTTTCAATAAAAACTGATTCATAAGAGTGTAGAGAAGATCTAAACAACAGGTTTCAGATCCTTGCACTCTTAAAACAGACTGTTCTGGCGAGTTCTGAGTTATGCTCTGGGGCGGTTATCTCAATCGCGCAAAACTGACCTCGCACTTTTTAACGAGGGTGCTGTAACTCCTCAAAATTGCGTAGAGAATGTGGTGCAACTCCACATTATCCCATTCGCACAGCAAGGAATACCTGAGTTCTTCTTGAAGCAGGATAATGCTCGAGCGAACACGACGCGACTAACAGTGCACACATTCCCTTACGCTCGAATTACGATGTTACAGTGGACACTCAGGATTTTTACCTGAGTTCTATTGAGCATTTAAGAGATGAGTTAAAGAAGAGTGAAAAAGAGAGTAAAATTCCCATCAACACACAGCTGGATCTCATAAATTGTCTGAAAACTTGCTGGTAAAGTATCCCAAAAGAAAATGTTCGGTATTTACTCCAGACCATTCCACCTCCCATAAAATGAGCAGAACAGAGAGAACAGAGTTAAAAGAGAAGCTTAGAAGAACACTTTGGAACATTAAAGACGTTATTTTTTCGATTTTTTTATGTTTTATGTAACTTGATACATTCCAGCAATTCCTCACTTTTCATTCAATTTGGTTTATTTTAACGATTTATTGGAATACATATTCAATTTTTGTGTATTTCCATCTAAAACCATTAATATTAATCAGGTTCATTCATTGTAACTAGTAATATTTAAACATTATTTAATAAATCGATAAAAACCAGGTGGCCCTTATTTTGTTTTGAGTAGTATATTACACTCTTCCGTCCCTTATGTCCAACTACAAAGTATATATCAAGGCGTAAACTGCGCGGTATCTCTCAAAGCACAAACCTTCTTTTCAGACCTACATACCTCCGGCTTTATACATCAACAGAACCAACGTATTAAAGCATTAAATTGCACCAACCGCTCCACTAGCTCGCCGAAATCACAAATTAACCGTACACGTTTACAATTAGTTGCGCGAACATCGCTGCGATCACGTGCGATCGCGTGCGGCTCGCGGCGATATCGCGCGATCTGTGCTATTACACGGGCGCCTTCCGACGATCCTTACAGCTCACTCACCAACTCATATATTAGGTGTTATCGTTGTGTGTTGTACACAACTAATAGAAATAGGTTGAAGATATCTAACAACAAAATTATATTCTGTCGTATAAAACGATTTCTTGCATTCTGAGCAGAAAAGTAGTCGCCATTTTCGAGTCGATAATGTAATCGTCTCTAACACTAGGGCAACTCTAACGAGAAATACCGTTTATTATCCAAATAATTGATGTTATACGAGTACGAACATTTAAAGACTAATCGCAAAAATCAAGGGGCAATGCCTTTAGTGTGGCCCGGCTATAAAGGGGTCATTCACTCACACTAAGTATGTCCCTTCTTGGTAAAACATTTCATCACCGTAAACAAAACAGTCACAATAATCTTGTATCGTTTACCTTTCCTAGTATTGCCTTTTAATTTATTAAACATTGAACGAAGAAAATACAAATTAGGAGGAGTTTTGAATGACCGGAGGCGTTCGGCCAAGTCTTTAGCAAAGTCTTCGCCCACGCCCTGAATGAAAGACAGATCGAATCGGCCTTAACTTTTAAGGGCCATTAATGAAAAGAGAGGTACTGTTGTGTTTAGAAGGCAAACCATGAAAGAAATACTTTAATTAAATTGACTGTTCCAGTTTGAATAGAAGTACATAATTCTTATTAGCCTGCCTAAATACGTATCTTAAATAAGCAGTCTACATAATATAAGATTGTTTTTAGATAGGTAAATATTAGGTTATATTAAAGAAAAATCTATTTAACTAGAATCATTATCAGTGTTCTCTTATAAAACTCTTTCCATGTATCTTATTGAGCAATAGATAAAAGAAAGCAATACAAAACAAACAACACAATATCGTAGAATCATGTTTAACCTACAAACATTTTTGCGTCGGCAGCTCGACGTCGCATCTAAACGCGAATCAACATAAATCCCTACATTATGATTCTGAAATCCGAAGTCGTGAGCGCGGGGCCTCACGAGACGGTGCGGACTCATCCGGACTGGTGCGGACCGATGCGGACGCTTAGCATTTGTATGGCAAGCAGTTTGCCACCGAATCCCGGCGCTAACAAACGACGGCTATGGGCGATAGGCTGCGAGAATGTGCGACCCGCACTCCGACCTCTGATCCGCCGGCAAATATTCGATTTGGACAAAGTGTTTTCTATGAGACTTTATTTGATGTGGTGATGATTTGCATTTTTTGTACAAATCGGTAAAGGGTGGAAGTTTAGAAAACAGTTTCTTTTCGCAGTTGAAATCCTAACTGGGCTCCATTTCGGAATTGTTATCCTCGCCGGGGCTACTAGGAAAGTACACAATTACCGAGCCAACACGTATATCCAATAAAGGATCTCCTAGAATTCTTGGATCACATGCAGTAAACAACAATCAAAGCACTCAAGACAGACACAGGCTACTTTTTTGCTCATTTGAAGGAAAAGTGGTGAGCGAAGCTGCAAGCTCTATTAAGTATAAAGTTGCACTGGATTGCATCGAACGCGTTGCAACATAGGTGCCTGGAGGTGTCCGTCTGCATAATGAGAGGTAACGAGAGGCATTGTGGCCGACAGCTATCATTCATTCATGACTCTCACCTTCAAGTAAAAGCCGCTTGGTTCAGCAAGTTAAGTTTTAATTAAGATAACAAACAACTTAGTCCTAACTTTGTTCACGCGTCAGGAACATCAAGTATGATAAAACAGATTTTCTTGGGCTGCAGTAGCGGGGTAAAAATGACAATTCAATTCAAATTATTTATTGTAATTCATAATGTACGAGTACATATACAGGTGGTAAAAATATAATTAGAGAGAAACAATTATGTCGGGCACAGCAAAATTAGGAAATGGTTGGAGAGAGGAAGAGCGCGTCCTCAGTGGTTACTAATATTAACATTAGAATGACGAAACCCCTGCTGTTTTTATGAAGGTTTTGAAATACACATTGGGATGTTGAACCTAATCGTAGCGCGATACGAGTAAGAGCCAGTTTTCGAGGAAGTGCATGGAAAAGATCCTACTCAACCATTAGCTTCTACTTTCAGGTTTGATAGCCTATCCCCATAGGTTTTTTTTTTTTAGCGTGGTAAAATCATCAAATGAGTCCTCCCACCCCGGGCAAGGCGGGAGGGACTATCAGACTTGTACTGACTAAAATCCACGGTGTCCTTCAATAGCCCTTTATGTTCCGGGGTCACAGTAATGAGATAAGTCCCGCGACCCCGGCAGGCTTTGGCCCTCTAGAGAGGGGGCCCCGTCATTATACTGACACTCTTTGAGGCGCGCGTGGAACACAACGCGCCGTCGACCCGGGCATGGTCCATGGTCGGGCTGCGAGTTGCCCTTTACTCGCCGCCCACATACCCGCGCCTACGGTGGCCGGAGATCGTCTTGCGACGTCCGTCGCCGTGGGCGTCCACCACCGCGGTTGGGGCGGAGGGAGGACATTGTCCTCTCCCTCACGCGGCCCGCCTCCAATCCCCATAGGTTTAGAAAAAAAAAAATTGTACTAAAATTCATCAAAATCGCTTCAGCGATTTAGGAGTGAAGCGTAACAAACAAACAAACTTAATAATTTATAAAAAAAAAAATAATACTAGGAATTTACTTAGAAACTATCTGGAGCTGAGTTAGATCTCATAGTTTCTATATCGTCCAACGTTTGACCTAATTCCCTAGAATCTAGAACATACCTACATGTACATTTGAACAAACATCTAAGACAAATTCATATTCTGTTTCATATGCAGAATGGCGTCAGTCAAGCTACGTTAACATCAGGAGAAATATATAAAAAACGGTATAGAAATCACTTTTTAATTAATTTATGATTGGGGACCGATTACTGGGACTATTTCTATTTGTTTTTGGAAGTGGCTATTAAGTGTCGTCTGGGGGTTTCATTTGTATTGATCGTAACGTATTGATTTTGATAGCATTAAAACGGAATATAGGTCAAATCATACGTGAAGTTGTATTTACTGAAGAAAATATGCAATGTTGTTGTTCCATGATGAGATTTAGGTTTGTTTCAACAGCTCAATTTTAGTAACACTGTGCTTCTTCAAATAAATAAATAGATAGATAGACATAACGTTCGTTCAATCTCGCCTACTTCCTAAACCCAGAATATCTATGCCTGCATCTAAGTTCTAGTTTAAATCATGTCTCACTGGCGATATGCATCACTCCGTAACTCAAACAAGCGCGCCTAGCGTGCTCATCGCAATCAGTCGCAAGTAATCGTCCGATCGCGGCCTGTATCGCTCGATCTCGCGCTGTATCGTCCGATCTCGCGCGGTCGCGAACTGCTAATTATCGCAATAGATGCTCACCTTCGATTAGCGAAGGTGTCGAAACGCCTCCTCGTGAGTTGAGCTTAACGATCAGTATCGGAGATATTAAATGTCTTGTAAACAGATGTTATCTGTTTGTGTCATAGTTAGCACTACGACTGAGATCCTCTTCGGGGCGTATAGTTGTTATTTGTGTAGGCACGTCTCAGGATCAGTATGTCTAGACCAGGTTAAAGGGCAACTATATCATTATTACTAGTAAATAATGTTAAATGTTGATAGTCACAGCTCTAGAACTTTGTCAAACTATCCTCAATGCGTTCAGTTTGGTTGGGAATCCACCTTTATACGAGTATCTGTACGTGCCACTGATCTTCCATCATCATCATCTTCATCCACAGTCTGACCTCACTCACTGTTGGGCATCTCTTTGCTTGTGGCAGCTCCACTTTCCTGTGCCAATCCCTTCCAGGTACACCAACAATGGCAACAATGTCATCAGCCCACCTCATCAAAATTCTCGCTATAGCATCTTTATTCAAGGATACAAAACTCTTAATTAAAACAAAACACTTCCCACACAATTATTTCCCGTAATTGACACCTCTTTACAAAGGAATACCTATTTCAACGTAGATAAGAGTTGTTTATGGTTAATCCTGCGCTTCTCGGAACACAACATCCCTTTTATTATCCGTTCATTTTGAAACCCATTATACTTGCCTCCGATCAAGTTTACAGCAACCCACGATACACTTCCACGTATCTCATCTTTGCTACTGACCTCCTGACCTGGCAGGGGCGGGACTAAGGTACCTGTCTCCGAAGCCCGGCTTTAGATTCAGTAGGTTTGGAAGCCGAGATGTTTATTTCGCAAGCCGCGGCGCCAACGCGTTTTGTATGGTAATCAGCTCACTCGTGTATGTGGAGCATTGTGTCTGGATGTACCATCGGATAAACGATCCTTTGGGTACTGGAGAGATCTATGTAACGGTAGAAGTCCGATTCTGAAGTGGTTCTAAAAATTTTGTGAAAAAATCATCGTAGCCTCTTTTTTCAACTATGTTGGGGTCAGCTTTTAGTCAAACCGATTTAGATAAATACCAGTTTACAGATTAAAAAAATAATTTGAGTCATTTATAATTTACTTTAACTTCAGTCATTTGTAATTCACAAAATCTTCAAAATAAAGATCACCATCTTCGTAATTGATTTTTCCCTAAAGTCAAACGATTTTTTTCAATTTAAGCCAAATTACCTATAGACATGAAACTCAAGTTTTAAAACAACTGAAACGACATTGATTCTACTACCAATTCGCAAGAGTAGTTGGTCAATATTTATGCCAAGATTTTACAACAGAAGCAATAAAAAAGACATATTTATTTTAAGGATTTTCAACTTTTACATTTATATAACTGCATCAGAGCTTCAGTCTGTTCAATGCACTGTAAACCTTTTAATGGTATATATTCCTAGTACTCGATAATAGCTGTTTTAGACAAAGAGAAAGCAGTTGTCATTTTAATAGCGCCCTCAAGGCACAGACAGTTTCAACTATAAAATAATTCATTTACCAAGACAGCTGTTTTACAACATTGGTCTATTCGGGCTTTTGACCTTTTAAATATTTTAAACTCAATTGTGTAAAATAATGTTCTCACATTGAACGCAAAGCCATACTGCTGTTCAGCATGAACTTTATTTCGATTCTCAGTTACCACGAAGTGAGTAAATATTTTTTTAATAAAAGCATAGACTGGATTTATTAATGAGTCACCCCATCTTACATTAACAGTGAAGCAAGCATATCAATTTCCAAGTGCAAAACACTCAAAATTCGAAACATAAAACATGTCGGTAGAAAAAATGAAAAAACTGTGGTCTACTCTTAGCTCCGGAAATTCATTTTGTTTATGAATATTATAAATTCGTGCCGCGTTGTCCGCGCACCGCAGCACGCGCCGGCCGGCGGGCGGTCACCCACGGTCAGGTGATCGCACCGAGGCGAGGGACCCTTCACACCTCCATTTTACTTTATATTAAACATTCTTGCAGTCCTCCGTGGCGTCCTGGAATAGAATTTGCAAATGGTGGCTGTTTATAAGGCGGAATATTGTTAAAAAGCCAATGCAGTTTTATAATGCTAGCATTTTTCTGTTTTATTCGTTTTTGAGGTTGACATGACATATTCAACGTTTCCGTGAATTATTCAGTCCTTCAAATAATGCTTTCAGAACACAATCGAACCGTAAAGGCTTTCAAGCCGTGAAATCGTCCAAAAATAACAAAAAGTTTGTTATTCAAGCCTCCATTCCGTAACCAATGCATAAAAACCGATTGGACGCGATGTTTGCACGACCATAAACGTATCAGTTACAAAAAGGAACAGCGGAATTATTCCGGTAAGTCGAAAAGTACAATACATACAAACAACGAAAGAGGCGAGGGGTGCTAACGCAAAAAGGCGGTTTGATTTCAACTTGATAACGATAGGCGGGGTTGAGGCTTCTACACCGACAACCTTTTAACAAAGCACGAAAAAACTCTACTCTATCCATTGCTTGCTTTCTTTGATTTGACAATTACCACATCGAAAAGAACAGACAATGTAGGTTGTTCAATTGAACTGTTTTCATTCATAAAGTGTTTCATGGTGCCAGTTTCCCCGGAAAGCTAAAGGTAAACAGCAATGGTGTTGATTAATCATTGTGAAATAGTATCGCGCTCACAGATAGCGATGCTACACAGATTTTTATGTTGAAATGTTAATTTATGTCAGCATGTTACCTGGCGAACGTGTGCTTATTGGTACGACTTTCATTTTGTTGTTGTGTAATTGTTTTCGTGTTCGCTTTTATCGGGGTGAACGATCTTCGTTTTATGTGAAAGGAAATGGGAGAATGTGATTTAGGAACTGTATTAGCTAAATTATGTTGACAAATATATCGCAGAAAGGAATTCAATTACACAGAGGTAAACTCAAAAGAACTAATATTGTAAATACGAATGTTTAGATGTAATGATAGATGGATGTGTGGATGGATTGTAACTCAATCACGTCAGAAAAACCACGAATTATTTTTCTACTCAAATTAAACTTAGGATCACATATTTTTTGTTCAGTGATGTATGGAATGAATAAGTAATTGTGTTCATAAGGTTATATGTAAAAGTACTTTACAAAAGGTTCGAAATTAATCTTCCTCAGCATCAAGTCACTGACCTCGCTGAAAGAGCCGTTATTGCTGAACAAATAGAAGTTAGGTATTACTAAGTTACAGTAAGTTCAAAAATCAAAGTTTCAGAGCGAAGTGGCCTGAACTGAACCGGATATGAGCGCAGCCGACCACCGGATGTGGAACTTTCTGTAGTTAGGTATCGTCGCCCGCTCTTAAGTAACGGATGTGACCGTGTATCATAAGGTGGGGTGGCATTACATCCTCGGAGATATTATTAAGAGTTTTGTTATTCTCATGGCTAACAATCGCCACCTTGAAAATTTAAATAAATCTAAATTGAAGTAAGAGAATGACGAAAATGCTCTAACATTATCCATAAATTGACCATTTCTAAATTCTAAAAGAACAGCTTAAAGAAGAACTGAACAGTAATCTTCCAAAACAAAAATCCACACCAGTACACCAAACAACTTAAAATTCAAATCATAGTAAAAACCAGTCCCCGATGTAACTCATCTCGTTGACAATTTAAAGGGTACCCAGTTAATTACAAAAGGGCGTACACAAGCTCTTCATTTCCTCTTAAACTCGGCCATTGAGAGGTATTCCGTCAGCACACTTTATTATTTCTGCCTAGTAAATTAAAACCTTTGACCCGCGCCCACCCACCCCGCTCCCCGCACTTTCAGACTACTCGCAAAGACCACAGACTAAAATATTTACACTCTGCCAGTAATTAATACTCTGTGGTGTAATATGAAATGGCAGACTAATTAGAGTTGAATTTATGATCGTGAATTCATTTTTTATTCTAGTTGTGAAGGATAGTTTTCTAGTTATTTCTTTAATTTTGTTGCTCATTAATCTTTTTGTATTATAACGAGAACCAGTAGGCACTTTTAATTAGCAATGCTCGCGATAAGTGCTTTATTCTGCTTCTAGAAAATCGTACAGATAGAATGAGGCAGACGGTATATTAATATAGTATCTAATTATTATCACTTCACTCAAACAATAAAGTTAAATGTAACCAAAAAAGTATAGCTTACTTTAGGTTTGAAATTATGATTATTTTTCGTTTAGTATGTACTTTTACTAGCTATTGCTTGCAGTATCGCTCTCGTGAAATTCAGAACCTAGGTAATGATTGTACTACCGAAACACTAAACAGCTCAACTAGTAATACAAGCGTCCCTGACCGTATGTTAAACATAGCTTGAGCAAAACTCCGCGTAAGTCCAACACAAAGTGACGCCACTCGAGGCTCCCGGCTATACCGGAGTTTAGCGGTGCATTACGATGTTCTGCGACTTGCGACAGCCTCTGACGACTAGGTACCTTACAAACGTACTACTTGTATATAACTAACTAGTTTTATATACATATATGTCACCGTCAAATTGTAAATACCGTTGAGTTATAATCTATCTCGCGAGATCGTAAACTGTCGAAAGATTGTGAACCTCAACGTACTGCTTACAATTTAACGTATTATTATTCGGTGAATTGTTATCCATCGAAATGAAACCGTCAAATTACAATCTTAAAATTGTCAACTGTCCAAAGGCTGTCGTCAGATCAAGAACCACCCTCGAGTCTATACCGCGTCGTGTTAAACCAATTAAATCGCATAAAACTAATATTGTATCAAAATGCCATCTGTCTTCATCAAGCCATCATCATTTTTGTTTAATTTGAAATGATTGACTTAATGATCAGCCAGAAATCCTATTAATAATGTAATCACCTGTTTACAATACAAAAACAGACAACAACCGCGCGTCCATTAATTATAAGCTCTGTCCACATTTATGTACACTGCGGTGTTCAAACATTGAGCGATCCGCCTGATAAATGAACAAATCAGCTGATATTGATAGGCACGTACGAGATGAACCGACAAGCTAAGACTAAATACAATTACAAGTACGAAACAAGACAAACAACAATCAGTAATGAATGCAATCAGAACACCTTGTTACATGGGCTCCACAGCCCCACTTAGCACAACTTGCATCTCACCGCAAATCGTATCAAATTGTATCAATTGACCGGCCCTCGCGCCGCCCGCTTTCTTGGCAATTAAAGTTGCGCGGAGACAGAACGCAGAGGGGGCGGGGTAGCGGGCCGGGGGGCGTCCGACTCGCCGCAAACTTGCGCTGAACTTGGCCGGAGTTACCCGAAAGTTGTCCAGCTTTATCCGCCGTTACCCCGTACGAACTTACCCGCCTAACTATCCGATCGACTCTCACAAAAGCTTTACGAGTAATTTGTTTAACAAAAGTCGGACGCTTAGATTTACGACTTGCTAGGCTTTAAGGAAAACAGTTATAAGGAGTTAAAGTTAGTTTGCAAATGATACTACAGTTCGGGATTAACCTTTGCTCTGTTTAACTTATTCATCATCATTTACCTACCGCAACAGCGTTGTACTTCTAAATGCTCAAATAATTATTTGCTAGAATGAAAAGTAAAATAAAAACGATGAATAAATAACGATCATGAACAGTATCACACTCCCCAGATAATTATTACTTCTACCGCCCGGATATAGACCGGGTTAAGGGATTAAAAAGATTCTCTTCCTTTATCCGTTTAAAATAAACAAAAGACGAATTTCCCTAACAACCGGTTTTTAAAAGTTGAGTATTCGGTGAGCGCTCCATCAATTAGTGAGGAGACATAAAACAGGGATTCCGGAACATTCCGCGGGAGATTCTTGTTGCTGATTTATTCTGTAATCCGTTTTATCGATAATGCTTTTTGTGCAGTTTGTAAGATTGGAAGTTTCTTCACTTCTGTTAGATGAAAGAGAGTGATTTGTATTGAGTACGGAATTACAGACGCTATTTATTGAATTGGGAGCTGTTAGTTATGCCTATTAGATTAAGAAATGTATGGTTAATATGTCAAACATTATTTAAATAGACTTTAAAATTAATTGAATTAGCTGAAGTACGCTATCATCATATATCACCTCTCAGCCATTTTATTGGCCTTTTCCATTACCAATTTAACGTGAACTAAAGTGCTCACCAAGATTCATTACCAGAAAACGTATTTGATATTTAATGCAAAAATACATTCACTTAAATAGAGTGATGTTAAAAGTAGTCTCTTGAAAAATAAGAGGAAACTGTAAAATTGAAGTTGTCGGAAGTGTGGCAACACTGGCAACTTGTTACTTGTTAGGCGCATGAATATTCTGAAACTAATACACGAAGACAACGACGTCCTTCTGAAACGCTTCCGATGTTCATCTTCTGTATTTGCATTTTAAAAATATTTCTACTCGAGAAAGTTCTGGAAAGTTCGGCGATGTAACTAGATGGATGCTTATGGATGCATTTGATGTTCGTTGGTACAATCTTCGGGCTTGCATTATTCATTAAAGTTGATGCAGGTACATACGATTAAACTGAAAGAAAGTGGCAGATATTTTTCAATGTATTTTCTTGAGAAGGGTTTGAATTGGATTAGTAATTCTAGTATTTTATAATGGGTTCGACAACGCAAAGGATATTTGGATAGATATGTTTCATTATTAAATGAAACCAAGTGAAACATTGATATAATTACGTTTGATTTGGTCAGAAAAGAAGACCAGCCGCGCGCATATAAACAGATGTTTCATACATCTGGATGTGGACGAGGTGAAAGGAGTACCTACAATAAAATTTTCAAGGTCATTGGACTATTTACTAAACCACTATCTATGTTATTATATCGTACTAGCTTCCGCCCGCGACTCCGTCCGCGCGGATGTTGGTCTTCGCGTGGATGGTTCATTTCTCCATTTTGAGTAACTCTGACAATGACATCTTATAAATATCCATTGGACCCAAATACGGCTAAGCCTATAATAATTAAGGAGATCTATTGAGCTACTGCTGTTGAGCTCGCGTTCTAATAATAATAATATAATAATAATAATAAATCAGATTAATAATAAGAAAAATAAGATTTTTAAGGGATGTTAGTCACCGTTGCCGGCACGAAGAGAAGTTCGGTTTCTTGACAAAGATTTTATTTATTGTCCACAACGTACAAATTATTTATATGAATAGGGCAAGTCCCGACCACCTTTTCCCAGGGAGGACGAAGGCAGGGGTTTTTGGTCCTCTATACCAAAAATAACAGAATTGAATTACTGTTTAACTTTATGATAAAACTTAGTAGCCGAGTCTTGTGTAGCTAATCCAATTAGGACGTAGCCCGCAAGTACACTGCTAGTTAGGTCACACAGAAAAATAATAAAGTTGCGGTAGGTAGTCATTAACTCTCGGAGAATCTTAACACCGCGATTCAGAAATGCGCGTCATAGGCACAACGCCATCTAGTGGTGAGTGGTGGAACCTTTTTAGAAATCAATGGAGGCAGGCGTGGCGTAATGTTCTACTTTGATAATAGGTGTCGCCAGTGGTTCCATAATAAGGTTTGATACAGATTTTTTTTTTCTACGTATTTTTCCAGGATAAAAAGTATCCTATTTTATGCCCAGGATAATAAGGTATAATTATACCAAGTTTCATCGAAATCGAACCGTTAGTTTTCACGTGATGCCTCCACATACAGACAGACAGACAGACAAAATTTTTTTTAATCACATATTTGGGTTTGGTATCGATCCAGCAAAACCCCCCGCTATTTATTTTTTCAATATTTTCAATGTACAGAATTGACCCTTCTACAGATGTATTATATGTATAGATTCCGCAGAAGAGATGGCAATAATAATAATAATAGCTCTTCACACCATCTTCCTTTTGATAAACTTAAGTAAAAACACTGTTGTGAATGAAATGAATGGGTTGTTTCCCAACTTCTAAATAACCAAAAACAATAACGTGAAACATTTCCCGTTCATAATGAAAGTTCAGCTTAAGGCCAGGTTACTTTAAAGACCTTAATTACGGCGACTAACAACGGAGGGTAGACAAAAGAGCTGCCTCACTGAGTTATGAAATGATGCTCGCTAATTAATACAATGTACTGTGCTAGTTATCAAGAAGCAGTCTCTTATTGTTGAATCACTGATGTTTTAGGGATAAAATTTGGTTAAAATCGTCTATAAATAAAACATTATTTTTATAAAACTTAATGATTGTTCGTAGCTGACTACTCCGAGAAGAAACAGACCGAACAAACTCAGATGTGCACAGTCTCTTTTAAAATCCAATCATTATTGGTCAAGTTATACTTAACTTTAAGGCGTTTGTGGTGCGCGTACCAACGTGCTATCTGCACCATGTGATGGAGGAAAGTTTTTGGCCACAAGATGTGGTATTTCGCCGTTTTCGCGGACAAGTGCCACCAGAACGCACAAAGACTTAGTGCAAATTAGTGATACTAACATAGTTTTAATTTATATTTACTAACACAACTGTAATAAAACATTACGTATACTTAGGTTAAGGTATTTATCTATGGGTCTTTGTTACCTGAAAATAAATGGTTTATTATTATTATTACTATACGCGGACCCCGCAGTTTCTGAAATGTTCTTTTAAAAAAAGAACCATACATTTGTGTGAGTGGCCGTCTCCAATCAGTCTAAGCATTTGTCACTTATCGTATAGCTCGATTCATAACTCATGGATCTCAACAATTCAACAAAATTACTAAAGAAAAGTTTAAAACATTTGGATAGGCCAGATAAAGTACTCAAACTGTCAATCAATTATTAATATTATTTAAAAAAACATGACAAGCCTTGGTCCTAACATTTAAAATATTCATACAACGAAACAAAATCAAGCAATAATTAAGAAGTAAAAAAATAAATAAAGAAGTAATAAATATTCATGTCACACATAAAAAATTAAATGACCTGTCGAGTAAATGTTTATAGTGCAGGAAATGAAAAATAATAAACAAAGGAAAATAATGAGGAAATGGTTAATATTTTCGACATTCATTGAGTAAATAAAATTGGAGTAGCTTAATTCCTTTCTATCCTCTAGATAGTGATTGACATGATAACAGACTTTCTTTCATAAATTCCGTTTTAAACGATTTGAATTTATTTGTGCTTAGTGTTTGAATATTGCCAGGAAGTTTATCATGAAAACGCATACCTTACCCCCTATTTTTTGAGCCTGGAACAACAAACCTGTTTTTATATCGTCGATAATATAACCTGACATCATTTTGTTTCAAATCATTTTTATCACAATAATTTTTGAATATGATTCTGAACCCAAAACTCAGTGAGCTATTAAGTCATAAAGCAATATAATCAGCTGCACAAACATGCACATCCACTGCACGATGTGCAGCGAATTCGTCCTCACTAGTTGCTCGCCGTTTGTAGCTGATTCTCATTTTTCTGTAACGGGTACGGTTCAGTGAGAATAGTGTGAGTTATAAACGGAAGCGATTTAGTAATGTTTGAAAATTGATGACACTTAGAAATAGTCAACATATTACATTCGATACATATTGTAACATTGTTATTTTTTTTTGGGATGACTTTGTAATCCATTCACTATACGGGTGCAGCAATGATTGATGGACACCACATTATTTTCGATATCTTATTTCTGTTACATAAGACCAAATTACCTATACTGAAATAAATATATCAATTTTATATTGTGTGTTAAGGGGCCATGCCGTGCTAACCTGTAATAAATTGTTACACTATCCTTAGGTACTAACTGTAGACATAACTTTAAAAATTTGAAGTGTAAACAATTAGTTGGCCAATAAAGAAAAATTAAAGGGATACTTATAGGAACGCACCTGACTCGGTTCGAACCCACAACCGGCCACTACCACTCTTTCTTTCTATTGAACCATTTGAGTAATATTTATAAACACTTTTGTGAAATACGATAAGTTATTGCAACAAGGCGAAAAAACAAGTTGCCCAGACTCCTTTCAAGTTTTAACGCACTATAATGACGTAGCAGTATAAATATTCAAAGGTTATCATCCTATAAGAACCTCACATACCAAACCCTCTACATTTCTGTTCTACAACAAAATAATATTACCAGCACCGATAGGAAACTTAGCTCATAATCCGCTGTTCCTATCGCACGCCCCTTATCGCGTAACATTAAAGTTTTTATTATAAACAAGACAGGCGGAGCGTGGAGCGTTGTGTAGTTCAGAACTGCAATTAATGCCGGCCGCTGTCCCTTGCGAATGTTTGCTGCTGGGAAACAGATCAACGTGGGAACAGTGTGGAATAAAAGTTGTGGGATTGTTGCGCAATTATTGGCTAAGCAATTGACATTTTAGCTTTTTACAGCGCTTGGTATTTTAGAAATTACTATCACTTGTAAGACGATAAATATAATCTCTTCATTTCCAAGCTCTGAAAGCAAGAAATGTGGTGGTTTACTTTTATGTTTTAACTAGCTCATAGTATGTGTGATGAGAGATAAGTAGTATCAATAATAATTGTAATAAGTTGATGTAAGAATAATAAACTTTTATTTGTAAATGAATAGGTATTTACACACATAAGAGATAAATATTTTTTTCTAAAATAGATTTTAGTAGTTTAAACCACTCATTATGCAAAATGTGGTGGAGACCGCAAATAGGCAAACGTAGTGTAGGACGGACGCCCTGCGGCAAGATGGGTCGATGATTTGAAGAATGTGGCTGGCAGCGGATGGATGCGGGCTGCCCAGGACCGGGATGGTTGGCGCTCTTTGGGGGAGGCCTACGTTCAGCAGTGGACGGCAATATGCTGATAATATAATATAATATTATGCAAAAAATATATATATATTGTACCTGCAATTCATAGTTATGTTTATAATATACAATAAATACCTATGGTTAACAGATAAGAAATTCACAATACATCAAGTACTGCGCAGTACACGGCATTCGTGATTACAATCACTCTCCAGTCACAGTCAGTGACAGCGTCATGTGAAATGCATTTCATCTCATTACTAATTAAGATTTCATCAGTCGAGAAACATTTCATTTAATTTAATTACTTTTAACAACTGCTCCTACGGCGAATCGTAAGATGATTAATTTAATTAGCATCAATTCGCCTTTTGTTACAAAGTAAGTTAATTGAATCGAATGTTTACTGAAGATGTTATGTGTAATTAAACGGCATTTGTTTTCCTGAGGGTCCACGTTTTATGGACAGGAATGAGTCGAACAAATTAGTGTTGTGATAAGACTTTGTATTTATTTGAACAATGTATATCCCTGTGTACTTGGAAAACAGAACAATGCAATGTTTGTTTGCCATAAAATTACTTAACAAAGTAAATGATAAGGAGCACTCAATATTTAATTGTATGATGCAGTTTTAATATTGGAACTTTTTAGAAACACTGTGAATCTAAACCGAAATTTATGTAGTAGCTGTAAATCTTGTAGCATAATTTTATTATGCGTAGCACTTTATCGTAGCGCTTCTACGCCAGGCGTAGCACATTTACGACTCGCGTAGCAACGAAGTTTCTAGCGTAGCATTAACAGGAGTCGCATCGTAGATGAATGAGTGTTATTTTATTAACTCTTCTTAGATGTTTATAGAAGAAGAAGCCTACTTGTCGCAATCAATGCGGTACTGGACTGACAGGACCAAATATGCTGCTACGTCCAGCGATACCCACGACGTTGCTGTATGTGTCCCGACTACATCACTCCACGAAGGTTGAGGAGATCGTGCAGTATGTGAAAGTGAAGACCAACTGGACCTTGACGGCTTTATTATAAAACGTGGTTTAACTGAGACCAAGCTTTAAATCAAAAAAGAATTTTTGAATTTCGAACTTTATTTCTACTGTCGTAAAGTTATTAATACAAAAACCGAGTTTAGATCCCGGTCTAAGTTGTCAATGTGCATTTTAGAATTTTATAGCAGTTGGAATAAAGTTCGAAATTCAAAAATTGATTTTTGATTTAAAGCTTGGTCTAAGTTAAACCACGTTTTGTAAAAAAGCCGTGAGAGTCGTGAAGTTGGAGCCGCGTAATATTACCAGCTTCAACTCATTTGTGGTGCGGGTCCCAACACAGAATCTCGACTCGTACCTCAAGGAAGAGTTTTGGCCGAAGGGTGTAGTGTACCGACGTTTTCGCGGCAGGCTACGCGACACCGCGCAGTGTAACACGAATCCGTCACTTCGTGTGCCTTAGCTTTAAGTTATTGTCATGTTTTTATAATTATGTATTAGTTTATTTTAATTTTAATTTTTGTATTTTATTTTATATGGGCCACTGATGCCTGATATAAATGGAATAATAACAATAGTTAAAATAACTTCGTAAAAAGTCGCTTAAAGACTAGAGGGAAAAAATATGAAGAAAAGGAACTTACAAAGCAATTTAGAAGAAGCCTCTGTCCAGTAGAGGAATTTGGAAGGGTAAGCTGATTTAGGGATCCTAAAAATTTCATTATTGCTTTGTATATTCCCAACATAGGTAACTTTACTACTAAAATCTTGAAACCACATTGTATATAAGTAAACTAAACTAAACTACAACAAGATATAATCATATACACAGTGTTTCCCACTTTAATATGTCCGTTTCGCAACGCGGCGGCGGCGGGGCAGCGGCGGGGCGGCGGCGGGGCAGCGGCGGCGCGGCGCAGTCGACTCAAGAATGCGCGCCGAGTGGTCCGCGAGGTGCGTTTATTGCATTTTTGAGTGCACCCCCTCCTCCCGTCACCCCTCCCCGCAACCCCTGGACCTCGTACTGCTACCAAGTTTCGGAATAAAAGAGGTTAACATGTAAGTGGGTAGGTTCTGTTCTTGCTAGTTGAATTTGTGTTAATGCTAACTGGTCGATTTTGTTTGACTGAAAAAATGTAATTAATCCTTATTCTTAATAACGTTGTGTTAAATAATTTAATAATCTTAATATTAAAAACTAAATATAAACAAAACATAAAATAAAGTTAATTAAATAAATATTAAAACAGAAAACACTGGCGTAATTTTTTGCATTGAGAATTGGTTGGAAAAGTATTAGTATTATAGTTATGACTGCTCTTAATTAGAGTGTTGTGTAATAAAAATGCTAATGACAATGAATGACATCTATATAGATAGACCGAGTGTGCAGAATGTGTGGATGGAAGACTGCAATTTGCAAAAAAGCAGGATGCACAGAATTGGGTGACAGTGGGCTGTCACTGATAAAAATAATAGTGGGACACTGTTGAGAGTGCCTCTCTGCCACCCCACGGATGTACTCATATATCCTGCGAGCAACAAAGCAAGTTATCTAATCACTTTAAAGCGGCACTCGTGACCACAGAGCTTTACATGATATGGAAGGAAGTCGTGTTTGTGACTCAAAGGCTAAACTCAAACATGTCACTTTACAACACAGCCGTGGCTAAAAAAATAATGGTGGCAATAGTTCAGTTCCCGAATAGGTACATTTTACTACACACTACCAATTTACATAATATAACATACACCATGCCTGTAATCCACCTAAGGTTACGCAGCGGTGGTCCATACAATACTAATTCTAAATTGAATAGATCTCCGAGCTGCTGCTGATAAATTCTTGGTGGAAAAACCGAAACCCAAGACATCCTGCTCAACTATGACTCGTTGACCACTGATGAACGAAATAGTGTATCCTAAGATTTTAAAGTAAGTGGTGTGTCTACTCATCTGTAACTGGCAGCAGCAGTCCAAGCGAGCAGTTCTCATCAGTTACATGCTCCCTGCTCGGAGGTCTCCGAAGTGATCACTCTCTTTGTTAATCACTTTCTCAACAAGCGCTTAAGTGCTCTTCAGGAGACTCTTATCGCCTAATGCCTTGTTACATTTTAATCCCATGTTCAAACTTTTGATATTCCTTAGATAAACCTCAACCATATGAGACAGTAGACTCGTTGCCAAAATGTCGTTTCTATTTATAAAGCAGCGAAAACTTTGTCTACTTAAATATCTCTTCTTAGCCGAATGAATATTATAATCATGAAAGTTCCCAATAACACTGTAACGACTTGTGTCACTGCGTGGGCCCCATCTTTTACATATTATTATCTCCGACCCAAAACTCCTTCCCATATTTTCAATTCGCCGACCATCCACAAATCACATTATACATGTACTTTCATTCCAAAACGAATTCCGTGAAAATATTTTTGAAAGCGCCGACAATATTTTATTATCTGACACTCGAAACGTAACCATTAAAATTGTCGATGAAAAAAATATTCCGTTTCGTAAGAACTGGGTGGACCCACCCTCGGAGGAAGGAAACCAGTTATCGAGAGCAAAAAGTTGATAATAAAATACGACCGGCTGGCTGAACGAGAAATGATGAATTGTTGAAATTCCAGGAGCGTGTAACAATTCCATAAGTCAATTTGGTCGATACGTACCTAAGGGAAATTATCGGGATGCTGATAGTCGCCGCGGGGAGCGTCGGCTACGTAGGATCACGACAGAATTAATATTTAAAACGTCTCCGATATAATGTATAGCGGGCCTTGGAGGATTGTTTTGTGATTAACGTTAAACATGTGTAATTTATACAATATATTAGACTACAATTCCTAAGAAATAAGTATGAGATAAACATTATACAATCAAAGGACTAGAAATTGAAAGCAAATAATGACAAAGAAATCTCGTAGACAGACAATACAATAAAGATACGATACAGTTCTATTGTTTGTACAGAATTTTCTTTACGTAGGAGCAGTAAATAAAATTTTATTTGGATATACTAAGGCCCTAGCACAACTTTTCACGTTTTTGTGACGTAAAGAAAATGGGAACTTTGATGTTAATTTGATGGAAAAAGATACCCGGTTCGTACACTAGAGGCGTTTCATTTTCCATGCGATAAACGCTGTAAATACTTCAAGGACTGTTGTATGTAAAAATTCAGCAATCTTGTGCTGAGGGTCAGGCTATGAAGATTAATTTTATTGTTAACCATCTAGATTGACAGCTGTCGTATTTGATGTGAAATTAATCAGATCTCATTGTCGATAATCCCGCTTTTCCCCCGATGACTGGACACAACATAAAGATGCGCGCTAGCTCGCACTGAAACGTCTCAAACTTTTTTAATTTCACGCAAAAAAATCATCCCTCAGGAATTAGGGATGAATGGGGATATTCCTCGTTAAAATTAACAATAAAATATTGGCGTTTGACTAGTGGTTTCTCACTAAAATGAATTTTAACTTAGCTTATTAAAAGCTTAATAAGAATTTATTTTGGTTTTGCTAATTATAATATTGATTGAATGTATTGTTAATAGGAGGTTAAATACGCTGAAAAATAATTGACAACGGGTCGCACAGCTTCTAAGGTACAGGCATACTTAACTGTCAAACACGATATAACACTCGGCAATATAATAATCACTTAAAGCTAATGAATTTCATTTCGATTACATGATAATGAAAGGACATGCCTAATTAATAGGTTAATTAAGCAATTTGACACTTAATAATTAAATGCAGGTAGAGAATGCATTGATTAATGCATATTATTATAAATACGCATTCTATAACAATGGGCTTGCACGTGACTGATGCCCTTCTGCCTAATCCTTTGACATTACAGGCGTGATGTTCTTATATTACATCTTAAACGGTCATGCCATATACAAATTATGCTAATTGCCAAATATATTTTTTTCTAGATGATTAGGCCACATAAGTAATATTTTAGATTAATTGATAACACTTGAAATTGCACACGCAACAACCTACTTTTTGTATCGTATTTATAATGATGCTCAATACAATTTTAGTTAATTGACAATTAATTACCTACTACGAACACCGCGGATTAGCATCCAACTCAAACTTAGTTGTGATCGGTACATATAATAAACTTTAGTGCTACAAAATCTGTGCGTGTTTACGTCAACTCATCTCGACCGTAACTCCAACTTAAAACTTCTTAATAATACTGCAAGTGTAAGGTGCCTACTACTACGGGATCTTACAATTATAAATATAAAAATAATCAATACATTGCTCTAACTTAGATTTGTGCAAATCAAATCAAATCGTTTATTTCAACTAGGCCAATTACAGGCAATTTTGAATTGTCGAAAGACATAAAATAAAACTACTCGTAGTACAAAAATAGTTATGGTGCTACAGTCCCAGTCACAAGACATAAAAACTGTGAAAGTATCGTAGGTGCTCATTCCAAAGCGTAGATCTCTATGTCTATGTCTATGATCACTCTTTTTCAATCGCCAAAATTATTACAGAACTTTTGTTACATCATTCATCATCAGATGGTACATTATGTGAGAACGATGTGGCAAGTTAATAGTGTCCATAGTAAAATAAAAAGACAATTCAAAAATAAAGTTATTAATAATTAAAATATACCGTGGCAGCTAAGAGATGACCAGTCCCAACTGACAGCGCCCGTTCACGAATATGACACATATATCAATCCTCGTGCAATCGTGTAATCTACACGCGGGAGCGTGTCAGCCAAGTTCTGGCGAGCAGCACCGTGTGTAATATTACACGAACCATGTTAATTAAACGGACCATTTAACCTAAAAGTTCATAACTGAAAGCTAAACATTAAATTTTGAAAATTTGAATTTCGCCTACCTCTACACAATCACCATAAAAAACGTAATTTAAAGTAATCGGAAGTAATTAACATACATTATAATTATAATGTATTTAAGTAATTATCAATAATAATGTGGTGCTGCTCCACAAACGATGAGGCACTTACTCGTATTATCGTGCCCTGCATGCCCTGCCAACTGTTGGTTACAGGAGCTGATGGACGTCTCGGAGAGCGCTAAACTCGTGGCCCAATTGTGGTCAGAGTCAATTTAGATTGTCATCGACACGATAAGAAGAAGATTATCAATAAATACCAAATTGGTGAAGATTTACTAATAATAAATCATAACACAATTAATAGTAACTTTATTCCATAATTACAATTCAAGCCAAAGAATATAATAATTAAAAACAAAACATTTAAAAAATCACAAAAAAAAACAGTTTATCAAGGTAGATAATTATCATTTCATCATGCTATAAAACCGTGTGTGGCTAATTAAGTCATTTAACAACAAATACATTAATTTTATTTTAACTTTCTTATTTTTTTTTATTTAACCTATTCTATCCTACTACTGGACATCAAATCAAAGCCAACAGATGTCTAGCCGGTTGTTCATTACAGGAACTGACAGACTCGTCTCATCATCTGCCTAGCCTTTTCCCAAATATGTTGGGGTAATTTTTTTTTAATTTCTTGTCAAAATAAATTGTGTCTTCGAATCGATTCCTTTTACTTCTTTAGCAAAAGAAATCAAATCCCTTGTTTACTAAGTACCTACGTTTTGTTAACCGATAGCTTGTCCTGTTGCTATGGCCACCATCTTATGATCAAAAAGCAAGAGTCCGCTAAGAAAACAAGTTTTCATTATTATTGAACAAATGAAAACAAGATTCGTTTGGGATAACATTGCGATTTCTTTTGTCATTCATCAGTCACAAAAGTTGTTTGAGGTAAAGCGACTCTTATTCAGGTTGGACCACGGCTGGGTGGCCAATCATAACAATTTAGGCTGATGCTGTCGTTTCTAGGTTTTTGACAGTTGTTTTGGTAGTAAGAATCAAGTCTGGTGGCTCGAAGTCTAAACTAACCAGTTCATAAATAAGCTCTAGACAATGATGTAGACTTGTAGAAAACATTTTGTTCCAAAATAATTGTTAAAGAATGAACAGCTTGTCCTACTCAGAAAATTGATACAAAACTAAATGAGTAAACTAAAAAACTGTAGAGGTAAATAAACTAAATATTATTAAAAATATAATTTCCAAAAGATTAGGCAGAGGTTTACTTAACAATTTAAACATTTCACCTATAATAAAGTTAATGTGAGTCACATAGGTGGGAGCTGAAAATCCGTGGTTTGATAAATTCCTGACACAAAAACAATAACACAAGTCCAACCTAGGAATGAAAAAGGCTTCGAACTTACGACCCCAATGCCTAAAGCCCTATAATGATGGCAAAAGTGTTTTTTGACAATTCGAAAGTGCCTGTAATGGCCAACTTGAAATAAATGCTTTGATTTGAATTGTTTCATGTTTAAAATGTATAGTTCGGTTAAAGATTAACGGGAGCCTGGTAACAGAGGTTCCTTAAAACAATGATTAAATTATTTGAAGGCCACAAGATGTTTACTTCCCTTTCCCTCGGGAATGTAGGTTTACTCGCTTTTGCAAAACAATTCCATTTATTCGAAGGTCTTAATTGAAAATTCACTTTCTTGGCCATTTCGGTACACGTGTTCACAATGTCACAGATATTTTAGTATTTAAATGCCTTGAATAATGTATCGCGACTCTTACTTAGTTATTAAGGGCTAGGGTTAGGGTCTGAAAGATCTTGTTTTTGTCTTTTTTCGGTTAAAGCACCGTATTTTTTCTTCTTTTGTTATTCACCCACAATTTTATAGATGTTTGTGTTGTGTGTTATAAACAACAGGCGTATGTATTATTATACAAAATAATCAATGATGAATCAGGTTCTTTATCTTTACTCTTTAGTAATATTTTCTTTTGATTTCAGGACAAGATAAAATAATATTTATCTTCTATAAACAAGACAAAGTTTTTACATTTACTTGAATAACATGGATGTTAATATCCACCCTAACAACTCTTGACAAAAATAACATAACAAAAAACGCGATCAAAATACAAAATACTCGTCCGAAACCGTTTCAATTTTAGTATCCGTAAATATACAATTCAAATGAGCGTACGGCATTCGGGAAACGAATTGGCGCTCTGTCCGACACGACAATTATAAACGTCAACATTCGCAAGTCACCGGACGACTCCGCAATCACTCGTGCGGCACCAGCCGATTGTATTAAACGTACGCCCAATCTTTATTGATGGGGCACAACTGAATTTTACAATTTGGGAATATAAAAACGTAGGTTTTTTTAACAAGGCGTTTGTTTTTAGGGTTCCGTGTGTAGAGATAGATATACAATTAAGTCTTCACTTGATAGTTTTTAAAAATATTTTGAGAGTATTATACACCGTGTTCCGGACGATATACATAAACTTCGACCAGATGTTCAAACCACGGAAGTAAGCATTTTTCATTATGGACACATTAATAAATTCTTATTTTTTATTTTTTGTTAATTTTCATACAAACTAAATACCTAGACGTAAATAACCCGATATGCATGCCTCTTTATCCGAATTGGCAACGTCGTATTTTCATTCATAACATTTGGCGGGCTGAAACAAATGAAATGCAAATAGTATTTGATAGATTTCAAATTAAGATACTTTCTCACTGCATAGCTCAATTAAATTTCATTAAATGAAATTACAAATATCTTTGTAACGAAGCCTTTTTAAGTACTACTTCCTTTGTTGGATTTGATTTGTAAAAGCCATAGAAGTATTTGCTAAAGTTTATGGATAACGTGAAGAACACGGTGTATATGCAATTCTTATGAATTCACATGAGTTAAAAGACGTTAACTATAATAATCAAGTCCAAAATGTTTCACAGAAACCTACACAGACTTATAGAAAACGTCTAAAGATGTTGTTAAACGTCTGAAGAAGGAGCTCGGTTTGGATAATTCACTTCTTCCATAAAAAGAACTTGCTAGAAATTCCATCAAATGATTTCAATTAAAATATTATCTAATAACTATTCTGTTTTGTTTTTAAGTTTGCTGGTAATTGGACGCTCCAAATGAAAAGTATTTCATGAATTCAACGAAAAGGTATTAATCATGAAATTTTTACGAACACGCAAACATTTTTTAATTAATTCCAACAATCAGTCATTGTAATTACGTTTTTGTTAATTCTGCCTTTCAGCCCAATCAATTAACAACTAAACACGACATTCGTAACAAAATAACAAATAATTGAAACAAAATGTAATCCAATTGTTTCAGAGGGACGTTTAAAAACCCAATTGAATTTGACGGCAGTATAATATAAAAGGATCCAGTAGGTAGTTGATCCAAGGTCATCGGATAACAAGTGGTCAGTCCTACATTATTCATCAATAGAAAAAGGGCTCAATTAAATCGAGACTCGTTTTACTGGTCTATTGTAAATAAATGTTCAAACTAAAGTGAAAACAGTTTCATAGTCCCATTGAGAATATAAGAACCCTTTTACACTGCTCATAAATCTTCCCCTTATCAGTACATCATTGTGGCTTCAAACGTTTTACGATTCTATGTGTGGAGCTGTGTAGGCGCGTAGCATTGGGCGTAGGTGCGAAGTCTTTTGCGTAGGCGCACCGCTTCGCGTAGGTTACGGCTGTAATGACAGTTAAATTCACGCACGCTTCAAATGTCGCGTCGTGTGAAGTCAGGTTTACGACTGTCTTAATAATCTTGGTTAAGATGAATAATTATTAAAGTGTCGCTTTGAACAGAAGTAAGATTATCACAACCCTTTAAAATAAATGTGTACCATTTAGTTTTTAATAAAGTATTCTCAGTTCAAAACAATATATTGGTGGCAAGAACGAGCACAAAACTGAAAGAAAAAGTAATAAGTTCTTTTTTCAAAACTTAACCCTCATACAATCTGTCTCCCCGCCTCGTGGCTTGCGCCTCTGTCACGTGCCGAGTCGTGCCCGATTCGTGCCCGAATCGCAGCAAAGCCGAGACAATATTTACCACACCTATCGCATTAGTATATTTCACGAGCAGTAGAGCTGCAAGAAAAATAGTGCTATGGTAGTAAGAATATGACTGATTGTCCAATTCACGTAAGTTCAAGCCAGTTTTCCCCGATAGACCTAAGTGCATTTTGTCGAATTTCATAAAGTCGTAGAGTATGAGGTCCAGGGGTTACGATAAGATAAAAAAGGTCCTTCCATAAGTCTGTAACCTAAAACTGACTGATGACTTTCATCTTTAGGCCTCCCCGTTTTTTACTCTTTTCGCAATTCAAATATTTGTTTTTTTTTTCAGGTAAAAAAAATCCTTTCAATATTCTTATTGGAATTTTGTAATTGACTTTTAGATTTAATTGTATTTTTATATTGCTAAATCGATACATATTATGTACATGTGACAAATTAATATTCCTTTTTTCTTATTTTTTTTCTTAATAAAAGTACCGCAAGATTTCACAACTATTCCTTTAGACTTCCCATTACCATGGTTACGTATCGTCTGGTATACCTACCTACTCTTGTACATCACGACACACATTCAACACATTCATTGGTTCTCCATCGTCCACGTCACTTCACACATTACTCGGGCGGCGGCGCTACATATAAAAAGCGATTTACTGCCGATCCACTGCTCCGATTGTGAAGCAGCGACAGGCCTGTATATTGTGACATACAGATTGGCGATACAATGTGTAGTACCTACCTGCGAAAGCCATAACTTATTTTTCACATTTGTTGCCTGTTTAATGGTTGTATTATCAGTCTTGTCATCAACTATTATCATCAGCCTCTGATAGGCCAGTTCTGTTCACGGTTTTTTTTTTTCGTAAGGCATTTCACTCGATTCTTAGCATGTTTCATGCCGCCGAGAATCGAATCTGCCTTTATCTTGGCTCTTTCGTTTGTCGACTCACGGTGTCCACTCAACGACACGTATTTTCCAAAGGTCATCACTTCTTGGGCTAATTTGCACCACCACGCTGATTATAATAATATGTAATAGTTATTTATGAAACTAGTGCGGTAAGTTGGTTTTTACAAACGGGTAGACGAAGTTTGTAAATACCAATTTCTGCACGTGTGTCATACAATGTTTTTCAACACATTTGCGAGAAAACAGTACAATATGTAATTAAACAAACTTTATTTAACAGTGGAAAAGTCGCAACAATTTTTGAAGTTTCTAAAATAAAAATGGCGCCACATGCACGTGGTGAAAATTAGAACTACATCTTTCGTCTCATTTATTCTTTAGTATTAAAGTGAGACAACGTATTGAGCAAAAGCGCTTCCAAGGATGTTCGATCAGTCAGGTTGTTTATTCTTATAATGTGAAACTCTTTGGTCGAATTCTTGTTTTTTTTTTGGAAATTAAAAAAAGCCGTAAAGAAAACGCACGGTGCTATACGACGGGGTATGCCGTAAAATAGGTACTTAGGTGAGAGTACCTATTTTACCGCACGCTCCGTTGTATGGTGCGTAATTTTTAACTTTCGAACAATGTATACAGGCTTTTATACAGGCTTTGTAACTGCATTTTTCGAGCAAATGTGTTGAAAAAGTAATTCTCACATGTTTTAGCTCGTAGAGGCATAAGATATGAATTCTAATACTGACTCTGAACGCTAAATTGATATTTGCGTTAGTCAATAGTAAGTAATTATACAATTATATTCAACCAAATTATTAACGTTATACTAACTCTATGCGTCGAGCGAAATCATTTGAATTACAAAAGAAAGCAGCGATGCTTGCAGTAATGAAATAAAAGTACCTATATTCACACGGAGCAGTTCCTTCCTCCTTCCGTTCCATCGGCGCAACAAATACAAAGTACAAACCTTCACAAAGCCCCCATCTACCGCTCAATCTTGACACAACGTCCTCTATTTCAAAATCAATTTTAAAAGCAAAATATATCCAGTATTTCAAACAAACAATATCTTCTGAAATTGTTTTTGCCGCGAACAATATTTCTGAAGGCGATCGGAACACCAATCATGGCGCTATACAGCAATGGAGCTATTCTGAACGGACGGGCAAACAAGAAAATATAAGACATGGAATATGCATCGGGGAATGAGGTCACGCCTCAAGTGCAATGTTTTTAATGAAAAATAATGGGAACACTCGCTTGCTTTTCGCTTTCAAGTTTTATTTGACGGGCGTGCTGCCTTAGATTAGTTTTATGACCGGTATGAAAGTAGTGCTGTCTCGAGAAAATTACTATAGCCATTTTGTAGATGTGACAAACATTGTCATAATGTAACTAGGTTAATATGGTAGGCCTAATTAGCTAGACAGACAGCTCTAAAGTAACAGTGCAATGGCCGCTGAACTAATAATACAATAGCCGTGTTTTATTCAATTTTGTAGCTAATTGAAACCTCATTGAATTAATTTGGAAAAAAACAAAAAAAAGTTGAGTACCTTATAACATTTAAATGCATTTCCATTCAAAATAAACACAAGCTAATTATCATTACACGGGTGATTTCCACAACCGTTCCCCAACCTCTTCGAGTCTGCTCAGCAGTCGCGCCACACCGACCAAGAGACACCTTCCAATATTCTTAATAGTCACTGAAGCCTTTTCTTTTATCGTAATGCCGTTCCAAATAAAGAAGTTCCGCGTTATTGAAAATACAAATTTAATCAACCTAAGAAATAAAAAAACAACCTTATTCTTTCAGCAATAAAGCTGACTTCTACAAAGTGAGGAGCAATTGGATTGTAAAAGAAAATCAATCGGCTCTGGATGCGAGCTTTTTTAATCAAATGAACTAGAAATGGTTGTAAAGTCGACCATTACGTTAAACGAACCACCTTTGTCATATTTTCTTTTGTAATCGCTTTAGTAATTTGGGCGCGCAATTAAATCATCCCGCCATTTTTTCCCTTTTTGCGTTTTTTTAGTATTAATTGGTTTCTTATAAAGGAACGGATAATTATTGACGATTTTAATGATCAAAATGGTCCGGGAAATAACTGAGCTCTTTGTTTTAAATGCGATTTAAAATGAAAAGATTTTCGGGGTAAGAATTTGGGGTCATCGCAAATCTTTTTATGTTTAATTGCTTCCATAATTAGAAATCTGCAGGTTTAGGCTGTTTGAAGTAATAATAAAATTGAGTAACAATAAATGAAGAATCATAATTGTTTCTGAATTACGAATATTCTGAGATTACGACCAACGAACACACACATTCACAAACATTCTTAAAAACGGTTCGTAAAAAGGCTTAAAACTTCACCGATCGCCTCCCAAATTCACAAATAAAAATATATTGGCGGCGTGTCGAATTGGAGAGGTAATAACGTCCTAATAAAGCCATAGTCTACGATCAGGTGAATATTACGAAACATGAGTATATTTAGGAACCCACCATAGTGAACAACAGAAATCTTACTGTGTAAAACCCAGTAATTTTTTTGTTGTTCTTTGTCCTAGAAACCAGGCGTACCTAAGTGCAATGTTCCCAAACTAGGAAAATAGAGATCTGGTCGCGGGACTATCGGGTAACAGTGGCCCCGGAACGTAAAGGGCTATTGAAGAACACCGGATTTTAGTCAGTACAAGTCTGACAGTCCCTCCCGTCCGGCCCTGCGTGGGAAGACTCATTTGATGATTTTACCACGTAAAAAAATGAAATTAGAGATCTAGCGTTTTCTCGAACCTTCTGTAAACTTTGTCATCGCATACCATGGATGTTCAATAAGTGGAGCAAAGGGAGCGTATTTATCATAATATACGAGCTCGCGCGGTATTCGCATTGATGCTCTCCGCGACACAAGGAAATAAAACCTTACGGTAATTGTGGGATCACTTATTTATTGACTTGTTTCTGGATGGTGACATCTTCTCTTTCCTTTAATACCTATTGATATAAGGGTCCACAGTTGATCAAAGGTCTTCATGTTACCTAAGGTTTTCTGAAACATTTTACTATCTTTCGGTACAAATGAAGTGCTTATCCCTTAGTGCTTTAGCACTTGTGATATTTGCCATCATTCTTACTCAAACGTTAAAAGATCGTAGCAGGTGGCGCTCTATAGTTTCGAGGCTTCCGGCGACTGGGACCGCAATAAACTGACACCACAGTCCCAGTCACCGGATGCATTTAATTTTAATATTGTATTCCGTCGACTGGGACCGATCCATAAATTGAACCAGAACGGTACCGTCAGACGAAAAATGTCTATGGAAATTGTCTTGTTCAATACAAACCAGGAAAGTAATAGGCTAGCATAGGTTCAAAGTGGTCTGTATTAAAATTATTCTCGGCAGGAATAGGTTACCTGAAATTGTCTTATATCGACTCAGAAATATTTAAATAAATACCACTTTGAACTTATGATAGCCTAGTACTTTTGCTGGTTAGTCAATGAAAAAGGCAAATACATGCTTAGAATTATTTAAATAAAGACCTATCCTGAACTCATGCTAGCCTAGTACTTTCTTTTTGGACAATTGGGATTTTGTTCTCCTAAAAACTCCCCACTGGCGAAAAACGGGAAAAATATTCCCTTTAGTCACCAGTGAGACAATAAAAAGCTAACAAAAAGTACTAGGCTAGCATGAGTTCAAGACGGGTCTTTATTTAAATAATTCTAAGTAGAAAGTTTCCTGAAACTGTCTTTTTCATTGACTTACCAGCAAAAGTACTAGGCTAGCATAAGTTCAAAGTGGTATTTATTTTAATATTTCTGGGTCGATACAAGACAATTTCAGGTAAACTATTCTTGCCAAAAATTATTTTAATACATACCACTTTGAACCTATGCTAGCCTATTACTTTTCCTGGTTTTTCCTGGTTTATATTGAACAAGACAATTTCCATAGACTTTTTCGTCTGACTGTACCGTTCTGGCATGAACAATAGATTTTTTTATTCATTTATTAATCGGTCCCAGTCGACGGAATACAAATATTAAAATTAAATGCATCCGGCAACTGGGACCGCGGTGTCAGTTTACTGCGGTCCCAGTCGCCGGAAGCCTCTAGTTTCGGCCTACCCCCATGGGAAGAAGGCGTGAGTTTATGTTTGTCTTTCTCAGAAAAATGAATAATAATCATACTGTTCTAGTCTCATTATGATCCCTTGGGGTCAATTTTAGACGTTTTCTTAACTCCATTGTAAACCCATCAGACAATATTTTAGCAGCATCACTACTCCATCATCTAAATAGGTACGTAGTACTCAAATGTGCATACCAATAAAATATGATTTACTTAACAATTCAACAATAGACTGCGAGCACATTGGAGTAAAAGTGCCAGAGCTTTTCCACAAATAAAATCATTACTCGGTTTTCATCCGGAAATCAATCTATCGACCCAGAGAAATCCTAAATAATGAAGAACAAATAAAGACGGAAGCCTCCCAGAGGCAGTTCCCTTCTAAGGCCTAATTCCCCCCAGCCGCAACTAACGCCGCATTCCAAACAAGTAAGTCTTGACTTAAATCAAGATTAGAGCGAGCCTTAAAGCAAAAGTATCGACTTGCGCCCAAATGAGCCGTAATCGAGAATTAACTGATATAAATCGCCCTTAATCTAGATCTGATGCGAAGTAGTTTTAGACTTCGGGGGTCGTCAGATTGTTTGTACTGCGATGTTTGTGTTATTGTCGTTTTAAACAACAGCGATAATCGTACTGCTCCTTTAGGGGCGAAATTACTATGTTAATTTTCAACACAACAGCAGATGTTGATGGTGCGCAATGGAAGCTGCCAAATAAAGAAGGTTATTATCATCAGCCTCGTTTCAAGAAAGAGTTCAGCTTTCAGTCTCACCGAATGCAGCTGTATACGACTTCCACATCTACTTACTGAGTAATACGATACACGTTAGTTAGACTGGTAGTCAGACTATCTGGCTTCTGACTACTTTTTTTTGCGTGGTAAAATTATCAAATGAGTCCTACCGTCCAGGGTGGGACGGGAGGGACTGTCAGACTTGTACTGACTAAAATCCACGGTGATCCTTCAATAGCCCTTTACGTTTACCAGGGTCATGGTTACCAGGTGAGACAGTCCCGCGACCCCGGCAGCCAAAGCCTGCCTCTTAGGGGGCCCCGTTAGATTGCTGACGGCTTTGAGGAGCACGTGGAACACAACGCGCCGTCGAGCCGGGCATGGCCCATGGTCGGGCGACGAGTCACCCATAACTCACCGCCCACATGCCCACGCCTACGGTGGCCGGAGTTCGTCTTGCGGGCTTCTGACTACTTTTAGCAACTATCTAAAAATAATAGCCAAGACTAACGACATTGACTTGTTTTAAATCCAAGACACGAAAGACTCAGAAAATAGCCAACTTATAAAAAAAATCTAAAAATCCAAAAAAACCGACAGTTCAATATATTTCATGTTATGACACACCCTTACCCACCTGCATCTGATAGACGATAACCCGAGGAACATTTACCGCGCGACGCAGCACAACGACGCGCATGCCGCAGACGCGTCGCGCCGCGTCCCACCGCATTTCATGCCGCTATTTATGTCGCGCCAATGTGTCTGCGGCCTGCTATCTGACGGCTGTGTGGAAACGCCTTATTTTTGATGCTGGGAAATGTGTTGGGTGTGGTTTGTAGGTGTTTGAGTCACACTTATAGCAGCTCTTCACGTTGCTTACATAAAGTAAACTCATGTCTTTTTCCCATGGACCCCTTTGGAAATAGACAGAAAAACTGACTACAACCCTTACATACTGCTTTAGCTTTTTCACGTTCATACATTCATTGTACAAGTGACGCCACTTGCAAGTTGTTTACATGATGTAAAATTCATCAAGAGAACATTACATAACTAACATCACGACCCAAAAGAGATATAGGAAAACCTAGTACTTATAACAGAGTGGTTGAGATCGTCACATCACGGAACATCCCTCTCGCACCACTGCCTTCCTAGTACATACACCCACATTTCACCAATTACATTGATTTTTTTTATTGTCAAGGGAGAGTTATCCATTTTTAAAATAAGTAGGATTACTACCGGTTCATTTTCCTCAACAATCTAATTTTATTATTAGTACCAACTGGGTCATTTGACAATCACATGCTCGGATTACTAAGCCATAAATCTAATAGGATATGTTGTTATTTTTAGTTACGAAAATATTTTTAGTTATGGACTTTTTTTTCTATCTAGGTACTGGAATAAGAACTTTATATTTAGACAGGTGGTTTTCCGACTTTTCCCAGTAAGTACAACTACGGGGAAATATGTTTTCCCATGCGATAAACGACTGCCTGCGAATACCTGCATATTATGCGAATTTATCGACATGTTTATGACCTCAGCCATATTGCTGTGTTGCCGACACCTAGAAAATACCTGGCTTATTATTATTTTCCTTGAATAAAGTACAAATATGTAGACAAAATAATCTAGACGCCAAACTACACCGTTTCAAACTATCTATCATTAGATAAGGTTCAGAAAACGTAAACTTTTGTGTTGGGTAAAATTATACTTTTTATAAGTACATGTATTAATTTAACTAATTCCCCATGGAAAAATATAAACTAGGTCTTCCACTTCCAATTTCCAAATCAGATGCAAATGAATACCAGTATCTTTAACTGACTTCAAACAAAAACGAGGGGGTTCTCAATTCGACTGTAACCTCATAAATTACGACTGGATGAACCGATTTTGATGATATTTGTTTTGTTCGATGCAGTATATCTGTCATTTGGCCATAAATATATATTTTTAATTTATTTAAAAAATATCTTTCTTGCCTTCCAAACCCACCACGAAAAAGTGTAAAATAACTTATCTTTCGGAAGTACGTGGCCAAAATGAAATAAATAAACAAAGCCACCGACTCGGGACCTGTTTTTGAAGGGGATTAGTTTTTTGTGATTTTTTTTTCCTGTGTTGGCTCTAAATACTGTTGATGGCAATAGGCTCACATACTATTTGGGACTTAAATATAAGACGGAACATGGATGTACCATTATGGAATACAGGTACAGCAGCTGTCACACTCATATTATTTTATTAAATAGTTACTAAAATCTTATTGAAAACACAAACCTAGCCTAACCTTCAAATGCCACGGCCATTCACGTAAACACGCCTCTTAGTATTCAGCTCGCTGCTCAGAAATTATGATAGTTTATCGAGAAAGTATCTATTGAACAAAGGAAACATTATTCGGAACAACTACCGCTTATCTTCACCGTTTACCAACAGTTTAGGATACGACTCGGATATTAATTCCCTATCTCGTATTGTGAGGGTTATGACTTAACAAATACGGATTTTTTTTCGAGTGTGCTGAACGTGTCGGATATTGCGACAAATTCTCGGATAATTATTGTAAATAGGTTTATTTTGTTACGTCCTAATCAAAGTAAACCCACTCAGTACACAAAATAAGGCTGTTGTCCTTCATTTCTCAATTGTTTACATTTGGCTTTGGAGTGATTGTAGTGGGCGCCTAATTTATTCAGGCTCTATTATGTAACAAGTAGTCAATTTGATTAGGACCTCTAGACGGACACCTGTTACTTATATTTCACAGGTACCTATCTAACGTGTTTAATTTATAGTCGTCCCAAATAAACAAAAAACATGTTTTTAGAAACATGTTTTTGAGCCAAACAACTCAATAATAAGGATTGAAACACTTATCACTCCTTTTTTGTGCAGTCGTGTAATAAGATACAAAACAAACTCAGATAATTTAGAACACTAACAATAACAATACAACGGCTTCATCATCCTACAAAAAATAAAAGAAAACTTTACAAACGCAGCTCTTATTTCCCAAACCACCACAACTCTCAAATATCCGAAATATCCGAACATTTTCCCATCTCTACACGTTTGGAAGAGAAACAAAGTTGGTAACAGTTGTCGATATTGGAACCGTTACATCTCCTGTTACTGAGCAGTTACTTTTAACGCCACTCTATAACGGTGACCTGGTCCGCATACTTACTGCCGCTAACAGCTATGTGTTTATGTTATCTTTAACTGTTGATTGCTTGCGGTAATTAAAGGGAATGACTGTGATAATGTTGTATTGTGGACCTCGGCTCTGGTAGACTCTTTAAAGAAGGGAATATTTTTTTTTTAAAGTCTTTTACGGGTACGATATTAGTTAAAGCCAAGTTATCAAAAGCCAACACCTTTTTCCTGTTCAGCAGTGGGATGCTGGGCAAAAGCTTCCCCACACATCTCACACTTCTCCTGAACCGCGTCCTCCCTCCTGTTCTGACGGAAACTTTTTAGTTCGTCTTGCCATCTCCTTCAAGGCCGGCCACGAACCCGCCTCACCATAATAGGAACAGTTTTGTGCGGCAATGAATTCCGCAAAGGATCTCCTAATTACCTTCCGACCTTATAAGTTGAACCTTGAGTGCCTAAAGTAGGCTAATTAGCACAAAAGAAAACCTTTCCTATCCACATAAGCTCCACTCAAAGCCTAATGTAAGAACGTAACCAAAGTCAATCTGACGCCCACAACCCACATCCCGCATCACGCGGCTCCTCCCGTGGGTGGCTTTCTCGTAAACAATTAACTTGAAACACTCTCTCGTATGTTTAAATTAATTGAATTGTAAGAGACACCTTCCGTATAAAGTTTATGCTTGAAACCGTGTCGGAGACATAACGAGGGCTTAAAAATTAAATGACACACAAGTGAAATGTCAAAGTGCTGTATCAAATTAATGTGTCACCTAATGTTTGATGTGATATAATATCACACCTGTAATTCTCAAAGCGATAGGTAAAGCTAAATCAGATAGTACACCCACATTTCGCCAGTATTTTTAAGTCACACGTATATAGCTACTAGAAATGAAAAATCCTTTAAAACTAAGACTCGGCTTGGGAGTCGAATTCAAAACCTGGTGCTCAGCTATGGTGCTTTATAATATAGACTGGAATGTGTTATGTCTTCTAGATTTTTGTTGTTTTCACAAAGATTATTTTGAAAAATCACATGTAATTTGTTCAGGATACCAATGGTAGGTACTTTTTGAACACACACTTTTAAAAAACAGTCTCCTAATGATCCTTCGATAATTTCTAGTGTTTTGTTTGGGAAGAAGATGTTGCGGAATAAACTCCCGATATAATGAGAACAGTCACCAATCATGTCGTTGTCAGGTCGTCGCACAATAAAACAGCATAATCTGCAAATCTTAAGAAGAGTAACCGTCAATTTAAACAAAGTATCAAACTTTTTACTCACATATTAGTGTTCACATATAATATTATCAAATTGTATTGGTTGTTCAATACAAAATGGCAGCGCGGGTTTGTTCGTGGCTTGTGGTATCAACTGTCACAGGGAAGCTATAGCAGTGACACGAAAAACTAATATACGGAACATATACAAATAGAAATAAGGAAATATTGAAAACAGTGTTGAGAATTATAATGCTCGCTTCACAAGGCGCGTACTATTATAAGTCATGCCGAGCCACGCGCCGTGAGAAGGCAATGGTGGTCTTGTCGCTAATCTTTTGGAAAATTTATCATTGAAAGACCAGTTCAACTTAGTCAGACCTGGAACTGGGCTCTTCCAAACCTTAATTCCTTCACCTCACTATAATCTCCGGAAGACGCAGCGTAGGTAGGCCTCCCACTAGGTGGAGCGACGACATCGTGAGGGTCGCGGGCAACCGATGGATGCAAGTGGCGAATTGTCGTTCGGCGTGGCAGTCTAAGGGGGAGGCCTATGTTCAGCAGTGGACGTCTTCCGGCTGATGATGATGATGACTATAATCTCCAATTAAAATTACAATAATACCTTAATACAAAAAATGTTTAAAGAATGTAACATTAATTCCGTATAACAAGGTTCCAGTTCACTATTCATAGTACCGTCTAGCCTACAGTTTAAATTAATTACTTTCCAGATCTTATGTTTTTTTTTTAATAATTAACGTTTATTTTTACCGGTGGTCTGTTATCTTTATTTTAATGTTTATATTTTATTTAATTGAATTCATTTTCTTTTCGTTTTTGATTTTTCTAAAAGGAGGTTCCGAACATTGGTCTCCGTGCGCGAATATTTGGACTCATATTTCGTTTGACAATTGCCGATCTACGACATTAAAGGAAGTTAGAGTGCTAAAAGTTCAATAAAAATGAGTAGCGTATTCATCTCAGTTGACTATTCATCTAATGGAGCTTATTTAACCTTCGTAGCGAGATGCGACGCTTTAACTATTGAGCCATGATCTTTAGTATGAAGAAAATAAAGCCTGGTTTATAAATAACCGAAACATGAGACAGCAGCAGTACAGTTCAAACGTTCATACTCCTAACATTTTTGAGACTTATCCTGAGAATAGGGTACAAGATTGAGAGATTGAGGCGAAACTTCTGGAGTAGTGACCAGGTACCAGGAGACGCAGAGTTGGAAGTCCTCCCGTTACGAATTGGGCCGATAACCTGGTGAAAGTTTGGATGCGGGACCCAGAGAACTGTTCGAAGTGTCAACGCTCATGGGAGACCGATCTGCTGCAGGGTACTGTTTATTGTTTTTATGCTTATTTTATGTGTCATTCAGTGCCTTTCTCCTTTTTACAGAAATGCGATATAGGATGGGAATAAAATCACCACGACGTAGTGTGGTTGTAAGTTCTAAAGAAAAAATAATACTCCAGAATTAAAAGAGAAGTTGGTTAGACTTCTACATCGATTTTTAAGCCGAACCTTCTTCAGTATCTTACTCAGTGGCCTCACCCAGTAATACCGGGTTATACCGGGCCCGCTAAGTAATTTATCCGGGATTCGACTTAACCGCTTTACATCCCGGGATTTAAAATAAGGACGCCATTAATATGCGTCGCGGGGAAAGCAAATAGCAACAAGCATGGCGGCGGGAGAACAGTTGAGCGCAGATGGGCCGGTAGGCAGAAACGTCCACGTCAGAGCAAAGGTCAAGGGTAGGATTCCGATGTTATTTTGGACAGAAAAGGTAGTGTATCTATGTTTGTTTACCGTACGTAAGCTCACCGCTTCCTTTCAAGTGTTTTTACGACTGGTTACCACGGGCTAATGTTTCTTTAAGGGATTTGTAAGTATGTATGTTAGTAAAAAATAAGACGATTCACGTATTAGTGATTTCTTTTAAGATGATAAAACTATGGTGGTTGCTTTAACAAAGTTCCAGAAATCTACCCGATGGAATAAATACCTCCTTAGCTCCTTACTACCTTCAATGATACCTGTATTTGGTTTAAATATAATCATGACGACTATTTTAATTATTATTATTTATTGGTTTGTCAGCTGCTTTCTCCACTGCTTTAACTTCCTTATTTATCGATAAACATACGAAGCTACATTATCATGACATACATGTATCGACTACCTACATTCAAACAATTTTAAATCAATTTAACAATTATACTTCGCTTGGTCCAGTGTTTCAGATCATCGGTCCATCTTTTGATCTTAACACACTATGCATTCCAGTACACGGTCGCAACTCATAAACCTTTCACCCCCAACGTTCACCGTTTTGTAGCAATGCGTTTTGCCAATTCATTCACCCCATCAATAACTCACAGCCACACGCCCAAACTCACGCAGAATCACACACGTTCATTAAAACGTCTCTCCCCTGTCAAGTGTGGGGCGTGTAGGCAAACAGGCGTGTTTGCTCTGCGCTGCTTACTCTCTCGCCCGAAGACGTCGCCAGTAATTGTTTTATTGCAGGCACTAAAAGGGCCGGGTTCAGGCGGTATGGTAATCGCGCGATTCGCAAACAGGAGACGCGCGATCGTCGCGTCTTATCGCGGCCGCTACACTCCGCAGTTATAACTGCTTTGAGATAACGTTTTGATTAATCGTCTATCTGACTAAGATTTGGTTTTTATGCGGGAAATTAAAGATTAGCTTTTTATTACTATTTCCAATATTGTTTTATATTCGCTGGGTTTACGATATCGTCAAAAAGTCGCGCCCAGAATGAGAAACGCGCAGAAGTATGGCTAAAGTTACGGAGACGCCTATATGTTACCAACAGAAGGTGATTCCAGACTGAAATTATAACGATGATAATGTTAAAAGCTGTAATTTATGTAGGTAGAAAGAAAAAAACAAATCCTCCTGAAACCAGAATTGCTTTCTATTTTTTCTAAACTTCTACAACTGAAAACTTAAATTGCTTTACTCCGAGAGAGTACTATCAATAGTCGCTAATCCCGTAATCAAGCATAACGTACATGGTTCACATTTCTGAGTATATAACCTCTCTGTAATAAAAAAATTCAAAATCTGTAATGACGATCAATAATTGACAAAACAATGTAATGACGATCATGTAATTGTATATTGTTTGGATTTTTAAATGATTATCTATCATATGGGTATTAAATTATTATTATTTACTTGTTTGAAGAAATTATGTAATCGATTTATTGTTTTTTTTTTATGTTAGATATTTTAAATTAATGTTTATTCATTGTTTTCTTAAATTATTTTTAATTCTATTTTTTATATATTTAAAATCATTTTATTTATGCAATCATTTAATTATTACGTTTTTTTTTTTATTTTACACTTGGATCTCACATTAAGGAAATTATTATTTTATTAAGTATTATTGTAATTAATGAACTCTCTTTTTTTTCAACACAATGTATTTTGTTATGAAATAAATGACTTATGACTTATGACTCTCTATATATTGTACAAGATCGCTAGAAGGGTGGCGACGAACACGACATCTTGAAAGCATTTTTAAGTACCTACTGCTAATGTGCCAGCTAATAAATTCAGGTTTTCGTACATAATCCGCAGCACACTCCGCGAGACTGCGGTGTTCTTTGTTATACCATAACTCTAGTTTATAAAGGAAGACGTAAATATTAATAATATACTGTACAGTCTAGCCTGCAGCTACCACAGACGTTGTAGTGTCATCTACGAGGGATTTCAACTACAGATCTAATGCTTTGTTGGTGTAACGCGGAGACTTATTTGACCTAAAGCTGAAAGTACTTTTATTATTTTTAAATCAGTTGCCTTTAGGTTTTAAGTGTGCGTAATGTTAGGCCTTATTTGACCAGATGCTATACCATAGAGCGTCCACAAGTTACAAGTTTGCGATCACTTTGAAATATCGAAACCTTTTTTGTTACGGTAGATTATATTACGATTTCTTCTTCTTTTTAGATTCTTTATTTGAAAATATTGTTTTAGAATATAAAACAATAATTTAAACTGTTCAATTGTTTTTTTTTTTCCATAAAATTTTACAAAAAAATATCAGCTTATTATAGTGATCACCAACTTTTTTGATGTGTGTAATTCTTTCAAAATGATCATTTATTAATTAAAAACTAAATCCATGAAACTAATTCCATAATTATTCTACGTTTTAAAACATCAGCGTTTACCTAAAATCATTATCAATGGCGTCCATACAATTATTCTGGGTCTGGTTGCTAGAGTATGTGATAAAAATCAATTGCTGTTCGTTTGTCTCGCTAAAACGATTTGGCCAATTTTGGTTTTAAATTATTTGTGGAAGTCCAGGGAAGGTTTAAAAGGTGAGGCGGTACGAAGTTTGCCCGGTCAGCTAGTATATTTATAAATGAACCCACGATACAAGAAAAACCTAATGTGGGACAAAAAGTATATAGTATTAATTAATATTTTGATGTGGGTTGATACCTCTTAACAAAACTTCCATCAACAATTCAGTTTGGTAACAGCATCTCTTAAGAATTTCACAAATAACGACCTTGTACCTGCCTCAGCTACTTTGAATGCCAAAACTATTTAGATTCGTAATAATTATGTAATATCTTCAGATGATAATCTTGAATAAATTAACTTAAGATTCTAACTACCAGTCCGGACTCAAACGTGGCGATGTTTGACAAAAACTAATTTATTCATATCAGTCTGACGTAATTCATTTTGTGAATTAAACATAAGCAATAACTGTGAGTGTTAGGGGCTTATGGAAACTAATGATGGCGGCGGAGTCTTGAGGCGTGGGCGGCTCAGTTTTAAACCCATTAGGGAAAGTAAAATATCACTGCAAGCCCGAGTGGACGCTGGCTTGTGGACAGGGACAGATCCGGGGCGGAAGTAATTTTTTTTTCGGTATCGTAGATGCCTTTACAAACATTTAAACTCATATACGCAAACACCCAAAACCGAAAAAACTACTTGTAAATGTAGATCATAATTAATTAAAAATGTTTGCTCCTTGCGAGAAATGAACCCTTAACACGCGCGTACTCAGATATAGTCCGCAATATATTTGACTTTCTCCACCTAACGTTTTTCATTGAGCTGTGAAGAAGAAGTGGCGGATCAATCTCTCCACCTAGACTTAAGTCTGAATTATATTGTAATAAGTACCTTGCCACGCATATGCAACCCCCCCTTTATAAGAACGATCAGACATCAGTAGGCGGATGTAGTAAAGTATAGAAAAAGATTCCTTTCATCATCTCAGCCGGGTATAACCCACTCTTTGGTATAGGACTCAACTTTCGTCTTCCATAATTTTTGGTTCTTTGCGTCTCCCATTTTTAACCGACTTCAAAAAGGAGGAGGTTATCAATTCGACGGTATGTTTTTTTTTTGTATATTTGTTACGCGATTACTCCGCCAATTGTGGACCGATTTTTAAAATTCTTTTTTTGTTCGAAAGTTGGTATTTCTAAGGTGGTCCCATAGTCACCAAGTTGGGATCTGATGATTGGATCCTGGAGAAATCGAGGGCAACCCTCGAATTTTATAGGCCGACACACCGTTTTTCGCAAATTTTATGAAGTAATTTAAGTACTTGCGTATGTTAATCATAATTTCATGTAGCTGAGCTGATGATGGAAGGTAGAACTCCTTAATAGTAAGGAGTAGGCATCGACTGAATTAGTTTGAGTTCGCATATCTCTGGAACTACAAGTCCGATTTAAGTAATTCTTTTTTGTTGTACTAGGTATCATTTAACTTAGGGCATATTGCAAGTTTCATCAAAATCGGTTCAGTAGTTTTTGAGATAGGGAATTTTATTAGATTATTGTGTACATGAGCGATGTTATTACCGGTGTTATGGATTACAAAATTCTAGTGCACATGTTGTATTTGACAAGAATTCGGGTTGAATATTTAAACTAAAAAGAGTAAAATAAAAACTTTTTCAAAAAAAAATGTAACCGCCTTCAAAAACAATCATAAAAAACGGTAAAAAAAACCTACAAAATAGGTAACTTTTCTTTCGGAAGTCGGTGGCAAAAAAAAAGACAATGAGATAAAGAAAACATAGACACCGACTTCCGAAAGAAAAGTTATTTTGTAGGTTTTTTTTACCGTTTTTTATGATTGTTTTTGAAGGCGGTTACATTTTTTTTTTTTAAAGTTTTTTGACAATGCCATCAATACAACAAGCTTGTAACTTGGCCACCTTGGCTACTGCTCGGTCAAAGCTCGTGTCATTAAGATGAGCATGAATAACATTTTTAATATACAGACAGTCATTACAGTCACATAAAGTGGTTTAAAAACAATACAATTTACTGGTAGAAAGCATCCGCGTTTAATCCAGCCCTGTGGAGCGGGCCGCTCCGCCATAATCTCGCAGCCAGCGCTTAACGTTTCACTCCTGAGACCGTAAACTTTTACTCTTGATAAGGATTACTATAATACTGCGAATGAATTACTCAACACTGACTTCACGGTCACAATGTTTTGAAGAAGCGGTTTGACATTATGAAAGTTTTTACATTTATAATTGACCCACAGAAGCCGGATAAATGTCTGAAGAATAGTGATTATTTTCTACAAACTCTATCTATCACCTAATTATAATGTCTGACACGAACTAGTCTTACCAGTGTTCTGATACAATGATGAACATAAAAGACAAAGATTAACAGTTTTAAGATGATTTTTTCGATCTTTATAGTAGGTATCATCATCATCATCAGCCTATAATATTGTCACTTTTGGGACACAGGCCTCCTCTCTGTAAAAGGGAATGGGCCACAATCTACCACGCCGGTAGATTATGCGGTTTGGTAGATGTCAATTTTAGACTGGCCTGTTGGTCTAGTGGTTAGTGACCCTGACTGCTATGCCGGAGGTCGTGGGTTCGATTCCCACCCAGGACAAATGTTTGTGTGATGAGCACGATCATTTGTTCTGTGTCTGGGTGTAATTTATCTATAATATGTATGTATTTAGAAATATATAAGTATGTTTATTAGTTGTCTAGTACCCATAACACAAGCTCTGCTTAGCTTGGGACTAGATGGCGTTGTGTGATAGTTGTGGAATATTATTATTTATTATTATTAATTATCTTCGAATTTTTCGGTTGTAGGACGAGTCAGTTTCCTCGCGATGCTTTCCTTCACTGCAATTATCAGTTTTATTTCACTTTATTTAGTAATTAATGCGTCTATATTTAATTTTGTTTTTAAGCTTATTGAATAAGTAAGATATATAAGGATTTGTTTACAATAATATGGCAGATCATCTGATTTGCTCAAATGTAAGCGAAATCTACTTTCAAACAGCTGAATACTAGTACTTTACGTGAGGCGACTGCCTACCCATCTAATACTTTTCTTATAATAATATACTCCTTTCATCTACACATTGATAAGTATGTCAGGTCATATAAACTCACCTGTTACGAGTTATAAAAATGTTATTTCTTAGTATGAAAACCAGAAGTTTTTCTGATAAGTTTTTATATATAAAGAACTCAATCATTTTAAAATAAGAGAGTCTTAAGTTACTACGATTTCGTTATTTGACTATCTCGAGATTTCGAAACCTTTCAGTTATGATAGGCATGAAACTAAACTGAACGTCCACTGACATCAGCCGGGTCCTCTTTTACGCCACTTTGCTAACTTCCCTCGTAAATAAGTACCTACATCGTCAAAAAGACTTTATTGAATACCGATAAGGTTTATTTTACCGCCACTTTTACTAGAACTTACTTTTGGAAGTTTTTGTTTGTTTTATACAATACTTGCTTCTACTTGTGGCTTCGCTTGAGTTGAGTTGAGATATTATTAAAGGACTTCTTATAATTTCTAATTTCTTAACTCCGCTACCGGGATAAAGCGTATTCCATAACTTAGTCCCATTTAAGTACCAAACTTCATAGAACCCGTTTAGCTGTTAAACCATTTATAATATTAATTAGAAAAGCATTGCTAGGGAGATATTTTAGATTACGGCGTGTCTAAAATTATGACAAAACCAAAACATGCAAAGCTTTTTATATAAATACAGAAATATAAAGCTAAATAAAACTGCGGTGATAAATCAAATGAACATTCAAATCCTTTCTAGCATAAACCAATAAAATATTTTATTTTAGTAAATTAAACGCACGTTTTATTTTGTGGCCGGACGGCCGCCACGGCCTGTAATTACTGAACGGTCTACTAAACAGCTTTCACTGAAATACGGTATTGGCAATCAAAACATTCCAAGTGGGATCAGACGATATTTTTTACATTTATTAAGAAAAAAATAGATACTTAGAAAAGTTTTATTTCAAGTTGACTCCAAAGTTCTTTATAAGTTTTGAATGTCGTAAGTATCATATTATGTTTCTTTTTGCGGAGAAGTACTTTGACGCCTAAGTGTCTTATCGCCTTTATGTGGTTTTTTAATAAATTTAGTTTTAGTTTAGTATCTTTTGTAAATATTCAATTCTTAATATTTGTAAATTTGTTTTACCTTTGTATTTTTTGATGTAATTTGAAATAAAAAAAAATGTCTTTTATTTCAGCTGTAATTTTATTATTTACGAAAGCTTACTTGATAACAGATATTAATTCTGCCGAGACAAGGTATCGGATAATCTGGCGGTAGCTTCATCGTCTCGAACGCCTCAGACCGAATCAAAGTTACCATTAACTTCAATATTTTGTCAACCTAAAAATAAAACATGTTTAAAAGACCAAAAATATAAAAAAACTACTCAGATTTCAATAAAAAAAAAACAGTGACCCAACTGCCAACACAAATCAAGAAACATTTTATAATTTTCTTACCTAAAAGAGATTACAGAAACTAGGACGAAGAGACGACAAAGAAATTCACGGCAGTCGTAATTTATCTAAGTAACGTCTGCAAAGCCTGCCCCGGCCCTTTTGGATCCCGCGTGAAGCCGCGCCTTGAATTTAAAACAAGCGGCAATTTCTTCTGGCCGACGTTAATTTCCCGGCAACAACATTGATTTAGTGGCGACTGATTCTACGCTTGGGTCCTACCCGCACTTCTTTTACGAATGGTTTAATTTCTTAGAATCTTGTTCGGGATTTCGGAAGATAGGATCTTCTTTTTAGTTGCTATACATTTTTGGTTAGGACTTTAGACTTGAAAACACAGATGACTAAAAAACCGGCCAAGTGCGAGTTGGACTCGCCCATGAAGAGAAAAATTTAAATCAGGGATATAATTATATTGAGATTAGTAAGTAATATGCACAAACAAAAAAAAAATAACTTTGTTTTTCATAGTGTTTGTATGAATGGTAAAGTTATATTTGCGGTTTTTGAAAATGTACTATATCTCAAAAACCTGCTAACTATATCTCATCCAAACTAATTTTCGTTGGAAGTTTTTGTTTAGGTTTACATTAAGTATTTTTTTAGTTTTATCATTTTCCTATTTTAGAAGTTACGGGGGGGGACACACATTTTACCACTTTGGAAGTGTCTCTCGCGCAAACTGTTCAGTTTAGAAAAAAATTACATTAGTCACCTCAATATCATTTTTAAAGACCTATCCATAGATACCCCACACGTATGGGTTTAGTGAAAAATTTCTTTTGTGTTTCAATTCTAAGTATGGGGCGTACCCCCAAAATTTGTTTTGTTTTTATTTTTGTGTAAAAATCCTAATGCGGTTCATATAATACATCTACTTACGAAGTTCCAACAGGATTGCTCTTATACTTTTGAAATAAAGTGGCTGTGACATACGGACGGATAGACAGACAGACATGACGAGTCTATAAGGGTTCCGTTTTTGCCATTTTGCTACGGAACCCTAAAAACACTACTAACATTGCTCAAACCACTACTAACCTAAAGTGGAACTGGGCTAGCCACATGTGCTATGGGCCATTACGCCAATACAGGTTCTATGTAGAGGCTCTGACAGCCAAAAATAGTCACATGTGCTATGGGCCATTACGCCAATACAGGTTCTATGTAGAGGCTCTGACAGCCAAAAATAGTCACATGTGCTATGGGCCATTACGCCAATACAGGTTCTATGTAGAGGCTCTGACAGCCAAAAATAGTCACATGTGCTATGGGCCATTACGCCAATACAGGTTCTATGTAGAGGCTCTGACAGCCAAAAATAGTCACATGTGCTATGGGCCATTACGCCAATACAAGTTCTATGTGGAGGCTCTGACAGCCAAAAATAGCCACATGTGCTATAGGCCATTACGCCAATACAGGTTCTATGTGGAGGCTCTGAGAGCCAAAAAGAATAGCAGGCATTCTAAAACATAGTCGGACAAGAAAGAATTGACATCAAGAACTACTTTTTTAGATGGTATATAATCATCAAATGAGGTCACGAGCGAGAGGATTTTTCATACCCGTGCTAACTAAAATCCATGTTCCATCAATTGCCGTCTACGTACCAGGGTCACCTTAACCTGCTTAAACAGTCCCACGACCGTCTACATAAGCCTTGGATTGGAAGAACTGGACCTCATGAAGACACAGATAAGTTTGTCTACCCGTGGGGCGATACAAGCTTGCAGTAACAGCAACAGTACTAATGACAGATGCTAGGAAGTATCACACAGCTACGCAATACTCGTGAAAAACTTTCATAAACGACACATTTATTTAATTTAATAACGCCATTAACTTAAAAAACGCGTCGTTAAGGCAAACGACTAAGGTCTAACCACAGCATAGAAATATGCAGAAGAACAACTACTACCAAAACAACGGAAACTTTAAAAAAACAGTGTTTCAATTTGATTATAAAATATTGAACATTTTATTTTTATGGTGATTTACGGAATGATATGGCATTTGTTGTCTTTCAGCGGTGCCAAAGAGAATTGTTGCTGAAAATCAAAGCTCTCTACATATGAGTCGATTTAGATGAAAAATAAAATAATTAGTTACATAAAGTAACTAGATAGAGTACTAAAATATAGATAAAAATAAGACAGGTATACTGGAAGAGAATGCCTAAGGCATTAAGCCCGCCATTGTACAAATTAGTGCATAGTTTTGTTAAAAATAAATACCTTTATGAAATTATAATTTAAAAGGGCCGTAGGCCTCATAGGTTAATTTATTAAATAGATTTTGGCTTTTATATAAATTTAATGAAAATGTTCTAATTGAAAATGTTATAGTACGTATAAGCCCAATTGTTAGGGCCTCTGATATAAATAAAATTGGTGCCAACAGCGTATGACATTGTCGTAGTGGAACTTCGGCGAATTATTTTTCAGTGATTCAAGGCAGACAAAGAGCTTCAACTATGAAACATAAAATAACATGATTAACATAATCTGTGCATTAAGCACTTCAGTCTGTCTTACTTGCCGTGGTTTATAGAGCGGCTCTCAGCATGCGACGGATGCTGGACTGTAACATAGTGCGCAGAACAACTGCAAGTTTTACAAGAATGGAAAGTGTTCTGTTTAAGATTCTTTCTTCCTTCCAAAAATATAGAAATTACTGAATAAGAACTTGAATTCCGAGTCAATTATTCATTCTATTAATTAAGGAGTAATCGCCTTGGCATTTTAAGGGTGCCTTTCCACCAGAGATGTGCTATGTAGCTGTGCTGCGAGGATGTAAAAGCTGAGCTACGAAACTGTGTGATCGTTTCCACTGATGCTACGCTATGTAGCTGTGCGAGTAAGATGTGCTATGAAAAGATGCGTAGCTGTGCTACGAAGATGCGTAGCTGCGATTCGAAAATGCGTAGCTGCGCTACGGAGATGCGTAGCTGCGATACGAAGATGCGTAGCTGCGCTACGAAGATGCGCAGCTGCGCTACGAAGATGCGCAGCTCGAGCTATGCGATGTATCGATAGTAGGGAAGACGACCCATAGCACGCATCCTTCCATATAAAAAAACACATCTTAGTTGAATCCGTTTCCACCAGTGCTGTGCTATGTAAACCAATGAATATCATTGGTGGATATCAAACGCATCCGCATCAACGAAGCATAGCGCATCTCTGGTGGAAAAGCAGCCTAAGTCTATTCTGCGAGTAAAAGGTTTTTTTTTTATCGGTTCAGTCGATACTTTTCTATCTGTCTATCCAAATCGATGAAAGAGCGATATCAGATATAAGCAGCAGTCGCATTTAAAGCGTCTCTCTGAATTACTATTATGTTGCCATTTTATTTTTATGTCATCAATATCACTTTGTGTAGGCACTCTGTTTTATTCTACGTCACTCTAATTTCGACTTTAGCTCTTAGGTAATTTAATCACTTATCGCAATTAATATCTTTCAAAGACAACCCATGTCTTATAATTAATTTAGGTACACAAAATTACGAAGCTTAGCATTTAGGCTTTAGGAATCTCGAACAAATCCTAGAATTAGCCGGTAAAGTAATGATTGTAAAAGTAAAAGCTTGTAACAAAGGTTTTGTAATTAGGAGTGGCTCGTGGCTAGTCCCCGGCAGGCCGTGGCTGGCGCTGTGGGACTAAATCATATTGATACGAGACAAGCCTCGCTGTAAGCTCTTACAAGACCCTGTATGCGTTGTAAGTCATGAACAAACGCGTTTTCTTTTTTAATGGTATGTTCGCTTGTTTCAGAACGACAGTCCGATATAACATAATTATGGGAAAATTAGCTTTTCTGATTTATTTAAAAATCAATATCTGCACTAATCTTTGTGACTATTCAAACTGAAACACTGGAGTCTTACGAATGTAAAGTTCAAACCATGTGACAAATTAACTGACGGTGAAAATTTCTGTTTACCTTCATAAAACTTGTAGTCCTCGTAGGATTAGTTAGTTAGTTTTTGTGGATAGACGTCGTACACCCACAAAATTTAAGTCTCTTTATTGAGAGAATCAATTAGCTATCCTCACCCGCTGCCACCCACACCTTACACCACGACCCAAAAGATGTCTCTTCATTTTACACCAAAAATAAAATCTTTATCCGGGGATTAGGGAGCGGGGCGGGGGGGCGTGGCTCGAGGGGGGAGAGGTAGCTATAATTTATCTCACTAATGGTTTTAAAGCTGACATCTGCCCTTTTAAGAGCCCCGTAAACAAGCGGCCACACTTTATATCGGGGGGAGTAAAAATGCATTTTTCCGCCTCTGTCGTTTATTTGCCATTTAGGAGATTGCTTTTCCTTGATATTGTGGGAACTTAGTTTGGATTTGTTTTTTTGGGTAACGACCTTGACTAAAACCTTGAGTAATAGCGATCTCTTGGTTTTAAAGGGTGCTATAGAGTTGATTTTGCTATCAATAAAATATGTAAATATTTCAATTATAGGTGCTACGAGTACAGAGGCAGAGATATTTGGTTCTAAGACACTATGTAAATTGTATGCCAAATGAAAAAGCGTCTATATTGGTTGTACTAACGAGGAACTAAAATTTCATCCCTCGAATAAACATCAAAGTACCCATTTGCATACACAAAAACGTAAAAACTCATGTTAAGGCCTCTGTATTGAATTTTTCAACGAATTTCAACGAATATGTCAACCAGTGTCCACCTTTATTTAAGTCCAAAAACAAAAACAGGCAGACAACCCAAGCACACCCCCTTGTACAGTCTCACATAAAACTGAACACCCTCACACCCTCCACAGTAATGTAAGCTTCATAATCGACATCTGTAGTTGCTGAAAACCGGCTTAAAACATAAACAAATGAGTAAATAATCTGCACAAGTCGAGATAACCGACTCATTGCCTCTCTGATGGCCGGCAGGGCAACTGTACCGTTATCCTGTTCTAAAAGACCTCGGGATTAAGCTAAGAGTATAGTTAATTAATATTTGTACGCTAATTCGGCTTGAGAAATGTTGAGTCAGTGTTTAACTACGTACTTTTATTCTGTTTCTTAATCTTCTAAGTCTTTGTTGGAATCTTGTTGTGGGGGAGTAAGGGTCATTTTTGATCAAGCAACTGTTCATTAAAAGGAGCAGTGAGAGAATCTTTACTGCCCCATTAGTCTGCCTGGTTGGCTTCCAAGGTCAAGCAAAGTATTATGGAGTTTTTTCCTTAGGAATTTTTCAGAATCGAGTCTGCAATGGTGTCCAGTTCATGGACAAAGGACCTCTCTTACATGGCATTTAACAAGTAACGGTGGTGATGAGATAGGTATGCGTGTTAAGAACACTAGTGATTAACCATACAGGAAAAACAAGCACAATTTTGTTTAAAGAAAAGTCAAATTATAGAATCAGGCGTTACTTTGCGGAAATCCATGACATTAAATGTTATGAAAAATGTCTAGTTTTAATTCCGCTACAAAAATCCAGGCTTCATGCAGGATGCAGTCCCACCCTCCCGCCCTCATGCATATGCACATGAAGCAAAGGTCCCACCCACCCGCCCACATACATATGCATACGTGCTAGAAAAATGGAAAAAACATGCCATGCAATCAAACCTATACTCGACACGTGTTTCGCCCCTCCACGGGGCATCCTCAGGAGATGTTGACTCGACAAGCGCTCGGCCTCGAATGAACCAGATTGACAGCTATCGCCTCTTTATATAGCGTCGTGATGACGCAATAACAACGTTCGATACAAACGTCACAAAGACGTCTGTATCGATCTACCTGTAATCATACTTAAAAGAGGTGATGTAATTAAGTTTGTTTGTTCATTCAACAGTGTATAGTTATTATTATTATTATGTTTGGAGATTTCTAACTGCTCCAACACACACAACCGGAAACTTTTGTCACAAACATGGAGAATATTATACGTGTTATTGTCGCTCAAGGAATGGCCGGTATCGATTAAATGTTTTGCGAAATGTGATTTATCTGGATGGCCATTCCTGTAAGCGGCAACATGCTCCTTATATCTAACCTCGAAATTACGGCCTGTCTGTCCTACATAGACCCCGTTGCAATCATTGCATACTAATTTATAAATACCGGATTTTTTTGAATTTTCTAATTTATCTTTACCGTTACAAACTTACGTAATCTTTGAGGGCGGGAGGGTGGGACTGCATCCTGCATGAAGCCTGGATTTTTGTAGCGGAATTAAAACTAGATATTTTTCATAACATTTAAAGAAAAGTCCACTGCTGAACATAGGCCTCCTGACTATAAGAGAGAGTAGGCTGCAACCAGTGCGGGTTGGTATATGTGAAATGTCTTTATATATTTGGGTCCCGGATAAACCGGTTTCCTCACGAAGTTTTCCTTCACCGAGAGATCAGTAGTAATGAAATAAATTACACATAGTAATGCGCCTGGCTGGGTTCGAAGCCACTTCCCACAACTCGTAAGTCGTTACCACTGGGCTACCACTACTCATAATGAACTCAACTGAAGAAATTAGATCGCATCATACTTAAAACATTCAAATATTATTTTAATGAGTTAAAATGTATGCTCTTACCGTTAGTTGTATTTTAATGGCCCAGCTACATAGCAGTAGTCAAGAAGCATTGTTAGAAGCACTGAAGCACGTTAGAAGCAGCGCTTCGTTATTCGAAGAGCGCGGAACAAACGACAAACAATTTGATCGCTTACTACAGAATATGCAGCAAGTTTACAAGAGCCGGTTTTCTGATATAATGACTTGTTGAGATCTGCGTCGATTTCATGTGAGGGAAATTTATTTCAGGTTTAAAGGCTACCTTCAATATTTTGCTGCCTTTTCTTCTTCAGGTCGATGGCACATCTCTAGGGTCCCATCTTTACATATTGTACTGAAATTCATGAAAATTAGTTAAACATAATTATAATTATTTATTTACAAAAAGCATTGGTACTGTGTAGGTGTTAAAGTAAGTTATAAGTTCCTAACACATAGTCAAATATTTGATGCAAAACATTACAATATATTTAATGTTAGGCTAAGCCAATTTGACGTAAATACGGAACATACATACATACTTTTTCTTTTATAATATTAGTGGGGAAGTAAAGATAATATATGGTTGATGGCTTAATTTAAAACGAAACTACGGGTACGGCTCCTCGAACTTTTAAACTATAAGTATACACAGGCGCACACTACTTAAAACATTCTAATTTCCGAAGCACCAGAGTGCTACAACAATTAAATTGCTACTTAACTCCGTTGCACACTGGGTAACATCCAGCTGCGCGTTTTTTCTCTTAAAATATAACGCGTAGGTGGTGTGGCAGCAAAAAATATAAAAATCGCTCGGACCGCGGCCGTTATAAATGGGCGGTAATTAGGGCACACAACGGCACCTCTTTCACCCTCTTTCATCCCCTGCACACACCGCGCCTCGAATATTCACCCTCACCACCACATGGCGGACTTTTAATCCGCGAGAAACTTCCAAAGTCTCGATAGTTAACTGGCAAAGTTTCAGTTTCAGAAATCGATTGGTTCATCCGATTCGTATGCTCAAGTTTAAGATTTGATCTATTGATATTCGACTACTTGAAAATCCGATCTGTAACTCGCAGCAGTATTTTAAAGAGTTGTTACAAAAAAAATGTATTTCAGACGCAAATAATTTTCGTTTTCCACTTTACTCCGCAGAGCCTATCAATATCACTATATGCGTTATGTACAAAATAACTTATTTAACCGACAAACAAAACAACAGATAGGGGATATTGAAGCAAACTTTCACTAAAATATTCATGCGAGTACGTCGGCGCCCAGTGTGCCGCGGGGCTTTATTTTACACTTTTTCCTATCCCGCCTGTTATACGGTTATAACGTAGCACTAGGCAACGAGTTTTTGTGGATATTATGCTTTTAGCGCCGTGTATTATAAACGTTTGGGCAAAAACCTGCGTTCTCTGAACCTCTTTATATCGCCATCGCTTTTTGTGGTCGCCGCTTGAATATTTAGGTACCTGGAGGGTGGATAAACCATGCTTACCACCGGGGTCATGGTTATTCTGTGTCGTTTAGGTTGAAAATAGTTTTTAGCTTACCTATTTGAAAACTATGGTTTTACAGGAAAATAAAGATGGAAAACTTTTCAAATAAGTATCAATAAATTGAAATGCCACCAATCGTTTCTACAAGATTTTGGGTCTTTTAATCTAGAAAAATATAGTTCAATCTAATGTTTATCTTTTATGCTAAATTCTAAACTCACAACCGAATTTCATTGAAATCAAAGTTCATTTATAATCCTTGCAGCTACAAAAGAAACGCGCACTAGAGTCGTCCCAACAAAGTGAAACATCCAATCCATTCCAGTTGTAATACAGCTCAATATGCGACATCCACGGCGCAACTATGAATGCAGATCCGAACTCATATTATGAATATTGCAAGCTTACGGCTCCTTGCGACCGACCCAAAGCCAAATGCGGAATGAAAATTTAATCTGAAATGATCACGCCGGTACATTCCCTGGGAATTATTCATACGAGCACTGCGACGAGGTAATAAGTAAAAACTAACAAAGAGGAGAAATATGAGTGGGCCCCATTACAACAATAAATGTCCCCGCGCAAAAACGGGGACCAGAGACGCTATTCTGTATTTGTTTTTAATGTTGTCGTTCATTTTGATGTTCGTGCGAATTACGAGATTTTGAACTTGACTTATGATTTCTATTACTTATTGTGTCGCTGAAAATACATTGAAGATTACTGTGAATGAGAACTTATATATATTGTATTTTTTGCTGAAGAAAATACGTGGCCCTCATCATAATATTTATGTACGGTATTCTTGTATTCTAGGTACCTGTGTACAATATTAACTTTCGAATCAGATGTTATAAATTGTAATCAATTACTTTTGATGATTACCGTCTCCAATTCCACTCAAGCTATACATATAATATGATACTTCTTCGTTCGGTGTTAGAATCCAATATCATTTGACAAGGATAATCTTAGGGACAGCGTTGTAATCCTCTTAAAACGTCAATTTGCGATCAATTATTAACAAATTAATCAACTTAATTGAAAATCAAACAAAATAGGCAACGTCTAAAGACGAAAAATTATTCTGGCTAAAGTAAATAGATAAAAGATACTTGAGTTTTGTTTTTCTAGATTTTAATATTAAAAGCGAACTGGACCAAACTTACGACTAGCAGGAATAGACAGTTTTTCGAAATTTATTTTGCCCGTGTTTGGCACGACTCGTAGACAACTGGAGAAAAGAAACATTTCTTTTCTACATTTTAAAAAACGCTATACTTATGACAATTGAAATCGTTCTACATTCATTCATTTTGTCTGTTCTTCCGGTGACAAAACCCATTTTACGGTGCCATGCTACGCGTGCTGCGGTCCAGTTTGGTCATGGAGAGAGGCATTTCCCCAGCAGTGGGATTATGCAAGCTAGCAGTCAGTAATAATAAAATAAAAGTTTCAATTTACATAAACGTATCGTTCCGTTTCTAATAGAATTTTAAATGATATTTAGTATTCTGTTTTAAAATTCAGTGTGCACATAAGTGTAGGTACTATGATTTCAGGTATGAGCATGAAGTGCCGAAATAGCTTTACTATGCAAGTGACGAAATTTTGAATAGACCATACGTTCAACCCTTAAAATTCAACAATCTCTTTACCAAACCATTCGAATGTCCGTGGTTACAGAATAGCCCCGTTGTCACCAGAGCTCGCGAACTAACGCGCTGCGCACATATGCACTTATTTTGTTTTATTTCGTGGCGTTTGTTCCCCGACCTCCTCTTGTTTTACTCATTTTTAATTTGCGTTCAAATTAAATGCTTGTAGCTTTTTAGCGATATTCGCTGCGATGTTCGGATAGTTTTCTTCTTTTATATTCTTTTTATTTATTAAGGGTTTGCTGTTGGCCTCAATCGGGCCCAAAGGCAAAAATGAGACCTAAGATGGAACGAGGGCACTCAGTCAGAATGCAGTATAAAATGTTGCTGTAGCTGTGTGTGGTGTAGGTATTTCAGGGTTCGTGAAAACAGTTATCATCGTCTTTTCTGGTTATATTCCCCCTACATGTAAGGCTTGTGCTGCAAAGTCAAAAAAAATTTTTAGGTGTTTTTCAAGCTTCTGATCACCTGCGTATAAAAAATAAGTTACTTTGTTTCTATTTTGACTGTAGCTCTAAAACAATACATGCTCTGAAAAAGCATTATTTTGTCCCATTCCTACAACAGCGTTTGTTCCACAGACTACAGTCTCCACTCTACAATATAGCATAGTTTGAAATTCAATGGCAGCCGCAATTCGCATGCGAGTTACCTCGTAAAGATGTACATTACGGAATCAAATATGCGCCATTCAATATGAGCGTCCGAGTTGGAATGTATTGTGAGTTGTGTATGAATGAGACGGGCTAGGGCTTTAGAAATATTGTTAGTAGTTCCACAACTGTGTTAAATGCGGTGGAAACTATATAAAACAATGTATACTACTTTGTCTTTGGATCATATTGTCGCGGAATGTAGGGCTCCCGATTATGCAAATGCCTTCGAACCTGGAATTCCCGGATCTTTGTGATTCCTTGGAGTGGATTAGGGTGTTCCCGAGTCGAAATTCGAACGAAATCGTACGAAAACAAGGCTGTCTGCTCCAGTACTGACTTTTATGGCGTATCGTGATCGTGTTATCGGCACCCAAAACATTTTTTTTCTGTTGATCCTACACAGACATTGACTCTCAACAGGATCATAGCTTGTCTCATAACTACTCTGAGATTGCAAGCAATCTTTTTGCGTGTGTTGTGTATTTCATCTCGGAAATAGTTTAAGTACATACCTTGCGGTTCTGTCCGCCTCAACGTGTGGCAGATGTGATGGAAATCTTTTTACATTTTCTGGAATTATTTTCTATAACTTTCCTATCTTATAGCTCAGAAGTATGTTACGTAGATTTGTACAAAACTGTCAACTCCCAAAGCGACAAAAATATGAAAGATCTGGTTTTAGTAAACTAACACACTTAGATAACTTTTATGGACCAGAATAACGACTTGCAAAGTTATGTTCGAGCTTTAACTGTCCTTGAACTATTCCTATCCAGGGACAATACTAAATAGTCACAGTTTTTGTAGCCTTTTTTTCCTTGCCCGACTTTCTCCTTGATACAAGATAAAGTTATTAATTTTGTAAAACATGAGTGCAGGATACAGCAGGTCTTAAAAAAAATAGGAGGTAGCTACATATTTTGCCATTCATGGCGTAAAAATTAGTCGCACTAGACAACTATTACAAAAGATTAAAATCGTCAAAAACAAATTAAAACAATGACTTACAAAGAAAAAAGAAATAGGTATAAGATTAAAATGTCAATATTTAAATTCAATTTAAGTAAAATACAGATTAAAAAATAATATAGGTACCTACACATTCGAAATTCTATAGCTGACGATTTATCATTTAAGAATTCATCTACGCAAACATCTTCATAATGTGCGATTTCTAGCCATGTTTGCACCACTAATAATGTCAGATCGCCACACAACGCTAATCGCAGTCTACCTCGCTGGAAATATCGTTATCCATATGAAGCTTACTCTCTTCCACTTCAACTTGACGGTTTTGTTACAGGAACTATGGATTTTTCAGCACTGAATATTGTTTAATTTAATTTCTACCTGTAACGTGGTGCGTACCCAAACGGTCCCTTAAAAACTCTACATCACCCAATTCCATCCATACATCAATACGGCGAGATAAGGCCGAGTTTAAACGTACGGTCCTTACGTCATAACATAATGCGAGTAATAACGTAGTGGGGTCGTCGCAGCCAGTCGTGTGCCGCCGCCTTTATCTTTCCACTACATTTGCCGAGCGACGCGCTGATCCGACAAAAATGTCGGCCGTCCAATCACGGCCTTAACCGACGTCTGCCATTGTAGACGGACGGGTTACGTCGGGTTTTTCAGTTAATTATTATTGGAGGTTTAGATTAGGTTAGTGGGTCTGGGTTGCTTCAGGGGCAATTTTTTGGCTTACAAAAGCAAATCTTGTCTATTTTCGAAAGAAATTCTCCGAATTTTGTTTAAGCAAAAGATTATTTCGACGGTTTGAGTTCCTACTCCGTTCCTAATTAGCCGGGTTTATGGAACAATGAACCAAAGAACATACTCCAACGATGTCTCAATCAAATCCCAATCAAAAACTCGACCTAAACCCTAATAACACTAGACAGCCGTCAAAAAGTCAACTACATAATTAACTAATACCTTTACCTCTGCCGACCCCGTTTAAAGCAAGATCGTAAGCAATCATAACATGACGTCGAACAATCTAATATAATTAATTCAAGACTCATACACGCGTTAAATTTTGTTAACAATGTTGATTTAGGCGAAACTGACTAAATACACAATGTGTGCTCATGTGTTCGCTACTGTAAATGTGCTAGGATTTTTAATTAGGCTGCGAACTGAGATGTGGCGATAGCGACCGCGGAAAGAGAAAAAGGGGGCACGGACTGATGCTGATTTAAGACCCATTTACATGCTGCATGAACATGCATGCGAGTTGTTGACAATGAAATCAGTTGATCAAACAAATACAGCAATTTAGCATTTCGTTATGAAACCTATGAATAAGTCTCTCTTTGTCTGTGCCCAACCTGTTTCCTTGATGGTTCAGTTCTGTCCACCATGAAATCGCAACTTAATCAAACACTTTACAATTCAGTCCCGTATCTTCAGCTAGTGTTCTTCCAGCATTAGGAAGAGAAAGACAAACAAACAAAGAGCAACTGCTAATCACAATATTCCACGATTGCCTGGTGGTTGAAATTCCAGCGCTCTATGGGCAGTCACAGTATACAGCAAGTTGTGAGCTATTTAATTATGTAAAATACGCCCAGTCGCATGCCAAATAATCGAATATTTCCAATGCCATTGGTTGATCACGGTACATCGAATTTCTAGATACTCGAATGTTCATAACCATTCGATATGGGTATGGGTACCTACCTATCGTAAACTCAATACATCGACATCGAGAGTTCAAAATATCGAATGATTAGGCCAGTAACAGGCACTTTTGAATTGTTATGGTGCTACAGTCCCAGACACAAGACATATAACTGTGAAAGTACCGTAGATGTCTTATGATCAACATGTATTACATGACATAAATCGTGACAATGGGGAAGGCAAGTGTCAAAGTGAAAATTGACATCTGTGTCCCAAAAGAACTGTCAAATCAAAGGAATTTTCTGAAAAAAGAGCGTTTTATTGATGTAAAATGACTAGATGTTGTGTAAAAAAGGCTGTAATAATGATGGAACATACAAATTTCCGACAATTCACACTATCAAGAAATAATGGGTAGCTGCTGAGACTGCTGTGAGAACAAAAATTGTATTATCACTAAGGAAAAGCTATACAATAAACAAAAATCTACCCTTGCGAAGCCGGGACAGGCCGTTAGTTGAATTTATTGATGAAATTCTATGATTATATCATAACTAAACAATCGAATACACCTTTGAAAATAATATCTACTTTTCTATTGGAGGTTAAGTATTGCATCGCTCTTTATATCATGAAATGGTTCTTCTGGTGGAAGAATTATCACCGGGACCGAGATTTGTGATAATTGTGGTGTTAGAAAGTTAAAATTCTTATCATATTGCTGCAATCTATAAAATAGATGTAAAATTAGATGAAGTAGACAAACACAAAACTTGATGACATTTTTCTCAATATAGAACGTCAGAAGCAGTACTATATTCTTTGTAGAGGCTAGCACATGTAATACCTACTTAAAAATACAATTTTAAATCCTTACTACAAGTAAATGTGTGTTTAATGTAGTAGAATCAAATTTCTAGCCTCTCAACTAAATCACTTTTTTTCCTCTTGTAGATGCTCCGCGGCGCCTTAGTTCTGGTTTTAGTATATGCACTTGCATTGACGAATAATTTCCCATATTTGTTTTTTAGAATAAACTCAATTTTTATAACAAAATACGTGTTTGTTTTTTGTACAAGCTATACAGTAATCTGACATATGAGACAACGATCGCAGCGACATCTACGATTAGCTTTGAGTTGCCATCCCCATTGTTGTGGGCTCAGACACAGAGTGGATACCCGTAGGTAAACGAGAGAAATTGTTCCATAAACTTCTACACAGTTTATTACTACAGAGACTGTTACTAACAATGCTTAACTAATTAATACTCTGAACTTAAAATTAAACGCAGGGCAGTTCTTAGAGCAGTTTGTGTTCGAAAGCGACAATGTAACGAACGATCACTGTCGGTAGAGTCGGTTCATGAGACTGTGCTCCTTATCGAACACCATACGATTGGGACGAGCCGCGAATGGGACCAAGTGCGAATGCAGGACGAAGTGCGAATATCCCCTATGGGCGGAGTTTCCGCACAACGCCAAACAGAAGCGCTTATGTTTTACTTTAAAGGCATACTCAGCAAATATTCGACATGTTTAATTATTATGACGAAATTCCATTTCCTAGTTTCCGCACTGCCTAAAAAGCCACATTGGTGTGACTATTTAAACACATAATGTTAATGTTTTGACCAACATTACCTACGTGTGTTAGTTACACAATACTTAAAATAACAATGATTTTAACCAATAATAAATTAACTAGAGTACCTTTTTTTTTTTTTTTTTTTTTTTTAGCGTGGTAAAATCATCAAATGAGTCCTCCCACCCCGGGCAGGGCGGGAGGGACTGTCAGACTTGTACTGACTAAAATCCACGGTGTCCTTCAATAGCCTTTTATGTTCCGGGGTCACGGTAATGAGATAAGTCCCGCGACCCCGGCAGGCTTTGGCCCTCTTGGGCGGGGCCCCGTCATCGTGCTGACGCTCTTTGAGGCGCGCGTGGAACACAACGCGCCGTCGACCCGGGCATGGTCCATGGTCGGGCGGCGAGTTGCCCTTTACTCGCCGCCCGCATGCCCGCGCCTACGGTGGCCGGAGATCGTCTTGCGACGTCCGACGCCGTGGGCGTCTACCATTGCGGGTGGGGCGGAGGGAGGACGCTGTCCTCTCTCTCTCACGGCCCGCCTCCTCCTTAACGAGCATTACTGCTTCGCAGAAGGAGGCGACCGCTTCCCACTCTGTCTCGCCCCGCAGCATGGCCTCGACCAATGCCGGGCGCGAGAGGTCTCCGCCTATCGCTGCCGTGAGGACACGGCGGTGCTCTGCCCAAGCGGGGCAGTCTTGCACCGTATGCTCTACTGTGTCCTCCGGGCGATCTTCGCAATGGTGACACCCCGGCGTTTCTTCCTTCCCCATCCGACACAGGTACCTCCCGAAACATCCGTGTCCGGTGAGGACCTGCGTCATCCGATAGGTCAGGACGCCGTGACGCCTTTCCAGCCACTCCTCAAAGAGGGGTCTTACCGCCGCGATTGCGGCGTGCCCGAACCTCGGTTGCGACAGTCGTTCCCTCCATACTGCCCTGAGATCGCGCCGGACCTCTTCCCGCCGCGCCTCGACTTGTCGGGGCAGCGGGAATTCTCCCCGGCGCCGCGCCTCCACGCGCCACTCATAGACGCGCTGGAGGGCGGTCGCCTCCAGATCCCAGGGCAGTAATCCGGCAAGGAGGTTGGCCGATTCGCCGGCGATCGTGCGGTATCCTCGGATCATCCGGATAGCCATGACCCTCTGGCATGCGACCAGCCTCGCTGGTCGCGTCCGCATGCTCAGGGCCCACACGGGGGCCCCGTAGAGGGCAACTAGAGTACCTATCAATATTTGACAATGCAAAAAGCTTTAGCCAAATATTGAAGCTGGTTTTAAGCAAACATAATCTACTAAAGCGCAATGAAATAGTTTTGTTTTAATAAAACAAGTAGGTAAACACGGTACTCAGTCATATTCATACAATAATTATGTATAATGTGACAACAATCTGTTTTAATCAACTAATTATTTTAAACATAGGTTCGCACTATTGATGTCATTTGTAATTTATTTTTTATTACTTTATAAACGATTCAAAGTAGAAGCTATTTTCAGAAAATAAAAACGTTTTCCAAAACTCGGACATAACTTTTTCTGTGACCCAAAACAACAACATGACGGTGGCAAGATAATCAACACATCACCTAATTAAACCCAAACCAACAACAAAACAAATAAAACTCGCTTATGACAGCCCACAAATTAAGGCGAAGGATTCACAAATTAATTACCGCAATGAAAGTAAAGTTCGCTACTAACGTGTTACGGGCAACCCTCCCGCGCCGCCTTCAATATGTTAATGTATGCCCGGGCGACGGGGCCAACCGGGCAGACTAACCCCACTACATACCCCAGAATAGAAAAAGATAAATTATCAGACAGAAAAGCTATGTAATAATTTAAAAGCGTTTAATTTATTCCTTTTGAATTGCGTTAGGTGCAGCTTCTGAGCGAACCCATGTTTTTTCTTTTCTCATTTAATAATTTTATACAATTTTCAATTCCATTGGATAGCAATGGGATTTGAATAGAGAACTAAATGTTTAATATTCAATGTTCCGAATAACGTTTTCATTGGAATAATTGCTTATTATTAATTTGTGAATAATAAACTTCGGGTAGTAATTTAATTTCCAGTGAAATATTTGTAATACAGAATCTGTTTATTTCGAGCATAATTATCTCTTTGAAGGTATAACGAATGGCATGTAATGACAAGGACAGACAGGTCGACGAGCCCCGCGGGACGACAAACGAACTGGCTGACATTGGATATAAATCATTAGCTACCTATTACAAAGACCGATCGATAAAATTACGCCGTAGACTCAGCCCGAATTACAAATAACATTAAAAAAATTTGACTATTTTTAATTTCGAATAAATCAATGAACCTATCTTTTGCTGACTCTTAGTGTAATTGCATTGCTGTCTTACTAACATTATTTTATAACCATTAATACTAACAAAATTATGGATACTTGTGTCTGAGGCAAGTAAATAAATAAATAAACTATCGATTTTTTGTAACAAGACTTTTGTCCAGTTTTTTGTCAACTAAGTTAAACCGATTTTGGCAATAAATCAATAAATAAGAGGGCAAGTAACCAAACAAATATAACTTTACAAACTCCCTTCGATTCACCCGGATTTGTCCGCATGATCCAATTTTACGACGTCTGAAAACTAATATAATATCTCCGACCCTCGCAGCTATAAACTAGTGCCAGGCTTTATAAATGTACACTTTAATTTCCAGTGTTAACAAATATATTTGAGCACGAAGTAAATCTGGAAGCCATTACTCACCATAAGCCTCACCTCTTGTTGGGAGCATGACTCGAGTATAAACGTAAAGATAAATTGTCCGTTCACATAGACCCTCGTGGCCTTTTGCGGGTTAAGTAATAAATATGCAAAGTTTAGGAGCATTTCTAGACAAAATCGTACCTATAAGGGATGGGTGTTCAAGTCACAAATTCTGCGAACAGGTGTGTTTAATACGAATTTTAGGCAAAATATTGGTTTTATCCACCTTTGGTATGGATAATAATGATTTAAGATATTCTCTGCGAGAATTCTCTCTATCTTGATTTAGAGAGCTGTCGCCTTTTTAAAAGGAGAAGAGTTTTATGTCTCAGTAGATCGAAAATATATTAAAATATTCATGAATAATCGTTTTTAATACTGAGAAGATCCAATAATAAATGTTGTCAATTAAAAATTACTATCTGTCGAAGTTAATGTCGGAGTTTTTGTTCTTTTGCCAAAGTTTATAATATATGTAAGATAAAATTTTTAATAGAACTTCGAATTTAATTCCCTTGAAGCCTAGGTACCTAGGTAATTGAAAATACTTGAGAACTTTTAGTCTTATTGAAATAACTTGAGATGAATTAAAATGGCAGAGGTATTATTGGAAAATAGTTTATGATGTCGTTTAGAGAGCATTTCGAAATAAAAAATAATATGACCACAAATAATTCTAAAGATACTTTATTTTGGACTTCGTCAACATTCTGATATGAGAAAGTTGAAGACTATTACATAATTAAAATTAAAAAAAAAAACATTTTAAAAAATGACAGGCTTGTTTTTCTCCTCGATAACTTTGTAATTTTATTTCATTAACGTTTTTGCCACCGACTTATTGTGACATTCCACGCAAATTCTCTATCGATTAAGATACTAATGTTTACCTTTCAAATTAAAAAATGTTTAATTTTGTGTACATTGATTAGGAATTATTTTTATTTAAAAAAAAATGCATTGAGAACCTCCTCATTTGCCTAATGACGTTTAAAAAAATATATATAATTTTTTTAAACATTTTAAATAGTTTAAACATTCTTTTTCATGCAAATCAATGATATTCAATCCGAACTTACAGTTATCGTTTAATCCAAAGAAGAATTGACTAGACAAAGTGACGTCAGTCAAACGAGCAACCGCATAACGGAAGTGATTATCTACCGGAAGTGCAATGAGCTTCAGTACGGGCGTTTGATACCTGCAGTTACAGAGGTACTAGCGCTTCGCCCCCGGGTTATATTTGAACGAGTTAGCTTATACACTCGCTCGGTAAAGCCTTGACTTTAGGCGTTATTTTAATAACTCTACGTGGGTAGTTCCAGTGATATTCCGCAGGTTTTATGTCTGTTACAAAGTTGTCTTTGAGCCAAAACTCATAAATTAATTCGTTTCTTGTTTTTCGTATTGATTGGAAAAATTGGTAGTAAGGTCTCAAAGAGAGGTCTTGCTCATAATCTTGTACCATTTTTAACACTATCCAGCGTATAATTGTAACATATGTTGCATTCGTATAAACTAGATTCCTTCGAAACTGAAGTGGAACGGTTTCATCTAAGCAATCATACTCCGCCCTAAGCCGCAACATCACTTCATGTCAGGTGAAATGCAGTCCCAACCGCCGCTGAAGACACCCTGGGCGCAGGCGCGGGTTTGTGGACACCAAGCAATGGGCAACTCGTCGTCCGATAAGGAGAAGGTAATGAGTCGATGGTGCGTCGCGCGCTCTTCACGGAGCTGTCAGCATAACTGAAGGGGCCCGATATGACCATATGTCTGTTAGAGTTAGAGGAATAATTAAGCAAGGTGATGCGGCCCTGGACCGCAAATGAAGGAACAAGGAATTAATTGACGACTCAAAAATAAAAAGACCACCACTCTAGAGAGAGGAAAACTCATTACTCGTGCCCATTGCTAATAACATTCCAAATAACGTTACTGCTGCAATCAATTTCCCAATCAAAACTACAAAAAAATCCAATATACAACTACTCATACGCATCTAACACGATAAAAGGTTATATTTTTTTGTAACATCTAATCCAGTGACATGTTCATTTATGCATCTATTCACGTGCGTCAATAAAAACTAACCTAAAAAGGGGTGCGCTTTGCTGTCCGTTTGTTCAACAAATGATTTTATTTGAATACGGATCATGCCCCGTCGCGTCCGTTAAAAAACGGGTTGTGTGCCGACTGAGGCCGGTCGTACCTGCATAAACCATTATGCTTCTACCTTTACGAGGATAACAGAAGCCTTGGTTTGTTGAAAATAAAGTGCTGACACTTTAATATTGGGAGGGCTCAGGTTTTTTGGAATATTTAAAGATAAATAATTTAAACAATGATATGTCTGTTTGTGTTGGGTACATTTACAAATAAAAACATTTCATGCACAAATACTAAATGGATTAGGTAGTACGACGAATAAGAATTCTTATTGTTTTTCAAAGAGAAATCCAACTGAAACCCGTAAGCGAATGTAGTAGTATTGCCTACGGGTTTCAGTTTGTCTATCTCTCTAGTAACACAGTAAAAATATCCCTACAAGCTCTCTAAACTAAGCTAACCTGCCGACCATGATATCAATAAATTCACCAACTGAGTAAATAGAGTTTTCCTTCGCGAATATTCTCCGCACTTTCGATGGAAAGCATTGAATTTTAGCAGGACTTAATAAAAACATTTCTCTTTTTAACGCAGCCCGGCTGGTCGTTAGACTCTGCTTTTCGATAAATTCTGTTCGCTGGTGCATTTTCAGCGGTCAATTTTCGACTATCATAAAACTAGGAGGTCAGATGGTAATCGTTCTATGTTCAATTCTAATATTCAGTCGCATCTGTAGGGTTAATTTTGTTGCACACCCGTGTGTTCAATTACTTTTGACATGCAAAAAAATGTATCTCTATTGCTTCGTTTGCTACAAGAATTTGTCTAGGCCATACTGTAATGATAACAATTGCCACGGCAAAATGATATATTGCACCGAACATACTATATTATCACTTAAGCTTCTCATTTTCGATTTTAAGAGGCTTTGCCATTAGCTTTTACCGTGGTTTGCGGCTACGGCCTTTAAAATTGTACTTCAGTACTGCAGTTTACGAATATACTCGTACCTTTAAACAATTTTTTTTACGTACCGCGCGCGCGGACGCGTATGGACGTGTTACGTATCGTGTGTGCTATTATAAATCAAAAAATATTTATTATACATTTGAAAGTTTTAAATGGAATCGAAGTGTAGCGGCTGTGATGCTGTCGTTAGTGACTCACAGTTTATGGAGTGTTCGCGAGTAAAATGTAAGAAGAAATTCCATCTTATTTGTCTGGCCCTAACGATGGAAGATGTGGAAGCTTTTACGCCCGAATACAGGAGTCTATGGATATGTCCCGAGTGCACATGCACAATGCCGAAAAGGGGAAATACAGACACACCTGTCCGAGGAACTACGGTCACCAGCAAAGCGTTTTCACCGAGCAACCATGTGAACACCGCCGAGAGAGGTAGTCGACGGAATACAAGCGTAGTAATTGATACGGAGAGCTTACTTTTAGACGAGATACGGGAGTTTCGAGGGGAAGTGAAGTTTTATTTGGAGGAGCAGCGGAAAGAATTTAAATTAATGCAAAATAGATTTATTAATACGGAAACAGAGTTAAAAGAATTAAAAAAAAATTTGGGGGTACTACAGCAAAAGGTGAATAAAGTTGATATACTTGAAGCAAGAATTAAAACTTTAATGGATAGAAATGAGACCTTAGAAGCCAGTCTAAAGAAAAGTCAAGCAAAAGTGTCAAGTAATGTTGAGGAAAGCTCTACAAGGCTTACACCGTCTTTTGCAAAAATCGTCATAGATAAACAGAAGCAGGTAGTGGGCAATAAAGTGCCAGGAAAGGAATTTGTGGCCACGAAATCAGCGAAAGTAGTATCGAAGGAAGATCAGATACCAGTGGTAAATAATGAGAGGTCTGGGAATGTTTCGATCGAGGAAAAGGAAAATCTAGAAAAAGAGGCAAATTGGACTACTGTAGCAAGGAAAAAAACCAGACACTCGAACAGTGAAGTAAAAAAAGGCGGAAATACGAGTGCTATTGACATACAGGGAACGGAAAAGAAAAGATACTTGCACGTATGGCGTTTACAAAAACAAACAACAGTAGAAAGTTTAGAAAAATATGTAAGGAACATTTATGACGAAGAAGTACCAATTAAAGTGGAGAAAATAAAACATAGAACTGAGAGGGATTATGCATCATTTATCATTGGAGTTCCGGAGAGCAAATATGTAAAGTTATGTCAGCCTGAAAGCTGGGCCGTTAATATAGAATTTGCGGAATGGGTGTGGTTTCGGAGACCAACCAACAACCCTAGAAACCCTGAATAATTCCGTCGAAATATTTTATCAGAACGTGCGCGGGCTTCGGACAAAGCTTGAAGAATGTTTCACCAATATTTCAATGGCAAATGCAGACTTGTTCGCCATTACGGAAACCGGCTGCAATGACTCCATCCACGATGCAGAAATATGTCCACCTGGATTTACTATTTTGCGGTGCGACCGAGCAGATGGACGGAAACAAGGCGGCGCGTGTCTAGTGGCCACACCGCGTTTTGAGTTGCGACGAGTGTCATTACCCGATGACGTCAACGTGGACGATCATATGTTCGAACTGGTTTGTGCTACTGTTTACCTACGTAACAGATTTTTGTTTTTGTTTTGTGTCCTCTATATTCCACCTGGTAGTAGTGATAGTGAATACATGGTAATGTTTAACATCATAGAACAATTATGTAATAAGTACAGGGATATACTAGTGTTAGGTGATTTTAACTTGTATTCGTGTTCGGTAGCCATAAAGAATTATTATGAATACTTCGAAACTTTCTGTGAATTCACTCAGAGTAACGTAGTGAGAAATTGTAATGGTCGTCATTTGGATTTGGTGCTAAGTACACTGACGGAGGGAGGGAGTGTGAGCGTGCGCGCGGCAGAGGCACCGCTCGTACCGGTAGACGCGTACCACCCGCCGCTCGACATCTCGGTCAGTACACACACGCGCCTGCGCCGGCACCCTAACTCAGCAGGCTCAGCTACACCTCATAGTAACGCATGTGTACTAGACGGGTGGAACTTTAATAAAGCCGACTTTTTGTCATTATACTCATTAATTACAGCCGTGGATTGGACACCATTGTATGAAATGGACTTAGAAGTAGGTTTAAATTATTTTTATTATGTTATTAATTCTATTATAGATGACTGTGTACCCAAAAAAAAGCGAAGTCGTGTAAACTCAAGATACATTTATCCTGAGTGGTACACTGTTGAAATAATTCGCAACATAAAGTTAAAAGCTGCTCGGCATAAGCAGTACAAAGTAAGCGGATCAAGGGTCGATTACGAAGCATTTGCTCGATGTAGAACTAACGTCAAAAATATGTTAATAGTAGCAGAGGAACAATATCGCAACCGTGTTCAAGAGCAAATGCTGAGTGATCCTAAATCCTTTTGGAATTATGCCAAGTCCAAAAAAGGTAGGAGAAGCCCGCAAGCGATCTTGAAAGACGGTGTGGCATTATCTGGGCAACAGTCTGTGGAAGAGTTTGCGGCTTACTTCTATTCTGTGTATAGGGCTGAACGACCAGAGTTGGATGTAGACGCGGCTGTAGCCAGCGCGGGTAGCGGAAACGGAGCAGCGCGGGTGCACTTGGACCAATTACAGTTAGGAGATGTGAGTCGTGCGCTCCGAGATCTTAAACCAAAACGCTCCGCAGGGCCTGACGGCATCCCGCCTTATATATTCAGGGATTGTCGAGTAGCGCTGGCAAAGCCGTTACTTCATATATATAACCAGTGCCTCAAAACGGCCGTGTTTCCGGAAAGGTGGAAAGTGACCCGCGTTGTTCCGGTTCCGAAGGCAGGGTCAGCAGAATCAGTGGATGGGTACAGACCAGTTGCAGTATTGTCTACGCCGGCGAAAGTATTGGAGACTGCCATATACAAAAGTATATATCTTCAGGCTAGCGCACAACTGTCAGACGCTCAACATGGGTTCCGACCGGGAAGAAGTACCACCAGTAATCTGCTCTGCCACATGGCTCATCTGGTGCCGACGGAGGATAGTGGGGGACAAACTGATGCTGCTTACTTTGACTTTCGTAAGGCGTTCGATCTCGTCGATAATGACATATTGCTTAAAAAGTTTGCAGGCGTCGGTTTTACCCCGCATTCACTCCGGTTTTTTGCTAGTTATTTGAGGGATAGGCAGCAATATGTGGAATATGCGGGACACGTGTCAGATCCATATTTCACGAGGTCCGGGGTGAGTCAAGGGAGCAATCTTGGCCCTTTGGGCTTTCTTTTGGTGGTTAACGACCTGCCAAGAGTAGTCCTAGACGCATCTTGTCTGTTGTTTGCCGACGACCTAAAATTGTCCCTTGAGATAAAGAGCGACGATGACTGTGTCAGGCTACAAAGGGATATAGATAGGGTAGTGAAATGGAGTAAGGAAAATCTATTGCAATTTAATAGTTCGAAGTGTGTTATCATCTCTTTTTCTCGCGCACACAATCCCATTTTACATACCTACTATATTGACGGGTTGCCTATGGAACGGGTCACAGAAGTAAAGGACTTAGGAGTAGCATTTAACACTGGCTTGACTTTTCGAGAACACATCATGCGGAACTGTAAAAAAGCTTATAGAAATTTAGGTTTCATGCTGCGTACAGTACGAGGGCTCACTAATGTGAAAGCAATTATAGCATTATATAATGCATTGGTGAGAAGCCAGTTAGAATGTAATGCAGTCATCTGGGCTCCGCATGAAACTAAATATAGTCTCATGCTGGAGAAGGTACAAAATAAATTTGTAAGATATTTATATAAGCGTTATTATGGAGTCTATCCCTTTTACCCGTTAATGTATCCCACCTTATTTATTTTAGGTATGGTCGGATATAATGAGCTAAGAGTTAGAAGGGATCTTGCATTAGCTTTATATATATTTAAATTACTTAGAGGAAAAGTACATAATGCAGTTATTTTAAGACAGGTGAGTCTATGTGTTCCGGACAGGTACGTGTGGCGACGACGACAGCCACGGCTGCTAGTGGAACCGCGTGCTCGGACTAACCTTCTAAAGGAGGCCCCGCTGACGCGTACGCTCCGCACGCTTAACCTCATAGCGAGTGAGACGGACTTATTCTACTGTTCTCTGAGTGAATTCACAAGGAATGCTTTGTTTGTAATTAGTTATAAGTAATAGGTAAGTAAGTTAGGATTAAATAGTTCGCATTTATCGCATTGGGTTATCCTGTAATGGTAAATGTAAGTAAATAATAAATAAATAAATAAATAAATAAATAATAAATAAATAAATAAATAAATAAATAAATAAATCCAAATGTCAACATTTTTAATTAATTGAAAGAAAACGAACAAGTCAGTCTTCTTACAAAATTAAACAAACGTGTATAAATCGTAACACTTCTCCGAGGAAACTTTTTATTCTTCAGTTTAACTTTAAATTCAAGCGTTCTAGGTAATCCTCGTTAAATTACCGTGGACCAGCTGAAACGGAAAGTTCACATAATTGATGGGTGAATAATTAAACACGACGAAAGTGTTTGGTTTTACAATTAAAAGTAATTAAAAAGGGCAGCTTTGAATACTTGCGGGTGAATTAATTGTTTAAACTGATTTTGTGTGAAGCAGGTAACAATGTTTTTATACTAAATTGGTTGCATGGGTTTATTATATAAAGTTATACTATGATATTTTGGCGCTTGGGTATAATCAGAAAAAAAATGACGCCATTTTGTTATTTCAACACGTAATTTTGACAAAACGTTTATCAAAGACTCATGCTGATTCCTTAAAACAGCACAACTTTCCTATGTGACAAGACATTGTGTCACAGGCATTTGAAGAAAGAGTTTTATCAAGAAATATCCTTAAATGTTATATTAGGTATATGTATAATGAAATTCTTTGATCACAAATTTTTCTTTACTAATTAACATGTCACAGAATAATTAGAAAACACTAACATAAAATAAACTACAATCAAACTCAGCTGAAACCCTCCCTTAAAAGTTTAAAACCGACAGAAACGTACAAATTTCAAGTATCCCCAGACAACTGCACTACATAACCGAAGCTATTAAACGTCTCGCAAAAAACAATCCAATTCCTCGAGAAGGTTCCAGAAGCTCGTACCTATTTCAAGTTGGATTTAAGAGAGCCAGCCGTACGGAAACAGTCCAAGGGTCATATAATTAAATAGTTGTTCTCTATTTGATACCCGAGAGAGGGTAATTTGAGAAAATGCTGCGAAACGAGAATATTAATTTGTTGGAGATTGAAGTGCAGTATTGGATGTTTTGTAGTGGATTGTAGCTAGTTTGTAGTTGTTGGGAAATACTGAAGAAAATAACACTAGTTTCGCTGTTTTCTTCAGCCTTTTTAGAGTAGTTTGGTTGTTATTCTGCAGGTTCAGAAGACTTCAAGAAGAGTTCTTGAAGAGTTTGTGTAACGGCTTTATTTATCTTTCAATCTGAAGTATTTACCTTTAGGTATGAAGATTCAGATAGTAGTTATGCAACAAAATAAAATAAGAACAAAATTTGTTTCCACCTACATGTGCTCATTCATGTAGGTATCATGTTTAAATGAAAAAAGCAATCCTAATGTGTAAACATGCTATTTCTGTAAAAATAGATAAAACAAAACAAAAATAATTATGATCATAAAATACCAACAGTTCTTTTTACTACAAGCCTGAAAATACGAAAATGAAATAATTATCGGCTTCCCGTATTTCAAAACAAGTTAAAACAATAAAGAGACATATTAATTAAAAATATAGGAGGCGTGCCTGCTGTTATCTCGTGGCGAAATTAATGAACGCAGCGTGCACGCTGCGGTCCGCAACGAACCGCTGCGATTTATTGCGTATTGCAGCGCCCTTCTTTGAAAATTGTCTTATTATTTAATTAATTTGTTTAACAATCCGTTATAGTGACTGTTTAGTTGTTTTTTTTTTAAATTAAATTTCTTTTAATTGTGAAGATGATTAATAGAGTATAGTAAAAAAGAAATATGCTGCCTTACGTAAATAAGTTGGGGTGAGGGTAGGATACCCTTTTTAATTTTATCATAATTCATACTATTATCCTGTTATGATTCTGCTAAAGTGGCCGAAGTTGTCTCGCCACATCTTTTACCATCGTAAAATTATGAATTTTTTAAAAAAAGTTCGTACTCCCCACCGCTACCAGGCCCTTTTAGATCATTCAAATAATAATTACAATAGCTTATAGCCCCATTCCTGAAAATAAAACAACCGAAATCAAATTACATTCCGAGCCATTAAAAATTCTCTTAGCAAAGTGAAAGGTCAAAAGTCCAATTAACGACTTTTCTTAAAACAATCAATTAAGAAGTCTCGGCGAACGCATCACTGATTTAATTATAATATTTAATGGAAGGCTGCAGAAATAAATTGAACTCCTGGCATAACATAATTCAGTTGATTTCTACATTGCCAGCTAATATGGCAGATGGTGGACTTGCCACAGGATTTGGACAGTCTTATGAACTTTTTAAGTTGATGTAGATTAAATCCAGAAGTTAATGACAAAGCTTAAAAACTTAATTTTTCAAAATTCATTCGAGTACATGTTGAACAATGAGTTGAATTGTTTAACATGAATTATGAACTTGATATTCGTTCTTAATAATTGTACGAGTATGTAGTCAGTTCTGTTCAGTGTTTCATTTTTCACTACAAATATTATGTCTATCTACATGTATAAAGATATGTATCAACAAATAAAGAAAATCTTCAAACTTCATAATCATTAACACTTTCAACCTTGTGAAAATCCAAGCATACTGAATTAGTTATGTAATAAGGATTAAATACTCCTTCTCCGTTCATGAAGTTCGTTTGTGGAACTCTTTTGCACATAAAATACTTGACTCTAAAACTATCTCTGTTTTTAAAAAACAAGTCAAAGACCTCTCCTCAATAATAATTTAATTTATATATTAGGTCCATTTTAAAACATATAACTGTAGGAATATCATACAGTTTAGATGTTTATTTTAATAATATGTATGTTTATATTTTATTTATTTTTTGTACACTGTGTCTACGTTTTCATGTCTATCTCTCTTCTGTCGCTGGTCTGCGCTGGAAGAAATTTCTTATTGAAAAAAGCAGTGTCTTTATGCTTTATCTGAATGTTATTTTTTATACCTATGTGTTTTTGTGTACATAATTAAAATAAATAAATAGGGAATAAAAGTTCGGCGATTGTCAGTTTTGCGATGGAAACTCTTGGCTCGTTAATGATATAAACTTAAATTAAAATCCTGAAACAAATACTTTAGAAACAATCCCAGATTCTGAAATTCCTCCCGGTCATTCCTCCACATTAGTTGTCAAGACCTGGCACTTCCAGGCGTGTCCAGGTGCTCGCTATGTTTGGCGCACATTAATAATTCCCGCGACGTAGTACTAGCGACGTGTTCAACACTTCTGCTGGTGTGCTCCTCTTGGGACCCGACGCTGAGACTGCCGGGAGGTTGATGTTTAAAATAAATTCAGGGAAAAGGAAATGTAGGCTTTTTATAGTAGTAAGTTACTTTTTTATGTTGGCTTGACCTGGCTTTTTGGTGTATCAAAATTCAGGTAGATTATTTTATGTGACAATGTACGAGTATGTTGGTAGCGTGTGCTATTTTCACTAACCTGTGTTGTAGGTACATTATGGCTCACAATTTGGCTAGATTTTAATATATAATGTACGATTGTTTGTTTCGCTGAAATAAATATAGTCTTATAATTAAATGAAATGTGTCAAATGTATGACAAGTGTAACTCGCGTGAAAATTTGTCAAACCAAAACACAATATTATTATGTATGTATGTATTATATATGTATATGTAGTAATTTATATTTATATTCATTTTCTTACTGTCTAGTATGTTGCACCTACTTTGTCTTTGTCTCTGCATCACCCTAAGGTAGACTGGAAGATAATGCCCAAGGCATTAAGTCCGCCGCTGTACACGTTTTATTAACTTGTAAATAAAGTTTAAATAAATAAACATTACACTGTTCAAATTAAGCGATTAGCCAAAAGATTTGTGTCATTCCTTTCTCCCTTGGCTCCAAGTGAAGCACACCACGTAAGTAGCAGCACCGTTGCAGCAGCAATACAACGGTCCACACTATACATCGTTGATGCCATCGGATGGAATTCTTAGCTAAACACGACGACCGTCGTCCGACTACCGCGCAGTGGCCGTAACAACTCCATGAAATATGTAAAGATCTGCTCAGAATTAGAAATACTTGATGAGCTGTTACCAAAAGGTATACTTGAACATAACGTCTACCCGTAGACGTGATGGCCAAAAATACACTCACATTTTCCCAATTTTACTTACTAATTGGGGCAGGTGAGATGTATCTCCTAGCGGTTTATCACGGGCGACGAAACCTACCTGTAATCTACAGTGACGGCAGAACGATCCCACTGGCACAGCCTCCTGTCTCGAGGTCACCATCCTGTCGGAGTGCAGTACCAAACAGTTTTTACTCTGTTATCTCGGTGCACTCGAGTTCCAGTCATTTCTGGGTGAGCTTGCTCTATCTTAGGTCTTATCTTTCCTGCCGGGGTCGCGGGACTGTCTCATAAGATCACCATGACCCTGACACGTAAAGGGCTATTGAAGGATCACCGTGGATTTGAATGAGTACAAGTCTGGCAATCCCTCCCGTCCTTGGGTGGGAGGACTCATTTGATGATTTTACCACGATATAAAAGATCTCATCTTTTCTTCAAGGCTAGACAGACGCCACGAGTAATTATTTGTTAGTCTATAGTGTAATTTATTAGTCTATTGACAACGACTGCCAGTTGCCACAAATCTGTGTGGTTGCTACAGAAAAATTCATGATGGAATAATACAATTAAAACGTTGCGAAATTATTATTTGTTCTCATTTTGCTAAAGCAAACAAAGGGCGAGACAATAAATGAATTCTATTTTAGTTCTCTTATCATTAGAATCTGTCTGACTGGTTCTTTTCAATGAACCTTCTATAATTATAATTATCTAACAGTCTGCTCTAATGAACTCAAAGAAACATTCATTGAAACGTAGTCTTCAAAAGGAACGAAATCAGTATTTTCTTTTTTAGTTTCATACACTACAAAATTAATTATATTTAACATAGAAACATTCACAGTGCTGTGGCAATTATAGACGACCACAACATGAATCGTCAAATATTCATTAATAGTTTAAACACAGATAGTAAGTGGAAGCCATAAAGTGCTAACTAAAGACATTCTTATGACCTTTTCTAATGAAAATTAATAATTTATCTAATTAATTATTTTAATTATTCATTGTTTATGTTGGTGAATGGTAAAACATAAACGAGTGCATGTTCGCACCAACAAAATGTAATAACTGTTCTGTTAATGAATGTATGAATGAATAAATAAATAATGACGTCGTCATTTTTTTTTAGGCGTTTTTTATGCCATTTCCTAGTCTGTTGTTAGTTACTTTAAATAGTTTTTAACTTTAAACTGAAGAACATAAGACATACGAACCAACAATTAAAAATAGTTGATATCGCGAAATCACACTGAGACTATCGCGAGAATGCAAAAAACACGACGCGTGACTCACAAACCGATGACGTCATAATGTGCTAATAGACCACGTCCGCGCAGCGACTCGACTCGGTACTATTTGTGCGATGACGATAGCGTTCTGTAATTTTATATCACTTTCCATCAGCATCGGTGGTTCAGTGGTAGAATGCTCGCCTGCCACGCGGGCGGCCCGGGTTCGATTCCCGGCCGATGCAATATAGTTTTGCTTTTTATTTTGTTACTTTAAATTTTTCAATATTTTGTTATAAAAATAAAAACATTTAAAAATTATTGTTTAGTTCATAAAATTATTAAAAGTCTGCAGTTTCTTACTTCTTTTTCTGACCCGCATAATATTAATACATTCTTAAAAGTATTTTACGTTTGAAATCGTTGAATTTATTTTAAATTAATTACTGAAAAAAACTTACTAAAATAACTTTTATATCTAGATATTTTTATGTCTAATTTGTTTCTCGACACTCAGCTATTTCTGATCTAAATCTTAAAATATTCAACGTGCTGTTGTGGGTTTTACCGAGCCTACCTAAGTTTTATACCTAATCTTCTAAAAACCAATACTAAAATAATTAGAAGTTTATTTTTATCTCAGAAGTCTACAAAGTTTGTAATTTAATTTAGGATACAGTACCTAATTTACAACATGGATGTTGTGTAAGAAAGATAACAAAGTAATTATTATAAAACTATAAAAACATGAGAACGAATTTAAATAAATTCAATTATAATAGGGAAATTTTATTTCATGTAAATATCTAATTTAACTAAGTTCTCTTTACCAAATGTAAATAAGTGTCCTTAGATTATAAATAAACATCAGCAGAGGTATACACCATACAATACACGCAAATACTGCTGTTACAGTTTTGTCCTAGTATCATGTAACATATAGGAGCAAGAATCACAAATATTCTGCGACAATACTTTAGCGAATTACAACACGGTTCAGCTTCCCACATTCTAAAACTGGCAACTTTACAGAACGAACCAAACCAAAACCGTTAATAACATTTACGACCGATTCCCGATTAGAAATCCAATCTACAATAATTCCTTTATTAATAGAAAATGCAGTGCAAAACGAAAGCTAACGTTAAACGAACCAACTTATTGGCAGCTTGCTCATAAATTAGAAGGCTGGCTTTCTCTTCGGAATCGGATAGCTATTACACGGATACGGATAACATATGCGACTTAAATCCTGTGAAATTCAATTGTATTATATTCGTTTAATTAATGGATAACGAACGTTTCCATAATGGCGTGGATTTAATTTGTAGGACTTGGGGATGTATTGGAAGTGGAATATTTTATGTTCGCTCATTTGCGAACACCGTAAAACATTTGGTGATGTCGTAAAAATAAAATTAGGAGGTTAGGAGCATGGATTACCATATTGAATTTTACCATACTGGTTCTTGTTCACTGAAGCCACTAATCTAAACTAATACTGTATTAAGAAAGCATTTGAATTTTGTATGTTTGACTGTAATAGATAAAATAGATCAAAACCACTAAACCGAATCTATATTAACAGCTGGGCATATCGGCTATTTTATTTTTAAAATGCTCCAAGTGCGAAGTCGGGGCCGAATGCTATATGTAAATACACGAAAAAACATAAGTATAATACATATCTCTATACAGGGTTACTTGTAAAACATTGAAAAACCAATCCTGAAAGATAAAAAAATAACAGAGATTTCATAAATTGAATATTTTTCCGTTGACAATGTATAAAATGCCTTGCTTTTATTTTTCAGGGTAGTTTTCTAATTAAAAGTTGTTTATAACCATAAATACTTACAGCCCAAGAAAGGTTGTTAATGTTTTACAAAAAAACTTGTATATTACGTATTCAATTTGATACGCTCACACAAATAAGCTTCAACTCTAGACACATAACATAGCTCGGCGTCATATACGAGTGGTACGAGTACCACAGAAACAAGGACTCGCATGACGTCTCTAATATAAATGGTGTCTCAGACTCGCCTCTTTGCTTGTACATTTAAAATGTCTGCCAGTGAACTCGTAAATTCGTTTTACATAAAAAACTTTTATTGCCACTCGTTCGCGTAAAATTTTGATAAAACATAAAATATAACACGTAAAATGTTTGATTCACTGCCCCCAGATAGAGTTGTAATTATGCCCGTTTTATCTTCTTAATAAAAATGTACTTTCTTTGCTTCGTAAAAATGACTTGATGGTAATATAAGAAGATTCATGTTCATTTTCATCCCAGTACTAACAAAGCATTGATAACGAAGAAAATTAAGGTCGCAAAGAATACTGCGACCTCAATTGAAAGTTCTGAAAGAAGCTAGCCTGAAAAAAGGCCGGGGCTTAGGAAAATAACACTGAGTAGCAACCAGTAACAGTTATATTAACAAAAAGAGCTTATCCCGATTAGGGATAGGACGAGCCTTATGTCATCATCTGCCTGTATATAGAGAGAAAATATAAATTCCTACGCAAAATGCCCTAGTTCTCCTAAATTCACATATTATTACAGCCTCCCGCGGTTTATAAAGGCATCAACCAATTTACAGCGGAGATAATAACTGCCTGGCGTGGCGTGGCGTAGTGAGGCGTAGTGCCGCGTCTTCTCGTGTGTGCTAGAGCTTAGCATCGGGATTACTTTGCCGCTAATGTAGACTCGGTATGTTGCGACATAGCCTATACGACTTATGTTCCCCGTATAGAAGATAAACGTATGGAAATAAGGTATTGAGTAATTTTAGAGCTGTACGAAGAAAGCAACGGGCAACACTTATCAACATGGATGTATCTTTGAGAAGTATTGGTATAGATATTACCTAAAGATATTGGCTTTAAAAGGTGGACACCATTTGACTACATTTTAATAATTAATTATATTTAAAACATGGTCAAGCTAGAACCTAGAAATCTAAAGCTATACACTTAAAAATCGAATGTAAGACCAAAGAGAACAACCGCTCAGAACAGCATGCATTCCATCTTTCCATCTCCGAAAACAAACACCTGAAATTGCCATCACGTCTTCAAAATATACATTTCGTCATCACAGCGCCCGTCGTTAGGCAGTCAGTCTTATCTCCTTGGGTTCTTATCTCTCATTAGCGATACAGCATCCCCGTTAAACCGGCGATGCTCCAATAAAACTGCTTGATAAATTTTATTGGACCATCTTCCCTCTTTCGGATAATGTGCGGGTATCTTCACATCGCGATATCAATGAGCATTGTAGATTTGATTATGATATTATTTGATGACTACGCTTTATGGCCCAGATTCACGGCTTTATTGAGTTTCAGAGATTATCAAGGAATTGTTTGGCTGTAAAATTTGGTACTACATTTGATTTTAACGGAGGAAAATTTTCAGGCGTTTGATGGCTCATCCTTTTAAGATTATTGTTCCAAATCTTCGTATTTTAATAGAAAACAATCCACTAAAAGACGAATGTTTCTATAGGGCATCACTTGTCTTTAGATTGAAATCGTTCGCAGCGCGGCTCTTACTACGAATTCAGAACGGCATTCCGATTTTAAGTATGAACCCGTAAATAAAGTGCACTTTAAGTTAAATATCAACCTCGGTTCACTATCACTGGCTTTTATTATCGCGTTTTATGTGAAACTGGGTTCGTTCTAATCTCTTTCCCGATGTACCGGGATTAGTATTCTTTCAGCGCTCCAAAGATCTACGGTGAACCAAAACCACAACAACACACAGCTATTTATATGCTAATGAAGCAAACTCCACTCATATTGCATTTTAAGCGATAAACTGTCGAGTTTTATACCCACCGCGGACCGTCGCCATTAGAAGATTCGGGAAAAAACTTTTAAAAATAAAACATGGTGGTTCTAAAGCGGCGTTTCGTTGCTAATTGCCGTTTTTTGCCTTCTCGAAAATAATACATTTCGCCGAAATGGCGTGCTTTTTGCTAGACCTTTGTGCTTCAGTATTTATTATGTTCATATACGAGCGTGCTTATGTTGGTAAAAACCAACGATGGTAGGGTAAAATACGGATGAGAAACAATGATATTATTTAATTTTTAAAGTCTGTTATACTTTTGGGTAATATTCTAGAATGAATGGAATGGTAATAGTGCTGATAGAAGTATATTATCACAAAATGTTAAGTTTAGTAGTATTTATACCTCTGGTTGCATAGTACATCAGTCGCCAGCAATATGTCTGTAACCTTTCTATGAATTTGCGATATCACGGTATCTTCACAATTTTTATTTTCAATGGCACTCTGAGCATGACCCTCATTGGAATTTTCTACTGTATTCTTTACAAACATTTAAACCATAAAACTACTGTTAGATCACACAAATATTGATGCGGTACGATAAATTAAAACCCGCGGCACTCAGTGCAGTAGTCAAACACTCGGCCACTATGCCAATCATGCCGTCGATTGTAATAAATTCTTTCGTACCTATGTATCCCGTAGACATATTAAAAATAATTACATAAGAAAAAGGTCTGTCATATTAACCATTTTCCCAGTAACTCGGAATACAAAAAGAGTTGTGATTATCTTCTCAACCTAAAAGGAGAAAGTAACATGATAATCGAGTAGGTATGACATAACAAAAAATCCTCCCTTTATGAGGCAGAAGTTATCTGAATATTTTCCATACGAATGTACTATCGCCCAATGTATATACTTACCACCGTAAAGACTATTTCTGCTTGCAGAGTTATAACTTTCACTTCCTAGGCCCTTTGTTTTGACCATTCATCCTATTCATAAAAAAGGGTCATCCATTTCATAAAAGAGGTGGCCAGTTCACAGATGTGGGATACTGCGCACGCGATTTTGTTTTAAAAGTGAGCAGAGATTACATTGTGCGATAGTACTTGCCACTATAACCCATAGTGCGCGTTGAACAAAGGCGCGGGAGCCGCCCGGCCGCTTGATACAGAATGATTTAGGACGAGACTTTCTTTCTTTTTACTTTTTTATCTTTCCGGGACATTTGGTGGCGCGGCCGCCCCCGAATAATGACGTACTACGTTACTGAATTTATTAATGTTTTTATTTTTTTATCGGTTTGCGCTCTCTGATAGAGATGCGCTGTTGAATATGAACTTGAAATGTGTTCGTTGTTTTGTGTAGACAATGTGTGGGGGAAATTAGGTGTAATATGTTCACTGTGGAGCAAATGAAGCGATTATGTTGATAATAGCATGTTACACAGGTATTCATGAAATTAAAAATTAATAATAGACTGCATTTAAGATTCTTGATGAGTTAAAGATATAATCGAATATATTGTGAAGTTTACTAGTACGAGAAAGAATTATGCATTTTCACTATGATAACTAATTAATTAATAAAACTATAAAAGCCAAATAAACTACAAAGACATCAGCGTATAGAAACTTTCTTCCACAAAGATTATGCAGAGAACGTTAAGCGGAGAACACATTAAACGCGCCGGCTTCAAGACGTAATTAAAGTCGGCGCCACTGGGAATGTTCGAAAACATTATTTCAGAAGCGCGACTAAGAATATTACATTAAAATCAAGCGAAGGAAGCAGCCTAAGTAAGTGCATTTCCGCGAGTGCCGCGGCTTCCAGTCAGAGACTGCCGACTTCCATCTAGACGCAGATGGAAGCCGGCCCGTCGCAAAGCCGGCCGACACAATGAGCCAAATGGTGTGGAGAAAAATGTGCCCTAGGGCTGGCGAACTACTGTGTCCTCGTCGTGAGGTCTTAATGAGATCGGTGATTATGTTCTTTTTGCATATTATGTCACGAGACAGACCAAGGTCTTAACCAACATTATGTTGTGAGAAATAGGGGAACAGTGTATAAGACGGGGACGTTAATAATCGCGAGGTATAATGGGGACATACACTCTTTAGGCATACTTAACACAATACTAACGTAGAGCAAGCGCCATCAGGACGTCATTTGCAAGCGGCCAGACGGAAATAGCGTCCTGTTGGCGCTTGTGCTACGTTAGTTTTGTGTTAAGTTTGCCTTAGGTGCGTGATTTCCCATCATACCTCGCGTCCCCGTCTTATACATTGTTCCCCTACTCTTAGTTCTTTAATACATACTTTTTAGATTTTTTTTCAGAACATTACCCAATTTATGGAATGTCCTAAATGTACGTTTTAAATTCAAATAAACGTGGCTGCCTCCTAGACTCACCTGATCAAAAAAATACCATCCACATGAGAAGAATGTTAAGCAAAGCGACGTTAATGACAAGACAGTTAGAATCAGTCAAAAATTAATCGCAGCAATTAAAAAGTTGTGTAAGTATCTCAGGCACATAACATACGTGTGACAACCCTGAAGTATAGCCAGTTACAAGTACGAGGTGAATTAAAATAAATCGAATCGACATTGAATAGTTGCCTCTCGGCGGCCATAATGGCGGCGCCACTGCTCGCGACAAATTATGTCATTGTTAGTGTTACTCTGTACTTCTTGCTGCTCTATAGACTCTTAATTGAGATTGAAGAGGGTTTTCTATTTAAGTTTATTTTAAAATAATGAGAGGATAAGTAAGAGGTAAGAAAAATATTAGGCCTGCGATAATTTACAAGGCAGAAGTTGAAATGAAATGATTTTAGGTTAATATAAAAACCCGGCCAAGCCTGCCGGGGTCGCGGGACTGTCTTATCGGCTAACCGTGACCCCAGAACGTAAAGGGCTATTGAAGGACACCGTGGATCTGTCTGACAGCAATGGGTGGGAGGACTAGTTTGATGTTTTTCCACGTAAAATTAGGGTGGTGTTTTATAATAATCTGTTTACCCCCTTTTTTATCGTGGTAAAATCATCAAATGAGTCCTCCCACCCAGGGCAGGGCAGGAGGGACTGTCAGACTCGTACTGACTAAAATCCACGGTGTCCTTCAGTAGCCCTTTGTGTTCCGGGGTCACGGTAATGAGATAAGTCCCGCGACCCCGGCAGGCTTTGGCCCTCTAGAGGGGGGCCCCGTCATCATGCTGACACTCTTTGAGGCGCGCGTGGAACAAAACGCGCCGTCGACCCGACCCTGAAGCGTAATGTTGTAATGGCGCCTAAATAATAGCGTATGACCCACAAAAACATGTTTATACCTAAACTATAATGAAGCTGATGTTTTCGAGAATTACGTTCAATCTTGCTTTTACTAACGCTTTACTAAACAAGTTCTCATTTGGCAGCTCAGCAAACTCTTCAGATTGCCACAAAGTGTATTAACCAATAAAAGAGCTGGGCTTAGCTTAGGGCGCGTTTAAGGTTCATTTTTAGGCACCTATACGCACGCATTTTAACACTTGTAGTACTCATACGTTGCCTCAGCGGTCTTTCGCTAACCCTGCGCAAAAAGGCCTTAATAATTCGCGTATACATTCCTTCTACTTTTGAAGCGCGACATCTAGCTCACGTGTACGCGAGATACGAGCTCTCACGCGCTGAAAATAACACTCATTTGAAACTTCCTCCTAAGTGGATATTAATTAGTTTGCCACTTAAGAGTAACACCTACGACAAACAACCACACAATACATCTTAATCCGAGTCGCGTATCTCCAAACACCGGTTACAAAGAGCAATAATTTGAGCTGAAGCACGTTGGAGCCGGCACAAGACAAGAAACATATCTCGTGCACAGTCAATAAGTGTGCTCGAGAGCCGTAAACATGTGCATCTGTGCTCGAGCCTGTGTGCTATTGCAGCTGACCAACGGTTGTTATTGAGAAAAATGTTGTTTCAAATGTGATACATATTTATTGAAGGAGTTATGGAGATACGCGATCGATTTGTGTGGTGTGTGTTTTTATTATTTGTACTGTTTGGCTTATTTGTAATGCTGCTAGTAATGAGGGCTAAGCTAAGAGAAGAAGAGAAGGCTAAGATTAAAATAAGATAGCTTATGAAATGTGCTTTAATTCATCAATTTAGTATATTATACTACTACTGCATTTTGAACCGACTTCAAAAAAAGGAGGAGGTACTCAATTCGGTTGGTTTTTTTTTTTTGTAAGTATGTACACCGATTACTCCGAGGTTTCTAGTCCGATTAGTGTGATTCTTTTTTTAACCGACTTCAAAAAAAGGAGGAGGTTCTCAATTCGTCGGAATCTTTTTTTTTTTTTTTTTTTTTTTTATGTATGTTCCCCAATTTCTCGAAGACGCCTGGACCGATTTGGAAAATTTTTCTTTTGTTTGAAAGGTTATACTTTCCAATTGGTCCCATGATCATCAGGTCAGGATCTGATGATGGAATCCCAGGGAAATCGAGGGCAACCCTCAAATTTTATAGGCACATAGTACCATTTTCATATATTTTCTAAAGCTGTTCAAGTATTTGCATCTGATAATCATCATCTCAGGTGGATGAGCTGATGATGGAAGGTACAACTCCTCAACGGCTTGGAGTAGGCATCGACTGATTTAGTTAGTGTTCGCATATCTCTGGAACTACAAGTCCGATTTAAGTAATTCTTTTTTTGTTGTACTAAGTATTGTTCAACTTACGGAATACTGCAAGTTTCATCAAAATCGGTTTAGTAGTTTTTGAGATAGGGAATTTTATTAGCTTATTGTGCACTTGAGAGAGAATGATTTATTTGACAAGAATTTGAGTTGAATATTTAAACTAAAAAGAGTAAAATAAAAAACTTTTTCAAAAAAAATGTAACCGCCTTCAAAAACAACCACAAAAAAGGGTAAAATAACCTACAAAAAAACTTTTCTTTCAGAAGTCGGTGGCAAAAAAACAATGAAATGAAAAAAAACAAAGGCACCGACTTCTGAAAGAAAAGTTTTTTTGTTCGATGCAGTATACTTGCCATTTGGTTTCTTTCGGAAGTCGGTGGCAAAAAAGACAACGAAATAAAAAAAAAACAAAGCCACCGACTTCCGAAAGAAAAGTTATCATATAGGTTATTTTACCCTTTTTTATGTGGTTGTTTTTGAAGGCGGTTAATATTTTTTTGAAAAAAGTTTTTTTGTCTCATATAGATACACTCTACATCCTTTATCGTGGTAAGATCATCAAATGAGTCCTCCAACCCAGGGCAGGGCGGGAGGGACTGTCGAACTCGTACTGACTAAAATCATCGGTGTCCTTCAATAGCCCTTTACGTTCCGTTCACGGTAATGAGATAAGTCCCGCGACCCCGGCAGATTTTGGCCCTCTAGAGAGGGGGCCCCGTCATCATGCTGACACTCTTTCAGGCACGCGTGGAACATAACGCGCCGTTGACCCGGGCCTGGTCCATGGTCGGACAGCGAGTCGCCCATTACTCGCCGCCCACATGCTCGCCCCTACGGTGGCCGGAAATCGTCTGCTGACGTCCGACGCCGTGGGCGTCTTCCAGTGCGGCTGGGGTGGAGGGAGGACGCTATCCTCTTCCTCACGCGGCCCGCCTCCTCCTTCGCGAGCATGTTCGCAGAAGGAGGCGACCGCTTCCCACTCCCTCCCACCCCGCAGCATGGCCTCGACCAATGCCGGGCGCGAGAGGTCTCCGCCTATCGCCGCCGAGTGGACACGGCGGTGCTCTGCCCAAGCGAGGCAGTCCTGCACCGTATGCTCCACTGTGTCCTCCGGGCGATCCTCGCATTGGTGACACCCAGGCGTTTCTTCCTTCCTTATAAGACACAGATACCTCCCGAAACTTTCGTGTCCGGTGAGGACCTGCGTCATGCGGTAGATCAGGACGCCGTGATGCCTATCCAGCCACTCCTCAAAGAGGGGTCCGACACTCTACATCCTGAATGAAACTAAAGTAGGTATACATTTTACTGTGCACTTGAATACTAGATATTTTTAGGGTTCCGTACGTCCGAATACAAAAACGGAACCCTTATAGGATCACTCGTGTGTCCGTCTGTCTGTCGCTTACAGTCAATTATCTCCGAATCTACAAGACCGATTGGGTTGAAATTTGGTACACATATCAATTTCTGTGACCCAAACACAGAGGTGTGACGTAAATAGATGAAATCTGTATGTGGGAGGTAATTTTTGGGGGGGAAGGGGAAAATGAAAAAAAAAAGTTATGAAAACTGCATCGTGTGACATATCAAATGAAATATCTTGTTGAGACAATCTTAAATGTATTTTTTTTGTAATTTTAAAATAAATGGTTTCCAAGTTATTCAAGAAAATAGACGAAATTTGACCATTCCCCCTCCCCTCTTATCTCCGAAACTACTGAACCTAAAATTTTGAAAAAAATACAGTAATTAGTTTTCTACTTATAGATTATAGGACAACCTATAAGAAGTCCATATCTGTATATGGGAGGTAATTTTTGGGGGGGAAGGGGAAAATTAAAAAAAAATATTTGAAATCTGCATCGTGTGACATACCAAATGAAAGGTCTTGTTGAGACAATCTTAAATATATTTTTGTTGTAATTTTAAAATAAATAGTTTCCAAGTTATTCAAGAAAATAGACGAAATTTGACCATTCCCCCCCCCTTATCTGCGAAACTATTGAACTTAAAATTTTGAAAAAAATACAGGAAATAGTTTTCTACTTATAGATTATAGGATAACCTATAAGAAGTCCATATCTGTATATGGGAGGTAATTTTTGGGGGGGAAGGGGAAAATTAAAAAAAAAATATTTGAAAACTGCATCGTGTGACATATCAAATGAAAGGTATTGTTGAGACAAACTTAAAAGTATTTTTTTTGTAATTTTAAAATAAATGGTTTCCAAGTTATTCAAAAAAAATAGTCGAAGCTTGACCATTCCCCCCCCCTTATCTCCGAAACTACTGAACTTAAAATTTTGAAAAAAATACAGGAAATAGTTTTCTACTTATAGATTATAGGATAACCTATAAGAAGTCCATATCTGTATATGGGAGGTAATTTTTGGGGGGGGAAGGGGAAAATTAAAAAAAAATAATTTGAAAAGTGCACCGTGTGACATATCAAATGAAAGGTATTGTTGAGACAAACTTAAAAGTATTTTTTTTGTAATTTTAAAATAAATGGTTTCCAAGATAATCAAAAAAAATAGACGAAGCTTGACCATTCCCCCCCCCTTATCTCCGAAACTACTGAACCTAAAATTTTGAAAAAAATACAGGAATTAGTTTTCTACTTATAGATTATAGGAAAACCTATAAGAAGTCCATATCTGTATATGGGAGGTAATTTTTGGGGGGGAAGGGGAAAATTAAAAAAAAAATTGAAAACTGCATCGTGTGACATATCAAATGAAAGGTCTTTTTGAGACAATCTTAAATATATTTTTTTTTGTAATTTTAAAATAAATAGTTTCCAAGTTATTCAAGAAAATAGACGAAATTTGACCATTCCCCCCCTTATCTCTGAAACTACCGAACCTAATTTTTTTTTAAATACAGAATTTAGTTTTCTACTTGTAGATTATAGGAAAACCTATTAAATTAAAAGTTACAAGTCGATTTAGTTTGTAATTGTTTTTTATGCAAACTGTACCAGTAAAATATGGGCTTATTGCTTGAAATAATAATTGTATTGAGTATGAATTAATTTGCAATGGACCTACGATAGACAAGGTAATAACCACAGGTAATACTGACAAATTCATTGTAATCATCAGTCCACGCCTCACAGAGCACCATGGCACACCGCGCACTAAGATCCCGGAAAATTCAACAACTCTCAACAATGAAGATTACTTTTACCCAGTTATTTGGTTTCAAACTTTTGGATTGAAATTGGTAAACATTCCATTTAAAATTACTGTTCTGATAAGATGGAAAACCGGTCACAACATAGTTGAAAAGTCGAGAGGAAGGTAATATATCTGATCGGCCGAATTTTGACGACAGTGACTATAATTTCAGAGTCGCGGGACTGTCTAAACAGCGTGACCCTGGAAGGTAAAGGACTATTGATGGAACACCGTGGATTTTACTCAGAACAAGTCTGACAGTACCTTCCGCTTTACCCAGGGCGGGAGGACTCATTCGATGATTTTAAATGGCCAATTTGGACGCAGATTAGCGAAGAACACAGGAGAAATGATAGTGTACAAGTGTATGCGCAGAACCAGGTCCTTTATACAAACAAACGACAACAGTAGACGACAATCGTTATCGCTCAGCAGTCAGTAACACATTTTCAACTTTATACCCTAGTGCATAAAGTTAAAAATCTATTAAAGACTGCTGCGCGATAACGAACGAAACAAACTAAAACGATCTGTGAACTTCAATAGATTAACAACTTTACGCGCTAGGGTATAAAGTTGAAAATGTATTAGTGACTGCTGAGCGATAACGATTGTCGTCTGCTGTCGTCGTCTGTTTGTCTATAGGGCTTTGTCTTAGCCATCATTTTAAAAAAAGAATAAGTATGGAGTTTCTTGCCAATTCTTCTCCATACGAACCTACCCTTGCGAATGGGTGTAGAATCAACCCATCCCATTCCATTTTCTTTTTTGTAATAGATATTCAAAAGTGCCTCTTTGATGGCCTAATTGAAATAAATGATTTGACTTTGACATCAAGAATCACAGGCATGATATTATGTATAACTAATAGTCTACAATCGAGTTGCATTTCCGAACCATGAGAGCAACACCGCTGACAATCATTAAAGACACACCCATACTTATCCGAGTCCTAAGTCTCCCTAAGTCGTATTTTATTAGCCCTTACTAGAGTAGTTCCAGTATTTGTTGTTTCATTAAAGTTAATGGCTGTTAAGTAAGTGTGCAAGTTAAATCCGCCAACTGATTTAAAGTCACATAAATAGAAACAAGTTTGAGTCCATAGCTTACGGCTACTTAGTCGTTTATATTCATTTCTATACTGAAAGAGTCTTTGTATCTGCTTTGCTTTTTAGTTTCACTGAAAATTCGGGAAAATATCGGTATAAAAAAATTTTGCCCAACACTGGGAATTTCTCCTGTATCGTGGGTGCGTTTACAAAAATAGAAACTCACATACACAATACAACTCACATACACAATACAACTCACATACACAATACAACTCACATACACAATACAACTCACATACACAATACAACTCACATAGTGCTCAAACACACTGCGAGCCTAGCGCGGTGGCGGCGGCGGGCGCGGAAATATTGAATGTATGAAATCGCCGCTCGTGGCCACACTGAAGTGACTAAGGCGGGGGCCTAGCGCGATGGCTACAAGCGATTTTGCGAGCCTAGGCGTTGCTAGGCAACAACCGATACAACGGGCGGGTGGTAGGTTTATCAAACCTTTTCGTTCTTTTAGTAGCGCCATCTAGTTACCAGAACATGCACTAAAGTACTACCGTTGGATGTTTTTGTACATATTTAAATTATTTTTACCATACTTGAGCAGAAAAATGTAGAATGATTGATAATTTACTTGTATGCCATGCTAAACAACGTATAACATATTATAAAATTAATTTCTTTAAACAAGATTTATAGAAACTACTTTGTACCACCGGTGTGCAACACCTTAATTCGCCGCTACAAAAACAAACGCTTGATCGGCAGTGTGGACACAGATCGCACCCGCCGCCGCGCCCGCCACCGCGCCCGCTGCCGCCGTCGCGCTAGGCTTCCAGTGTGGACACACACATACACAATACAACTCACATACACAATACAACTCACATACACAATACAACTCACGTACACAATACTTTGCGCAGCAGTCGATCGCACAGCCAGTGCGCCAACTGTGCCATCAAATAATTGCACAGCATCGTATCACGACTTTAATTCTCAAAGGGTTGGACAGAGGTGAAACCCACAATACTGAGAAACTTAATTCGCCTTACTTAATCAATACTCTGTAGCTGCTACTGAGAAACTCTTTATGAATGTGAAAATCCAGGGAATGTTACTGTAAAAACTAGTACTTTCAACTCTCAATTTTAAATAATAATTTTATTTAAGAATTTCACAGTCAGTAAATAGGTAGGTTTTTTTGTTAAAATAGGACTACAAAGTAACACATACTTTGAAGTGGAGCCATAAAAATAAGTATTTTCAGACACTACTAAAAACAAAACCCCGATTTTATACATCCCACATAAACTGCAAGTAACAAGGTCTTATAAAAGTCAACGGAGAACTATTTTAAAAGGCATAAAGTAACACTACACTATACACAACTGTCGGTAGTTATTTCTGCAACAAGTTGTACTAACTGCAACAGAATTGGCACAACTCGTGGCGTCTGAATAATTCATGAACATACCGTACTGGTCTACGGGCTACGCGGCTACGATGGAGCTACGCGGCTACAACGGAGCTACGCCGCTACGAGCTACGGGCAGGGAGATGCTACGAGAAACCTTTAAGTATGAATGTCTTAATCTTGTCGGTGTCGCAATTTTGTTCCGGTGTGAGATTTGAGTGGGAACTGCCTGGTTTCATATTTAATAGAAGTTTTCATAAAAGAGGATAGTTGTCTACTATCAAGTGCACAAGACATAGAGAGAACGTTGCTTGGATGTCTGAATATTATGGTCACCGCAAAAAGAGTATAAAAAAAAGATAAAAGCAAGTGGCTTTCCCTGAATTCTGCTTAAGTAAAAGTTTAGGTCGTGGGTTCGAACCCCACCAGGCGCATTAGTTTGTGTAATTTATTTCATCACCACTGCTCTCAAAACGGTGAAGGAAAACATCAGTTTCCTCACGATGTTTTCCTTCACCGTTATAGAGAAGATCATAGAACCAAAAATTCGAAGACATGTGACATCTACCAACCCGCATTGGGCCCGCGTGGTGGATTATGGCCCACTCCCTTTCACAGAGAGGTCTGTGTCGCAGCAGTGGGAACATTATAGGCTGATGATGTTATGTGACATTTCTTTTCCTCCTCCCTTATAATATTGAATAAGCTACATCCATCAAACATCACACAGTTCACCCCAACACAATGATCGTAAACTTAATTCCCGCCAACAAACACTGGCACACACAAAGTTTGACAAACACTGGTTCAAATAAAAAGTTTACCAAACTCGCCGCGGGCGCCCTCTGGTGACAAGAATACGATGTTTGTACGATCACCCGCTATACTTCTACAACTGTTTATAAGTTTGGAATATGGTGAAGATAAATATGTGATTGAATAGACGATGATAATGTTATGAGTTGTTTGTCATTTTTTGTCGTATTTTTTTACAAACATTGTGTTTTTATAGTTCTCTGACCTACTCGTAAAGACTGGAATTCTCAGATTTTGGACCAGTCTTATTGAGGGATATCATTAACTCATATTATGTGGAGGAGGTCAAATATGTATGTAGCGTCGTGTAAAATACTGGTATTCAGCTGTATCCAATTAGATTTGAAGTCGAAATCAAACCTATGAAAATGGAACGTTACTCGTATTTTGGTAAGCGCACCTTCTATACCTTCGTTCATTTAATGAACTCCTACTTCCAGAAGCGGCCATCCAGGAGGTGGACGTGGATGAGCCCCGATGGTACTACCAGAAATGAGATCGACTTCATCATGACGACCAAAAAGCGAATATTCAGTGATGTCTCTGTGATCGCCAAGGTGAAAACCGGTAGCGATCACCGAATCGTCAGAGGCACATTGAATATCAATGTGAAGCTTGAAAGGTCTCGTCTGGTGAAGTCCACGCTCCGACCTGGTCCTGCCCACATCCAGAACCCCGAAGACTTTCAACTCGAACTGCACAATCGCTTCCAGTGCCTAACCGAATGCGAAACTGTGGACGAGATTAACAATGGGTTGGTGGAAACTGTCCAAGCTGTGGGGTCCAAGTTCTTTAAGACCCCGCGCCGCAATAAGCCTCAAAAGCTCTCGAACGGAACCATCAAGTTGATGCAAGACCGGGCCGAGATGAGGCTGCAATCTTCAGCTGACATGTCGGAATATGGCAAACTCAATAGACGAATCTCTAAATCAATGCGACGTGACCTGCGTGCCTATAGTGCGGCACGGATAAAAGAGGCAATCGAGCGGAACCAGGGCTCAAAAGTCTTCGCAAAGAATTCGTCTATTGGGCAAAGCCAAATGACAAAGCTGAAGATTAACGACGGCAGCATTATTTCGACGAAGCCGGAGATCCTGAGAGAGCTTGAGAGGTTTTACGGACAGTTATACACATCAACACGACAACCCAGTGTCAGTACAGTTCGAGACGCAAGAGCTAAACTGACTCGACACTACACTGAGGATATCCCGGACATCAGCCTGTACGAGATTAGAATGGCTCTTAAACAGCTAAAGAATAACAAGGCGCCGGGTGAAGACGGAATCACAACAGAACTTCTGAGAGCGGGTGGAAAACCGGTACTTCTGGTCCTCCAGAAGTTATTTAATTCCGTCATACTCGAAGGTACTACGCCAGAAGCATGGCACAGGAGTGTGGTTGTTCTTTTCTTCAAAAAGGGTGACAACACCTTGTTGAAGAACTACAGGCCAATCTCACTTCTGAGCCATGTATACAAGCTGTTCTCAAGAGTCATTACGAACCGTCTCGAACGCAGGTTTGATGACTTCCAGCCTCCCGAACAAGCCGGTTTCCGAAAAGGTTTTAGTACTGTAGACCACATACACACGCTCCGCCAGATTATACAGAAGACAGAGGAGTATAATCGGCCATTATGTTTGGCGTTTGTGGACTATGAAAAGGCCTTCGATTCAATCGAAACCTGGGCAGTATTGCAGTCCCTCCAACGATGTCATATCGACTATAGGTATATCGAAGTGTTGAAGTGTTTGTATAGAAACGCCACCATGTCCATCCGACTTCAGGAAGAGAGCACGAAACCAATCCAATTGCAGAAAGGCGTGAGACAGGGAGACGTTATTTCTCCGAAACTATTCACGAACGCGTTGGAGGACGTTTTCAAGCTCTTGGAATGGAACGGATTCGGCATCAACATCAATGGCGAATACATCACTCACCTTCGTTTTGCCGATGATATAGTCATCATGGCAGAATCGTTGGAGCACCTCAATGCTATGCTCAGCGACCTCAGTATCGTATCCCAACGGGTCGGCCTTAAAATGAACATGGACAAGACGAAAGTCATATCGAATGTCCATGTGGCACCCGTACCGGTTGTTGTTGGGAATGATACTCTCGAAGTTGTAGACCATTACACTTACCTTGGACAGATTGTTCAGTTAGGTAGGTCCAACTTCGAGAAAGAGGTCGCCCGAAGAATCCAACTCGGATGGGCAGCGTTTGGGAAGCTACGTGATATCTTCTCATCGAAAATCCCACAGTGTCTCAAGACAAGGGTGTTTAACCAGTGTGTGTTGCCAGTGATGACATATGGCTCTGAAACGTGGTCTCTAACTGCTGGCCTTTTAGAGAGACTAAGTCACTCAACGAGCGATGGAAAGAGCTATGCTCGGAGTTTCTTTGCGGGATAAAATCCGGAACATGGATATCCGGCGAAGAACCAAAGTCACCGACATAGCTCATAAAGTTTGCAAGTTGAAGTGGCAATGGGCAGGCCACATCGCTCGTAGAACTGACAACCGATGGGGAAGAAAAGTTCTCGAGTGGCGACCACGGACCGGAAGACGCAGCGTAGGTAGGCCTCCCACTAGGTGGACCGACGACATCGTGAGGGTCGCGGGCAACCGATGGATGCAAGTGGCGAATTGTCGTTCGGCGTGGCGGTCTAAGGGGGAGGCCTATGTTCAGCAGTGGACGTTTTCCGGCTGATGATGATGATGATGATGACCTTCTATAACAAAATGTGAAAACATACAAGCTTTTTTAAACTTTTTAACCAAAAACTCTTCCGCTAAGCCTTGATAAGATAAAAAGAAAATCACAACTTTAAACCTACACAATTTATTCTGCACAACAATACAATTTTAAAACAAAAACCCACTTCACAACTTCATTTATCCTTCCATACATATTTCATCAACATATTCACAAATTACAACATTTCACTCACAGGTAAACACACAAAGCTGTAAATTAAATGATGAGCACGATTTACGTTTGTTCTCCATATTTATAGTTCCTAACTTCAGCGATAATGAACTGAAATCACTTTGTAGAGGTAATAAATTGAGCGGCGCTTGCGGCCGCAACTTTCTGTTTGACTAATATTTTAAACAAATTGTTTACTCTCCAATATTAAGGTGAATGTTGTATGAATATTTAATTTCAATATTCGCTGGTAGCCGAAGGTTTGACTTGTTACAAGTTCGGTTTTAACTTGGAAGGGAAACTTGACATGTGATGTAATTTAATTACGTGTATACATATATGAATATTCATTTTGACATAGTTTTTTTGTCGTCATGATTTTATTGAAATGTTGAAATGCAACATTTCGCTCGTTTCGGTAATAAAACAAAATATGTACTATTCTCAATCACTGCAAATTCCCAATTCAGAATCAACCATGGCGACCACAAATTGGACGATTCCAGGAGAAATGATTCAACTGCCTTGGATCGTGATCAAGGCAATAAATTAAAAAAAGAAAAGCAAAGGAGACTAATCAAAATCATAATTTTGATAACTTACTAAAAGCAGGCAATTAATACGGCCTATAATAGAATTATTACCTAATGAAACACACGGTGGACAAACATTTAAAACAAAACCATTTATGTTAATAGTTCTCTCGGTAAAAACTAACTGAAAGATGAACAGTTTCGCGCGGCGGAGTTAATCCAACGCGGTCCACCGCCAATGAATTATTTATACACTAAAACAACCATTACTGCACACTCAAGTCTAACCAAAATAAACCTTACGCCTTTGTAACAAGAACGTAAAAACAGAAATTAGAAAAGTCGCCATGTATCAAACTCGGAGCAAAAATATTATAATACGGGTCGAAACTGGAGTGTATCTTTTTATGACGTCGAAAATTGTAATAGAAATGCGGGGATTTCTTGTCGAGTAATAATTTAAACTTTATTTATTACGTTATGAAACGGAAGGTAACACAAAAAATGTCATACATAAGGGTCGAAGTATATGAAAGTTTAATACCTAAACTAGTACAAAATATCCATAATAGAATAATTTAGGGTATTGCCTAGTTTTTCCCTAACTATCGGAACGAATCGCCTTACCTATCCTACCTACTAATACAGAGTTTGTTTGTTTGGTCTGGTTCGAATTGAAAAATTATTTTTGTTTAATTCGATTTATCGAAGAAATCTACGACCAATAGGAGCCGAGGCGCGGGGAACAGTTAGTTCTACGATAATGAAGCTGATTGCAATAGCTGCTAGAACAAGCGCTAACTAGTGATCGCCCAGTGGTCGAAATTCAGCATAATTTTCTTAAAAAAATATACCAAGTATTAATACTATACAGATTATGTATTAGTAAAGACTTTGACGAGGTTCTTTTATAACTAAAACAACGTTTAACAGACTGACATTACATCACAGCGAACGAGACCACAAATTACAGTGTTCAGTGCTATTTTCGTCGAAACTGACTCGTGTTACAAAAGATCGTAGACCTGCAAGAGAAGTTATTTTAGGAGATAACATAATAACAAGATAAACAAAACAAGGGAGAAAAAACCATTACCTTAAGACATTGTAATAATGCGTGGGTGAAGGATAAACCACTGAATACCAAAGGACACAAACGACGTACCTATTTCTGTTACTTTAAATATTATTATTTGGTAAGAAAAAAATAATAATTTTCACAACACCATCATCTTCCTGCCCTTATCCCATTCTATTTGGGGTCGGTGCAACACGTCTTCTTCCAATCTCCCCTATCAGACGTCAAAATATCATTTATTCCTTTTTCTTTCATATCATTTCTTAGACAATCCATCCATTCTTTCTTTGGCCTTCCTCTTCCTCTCCATCCATCAACATTCATACCCATCACTATCTTAGTCACATTGGTGTCATCCCTCCTCATCACATGTCCATACCAAGACAACCGGTTCCCTTTCATTTCTTCTGATCCATCAATATTTCTCATTGATGAACTGCCGACGTGGTCTGGTCACTAATGACATTGAATTTGCAATTTCAATCGCGGCGCTCGCTGAGAGCAGTGGTGGCCCAGTGGTATCGGCCTCGACTTACGGTCGTGGGTTCGAACAACTACGCATTACTTACTTATCGTATTGCTTTGTGTAATTTATTTCATCACCACTGCTCTCCAAACGGTGAAGGAAAACATTGTAGAGAAACCGGCATGTCCTAGAACCAAAAATTCTAATACATGTGACATCTACCAATCCGCACTTGGCCGCGTGGTAGATTACGGCCCACTCCCTCTCACAGAGAGGAGGTCTGTGTCCCAGCAGTGGGAACATTTATAGGCTGATGATGATGATGATGATGATGCTCGCTGATGCAGCCTTCAGGTCATCAAGGAACAAATATCAGAGAGGAAGGTATACTTTAAAATGTATGGTTGACAACATCAAACTATACAGTCTGCACGGTACGTAGTAGTCGGTAAGATTGGCAGTGGTTGAGTGATTGGCTGCTGCGCTGAGTGTCGTGGGATCGATCCCCGCACGGAAAAAATATTTGTACGGCCTGCAGATAGTTGACAAAGACTGGGGTGACCAGCTTCTAGGTCAAGGTTTGCTTCCCTTTAGATTCAAGATTAATGTTATTCAATTGTAACTAATTCAGTTTTTTAAAGAGACTCGGTTATTACTTGTATAAACATCGTCCACTGACTTAGTTTCAAAGTATTTCAATTTTCATTTCATATATTATTTTTTTTACTTTTTTTCGTCAGCCTACTCTTTGCCAATATTTTTTATTTTATTAATTTCATCAGGCCATAACGTATGATGTTGCCAGATCAGGCGCACACAGTGATAGTTTATTTTATCGCGGCCGTATCGCATCGGACTGGCACTTTACGACTCGTCCGCGTCACCGGCTTCCGAGTTCCGATACCCTGGTAATATAACCATATTTATAAGAGGAGAAGGTTCACTTTAACACACCTCTAATGGAAAGTGACCGCCTCTAAACAAGGTGGCACATTTAACCGAACCGCATTATTGACGTCATCAGCAGTATCATATCAATATCTTTAATATTCGGATGCTGACAGCATTTTCCGAATTGCGGCTCGTGCGGTGCGGATAAATGTGCGAGGTTTAATAATAATGATTACATACAACGAATTCCAAAAGACGGTATTTACACAGCACTGCATACCTGTACTTAAATCATTTGTCGTTGATTTTGTAAATACGTCGTTGGTGTATCCCTTGCATAGTAAATAAATAAAACTTCCGCAGTACTTAAAAGACACCAAGTCGTGTATTCTTTCCAAGATATAAAAGTGTTATCAAAACAACTATTTCTTTAATTCCCTCATAGTAGATACGCCTTCTGTTGATTCCCTTATAACGACATTACGACCGTATTACTGAGGCATAAAACATATTTTTTATGGACATAAGAATTAGGTAGCTAAATGGATAATCTAAAATTTTGTTGCACGTTTTTATGAGCAGAGGTCACGAGTTCTTTCACAGATAAAATATCGGAGTTGTAGGTATTATCAAAATAAGATTTTATTGTATAGATTTACCTTCGGTTACGTTGTACTGATAGTTTTCTTAGAGTCTAAAGCAAGACTGAATTTCAAACTTTAGCTGTTATTGTGTTTCTATGTTTGTAAACGCACCCACGACACAGGAGAAATTCCAAGTGTGGGGCAATGTTTTTAAAAAAAAGTTGCCCAACTTAGTTTGGACTCATGATTATAATATTACGAGTATTATCATAAACTCTGAATACTCCACTGCTGAATATAGGCAGGGAGGCCTAGATTTCTAGGTTTCCAATAAGATCGGTTGGAAGCGGTTTGCAACCACCACGATTTTGTGGTCTTCGATCGTCTATCCACCTAGTACGTGGACGTCTCACGCTGCGCTTGCGCGATGCGTGATGTCCATTCGAGAAAATCACGACCCCTAAGGTCATCATTTCTACGTGCTATGTGGACTGCCCACTGCCACTTCAACTTGCTAATTCGCTGGGCTATGTTGCTGTTGACTGGTTATTCAAACTCTAATATGCCTAGTATACGAGTACATTATGGCCGGCCCGTTCTTTGCTCTATTCTATTCATTCATGGACGTGTGTAGAAGTAACCTTTACAGAGTACCCCCTTTACATTTTGTACCTGTTTATTGAAACAGGTGCTTTCTATGCGGTAAAATCAGCCCACTATTAATATTGTATAGCTGTATTAAGTGAGCTAAGTTTGTTAACCGATACTCGCCAAACAAATTAAAACATTGCTCGTGTTCCCAATAAAATAGTATTCGTTTCCAACATAACCTACATTTGTAACCGACTCCAATACTTTCAATTTAGTGCAATCGTGCGCGGATTGATTTGCGTTCCGATTTGTTTTTATGCCATAGTGAATATTGAATAGTTTCAATTTGAACTAAATATTAAATTGGTTTATGTGATGTCTAGTCTAGTCAACTATGTCTAGTTATATTGACATTATGTTGATTTTAGACAAACTATAAGCAAATAATACTCTGGTAAGTATTATTATCGTTTGTAACACACAACTGCCGAGCAAAGGCCAGTTTGATTCCCAAACGACACAAAAAAATGAAAAAGACCAGCGTCGCGCATTTGGTTACAAACAAAAAAAATGTTTTGTAATAAAAATATTCATTCGGCAAATCGACCGCTCAGAGGCATACAGGTTGAAGTACATTTGATCCTATTCGGTATGCCGTAAAAATGTTAGTGCACTACATATTCGATTACCAGGGCTACAGGGTAGAGTGGCGGTCGCGTTTATTGCTCACACCACCGTAAACCCGTTGACGACAGCCGTGGGTTGCTATTTTATGTTTTAAATTACCCTGATCTGTTTATGTCCTCACTTATTCTGAGTGCCTGGTACTTGTGGTTTACGTATCAAGGTAGGGCGTAACTTAGTTCAGTTACTTTACCAGTTAGATACACTCTAGCGATAATTTCAATTTATTATATTCTTGAAGGGCCTCGACAAAGTTGCATTTTACCTAAAATTTGAAGATGAAAGATTGACTTAAGATACTGAAAAACTGACATCAAACCTGTTTTAAATCGTAGTAATACAATCTTCTAGAGACATTTGATGTGTCCCTTCCTAGTGTTTAAAGTAAATCTTCTTGATGATGTCACCTCACTGCTCATCTTATTTAGGGTATCTAGGTAATTTTATAGCTAGATAGCTATCATAATAAGAGAATATCATCAAGTCAAATAAATCAGTTGTTACATCATTCAATTCTTATCACTGAAAGGGCTTTGACGAGCAACTTTAAACAGTTTTAAGGCCCTATCTGATAAACCAGACCTGATAATCAGATAAACCAAACATTTTATTGCACACACGTGGTAGGTAAGTATACCTACTCTAAAGGTTTATTATCTGGCGTGAATCCTGTAAACCCACAGCCGTTTATACTAGTAACTAAATTCCAGCGTAGAACCTAAACCTGTAAGTTTAAAACAACATCCATGTCCCAGCTACAAAGCTGAAGTCCCCTTTAACTGGCATCCCCTCGGCTGCGCGACTTTTTACGATGATTTGCGCCGACGAGCGCGAGCTACGGCGGCGCAACGCCATCTATTGTGCGCGCTTGTCACTACGCGCACGGAAGCACTAATGCTCTTTTTGCGGCGCTCCTGTTGAGGTTTTTCGTTTTACCGATACGGCAATGCGGTTGTAGGGCTTGGTTTGGTTTAAATCGAAGTTAGTTTAGGATGGCTTTGGTTTGTGGGTATTTTTCGGGGTTTTATTAACACTTTCATTTTAAGATTCAATCGGTAAACAATCTCTTTAGACCAAATGTAGATAGTAAATGGGATATTCACCATGTTTATTATTTGTTTTGAGTTTCGACGCTGTTACAACGCCATGTCCACGAAAACAACATTTCAGAAAAGAATTTTATCGTGGCAATTTAAAAACTTAAATACCTGAATAGTTTTTAACTAAAATCAAAATAATTGACTAATGTGAATACTGTATAAAGCAAATTATTTTGTATATTATTAAATCTAATCTCAAAGCTAGACAAAAAAAGACTAGGTACTTACTCTATTATATTAAAAAAAACCGGCCAAGTGCGAGTTGGACTCGCCCATGAAGGGTTCCGTAGTAGCAAGCATAGATTAGGGATGTAATTATATTTAGATTAGTAAGTAATATACACAAACAACAAAAATAACTTTGTTTTTCATAGTGTTTGTATGAATGGCAAAGTTATATTTGCGGTTTTTTTAAATGTACTATATCTCAAAAACTGCTAACTGTATCTCATCCAAATCAATTTTCGTTGGAAGTTTTTGTTGAGGTCTACATTATATTTTTTTTTTTAGTTTCATCATTCTCTTATTTTAGAAGTTACGGGGGGGGGACCAACTTTTCACCACTTTGGAAGTGTCTCTCGCGCAAACTGTTCAGTTTAGAAAAAAATTATAATAGTAACCTCAATATCATTTTTGAAGACCTATCCATAGATACCCCACACGTATATGTTTGGTGAAAAAAAAATTTTTGAGTTTCAATTCCAAGTATGGGGGGCACCCCCAAAATTTGTTTTGTTTTTATTTTTGTGCGAAAATCCTAATGCGGTTCACATAATACATCTACTTACCAAGTTTCAAAAGGATAGCTCATATACTTTGGACAAAAAGTGGCTGTGACATACACGGACAGACAGACAGACAGACAGACATGACGAATCTATAAGGGTTCCGTTTTTGCCATTTGGCTACGGAACCCTAAAAAGCAGCCTAATAATAGAAATATAATCTATACTTATAATAAATCTGTAGAGAGGTCAATTCTGTACATTAAATATATTTCCAAAATAACTATCAGGGGTTGTTTAGGGATCGATACTGATGCCAAAAATGCAATCAGTAAAATTATTGTCTGTCTGTCTGTCTGTCTGTCTGTCTGTCTGTCTGTCTGTCTGTCTGTCTGTATAACCGCTATAGAAACAAAAACTACTCGACGGATTTTAACGAAACTTGGTACAATTATTTTTCATACTCCTGAGCAGGATATAGTATACTTTTCATCACGCTACAATCAATAGGAGCAGAGCAGTGAAGGGATTCCGATTGGATTTTTACAACTCAATTTTGAGGCACTTTCCGATAAGCTAGCAGACTGAAATTTTGCACATGCTCTGAGTTCTGATGAAAATACATGACTAGCTAAGAAACGTCATTACAAATCCAATATGGCGGCCTACCCAAGATGGCGGACTGGCTGTTTGAAATCCACCCCCATGATATGAGTATCAAATGAAAGGGTTTGCTGTCAGGAATACGAAATAAAAATAGTCACGTGATTTAAATCCAATATGGCGGACGTCCAAGATGGCAGACAGGCTATTTGAAATGCACCCCTATGATATGGATATCAAATGAAAGGGTTTGCTGTCGGGAATACGAACAAAATAGTCACGTGACTTAAATCCAATATGGCGGACGTTCAAGATGGCAGACTGGCTGTTTAAAATCCACCCCCATGATATGGGTATCAAATGAAAGGGTTTGCTGTCAGGAATACGAAAATTTAGTCAGGTGACTTAAATCCAATATGGCGGACGTCCAAGATGGCAGACAGGCTATTTGAAATGCACCCCTATGATATGGATATCAAATGAAAGGGTTTGCTGTCGGGAATACGAAAAAAATAGTCACGTGACCTAAATCCAATATGGCGGACGTTCAAGATGGCAGACTGGCTGTTTAAAATCCACCCCCATGATATGAGTATCAAATGAAAGGGTTTGCTGTCAGGAATACGAAAAAAATAGTCATGTGACTTAAATCCAATATGGCTGACGTCCAAGATGGCGGACAGGCTATTTGAAATGCACCCCCAAGATATGGGTATCAAATGAAAGGGTTTGCTGTCAGGAATATGAAAAAAATAGTCACGTGTCTTAAATCCAACATGGCGGACATCCAAGATGGCGGATCGGCTATTTGAAATGCATCCCCATGATATGGGTATTAAACGAAACGGTTTGCTGAATGGGATACGAAAAAAAATATCACGTGACCTAAATCCAACATGGCAGCCGTCCCAAGTTGGCGGATAAGAAGTAAATTAAGTTTGAATATGAAGAAGACTAAAAAAAAGTATAATATTTAGTGGGTGCTCAAAGCGTGTTTTTCCCACGTTTTGTCGTTCCGGTTGGATTTTTGCAACTCAATTTTGAGGCACTTTCCGATAAGCTAGCAGGCTGAAATTTTCAGGGTACCTTCAAACCCGATGAACAAAGATAAAAATAATAAAATAATTAATAAATTTAAAAAATCTAAAAGCCCACGTTTTTAAATGTCCTAAAAATAAGAAAATAACCCTACAGGGCTGAGAGATGGGCCAATCAAAACGTGGGGGCGTATCTTTGCAAGTTACGCCCACGAGCTATACACGTCATGTAAATATCTCATAAATAATTTACGCCCCCACGTTTTGAGTGGCCCCTCTCTCAGCCCCGTAGGGTTATTTTCTTATTTTTAGGACATTTAAAAACGTGGGTTTTTTAATCTTCCGTCGCGTGTGCAACCCTAATGGTTAAGCTACACAGAAATCATTTATGACGGAAATTTTCTCCTTAAAATTATATAAAAAATACCCCACGACAGCATATGTCTATCTTTTATGGTTGACTCACAATAACACGTGTAACTCCCGATAGCTTAGCAGTTCGAAGCTTTCTGATTACATTTGAATACTCTTACGTTTATAACACTCTCAGTCACCCCTAATTGAAAAAGTTAACATTAATTAACTGCTCCATAAAAAAAAATCATATAAATCAGTACAGAAACACCAAAGTTATACATGAAATACGCCAATAAGCCATTGCGCGTGAATACTGAATCATGCTATAAGGATTATTTTTGAGAATCGGTCGCCGCGCTCGACGCGTCTCGCGGCCGAAGGTATAAAATAGTCAATTTATAGAGAAAGGCTATAGGCTATATATCATCACGCTAAGGCCAATAGGAGCGGAGCGCCAATGAAGAATGCTTCGAAATCCGGGTTAAATTTAACGTTAGCCCAAAGTAACTATTCCACGCGGACGAAGTCGCGGGCAAAAGCTAGTACTATAATAAGACGGTAGGTAAACTAGTATACCTTAAAATTTATTTTTGTTCAAAATTAGGGTAATACTTTATAACAGTTAAGTACATAGGCTCTATTCAAACACGTGAAACCTCGGTAACCTACAATATATATTGGATCGAAATAACCTCACTCACTTCTTTGCACACTTACAGGATCTGTTTATATTGTAACAAATACCACATTCTTACACAAACCTACTTACACAACTTTTTCTCTACACTACCCTTAGGCTCTTTACACACGCATCAAGAATCGGATACCGCGTACCCGGTATCGATATAAATTTTACGGTACCGGCTTTCCGGTATCGATATAAATATTGACACAAATAAAGTGGTATCGGGCTCCTGGTTCCGATACAAATAATTCAATAAAGGGTTCCCGGTATTCTTACAAACAACGCAGTTTCGAGATCCTGGTATCGAGACAAATTACTTGGCACCTGGTCTCTAGTAGCGATACAAAATAACGCATTACCGAGTTCCTGATACAAATAACGGAACGGGTGTCGATACTTTCTCGGCTCGATTCGCTAGTGAGAGCTGAGGATTTGACAGGAAAAATATGTGAAAGCAATCCTACGCACATACAGCACTAAAGGTTATCCATAAAAATCCCATAGAACAAACATCGAGATTGTTTTCGTATAATTTCCATAGAAGCATAAGTAGAGTCATGGTGTGACACCGTGTTGTCTTAACGTAAAGCTTGCTTATTTAGGACAATGAGTTCCGGCGCACCGCGCGCCGTACTGCTCAATCTGATCCCGGCTTAAGTGCGAATAAGGTGCGGTTCCGTGGAGACGACGCAAACCAATAAAAACGTCTATAAATTGGAGGTCGTCGTAAAATTTTAATACGGAAAATGCATTCGTTTTGATAAAGATTTCGACATATGGTTTTAAGTGGCAATTTTAGCATAGTTTTATGAGGTACTTTAAATATTGAAATAATTTAAAAGTTATGAAAGGATATAAGTGAGACCCGTTATTATTTTTACTTTGTCATACACTACAAACCAAATTAATTTATAATCTAAGTTGCATAGAAAATTAAATCTAGCTGATGGCTATGTTTGAAGGGACTGGTACCTATTTTGAATGGAAGTTATAGTAGATTCGATATAATTTTTTTGTTATTAAAAATTGCTTCAATTCAAAATCAAATGCATATTATTTCAAAGGTACATTATTCTAATGTATAACTCGAATCTTAAATCGTTTGAGATAAAAAAAAAAACATACAATAAATGGTTTAATTGCATAACACAAAGTTCATGGCATAGAAACCGCCGCTTTTTTTTTTTTTGGGGTGGCAAAATCATCAAATGAGTCCTCCCGCCCTGGGTGGGGCGGAAGGGACTGTCAGACTCTTACTGACTGAAATCCACCCGTGTTCCTTCGGATGCCCTTTACGTTCCGGGGCCACGGTATCCTGTATTAAGAAAAATCCGCGACCCCAGCAGGCATTTGGCCCCATAAGGGGCCCCGTCGGTGACGCGTGAAACACGACGCGCCACCGACCCGGGCTTGGTCCTTGGTCGGACGGTGAGCATACCCATTACTCACCGTCCGCGTAACGTATAGGGTGAGTTGAAAATAAAAAAAACTCACCAACGTTAACAAGAAATTTATTTAGGTCGTGGTTCACAGCCGACAAAGTTTAATCGTAAATGAGTCCCGTTGTCTCCTGTGCGAGCTTATTTATACTAATGAGCACATTAGGTACCTCACTTTAATTATCAACCGGTTAACGTTGAACAACGTCTTCCGACTACAACACCAAAACTCTGTAAAAATTCCGAACTACCCGCCTATAAATGACTTTTAGTCTCGACGCGAAATTAAGCATTTCACGATACCCTCAGGTACGAGTTTTTTCTGAGTCGGTTGACGAAGAACATTGCGTATGACTATAACACGAAAAGGAATGTGTAGGCATTCCTTGCATTCCATTGTAACTATTTTGTTAAACGTTGACTAATGGATTGATTATAGGTCAAAGGATAACGTTGATTATTCACAACGTTACAATACCCCCTCGCGCAGTCAAGGATTTTGTCTTCTATAATGACAAAATCCGCACGAAGAATTAGAGCTAACTATTGTTCTCTACTACTAGGGGTCTCTTTGCATACGGGCAAAGAGACCCCTTAGGCACAGTGCCTAAGAAGAGTTTTTGCCCGCATCCCAGGGCGCACCGGCCCGAAAAACTGGTCTTACACCCGGACGTATCCGAGAGGGAACTCCAGTCCACGGGCGCACGTGGGTTTCCTGACTTAGCACCCCGACTGGTACCTACTTTGAATGGAAGTTATAGTAGATTCGATATAATTTTTTTGTTATTAAAAAAAATTGTTTCAATTCAAAATCAAATGCATATTATTTCAAAGGTACTATTATTCTAATGTATAACTCGAATCTTAAGTCGTTTAAGAAAAAGAAAATTCATACAATAAATGGTTTAATTGCATAACACAAAGTTCATGGCATAGAAACCGCCCCTTAACCAAACATGAACATTTTTATGGGAAACAAATCACTGTTTTAGATACAGCCTACGGTATACGTTCATATCACTTGTTTATTATCTGTTTGTGTGCAAACCTGAACTAATACGTTTCTTCCCGAAATAATACCTATTAGGTCTATAATACCAACATGATTTTTCAAGAGATCTCAATATTTTCGTAAATACATTGGCAAGATAATATCTTGATTTTGATAGTCAACGTTGTAAATAAAGTCTCGGAACAATATTTTACAAAGTATATTTAAGTGGTTTAAAGTTAATCCAAAGCAACCTCTCCAACGTAACCACTCATCAAAAACATTAATCTTCAAATAAATTGCTGCCAATTCTCAAGGAGTCGTAGGAGTACCTTCTCTTTAAGCCCCAAAACTTGTAACTTTCTCTTCAATATTCCACGAAAAAGATAACTCGAAATTATCTTTAACTTCTAACACCGAACTTTATCAGATCGATACGTCTACATCATCAAAATTGCTAACTTTTCTCGCTATAACTCACAATTTTCCGCTCTCCAGACTAACTTTTAATCGAAGTAGTCAAACACAACAATATTGCCAATTCGGCAGTTACTCATTAATTGTGGTAAAAGGACCGAGCCTGGCCGCCATTGAACTGGGTGCTTACTTAGGACCGGCCAAATTGTACTGCCCCCAACTGTTCTCTTAGTGAAAACAAACCACTGAGGCGGCCTAATTGATGCTGGCTGATGATTTAGACTAGAGTTTAGTACTTTAGTGATTCAATTCTAGGTTGTACAAAGCTTTGCTTCGCGTATAAACCGAAACGGTCCTTGGAGATTGGCTTGTGCGACTGGTACACGAGAATTGAATGGTTATCTGATAAACTATGGCGTAACTGTGTGAAGATTTCTATGTCCGGTGGTAGACTGCGTTACGTTGTATTAAATAAAGACTTACGTAACATGTAAATGGACAAATGATTGTAATCTGCTGGCTGCTGAGGACCAAGCGTCATAAAGTAACCTGGGCAATTATATTTCCGAGACTGGAATTTAATTACTGCCAACACTACTACTCAAGTTCAAATTCCAGATTTGATTGAATTCTACTTTTTCATAAAAAACCATTCACCGAATAAATACAATCAATAAAACGGCTGATATTTTCCATGAAAATCTGAATAATTAAATTCCCTTGATTTTTACTAGGTACCAGTATATCCAGGGAATGTAACTAGACATACCATTTTTATGTGGTAAAATCATCAAATGATTTAAGACTCATTTGATGATTTTACCACGATAATGGGTGGTAAGCCACCCAGGGTGGGACGGGAGGGACTGCTACTGACTCGCGTCCCGCGCCTTCTCCTTCGCTAGCATGACTGCTTCCGTATCCTTAGGGCGATCCTCGCAGTGGTGACACCCAGGCATTTCTTCGTTTCCAATCAGACACAGGAAACTCTCGAAACACTCATGTCCGGACCGCAGCAATTTTATTGCAAAAATCAAAATAGCACACCGTCCGCACATTAAATTCTGAACTTATTTTATCATTCCAATCACACGAGGGATTGCATTTGCATGGCATTCCGCATTCTTTCATACAAACAAAAATATTCCTGATTTAAACCATTGATTGCGAGTTAATAAATGAACAAATATTTGTTTTAAAACTTTAAACATTGGGAAAAATTCGGCGGTAACAAACCAATGGAAATTGTGTGCGGCGCAGCAGCGCAGGTAATTGATTGAGCAGCTCAACAGGTTAGATTGCCTAACACTAATATTCAGATTTTGTAAACATAACTGGATGAAGAACTAGGTGTTTCAAACGATCTGGAACAAGTTAAAACAGAATTACTAAGCTGTCCAATTAACTAGGAGTAGCACTGCAAGCAGCTCCACTATCTTAAAGTACAAGACACGTAAAACCTTAGACCAAATTAAAATATGATTCCTTTAACAATAAAAACAAAGTTCAGATTACAGTAAACACCATGATAATTATAAAACACATAGTAAGAACTAGAAAAACTGCCAAAGTATATAAAAAAGAACTTTACTACGTACACACATTAGAGAAACTCGCGTAAAAAGATATAGACGAAACGTAACAAAGCTGGGATTAAAGAAAAACTTCCGACTTTCGACGACTTCGGCGATTACTTAAACCGCGGAGTTGGGGATTGTTGGTCTGTGACTGTTGCCAACTATGTGTGGGACAGCCCTATCAACTATTCAACATACTGCTCGCTGTTCAACGGCTGCTTTGATTTAGTTGGCCAAGTGGTTTTCTTTATTTAACTAACTTGTTTAATTTTCAATTATATTGATAGTGGAAGACTTACATTGCCTAGTTGATCCTTTTTTATCTTGAATCGTAAAATGAAACCTCTCACCCAGGGCGGACGGGAAGGACTTTCAGACTTGTACTAACTAAGATCTTTCTATAGCCCCTTACGTTCCAGGGTCACGGTTAACTGATAATTCACTCCCGCGTCCCCGGTAGGCGGCCTGAGACTATTTAGTTGGATTTTCAGAAATTTTCCATACTCAAAAACTTTAAGATCATGATTTGACCCATGATATATACGTCAGTAAGTTTAAATGTATGTAAACAGACATTAATAAACATGAACAAATATCAAGTTTATGAAAATGCGATCCTGTATAAAATCCAATTCATAGTAAAATAGCGATCTTCTCGGATTTCGTTCTATTTTACTTCAATTCATTTTTAACGGAACTTTTGCTACGGTACGATGTTTGAATTTAATCGGAGCGAATGTGCTCATACTCATTCATATTATCTACATTAGGTTTGACCTATATACTTAAATTTTTTACTTTAAAAACTATCTGAAAATGACCTAGGAAGAAACGTTAGTACTTAACTACGTCATCTACTTCATATGGAAGTATAGTAATATCTGTACTGTAAAGTTTTATGGTCTTAACTATTCAGACTATCTCCTGAGATTAACTTCTAAAGTATTATATGATTACTTTTGATACTGTTCGTACATGTAGGCACACATGATACATCGTCGATCGGATTCATCGATTTGGTTGACCGCTCTCATCTCAGGAAATACTGGTTCAAATTGAAAATTTATTTTTGTGTCGGATAGTCTATTTATCGAAGAAGTCTGTAGGTTAGAATATAACATCACGCAACGACCAATAGCAGAACAGCACAGAGGTGGAACCACGGGGAATAGCTAGTTAGTATTATTTTTTGAGAAAGATTAAATCAAACTTTCTACATAATATACATTGGCATTGTTTCTCTCTATTGTTGTAAGTTCGGGCTCATTACCGTGACCCCGGAACATAAAGGGCTATTGAAGGACACTTAGTCAGTACAAGTCTGACAGTCCCTCCCGCCCTGCCCTGGGTGGGAGGACTCATTTGATGATTTTACCACAAAAAAAAGTGTTGTAAGTTACTCGTTAGATTACGAATAATATCAGTCATCAGCGACATAAACAAAGTACCATAGTACGTTACATGAAATACGTAACATTTCCACCAACCAAGGTTTAGTCGAAAGTTTCAAACAAAAACAAACCTTTTCATCTCCGTCCCCTGTAAGCCCGACATCCGAAAACTATTACCGGGAATAAGAAAACATATAAGTTGACTGCTGACTCGCTAACTGCGGGGAGATTCACGCCCGTTTTGAATAGCTCCAATAAAAATCTATTAGGCCAAAATCGGGTGGCAAATGGTATTTGCTGTGCAAAGCTGGCCGGCCTAAGCAAACAGGCCGATAGAGCAATACCTCGCGATAGTTTCTCCCTACGTACACTGGCGGCCCCTAAACTTTACCCACACACGGAAAATTATAAATATTCAGAAGCGAGAACTCGTGAAACTTTGAGGTAACATCAAGGTTGGCTTTAATATTAGTTGAACTTTCAAGAATAAGCCCGTTTTGGGAAAGTTTTTTTTTTTGTTATAAGTTTCAGTATAATACTACATGGGAAACTACAGAATTTAATGCCACTTTACTGCCACTGCTCGTATTTGGACACTTTATCATTTCGAAAGATCTCAGAAATTCGTTTATCAGGTTGGAAATACACTGAAAATACATTCTACCGAAAAAACATTTTTAATTAGGAAGGTAAAACACTTCCATTTTCCTAAAATTTTTGGTACATTACAAATGGTATTATAACCTCAGCTTTTTGAAAGCATTTTTTTATAAAATTAATAACAAGGAATTCATGGAAATATTTCGCCTCCTTTAAAATTCGAAAGTTTTGGCAAATTATTATTTATTATGAATGATTTTCCTGTAATGGGTACTCCTACCCTGAGTTTACTAAGTTGACTGAGATTTTGATTAGTTAAACAAAAAATGTATAATTATTAGGATATTACTGTGATTTTTTTAAGACAGGGAAGACTTATTTGATGATTTTACCATCTTGAAAGAGGGGGTTCAGAATTAAGAACTGAATTCATGATAACAGTTTTCTCCCCCGTATTTATACTGTATATATTTTTGTCGCCGGCAGTGCACATTACCGCCGGCATTCCCCGGGGACTCTGTGTTGTCCCCGGTAATACCGACATTTTCTATTGCGCTGCGTAAACAGCTAAACATTGCAATCGGTTGATTGCGTTACAAACACACACACATACACGGCGCTACCTCGCCAGGACCGCTGTGTCTTAACTTTCTATACAGCTTTATTTATTAAAGTTACCTGATTTTTCTTCCGTGGTAGGCGAAATTCCACCACGAATTCTATTTTTTTTTTATTTTGCTTTGTAATAGCTCCCCCACGAGCCTTTTGTCTGTGTATACTACGCATTTCACTTCTTTTCTATAAAGAAGTAACAGGGGATTTATTTTGGGAGCTACGACGATGTATTTTGCGTTATGAAATAGCCTGTCAATTAATTTATTTTCTTTCTTTCTTCTTTTCTTTCATGATTCTCAAATTAATCCAATTTAGCTCTTGAATAAACGCGCTCTTCACCTCACTAAGATGCAAGTGCAAATCAAAGCAAAAAAAGAAACGATTCATTCAAATTAAAACGTTTCATAAAATTCTTCCTCAATGCACCAAGACGGTTCCATCTTAAAGAATCAAATTATAAAACAATATTTAAGTCGTATTGAAACTGGGGTGAGCAGAGCCAGAGGTCCAAGCAGGGCGCCCTCTCATTTTTCCCCCGTTTTTCATCGTCACCTCGGGTGGCGTGAATATTAATGAATAGAATTAATTGATTGAACGAAGCCATCAATTATTCGGCCCATAATTTTATTTGCACACTGTTAAAAGTTTTAGATCTTGTGCTATGCAGATTATGAAAAGTTTTTTAATTTCTATGATGATTTTGGCAGTTTGGAGAATGTTGATTGGATCTGCTTCTTTTATTAAAAACTTTTAACAAACGAATCGAATATCGTGAATAATATAGGTATCATTATATCAAAAATTTTCAATTGAAAGAAAAATTCGGATCGCGAGCAGAACTTGCAACCTCCGGATTAAAGGCTTTAACGTTTCTTTTTTCTATAGAAAATCTTTAAGTTCGCGACGTAGGTATGCGTTAATGCGTATAATATATATTGTATCAGTTCATACACGATAAAATAAATCAAATCAAATTATTTGTTTCAAATAAGCCAGTTACAGGCACTTTTGAATTGTCAAAAGTAAAATAAAAATATGTAGTTACGGTGCTACAGTCCCAGTCACAAGACATAAATACTGTGAAAGTACTGTAGGTGCCCATTCCAAAGCGTAGATCTCTATGGAGAAGAAAGGGCAAGAAACTCCATGGACACTCTTTTTCAATCGCCAAAATGATTACAGAACCTTTGTTACATCATTCAACTTGAGATGGTACATTATGTGAGAACGATGTAGCAAGTAAAAAGTGTCCATCCATAGGAAATATAAAAAAGACAATTCAGAAACAAAATTATTGATAATTAAAATAAATCTACACCAAGACCGCGTGAAGAATGATGGCCCACTGCTTCTCACAGAGTGAAAGCCTACCAACAGTGAGAACGAATAGCCTTCTTATGTAAACCTCAACTTATACCATTCCAATAAACAGATCGCACTTCTAACCAAACAAATAACGAGGCAGTTCAGTCCTTAAGATATCCTGGACCCAAAATCATTGTAACACAATCCACAAGTTTCTAATACGTCTTACGAAGGTATTCCTCCATTTGAGGACAATGCCAAGCTTTCAATTCGGTGTCAAGAGCCAGGTCAAGCAGCTACAGGTCCTGTCTAGATTCAACTTTAGCCTAAGTAATCCTGCCGACAAAGCGAAGCAAACATTTGCACTGGAAATAGAATTTCAACAACGCTTTTCAGTTTAATTCGAGTTCGGCTGGCTCGCTTTGTAACGAAACTGTGTTAGGCAGGTCTAGGTGACCTAGGCTTTATGTAGATACTTGCACAACTGATTTGTGACTGTACAAAATATATAAACTGCTTCGAATTTATGATATAATGTACAGAATAATTTGCAAATGGATTTAAGTAAAATTTTATTTACATTTTTTTTATAATTTAACGCCTGATCCTAGTATGTAAGTACACTCTTAAATATCATCTCTTCCTTAGACAAAATCTAAACAAAGACTGACCAACATAAACCACTGTGTAGACAACAACGGGCCCATATCACCAATTATCATCTCTCCATTGTACATATAATTATTGGCAGCGCCCGCCGCCGCGCGCCGCAGCGTCTAGAGGACTCATTGTGCGAATCTAATTTATTCCCGTGAATGGAGTGAGCTCTTTTATGTAATGTGCTCATTATGTGCTCCGGAGTGCGCTCACTAGGGCTGACAATGAGCTCACTGTGCTACCTGGGAAGGTGCACTCCTCTGTAACGTGTGGAGCATTGAGGAAGATGTAAGACTTCGTCGTGCCTGCTCTGGCTGTTGAGGAATTGTAAGCATATTAATATTAGTAGGGATTCGGATTACTTCCTTTGTATTACTATTTACGTAAGTTCCACAATTAGATTCAGTTCAGACAAGGGTAGTATTAGCTCCCCTATGTCCAATTAGTCTCACAGAAAACAGAAAATAGACCACGTGCAACACTTCTCACGGTAACATACTGATTAAGCAACAGGAAAATCGCTACTACTACTGCATCGAAACACAGTTTCGTGTTCGTAACCCCCTATAGGCCTCACATTGAGGCACAGGTACAAATTAGCCAGCCCTGTGCCTCTCGCCGCATTAGCAGCGAGTGCCGACAATGAGACAGTGCCGAGATTACCCCTAATGTTGCCTTTGTTTAGTAACGAGCGAACAAATTGTGCCCCTTTCGCCCCCGTCAGCCTTGTGCCCCGCCGGCCCTTTGTGCCACTAGTTTCAATTTATGCGTTTAACGGTTATTAATGAGATGTTTAATTAATGGACAGGTTAATTAGGGGGCTGTTTTGTTGAAATGATGGCCTGCTTGGTTGATCGCTTTTTGTGGAGTGAATGTTCAGTTGTGTGTGACTGTTTGTATTTGGACACATTCTACGTTACATGAGGATAACAACTGGAGTAGAATGAAATGACAATCTTGCTAAGCAGTCGGCATACAATGGTCCCTTATATAACTCTATCAAGATTAAGCTGCAAATAGAATTAGAATCACGTCGTATCGTAAACACAGATCTCTGCAGACCAACCAAAGCAACGTCAAGAAACGACCTACGACCTCGACCATCCTTCACCCCTTAAACCCCCAAAAATAGTGCACATCCGATCCAAAAGCACGACTATTATAATTTATAGTGGAGTAGCAACTGTAGCCACTGTTCGCCGGCGAGCCTATTATTTAGTGACGTAGTTTGTCCGTAATGGCCGCCGTTCCCGCCATAACGAGCGCTCTGACATCGCCGACACAAACTCATAATATAAAAACATTATGAAGATACGGCCCGCACGTGAAACTATCCTAAATATATAGGTAAGAGCCATTCTCCGTATCTAAATGTGTGCAGGGGAATCATTTGGTTGTGCGTAAGTACGCCATTTTGATCCGGCAGTGGAGGAATGCATCAGGTGATTATTTCAGCCCCTATTGTGTTGGAGCAGCCGCGGAGAGTTATGAGGTCAATTTTGTCATTGTCCTGTTTCTTGTGAAGGAGTCAGTCAGAAGTATGCTGTATCGGTTCCCAGGGTTGCCACACTTACTAAATTTGCCAGAAGAGATAACACTTTTTTATCGCCTCCCACCCAGGGCAAAGCGGGAGGGACTGTCAGACTTGTACTGACTAAAATCCACGGTGTCCTTCAATAGCTCTTTACGTTCCGGGGTCACGGTAATTCGTTAGTCCCGCAAACAAGAGATAGCACTTCTGGCAAATTTACCACTGTTTCTACGCAGATAATAAGAATACCGTGAATAGATTGTGATGTGTGGGACGGATTTACCAAGTGGAGCCAGGGCAGGTTGGTGGATGAGTAAAATAAGACCGAAAAGAGTGCACAAACATTGCACACACATCGCACTTTACTTTCAATAGACTAACAATCAAGTCAAATCAAAGACCCTAACACAAAACAATTCCACGAATCACTTCAACACATCCAGTTAATTATGCTCATACAAGCGAGTCTATTCCCAGCAATAGTTAATTTAATTACAGGCAATGCACTAATTAATTAGTTGACACTGATATCATTGGCCACTTCAAAGGACTTGATAGCTAATTACAAGATGTACCATATTGTACCTACTAAGGTAACAAGTGAGATAATATCACGCAGTAATACGATCAATGGTTGTTAAACAAAGCAATTCCCAGTTGTAATTCCTTCTTTCTGCGCCATGAACATGATTGATTTTCATAAGATTTAATTATTTCGTTTGCCATCTAAGGCCCGGATTACAGATTGCCGTCAAGACTTAGCATTACTTAAAACTAGTTTCAACAAAGAGATAAAACTTTAATTTTTGTGAACAATTAATTAAACTATAACATAATAACTATAAAAATAAAAATACTTAATTAAAATAAAACTAAACTAAACTATTATAGAGCATCAAAAAATTGATCCTCAACGCTGTCAGCTGGTAATGTGCCCAAGAGACTGGCAGCGTTACCTCTCTGAATAGCTAAGCTAAGCCTTTGACCTAGGTAAAAGCCAGCTCTTGTTTCAACAAATCAAATGGCTTGAATATAGTTTTACGAATAAGTAATGCTTGAGTATTGAGCGACGTTCTGTAATTCGGGACTAAGTTTCAAATCTGTGTGAATTTATAAATTCAAGTATTAATCAACGAACAAACCAAACGCGTGTCCTTTACCAGTTAATTCCTACAACTTGAGTTTTTCAAACATAAGCATGTGTGAAAAAATCTTCTGCTCGGCAGCGTTTAAACATGCTGTGAGTGTAGGTAAGGTCCAGTAAGGCGTTACCTGATTACCTCCCAACAAATAACGACATTCGTTTTTAACAATTCTTTAATACTTCACTAAAATTGCAGCTTCTCCACCATATTTACACCTCAGGAAGGTCTATTTTTCCCACCACGGCGGCTTCATCAATCAAAATTTGATATTGATAAAAAGCGAGTGGAGTGTCTTGTCAAAAACTCCGCTTCAATTAAATAATCGGAGATCACGTTAACTTGATTGATATTTCCACGAAAATAAGTTACCGACCTCTTAAAAATGATTAATGAACTTTAAATTCGGTGACACTTCGTCATGATAGAGGGTTTATGGAGGTTTTTATTATTATTTAAACAGCTTGTTTGCGGAAAATCCGCAGGGTCTTCCTTCTGTGGTATGATTTTTGAAATCTCCTGAAAAATCCGGGAGCCAATCGTGTTATGTCACATTTGAAATGTGTACTTATTTTTTTATGAAGAAAAGACATCAAATTTAGATAAAAAAAACTGTTGTTTCATTCTATGGCTGTCCTTTATTAAATTCCTTGGTCATTTTTACCCGACTACGGCAAAGCCAAAAGGAGGGTTATTTATGATTTTGACCGGTATGTATGTATGTATGTATGTTTGTCAGTTCCTTCATAACTTCTAAACTACTTATCACTATATGACAAATGACCTGCGGTTGTATCACACAATCTTTATTGGTTAGGTGGCATACGACTAGCTCAACATAATAGCGGCTAGCACAATATCGGTCAAATGAATATTGTTCTTGTTTTATACTTTTCAGTGCGCGTTTTTTTCGTAGTCGTGTTTTAGTTATTTTTACAGTAGTGGTGATGAAATAAATTGACACAGTGACATGAGCCGAGGCCATTACAAGACTACCACAGCTCTCATCATACATTACTGCACAATATCGCCTTGTCAACAAACAATCATGATCATAATTACTCATATGACAATTCAATAATAACCCAATCACAGAACCTGCCATGGCCGATGATTTAAGTCATTGTTTTTGTTCAATTCCCATATCTGTGCGACAATACATCAGAAATTAGCATAATATCACAATGTAGTGTGATAATCAAGTAGAACGCGACTAATGCCGTGTACTGCAGTAATTATAGCAACCATTGTATGTAGACAAGACATGTACAGATAGGAACACGTTATCTGATGTCAGGGATGATCTTCAATATGAGTTTGTGTAAATGGAGGAAGTGACCTTAATTGTACACCAAAATAGGAGCAGTGGTAGCCCAGTGGTATCGGTCCCGACTTACGAGTTGTAGGTCGTGGGTTCGAACCCCGCCAGGCGCATTACTTTGTGTAATTTACTTCATCACCACTGCTCTCAAAACCGTGAAGGAAAACATCGTGAGGAAACCGGCATGTCCTAGAACCAAAAAATTCGACGACATGTGACATCTACCAACCCGCACTGGGCCCGCGTGGTGGATTATGGCCCACTCCCTCTCACAGAGAGGAGGCCTGTGTCCCAGCAGTGGGAACATTATAGGCTGATGATGATGATGATGTACACCAAAATTGATTCACAGATAAACTAAAAACTGTACTTACCTAAAAAAAAGACCGGTCACTTTAATATGTTTTGTTGTAAATTGTTGTCTATGGGTACGTAGAAATCCTATTCTATCTTATCTTACTTAGGTATATTATAAAAATGTGTAAGAATGTAACAATCATCCATACATCCATGTATGGATGTGTTTGTTACTCCTTCACACAAAAACTACGAAACGGATTGGGATGAAAGGAGAATGGCAGGCGTCTGTGAAGTCTCGGTACCACGGTTAGAGCTCGCCTTCACACATGAAAAAACCCCAATAGATAGTTCTCGGCGAAATCAATAAATAAGTTAATCATAGCATATTTTTACCGGGTTTCGCCAGGCTGTTGAAAAAGCAGATTTAGACCCTAAAAAATGACCCCATGACAGAAGATCAAAGAGTATGATATGCATTAAACTGTAGAAAACATGGCGGAAATTATCAATTTCAAAGATAATCACTGTAATTGGGATAATTTTCAAATTGTAGCAAGTGAAACCACTAGCAAAAGTGTACAACATCTGAATAGACTTCAAAACAGAGGACGTTATCATTCAATACAAAACAAAAGTTCACTTTTTAACTATTGCACACATCATGTAAACAAGCATTTCTTCAAACCAACCTTGTTTGGTGCAAAATACGAAATTCTGTTACAAAAGCAAGTGATACTAGACAAGAATAGTTGGTATCGTGGCAGCTGTCGGCACAAAATTGCAGCAAACCCAACTTCCCAACATTCCTCGGGGATGTCGTAGAAGCTGGTGACACCTTTTTCCCGTCTGTTGACTACCCTTTACCGATTTTAGACTACCATTCAGCTGTTTGGTGTTTCTTGATACTATTTTTCTATATGTATAACGAAACCTTTTTTCGTAGATTTACAAAAGGCACAAGCCGCATGAGTATTCTATTTTTTTTTTGTTAGTGACCATGTAAGCATTGAAATTATTTAAGAATCTGGAAAGAGGCTCATTTCTTGGAAAATTTAAATATATTGGTGGAATTTAATTTACTTTGCAAAAAATACTAGGATTTTGAAATACCTTAGAACTGCCTCATCTTTATGAGATGAGAGTGTAAAGCTGTAGGTAATCCACCACGTTGAGCCAGATCAGGTTATTTTTTATATTGTTTTGTATTTTAAATCTTTAGCCAGCCTACTTAAAATCCTGTTCATCGGGTTTATGTGTTTAAATATCTTTGCCCATTAGCAATACTGTATAACTTTAACAACCTTTAAGTGAAGAATCCACGTCCCAACAGTACCTATATCATATTTTTATTAAACTAATTTCAAAATAAAACGTAGAAAAAAACACAATTTCCATAAATAAAATTAAGAGCACTCTGTTCGGTCACAACTCGCTTAGAGAGACGTTCAAAAGCCATTATAATATTTAAAAAGCTATTACTTGCGTCCATTTATTTAGTTCTAGCTTTATGCGCTGAAAGAATGGCTACTATTTCATTTATTTTATAAATTAGAAATATTGTTTTGATCCTCTTTATAAAAGTCGTCGATCAAAATTGGATGCCATGCCATTATAAATATGTACCTATCTATTTAGTCGCAGCATTACAAAATTGGTCAGTATAGCCAGGGTCTCTAGTCTGCTATTACAATAGTGTCAGAATGGTCTATCATGGATTTCATATTTGTGATTCTGCAGCAACCATTCACCGACGACCGGTTCACCATTGGACTTTTCGCCGATAGGACGATTCATTTATGGCCGTTTCACCGATAGACTCTTTACCTTTGGACTTTTCACCGACAGGACGATTCATTTATGTCCGGTTCATCGATAGAACTTTTCACCTAGGGACTTTTCGCCGACAGGACGATTCGCTTATATCCGTCTCATCAATAGACTCTTTCAACAACGGACTTTTGTCAATTTTTGTAACCTACTAATACTCGTATAATGGCGTTAACTTTCCAATGTCAACCACTGACACCCCATTAAAATAAATGGCATGCAATCTCGTACAAATGTTTTTTTTTCTCGTACAGAGCCCTTATTACGAGTTTTCACTATTTTACTTTACAGCATCTTTCCAGTATTTAATGGAACAGCGCCTCTGGTGTACGAAGAAGGAACTAATTTTTTCTTTGAAATTATTGCCAACTGAAAATGTCAAAGTTCCAGTTTACGTCACAATTAGTGAAAACTCATGATAAGGTCTCAGATGCTACGAAATTTCTCATTACGATTGCTATAACATTACATAATTTAATAAATGAAATCTGGCTTAAATGAACGTTCAAATGTCATTATAACACAATTCTATTTCGAGACCTTTGACCGACCAATGATCCACTAATGAATTTAGCAAATTACGAACTTTTAACAAAATTACAATGAGATCGTTTTGAAATGACGAATTTATAAAAATAGAAGACTGGGGCCCCCGGTTGTAAAAATCAACAATATACCATTAAGAGAGATATTAAAAAAACTTTTTTTAAAAAAAGTACCGACTTCAAAACAAATACAAAAAAGTTTAAAATAACTTTTCTTTCGGAAGTCGGTGGCAATAGTCAATGATACAACAAAACAAAGCCACCGACTTCCGAAAGAAAAGTTATTTAGTTTATTTATTTTTTTTTACCCTTTTTAGTTTATTTATTACATATTCAACCCAAATTCTTGTAAAATACAAAATTTTCTTACATATGCACTAATCTTGTAATCCGTCACAACATAAAAAAATCCATATCTCTAAAACTACTGAACCGATTTTGATGAAACTTGCAGTGTACCCTAAGTTGAACAATACCTAGTACAACAAAAAAAGAATTACTTAAATCGAACTTATAGTTCCGGAGATATGCGTGCACAAACATAAAAACATACATACATACATACATACATACACTTATGAAATTTGGCACATTTGTTCAGACGCTGATATAGACTAACATATATGAAAACTGGGCAGTTCTGATAATATTACATACATACGGGTCGAATTGATAACCTCCTTTTTTTTGAAGTCGGTAATAAAATAGGTATTAAGAGGTAGGCATTGTTGCATACATTTTGCTTATTTTCGTTATTTTATAGAAGAAATTCTGATCGAACAATACCTGTAAAGTGAAGGAGAAAGATACAGGAAAATCTATTTCCTTAAGCGATACAAGCACATTTACAAAACTGATAATATTGCTAATTAAGCCCTCAGGAATTTTCGTTCTGGAAAAATGTAGCTTTACAACATGAATTTATTTTCTTTTCGTCGGCTCAAACAGTCAAATCCGGAACAACTACGTGTAGGCTATACAAATATTTGTCCCGCGCGGGAATCGAACAAGCGACAAGCAGTGCAGCTCATCTACTACGTCACTCATACGTGCACACACACATCAAAGTGATAATGACGTTGATTACCTCCGTGGCCCATTGTGTGCTGCATTCAATCCTCATGAATGATGGCGCTAAGCCATTTATTTGCACGGTTAATTGGATTATACAGGGCATTGTCTTATTTTGAGCCCGCTGTGTATAGCAGCGGGATTATGGCGATCATAAGCTACTTATACTAATCAGCTGTATCAGCTAGCTGGCTTGTTATGGAAATGTGGTGGGCAGGATAGAAAGGATTATTTGGTTCGATTTTGAAGATAATTACATGTTTTTCGATTAGAAACTAGAACCTATCAAAATACAATACAACATTTTGTTTTTCTTTTAGTTGTTTGTTGATTTTTACATGATTTAAAGAGTGTGGAGAAATCTTTAATCTTTGCAACAAGTGTTCCATGAAAAACATAAAGATATTATTTTAATGAAACGTTTAGTTTGCGAGGAATAATAATTTTGAACTATTTATATCTTTTAATTATTCAAGACGTGGTTCTCAAAGGCAGAACCGGTAGTGGCAATCACTAAAATATCCACGTTTCTAAAAGTGATTCAACTTATCTGTACCCTTTTTTTTTTTTTTTTTTTTTTTTTTTATCGTGGTAAAATCATCAAATGAGTCCTCCCACCCCGGGCAGGGCGGGAGGGACTGTCAGACTTGTACTGACTAAAATCCACGGTGTCCTTCAATAGCCCTTTATGTTCCGGGGTCACGGTAATGGTATAAGTCCCGCGACCCCGGCAGGCTTTGGCCCTCTAGAGAGGGGGCCCCGTCATTATGCTGACGCTCTTTGAGGCGCGCGTGGAACACAACGCGCCGTCGACCCGGGCATGGTCCATGGTCGGGCAGCGAGTTGCCCTTTACTCGCCGCCCGCATGCCCGCGCCTACGGTGGCCGGAGATCGTCTGGCGACGTCCGTCGCCGTGGGCGTCCGCCACTGCGGGTGGGGCGGAGGGAGGACACTGTCCTCTCTCTCACGCGGCCCGCCTCCTCCTTCGCGAGCATGACTGCTTCGCAGAAGGAGGCGACCGCTTCCCACTCCGTCTCGCCCCGCAGCATGGCCGCAACCAATGCCGGGCGCGAGAGGTCTCCGCACTTATCTGTACCCTTAGCACGAGTTTTCACTCTTTTACTTTACAGCGTCTTTCCAGTATTTACAGCGTTTCTTGTATGAAAAAATGGAACAGCGTCTCTGGTGTGCGAAGTAGGAACTAATTTTTTCCTTGAAAATTGTCAATTTGAAGTTGTCAAAGTTCCAGTTTACTTTACGTCTCAAATACTGAAAACTCGTGCTCAGGGTACTGGAATCCTGCGCAGAAACTGATCAGAAGGAACAGCGAAGGATTTTCATACAATAACATAATTTCTAGTTCACTATCAAAATCAAAATTCAACATTGAAGATAATGAAGTTACTGAACTTAAAGCTGTATTTAAGTCCTAAATTTACTCTGTTCAAAACTCTACAAGTGCAAGTCTTCTTCACTCACAGTGGTACTTATCTCTTGCTTCAGATCAATAAAGTGGAGCGGAGCGGTGTCAATGCGAGTCAATGTTGAGCATTCCAGTGCGCGCTAATCTCCCATGCTCCCTGCTCGCACTATAATACTGGCTCTCTGCTCGCACTATAATACTGGCTCCCTGCTCGCACTATAATACTGGCTCTCTGCTCGCACTATAATACTGGCTCTCTGCTCGCACTATAATACTGGCTCTCTGCTCGCACTATAATACTGGCTCTCTGCTCGCACTTTAATACTGGCTCTCTGCTCGCACTATAATACTGGCTCTCTGCTCGCACTATAATACTGGCTCTCTGCTCGCACTATAATACTGGCTCTCTGCTCGCACTATAATACTGGCTCTCTGCTCGCACTATAATACTGGCTCTCTGCTCGCACTATAATACTGGCTCTCTGCTCGCACTATAACACTGGCTCTCTGCTCGCACTATAATACTGGCTCTCTGCTTGCACTATAATACTGGCTCTCTGCTCGCACTATAATACTGGCTCTCTGCTCGCACTATAATACTGGCTCTCTGCTCGCACTATAATACTGGCTCCCTGCTCGCATTATAATACTGGCTCCCTGCTCGCACTATAATACTGGCTCTCTGCTCGCACTATGATACTGGTGTGCTCGCACTATGATACTGGCTCTCTGCTCGCACTATGATACTGGTGTGCTCGCACTATGATACTGGCTCTCTGCTCGCACTATGATACTGGCTCTCTGCTCGCACTATGATACTGGTGTGCTCGCACTATGATACTGGCTCTCTGCTCGCACTATGATACTGGTGTGCTCGCACTATGATACTGGCTCTCTGCTCGCACTATGATACTGGCTCTCTGCTCGCACTATGATACTGGTATGCTCGCACTATGATACTGGTGTGCTCGCACTATGATACTGGTATGCTCGCACTATGATACTGGTATGCTCGCACTATGATACTGGTATGCTCGCACTATGATACTGGTGTGCTCGCACTATGATACTGGCTCTCTGCTCGCACTATGATACTGGCTCTCTGCTCGCACTATGATACTGGCTCTCTGCTCGCACTATGATACTGGTGTGCTCGCACTATGATACTGGCTCTCTGCTCGCACTATGATACTGGTGTGCTCGCACTATGATACTGGCTCTCTGCTCGCACTATAATACTGGCTCTCTGCTCGCACTATAATACTGGCTCTCTGCTCGCACTATAATACTGGCTCTCTGCTCGCACTATAATACTGGCTCTCTGCTCGCACTATAACACTGGCTCTCTGCTCGCACTATAATACTGGCTCTCTGCTTGCACTATAATACTGGCTCTCTGCTCGCACTATAATACTGGCTCTCTGCTCGCACTATAATACTGGCTCTCTGCTCGCACTATAATACTGGCTCCCTGCTCGCATTATAATACTGGCTCCCTGCTCGCACTATAATACTGGCTCTCTGCTCGCACTATGATACTGGTGTGCTCGCACTATGATACTGGCTCTCTGCTCGCACTATGATACTGGTGTGCTCGCACTATGATACTGGCTCTCTGCTCGCACTATGATACTGGCTCTCTGCTCGCACTATGATACTGGTGTGCTCGCACTATGATACTGGCTCTCTGCTCGCACTATGATACTGGTGTGCTCGCACTATGATACTGGCTCTCTGCTCGCACTATGATACTGGCTCTCTGCTCGCACTATGATACTGGTATGCTCGCACTATGATACTGGTGTGCTCGCACTATGATACTGGTATGCTCGCACTATGATACTGGTATGCTCGCACTATGATACTGGTATGCTCGCACTATGATACTGGTGTGCTCGCACTATGATACTGGCTCTCTGCTCGCACTATGATACTGGCTCTCTGCTCGCACTATGATACTGGCTCTCTGCTCGCACTATGATACTGGTGTGCTCGCACTATGATACTGGCTCTCTGCTCGCACTATGATACTGGTGTGCTCGCACTATGATACTGGCTCTCTGCTCGCACTATGATACTGGCTCTCTGCTCGCACTATGATACTGGTATGCTCGCACTATGATACTGGCTCTCTGCTCGCACTATGATACTGGTGTGCTCGCACTATGATACTGGCTCTCTGCTCGCACTATGATACTGGCTCTCTGCTCGCACTATGATACTGGTATGCTCGCACTATGATACTGGTGTGCTCGCACTATGATACTGGCTCTCTGCTCGCACTATGATACTGGTATGCTCGCACTATGATACTGGCTCTCTGCTCGCACTATGATACTGGCTCTCTGCTCGCACTATGATACTGGTATGCTCGCACTATGATACTGGCTCTCTGCTCGCACTATGATACTGGCTCTCTGCTCGCACTATGATACTGGTATGCTCGCACTATGATACTGGCTCTCTGCTCGCACTATGATACTGGCTCTCTGCTCGCACTATGATACTGGTATGCTCGCACTATGATACTGGCTCTCTGCTCGCACTATGATACTAGCTCTCTGCTCGCACTATGATACTGGTATGCTCGCACTATGATACTGGCTCTCTGCTCGCACTATGATACTGGCTCTCTGCTCGCACTATGATACTGGTATGCTCGCACTATGATACTGGCTCTCTGCTCGCACTATGATACTGGTGTGCTCGCACTATGATACTGGCTCTCTGCTCGCACTATGATACTGGCTCTCTGCTCGCACTATGATACTGGTATGCTCGCACTATGATACTGGTGTGCTCGCACTATGATACTGGCTCTCTGCTCGCACTATGATACTGGTATGCTCGCACTATGATACTGGCTCTCTGCTCGCACTATGATACTGGCTCTCTGCTCGCACTATGATACTGGTATGCTCGCACTATGATACTGGCTCTCTGCTCGCACTATGATACTGGTATGCTCGCACTATGATACTGGTGTGCTCGCACTATGATACTGGCTCTCTGCTCGCACTATGATACTGGCTCTCTGCTCGCACTATGATACTGGTGTGCTCGCACTATGATACTGGCTCTCTGCTCGCACTATGATACTGGCTCTCTGCTCGCACTATGATACTGGCTCTCTGCTCGCACTATGATACTGGCTCTCTGCTCGCACTATGATACTGGCTCTCTGCTCGCACTATGATACCGAACCCCGGCGGGCGTTTAGTCCAAAAGTTGGGGCCCCGTTAGAACCAAGGATATCCTTACTTCTAACATGAGCACCTATCATCTGTTGCACCACCTGTCATTACCGTCACTCATCCCCATCGGTCACCTGTCTCGATAATGACGTCACAACTGTCAGCGACTAATAACGCGACAGTTGTACGTATCTATTATGTCCGCGCCACTAATTAGTTTGACGATGTCATACGATTGATTTCGGCCGCCATTACTGCAGATCAATTAGGGTGATCAGTGGTCTGTGTTGAGTCATGTTCTAAGTATTTGTGTTTAGATCATCACCAAATAATATAGTAAATAGGAATTGTTGCAAATATTTTCAAATCTGGTTCATTCTAGAATCGTCGGTAACCTTTTCAATCGATAGGTATATAAGCGCAGAGCAGACGAAATAAAAATTATTTTGATAGGACAAGATTTGTAATTATGTGACCGTAACTGTTAACGATCTCCGATCATACTCACAATAAGAAAAAGGTTTTTAAATTCAATTTCAATTTCGTGAACCCTAACCAACCCAATTATTTTCATAGACATGTAGGACACTCAATATCATGTAGTCTCCACTATCAATATTCACAAAAAAACACAAATCTGCTCGAGCCAAAACGAAGCTAGTACTAGACAAACTACAAAACAAATGACGTCTACCTACGGACAAAATAACAAGGCAAATTCCCATTTCCATAGTTTAACTCCGTTTCTTTACAAACAAGCCGTCAGCATCCTTGTTCAAAAATCTTGTATTCCGACAATATTTTCATTCAGAGCAGCAGTGCGCATTATTATAACTTGTAGTTAGAGTTCCGTATCGAAAATATGGCTCTGCGTTAAAAATGGCGGTTTGTAACACGTAGCCACGATACTTTAATTCAGGAGCGACTGCGAGCCATGCCGCTGTGCTGCAAGCGTGACCTTTCTGTTTGTTGAGCTAGGCATGTTACTGCTTCGAGCAGTTTTCATTTGGTATTTTTGTCACTATCTTCTAAATCTCATACAGCGTAGGAAGCACCGTAATAAGGACGATACTAATTGTATTTTAAGACTACGTATTAGGTCAGGTCTTAAAATATTTGACAGTATAAATTATTTATTTCAATTATAAATAAACTTTATTATGTACTAGCTTCCGCCCGCGACTCCGTCCGCGCGGATGTCGGTCTTCGCGTGGATGGTTATTTCTCCATTTTGAGTAACTCTGACAATGACATCTTATAAATATCTATTGGACCCAAATACGGCTAAGCCTATAATAATTAAGGAGATCCCTCTATTGAGCTACTGCTGTTGAGCTCGCGTTCTGTAGTAAGTATTTTTTTCATAGTAATTCCGACCTTGTATTACAAATAACTGATCGGAACAGTAATCAAAAAGGTCGCGCTGAAAAGCACGGTTTAAAATGACACGCATACAATATTAATTCCACGGACGACCGCTCGCCACACTGGACACGTCCGCTCGCATCAAAATTCAGAATTTATATGCATCGCGCGGCGCGGAACGCGGCTCGTTATATAGGAGTCGGGGAGGCGTGGCCCGCGTGTGCCGCAAACGGTTCAAGCCAAATCCGACTTTCGGCGCTACAGGTTACGGCGCTGAATCCACTGCGGGTAATGCAACGTGTGTTCGCGGTTCTACAGAACAACGTCTATGAATAAAACTGAAAAATAAGATTTTTTTTCTACGTATTTTTCCAGGATAAAAAGTATCCTATTTTATGCCCAGGATAATAAGGTATAATTATACCAAGTTTCATCGAAATCGAACCGTTAGTTTTCACGTGATGCCTGCACATACAGACAGACAGACAGACAGACAGACAGACAGACAAAAATTTTTTTAATCACATATTTGGGTTTGGTATTGATCCAGCAACACCCCCCGCTATTTATTTTTTCAATATTTTCAATGTACAGAATTGACCCTTCTACAGATTTATTATATGTATAGATAATCTAAAAATAGAGCCAAGATTTTGAGTTAATTAATCTCCAAAACTTTCGTCCGTTAGAAGTTTTCCAACCTATAATTAGGTTTAGGAAAGTTTTTGAGGTGGTTATAAACTATGTTGAAATAAGTCCCTTGCAGAAGATTTTATTTGCCTAAAATTCAAGCAGATAAGTTTCATCTGGATAAATTCAAAAGATAAAAAAAGGTAGAGAGAGAAAGGAAGTAATAAAACAAAGTTGTTCAATTAAACGGAGGTATTATTATCCACATTAACGGTGGATATAAGACCTGGTTAAAACTCTCACTGGTCAGAGAATTATGGCACAAATGCGAAATAAAGGTCCTATACTCAGCAGTAAGTGGACGAAGGCTGTTAACGATGATTCTTATCCATTCCGATTTCTGCTTAGGTATAACACTCGGTAACCAAACCAAATTTCCGAAGCAGGAACACACCAAACAGAGTCGGTGGCGAGCGACATATAAATTATTTTTATGCTTCCTACACGGGGCCCGCGGACAAGCTCGCCGAGGTTTTGTCTTAGTCGCAGAATTAACAACAATACACACATGCATGGCTCGCTTTATGCACCGTTCCGCCCCGCCGCGTCGCCCGCCGACCTCGCGCTAAAAATTAAAATTATTACCGAAAAACAATGCAACAGCCACGGACAATAAAATTAACTGCAGTGAGATGTTAGATTCTGTATAGCTGCAGATTTTTTAATGAGAATTTTTATTGCAATTTATAGTTCAGTACTATAAATTGCAATAAAAGTGGCGATTATGATTTCCGTACGCACTGAAAATTTTATATAAAATTTTGGTTAAAATACTACTTTGTACTTTCTTTTACTTCTTTTATTAATTCTACACAGAAAAGGATTTTAAATTATGATATGCAATTGTATTTAAAAAATGTTGTTTAAAAACTGGTATTTTTAGTATTTAGTTATTTAAACTAGAGTTCGTTTAATTTATTAAAATGTAAATTAAGTTAGGTTAGAAAGAATCGACCAATCTGTCAGCATAATTCATAGAGAATGACTAATGTGACCAAAATTGTTATAATCATCAAGGGATAGTCCTGTTTTATGTGACCCTTAATTAAATTAATAATTCATATTTTAATACTGTTGCGTCATGACAAAAATAATTATACAAACACGAACGTATCAGAGGCCTAAACATTTTAGACCAAAAATATGTCCCGGATTTTGTGTTATAAAATGTTTAGGCTTGTTAAATCTAGCTTACTTAGAAGTAATACCATGATTTTCATTCAGGATACAAGCCAAAACAAGCTGTGACCGACCTTCTTAAAAATACCAAGTAACTTAGACCAAGTTAGTGTGAAAACTTTACCAAATTAGTTTTGTAGTTATCCATTAATATTAATACTTTGCCGCAGACTAATAACGGAGGCTACTGAACTAAAAGAACCACTTTCAAGCCAACCGGTCTCTGAGGTGAAACTGATAGAAATTCATGCGACGTTAGAGGTTACTGAGTAGCGGAGACCAACAAGAAACAACCGATATTATCTTAAGTTAGAATTATTAAATAACGTGTCATAATGAGATTTAAAAGATTAAAAAAAACGTTGTTTCACACTAGGAACTTTCTCCTGTGTCATGGATGCGTTGAGAAACATTTAAACTCACATATAAAAACACCCAGACCCAGAACAATTACTTGTAGGTTATACAAATATTTGTTACGTGCGGGAATCGCATCCGCGACACGTTGCGTAGCAGTCTATGGCTCAGCCACTACGCCAACCATGCCTTTCATTTTAGATTGCTATCATGTAGGTATTTTAATCGTTTTTCGTAATTTATCGATACATTGAAGTAAAATTGTTATTTCACGACACGTTTAAGTTACTGACTTTACGTTCCGCCTTCAAAAATTAACGACTAACGAAGCAGATCAAATCAAACCCAATGCATAATCGCAAACTGCAAACGTTCAGCAAGCGCCGCCTCTCTATATCCCGCAGACCATTCGAAATGTCAAACGTTGAATGAAATATGAGAATCTGACACTCGATATGACTATAACCAGAAGATGCTACTCATATGAAGATGAATATCGATTCACTAACCGATTCGACTCACTGTTGCAGTTGCACATCTCTTTAATCGACATCATTCTATCGATTCAAATGTCGAACATGATTGTAACGGTTTCAATTGTTTTATTTATTCGGAATTCAAACAAGTTACACATGTTATAGTCAAAGTCCGATACACAGTCTCTTCGCGGAAGGACTGGTTTATCCTAGGTTTGGCCAAAGCCATCAGGCAATCCCCGAAATACATTTCAATTTCGCCCTTTGCCTGAAGTATTTTTAGTCAAACCCAGGAGCTCCTAACTTTTCAGTCAAACGTCGAAAGTAAATTATTCTGTTTCGGTTTTGGCCTAGTCAATCCTAGAAGCGACTGCAAAACTCGGTCAAACGTTGATCTGAACATGTTTAAACAGGTTCATAATGTCTCTCGCGGTGTTCCGACCGATTGTTTTGTCATTTCATGTTCGTTCATTGAGCGTGCGGGCGTGTAATTGTGTAAAATTGAAGATGAGTGAATCAAACGGTGTTGTTGTTACTAAAAACGTGGATAAAGAAGCTTTAAAAGTAAAGTTTAAAGAGAAAATTTCTAATTTGAATAAAAATAAGTGTTCATTTCACATAAAAAACAAACAGTTGTATGAGCAGATTATCAGTGAGGTAGAATCCGCTAAAGTAGCTGAAAAGAAAACGTCTTTGCAGTATCGCCGTCTCAAACGCTACGACGTTGTTTGTTTTGGGGACGAAAAAAAATTGATTAAGCCATTGTCAGATACAAAAAATATACAATACTACGTTACGGATGACGAGTTATTCGATGTGATTGAATGTGCTCATCAGGAATGTGGTCATGGTGGTAGAGATCTCACATTGAAAGCTTTAAATAAAAAGTATGCAAATGTCACAAAAGAGTGCGTAAACTATTACTTGGATTTATGTGAAACGTGTCACAAGAAAAAGAGTCAGCCTAAAAAGGGACTCGACGTTAAACCGTTATTATTTAAAGAGACTCACGCACGGGGACAAGTGGATCTTGTAGACATGCAGACGTGTCCTGACCGTGATTACAAGTATATTTTAAACTACTACATTTTAATTACTTAAGAAATTATTAAAACAATAAACATCAAAATTTTAAAAATGTTATTTTTTTATACCTAATCTTACAAACTAACCTCCGTATATTCCAAAGCATTTATTTATTTATTTTATACTTTATTGCACATCGTACAAAAGGCGGGCCTAATGCCACACGGCATTCTCTCAAAGCATCTCAAATATAAAAGTGAAAATCACGTAAGCTGACCAATCAGGTGTCAGAACTGGCAGAGTTAAGCGGTTCTTAAGACTTGAAAGCTGCTTAAATGATAAAATGCTGCCAAATATACGAAGATAAGACACTTCATACCTATATCGGAGTTTGACTCGTCAAACCCCGATTTAATAAAATTGTGTTTTGACGTTTGCCTGACCAAATTAGTCTCTCCCAGGTTTGACGAAAATTGTTTAGTCAAAGGCCGAAAATTTACATTTGTTTGGGCTTTGACTAAGTCATTCAGTCTGACCTGAGGATTGACCAGTCCAACCTAGGAGCGCCGGAGCTTCGGAGTTTGCCTATAACACATATTTAAAATACACAGAGTTGGTCCTTTCAAACATTCTAGATACATTTTATAGTGTGAATTTAGATTCGCTTGTTAAATATAAATACGCAAGGTACAGAATTTAGGTAGCCTTTAAAACAGGCGCAAATAGATTCTGAATGTAGTGCTGAAATATTCAATTGGTTAAAAGGTTTACTTCTTTAGGCATCTTGTGGCTTTTATTTATTTTCCGAGAATTTGGAACAAGAGTGTTTAGAAATTATGTAGGTAACTGATGTCAAGAATTCCAGTGGAGTAACACCTGATACAAAAAGGTTGATTCTCATTAATATTAAATCGAATTACAATTTCGTGTTATTGTAAAATTGAAGCCTATACCTACATCACTAGTGCCTGCGCGGTGGGCGAGTTTTCACAATGATAGCGTCACGTTGGCAGCGCTCCATAACTGGACCCCTGAGAAAATACACATCAACCGCTATGCCAGTACTAATAATAGTCATAATTTATAGGCATATATTGTTACTTTATACTTTTATAATAATAACTCGCCGTTTTTCTGCCGGATAATTCCTCTTTACCAGTTATGGTTAGCAAAATATAACAATGTTATGAACTCGAGTACTGTATTTGTCCAACATAACATTGGATTCCTGTCGAAAGATTTAAGCAACAAACTTACCTTTTCATAAATATTCATTTTTTGCGAAAAGGTAAGGTATTTTCGATCAGACTAAAGCTGATAAGATTGAGTAGTGGTCGTGTTGCTGTGACTGTCCGTCACGTACCCTTGTTTTTTAATAACAAAATAGGTTATTTATTTTAAAATCACCACGTGACGTCGGGCGCCTAAAGTCATTAAGTTTGTATTTTATTTGATGGTTTGGCACTTCCTTGTGATAAATAGCTTTTTGAAATACCCATTTCTTTACTGCAATAGCAGCAAAAACTATTGACTAGGGTTGAATTCTAAAGAAACGTTCCTACTAATTATCTTATATGCACATGTGTTAGCAATAAACGGAGCCACGGACGAACACTCAATTGGGCCCTTAAAACAATTTAAAGTTACGAATTCTAAGAAAGTTAGAGATCTTTCAAACCCAAATGGTCATTATTCATTTGTGCACTTTAAAACAAAGGAGATAAGTAAAAAAGGGATCCCATAGACCGTGAGAGCTTTGCAAGACGTGAAGCAGGTAATTGACGGTTGACGGAGAGGGACACTGATGATTTCTAGGGGCAGTTGGTTCTTGACGCTCGAGGGTTGCACACGGGTGCTCCAGGATAAGATCGGGATAGAGAGTTGGGTAGAGTCCGTCTGGGAGACCGGGTGCAGAATTACTGTATTTGTTTGTATTGTTTGATTAAGTCAAAGATTAGTAGTTAAAGTAAATCGAGTATTAGTGGTCGGTGGAACGAGGGAAGACGAATCCAGAAGGCGACCTGATGATGGTGATCCTACGGGTGGTATTTGAACAGAGTCTGTAAGTAGATTATAGACTAATTCACTTCAATAAGCACTTGGTAAGTGTTAATTATAATTAACTTTATAGTAGCAGTTTGGAGGAGACGCAGGATGGCTGTTAATAATCATTTATTTCAGTTTGGCGGAGCGGAGCCTTCACGTTATTATATTTTGTATTATTATTATATTATATATTACTTGTCCTAAGTCCCTGTTCCGAATCTTCACAGTAATTAGTCATTGGCGGATGGTTAAAGGGCACGGGGAATGCCTTTCGTTACACTCAGTACAATGACTCACACGCCAATGACGCCTGACAATTAATATTGACTGTTACTCGACAAATGTACCATGTATCAAAGGCTGAACCATGTTCTTCATTCAATTATTATTATTCAAATTATTCCTTCAACCAAGCTATTATGTGCCGGTGACTGGCATTAGCAACTATAACCGACATTGCTATTTGTTTAGCAAAATAACCAAATGCTATTGATGATTACTGTCTCCCTACAGCCTAGCCCAGAGACATTGCGAGTGGTTGATGGATGTACATTTCCAGGCTGGGGGTAGGCTTCACCAAGTACTGGATTATCATTTGGATAACTCCGTTCCAAGGAACGCTAGATTTAGCGGCTGTGTCTCGTTAACCGGCCGCTGGTAGGCCTATATCTGAATCGTCACAATTATTTAACGAGACACACCTGTCGATACGGGGCAGACTTAAATGTGAAATGAATGAAGTGCCGATGTCATCCACTTCGACATTCAGCAATACAATCGCAATATGCTCTGTTACAGGCCGAGTCCTCTCGGTACGCTTGAGCAATTTGATATTATTAGAGAAAGGGGATAGGCAGCCGTAAGGGTCAACTATTTGAACGCGTGTATACTTCTATGAAGATATAAAACTTGTCTTTCTCAATGGCAGTGAATTCACGACTCATTGCCTCAGGATTGGAAAGGACATGTAAAACGTGTTTAGGAAACGTTCGCTGTTAGTGTTCGTAGCTGAGCCCTTCGTAGGGTAATGCTGGTAGGACTAACAGTAAACGTACGCCGAGTAAACGTTGTAAAGCAATACCATGTTGAGTACATGGAATCGTTTGCGTTTGCAGAGCGGCATTTAGTACACTGGAGTCAAACAAGTTAACGTAACTGTAACCAACTAATCTTTCAAGCGCAAGCGTAACGTTTCCCTATCACATTTCTATATTATTATCTTTGCTGTCCTCTTGTCTTACTAGCTTCATAATCCTTATTGGTTTGTTTTATCTGACTTGATGTTATTCATGTATATTATATAACTGAGAACTCTCAGCACTAACTTACTTTGGTCCCCTCCTCTTTGTTGAGAGTTCAGTCCTCCATGTCCCGGCGGGGGCCCCAGTATGTCATTGGACGGGGGCCACGGCGAATAGAGCGGCGAGCGGGGCTCTATCGCTGCCCCTTCGGGGGCACCATCCTCATATTTTCCACTATATTAATGTAATTTAAGAAAAACGAAAATTTTATCGGCCTAGGGTTATTTAAGAACAGTCACATGTGGTGCCGTGACCAGGATTCTCGTCATTAAATGTACTGATTCACTTCAGTGCAACGAGAAAGAACAATATATGGGTTACTACAATAATAACACAACGTAATTATATGGTTCAAGAGATCGCGAGAGACGGCTATAAGTTACAGCCACTACAATAAGTTTTATTTAATTAAATAAAATGTTGAAAACCATTATTGGTTGATTCTAACACTGGTGACGGGTTCAACTCCCGCGTAATCTATCAATTGACGTGTTAGAGTTATTTACTTTGAAACGGAAATAACACAACGTAATTTTAGTTTTCCAGAGATAACGAGAGGCGGCTTTAAATTACAGTGATTACAATAAGTTTTGATCACCATTTATTGAATGAATCAAATATTGGTATCGGGTTCAACTCCCGCGTAATTTATCAATGAATGTGTTAGATTTCGACACGAAAATAACACAACACAATGTTAAAATTTTATAATTAACTGAGATGGTTTGAGTTTAATGTGGTTGTTATGTTAACTTATGTTTGTTCTACATAATTAAATGTTCTAACTAACCACTCAGGTAGCGGGTTCAAGTCCCGTGTTATTTTAAAGTGAACGAGTTAGTTTACGTTGTCATGGAAACAATACAACGTAATTTTAGAAATATGAGAAACAGTTGTGAGATACGCAGCTAAATAACTTAAGGTTGATTAGGTATAACGGTCTGATGATGGGTTCTTCAACCGTTTACAGCGGGTTAAATTCCTGCTTAATTTATTTGTTGTTGATGTGCTTGTATTACTGTGTCAATGATCTGGTTATACAAAAGCTGATGAGTGATAAAGTTCCTGTGTCACGGCTTGTGGGTTAGGTTCTCACAGAAATGTTGGATGGAAGGGTTGAGTATATAATAAAGCTACTGAATAGTGATTTTCATAACCATGCCAGGAGACATTTTTGAACTACATGAAATGAATGTTAGTGTTGCTGTGCTACTTTCTAAAAGGGTTCAATTCCCTGTTGACGCAAGTTTGATGTCCGACAGTACACTAATTGATTATAAAAACGTGTTTGCAATTACACGTGTGTTCGTGCGTATGCGTCACGGTATGATTGTGATGCGCCCTTCTCGGGCTAAATTTCAAATTGCAACTGTTTATACAGTAAGATGCAGATTTTAAGGTTACAATTGATTTAATTAACATTAAGTATTGCCGTATGAGATAAACCTTTCAGACTCTGCAGCATAAATCATAAAGATGAATAGATACTCGTGTGGCCCAATTTAAAATTCCAGGTTGCTTGAGACTTCGCTGAGACTGTCACTTCGCTTTGTCTTAACGTTTGGGTTATGAGTAAGCACGGGTCAAATGCAGCCGACATCTGTGGACCTTAAGGGCAGCTGTGTCGACGTCAGCGTGACTCCTTTTACGAAGCTAAGTTTCACTTTTATTATACTCCACAGTTACACGATGTTACGGGACTAGACCTCGTCATCGCAGTAAAGGTACGCGTAGAATTGTTTTTAATTTTTAGACAATGTACCTATTCAGTGCCGGCAGACAAAGGAACCTACAAGGGAAAGTTGATGTAAGCACGTTGTCAAAACGATTAGCGCAGTGGCTAAGTAGATGACAGTTGCGCGGCGTGTCACGGGTTCGATCCCCACACGGAACAAATGTTTATATGATTTGTAAGTTCTGGCTCTGGGTGTTTGTGTGTGTGAGTTTCTGTGTTGGTGATCGCGCCTACGATACAGGCGAAATTCCTAGTGCGGGGCAATGGCAACAACCGATTTTCAGTAATCGGATTTATTTTGTTACAAATCATAGAGAGCCAGTAATTGTTTGGCCAATCTACGATGCCTGTATTTTCTAACTTAATTCTATAATGAATGAACACGAATTGATATTCGGGGGACGGAGCGGAAAGTAATGTTTACTTATTTGAATAGCACGATTGGCACATTGGCTGACCGATTACCTTCTGTGCTAAATGTAACGGGTTCGATTCCCTTCCTGCATGGAATTCATATTTGTATTTAACTGCAGGCAGTTGTTCTGCATTTGGCTGTTTGGGTATATGGATTTGGATGAGTATAAGTGCACCCATGAAGGAGAAATTACCCGTGGTGTGGAGCGACGTATTGTTGCGAGAAAAATGTGCACATGATAAAAAGTATACGTTACAGAACATGAACATTTTCTGATATAATTTCCTCACATTAGTAGAATCGCGAGACCAATCACCCCTCTTATAATCGGAGGGGGGAGACTAATCAAGATTAAAAATAATTACCTATAAAAACGTGTAGGAGATAATTATTCCGATTACATGAGATTAGTTTTCTAATATGACTTCTCAATGCTAGTTGGAATCCTGGAACTGCTCTTTCCTCTTAGAATCGGAGGGGGGCGACCAATTGGAATTAAATCTAATATGTCTATGTGCGGACTATTTCAGCCACCGGATACAACAGCGAGCAGTGGGTTGAGGAAAGGCCTCTGTCCAGCAGCAGCTACGATAGGCTGAATTAAGAACGAGGGAACACCGTATAGGTAGCGTCACTCACAAATACTCTTGAAAGAGACTCTGGTATGTAAATCAACATTATTAGCATGCACAGGTCTTTTGAAATAAATTGAATCGCAGTTTAATGTACAATTAAGGTTCAACGAGTATTTTACTGGAGGATCAGTTCAAACAAAATAAATTTTAATAACATTTAGGATCGATGATGCTTATGCAATATTACACGAATTTATGGCAAACAATGCATCTTATTAGATTCGCGTTCCAGCTAGAGAATTTATACTAACCAGTTTATATCGATAATAAAAATGGGTGTACTCGTATATAGTATTGTAACGTCATGGAAATGCACAGGTTTACCCTAATGTGAAAGCTCATCCGCTGAACTGCGTCACGCGTCTGATTTTCAGAGGGGGGAATGTGACTGTCCGTCACGTACCCTTGTTTTTTAATAACAAAATAGGTTATTTATTTTAAAATCACCACGTGACGTCGGGCGCCTAAAGTCATTAAGTTTGTATTTTATTTGATGGTTTGGCACTTCCTTGTGATAAATAGCTTTTTGAAATACCCATTTCTTTACTGCAATAGCAGCAAAAACTATTGACTAGGGTTGAATTCTAAAGAAACGTTCCTACTAATTATCTTATATGCACATGTGTTAGCAATAAACGGAGCCACGGACGAACACTCAATTGGGCCCTTAAAACAATTTAAAGTTACGAATTCTAAGAAAGTTAGAGATCTTTCAAACCCAAATGGTCATTATTCATTTGTGCACTTTAAAACAAAGGAGATAAGTAAAAAAGGGATCCCATAGACCGTGAGAGCTTTGCAAGACGTGAAGCAGGTAATTGACGGTTGACGGAGAGGGACACTGATGATTTCTAGGGGCAGTTGGTTCTTGACGCTCGAGGGTTGCACACGGGTGCTCCAGGATAAGATCGGGATAGAGAGTTGGGTAGAGTCCGTCTGGGAGACCGGGTGCAGAATTACTGTATTTGTTTGTATTGTTTGATTAAGTCAAAGATTAGTAGTTAAAGTAAATCGAGTATTAGTGGTCGGTGGAACGAGGGAAGACGAATCCAGAAGGCGACCTGATGATGGTGATCCTACGGGTGGTATTTGAACAGAGTCTGTAAGTAGATTATAGACTAATTCACTTCAATAAGCACTTGGTAAGTGTTAATTATAATTAACTTTATAGTAGCAGTTTGGAGGAGACGCAGGATGGCTGTTAATAATCATTTATTTCAGTTTGGCGGAGCGGAGCCTTCACGTTATTATATTTTGTATTATTATTATATTATATATTACTTGTCCTAAGTCCCTGTTCCGAATCTTCACAGTAATTAGTCATTGGCGGATGGTTAAAGGGCACGGGGAATGCCTTTCGTTACACTCAGTACAATGACTCACACGCCAATGACGCCTGACAATTAATATTGACTGTTACTCGACAAATGTACCATGTATCAAAGGCTGAACCATGTTCTTCATTCAATTATTATTATTCAAATTATTCCTTCAACCAAGCTATTATGTGCCGGTGACTGGCATTAGCAACTATAACCGACATTGCTATTTGTTTAGCAAAATAACCAAATGCTATTGATGATTACTGTCTCCCTACAGCCTAGCCCAGAGACATTGCGAGTGGTTGATGGATGTACATTTCCAGGCTGGGGGTAGGCTTCACCAAGTACTGGATTATCATTTGGATAACTCCGTTCCAAGGAACGCTAGATTTAGCGGCTGTGTCTCGTTAACCGGCCGCTGGTAGGCCTATATCTGAATCGTCACAATTATTTAACGAGACACACCTGTCGATACGGGGCAGACTTAAATGTGAAATGAATGAAGTGCCGATGTCATCCACTTCGACATTCAGCAATACAATCGCAATATGCTCTGTTACAGGCCGAGTCCTCTCGGTACGCTTGAGCAATTTGATATTATTAGAGAAAGGGGATAGGCAGCCGTAAGGGTCAACTATTTGAACGCGTGTATACTTCTATGAAGATATAAAACTTGTCTTTCTCAATGGCAGTGAATTCACGACTCATTGCCTCAGGATTGGAAAGGACATGTAAAACGTGTTTAGGAAACGTTCGCTGTTAGTGTTCGTAGCTGAGCCCTTCGTAGGGTAATGCTGGTAGGACTAACAGTAAACGTACGCCGAGTAAACGTTGTAAAGCAATACCATGTTGAGTACATGGAATCGTTTGCGTTTGCAGAGCGGCATTTAGTACACTGGAGTCAAACAAGTTAACGTAACTGTAACCAACTAATCTTTCAAGCGCAAGCGTAACGTTTCCCTATCACATTTCTATATTATTATCTTTGCTGTCCTCTTGTCTTACTAGCTTCATAATCCTTATTGGTTTGTTTTATCTGACTTGATGTTATTCATGTATATTATATAACTGAGAACTCTCAGCACTAACTTACTTTGGTCCCCTCCTCTTTGTTGAGAGTTCAGTCCTCCATGTCCCGGCGGGGGCCCCAGTATGTCATTGGACGGGGGCCACGGCGAATAGAGCGGCGAGCGGGGCTCTATCGCTGCCCCTTCGGGGGCACCATCCTCATATTTTCCACTATATTAATGTAATTTAAGAAAAACGAAAATTTTATCGGCCTAGGGTTATTTAAGAACAGTCACATTGCCATTAGTTGGACAGCACATAACATCTATGTAAAAGCAAAAGATGAAAGAAAAGGTATTACGTTTCTGGCACACAGTAGTCACCCCCAACGTTTTTAGGGTTCCGTAGCCAAATGGCAAAAACGGAACCCTTATAGATTCGTCATGTCTGTCTGTCTGTCTGTCCGTCCGTCCGTATGTCACAGCCACTTTTTGTCGAAAGTATAAGAGCTATCCTGTTGAACCTTAGTAAGTAGATGTATCATGTGAACCGCATTAGGATTTTCACACAAAAATAAAAACAAAACAAATTTTGGGGGTGCCCCCCATACTTAGAATTGAAACTCAAAAAAAAATTTTTCACCAAACCCATACGTGTGGGTATCTATGAATAGGTCTTTAAAAATGATATTGAGGTTACTAACATCATTTTTTTCTAAACTGAACAGTTTGCGCGAGAGACACATCCAAAGTGGTAAAAAGTGTGTCCCCCCCCCGTAACTTCTAAAATAAGAGAATGATAAAACTAAAAAAAATATATAATGTAGACCTCAACCAAAACTACCAACAAAAATTGGTTTGGATGAGATACAGTTAGCAGTTTTTGAGATATAGTACATTTTCAAAAACCGCAAATATAACTTTGCCATTCATACAAATACTATGAAAAACAAAGTTATTTTTATTGTTTGTGTATATTACTTACTAATCTCAATATTATTATATCCCTAATCTATGCTTGCTACTACGGAACCCTTCATGGGCGAGTCCAACTCGCGAATGGCGATGGAATTTCTGAGTATATACATACATAACTCAAGCCTTTTTCAGAAAGGTCGGGTGTCTAGTAATTGTAAGCGGTGTGCTTGTATGACCAGGGGCCGTATTACAACGTCTTAAAACCAGGCTTGTTCCAGTGAGTGAACGAAGTGGCACTAGACGACTTCTATAGCTCTGTCACTTTTATTCTCCGGAACAAGCTTGGTTTTAAGACGTTCTAATACGGCTGCAGATCTATTTAAACGTGGACAAGGCTAAAAGAGTAAGCGAGCTTGATGATGACGCGTTGCGGCGCAATTCGGCCGATTTCAACTACAAGTGAAAATCATCCTTACCACTACGACTTAAGACATAAAACGTGCAGTTATCTACGGGTAGATGAAAAGCAAAACACGCTCGCCACAACGACTTAAGTCAGTCGAATTGCATCATTATATCGTAGTAGCAAGGACGATTTTCATTTTTTAGTTAGTAGAAACTGCAAATGGCACGAAAAGCGTCATGAGTATTTATCCTTATCAGCGATATACATACTCGTATATTAGTATCTGAAAATTAGAAAAAAAAATGTCATAATCATCAGCCTATAATGTTCTCTCTGCTGGGACACAGGCCTCCTCTCTGTGAGAGGGAGTGGGCCATAATCCACCACGCGGGCCCAGTGCGGGTTGGTAGATGTCACATGTCTTCGAATTTTTGGTTCTAGGACATGCCGATTTCCTCACGATGTTTTCCTTCACCGTTTTGAGAGCAGTGGTGATGAAATAAATTACACAAAGTGATAATGCGCCTGGCGGGGTTCGAACACTGGGCCACCACTGCTCCCCTAGAAATGATGTGGTTGTTATAAATTGTCTTTGTACAGTTTAATTTTTTTACGTTCCCTTAAAATGCTACACTATAAAAACGTTACGTTTTGTACTTGAATGTACATAACTACGTATTGACGTAAGTACTTGCTGTTCTCGAAGATACCTGACAAAACTATCCCAGACTGGCGCTGCTTTTAACTTTGCAGAGCTTCCGAACTTCCGCAAATGTTCGCGTTTCGTATTTCGTGGCTATTTCTACAAACTTCGTTACCATCAATCACTTATAGAAATACAGAAACTTCACTTTTCACGTTTCTCTTAAGTATTTACCAATAGATTTTTAAGACTGAGTAAATATTTCGAAGTTTTACTTTTTTTATTTGATTTAAATTGCATTTATATTGATATTGATTGGAATCGATTGGAGTTGTAGTTTTGCGATCGGTATATAGTTGAACAGATATCACGCAATCTCAAAGCAAAAGTATCAAAGAAAAGTTTTAAATAACAATATTGTAAGTGTACATCATTTTGAATTTTGGTTTGTTTGAACATTCTACATGTATTTTTAATGTTTTTTTTTTTTATAAACCTGTTGTGTTATAAAAGGAAGTGATTAGAGATTCACAAACTACAAAGTAAGTTCTCTCCCACATCTGTCTACGTACTCGAACACATACAGGATGTTCGGGAAATATTTATGTTTTTACTATGTAAAAGAGCGTGCGCCAACTCCCGCGCTAAAGAAAAACTTATGTTCTTCATATTTCTCTTTGATCTTCACGTTTGCATCGTTAGCATATGAAATGCTGTTCTGCTGCATCTAATTAGACTTCAAACTTACTTGAAAAATGAGTAAAAGGATGGCGATCGATGCACGAATGCAGTTTACCAACGTTTCAGAGATATATTTTGAATAGTATTTAATTTCGATACACCTCAAAAGATGTCCCCATGGTCCTTTGAGTTATTTTTCTCACAAAAGGATGATTGAACTGAAAATTCTGAGAATGCAAGTTGATTAAGTTGGTGGTGAATAAAAAAAAGAATTGTATTTTCCACGTCAACAAAAACTTCACCACAACCCCCCAAAATGGTTTGTTGTAAGTTCTCCAAAAAATTGATTCCCCACTAAAAAAGTATTGATCCTGTTCTCCTAGTACTTTCTATTCAGATACCACATTGTGTCCTCGGTTTCGGTAGTTTTGTGCTGGATTTTATAATTTAATTGTTCTGCTATCCCCGTGCGGAAAAAAATGGGTCGAACGTACAATAATCAAAATTAAAAAAAAAAAAAACAAAAACCTTTGGCTCTTTTATACATACTCTTTTTCGTGGTGAATTAATTTTGTGGCAAACTTATAACAAACAACTCCAGAAAATCATAACTCCATATATTTTTATACGAGAACACCTGCAGCCAGAACTAGATATTTCGGAAAGCACACGTTTACGGCTACGAATGACATTCAATAACGTTTCCATCCGCCATGTTGGCGAATAATTCATGAATGTATTTGTATTATGCATACGGAGCGCCATTGCGGGGCTCCCGCCCAAATTCCACACTTTATAGGCAAAGTTCGCGGCTTGACATCGTAAAGCACATTGTCCTTTATGGCATCATCATGGAACCCCTACAAAAACATTACATTTGAATATAAATATAAAATATCAATTTTAAAGGATATATAGACGAAGATAAAGTTATTTTTTTGTTATAAGATTAATGGTCACCCTGGTCTAAGTAACTAAACATCTTTAATCGATGGAGGGAAGATCCTAAAGTGTAGGAATTATATAGTGCTTAACACCTTGTGTTGTTCTAACCTTAAATTTTACGATACGGACAAATTGTTGAAAATATTCGATGGGTAATAATTTTCCATTACACTACATGATATCACGAAGAGGATACAAACATTAACAATGGACAATTTTCTATCAAATTGGACCTTTACTTCCAAAAACACCCATACAAAGCCAATATTGTCAGTCGGCCACGACACCGGAATAGCTAAAAACTACTCAAACACATCCTTACCAAATAACATTCAGATAAACGATCGCACACACGACACAAAGTGTCAGCAAACATTCAATAATCCCTCTCTGCCTACCCTACGTGACTGGCAGCGTGAAGCACAACACTGCCATTAACCGAACATCTCACTAACAAAATTCAATAACGAAAATCCTGCGAACTTTTGCGATGCCACGATACATCTTAAAAACCGCAAGCCCGAGTGTTATGACAAAGGAAGATCGCCTTTAAGTCTGGAGAGTTAAAGTTGAAGTTGAGTGTAATGTAAACTTTGTGGTTATTTATTAAGAAACGTTAAACGAGGGTAATACTCGTTGCGAATTTTACAAAGACCGTCCAAGGGCCGCAAGTTAGATTAAAATAGTTGAAGTCTGGTCGGCCTCATATGACACACGCTTCTGACATTGTGTTTATTAGCTCGGAGACTTCAAAGGAGGCTCGTAAGTGTTCACGTGCCGCGGTCGACGACTTAAGAAAGTGGTTTGCTTAAAATAATGGGAATTTTAAACTTTGTCTTGTTGTGGGGTGAAGAATATGAGACTCATCTTCTTTTAGTGGATTTGGTTAAACAGTGTCTGGGTTTTAAAATCTTGTTAAATAGACGATCAGGTAAAATAATACTTCCGTGTAAGTTGTTACCTAAAGTGGTAAATAAGTTCATTGGTGTATGAATTACTGAATATTATGTATTACTGTGAAAATAGGTTACATAAATAATTTATTAGTCATTTACAATTTTGCAGGTTAACGCTTCAGCGAACAAACCGCTGGACTAACGAAGCCGTAAGACTAGTCATAAATAAGTTACCTTTGAAACAAAGCAGTGTTTCACAAAAGAAACAGTCCTCTTCGAGATTTCAGAGAAATACAATCTTATATAGCTAGCAGGATTTCCATTCTCAGTCGTCCTCAATACCTATCAGAATTCCGATCAAAAGAAGTCATATTATCAGAGAATACGTGTTGTTCACGAAACGGGAACAGAAATCGACCCCACTACACCGTTTAAGAAGTCACAGCACAACACACCTGGCTTGTGTTCCCAGCATCCACCTTGATTACATCCACCGTCAGTTAGCATTATAAAGGCGAAGCCCCAGGGACAGCCGCCACCTCCAACGGATTAAGATATGCAAATGATATCGGCGCGGCACAAACGTGCAGACAAAACAAGTCATTCGATTCACACGTCCTGTATCTCCACGATTGGATCGTGTGTGAACGGCCTATTGGCAATGTTAGGACGTAGATAAGGGTTTAATTAAGACTGTATAATATTGTTATTTTGTTGTATGTATAGGATTAAAGAAAAACATAGAATTTGGTTTTAATGTGAGCTGTGAGAGCCATGAGAACACTGCCTCTATGTGTTCAATGGGTAAATGTGGTTACTCTAGTTACAAGACGAGTTCAAAAAACAAGATCGACTCAATACCTACGCTATTCAGCTTATAATAGACTTAATAGATTTGGACAACACTTGGACAACATTATTTCTGCAGATGAAAATGGCTTTAGAAAATGATCATAAAAACGTACTTTTTAGTTTTTTCAGTATAGTCTGTTAAATGTTCATTATTCAAACCTATTTTTTTCAGTTTTCAATTTATTTAAAAGTCTGAGACTGGAAAGAACCTGTTCTGGAAATTCTCTATACTACAAATGGTAGGTACGTCACAATGACAAATATTTGAACAAGCTCATAATAATTATTTTAGCGCATGTTACGTTAACGTACGGCTTCTCGTTTTGGGACCCAAAGTTACAAACCACTTGAGGTTACTCCAAGCTTTGAACACAAACAAAATATCTTTCATAATATTATTTTGGTTTATTTACTTGACGAATATCTACAGGCTATTTTGCTTTTATTTCTTGATAAAATAATACTTTGTTTGCGGTTTCTTGAAATAGCCACAAATGATTACATATCTACGGCTCTGGTGTCCTAAAATAACAAAATGGTCGTCATGTTGCGAAAATATTGTGTTCTTTCTTAGAAGGCTTGTTTTTTTTTGTTTTAATTTTTTTTTAGCGTGGTAAAATCTTCAAATGAGTCCTCCCACCCCGGGCAGGGCGGGAGGGACTGTCAGACTTGTACTGACTAAAATCCACGGTGTCCTTCAATAGCCCTTTATGTTCCGGGGTCACGGTAATGAGATAAGTCCCGCGACACCGGCAGGCTTTGGCCCTCTAGAGAGGGGCCCCCGTCATTATGCTGACACTCTTTGAGGCGAGCGTGGAACACAACACGCCGTCGACCCGGGCATGTTCCATGGTCGGGCAGCGAGTTGCCCTTTACTCGCCGCCCGCATTCTCGCGCCTACGTTGGCTGGCGATCGTCTTGCGACGTCCGTCGCCGTGGGCGTCCACCACCGTAGAAGGCTTGCTTTCAAAACTTTTTATTAATTTAATTCTTTACTCTATAATTAATCTCCTGTGAAACAAAAATAAAGTTGTGGTTTCAGAGTCACATCATTAAAACGTGGGATATACTGCAGTAAAGGATAAATCAAATAAGTATACTACCTCCACTCTCGAAGGCTCTAGAAACTCTTATTCCAACTACCTCGTATCTTAGTATCCAAACAAAAACTAACCAAAATATGCTAAAAGTGCATACCATTAGCTGACATGAGGAGCACTTTCCGACACTCAATAACACTGTTTTCACATTACAGATAAAGTCAAAAGCTCCATGCCCTACAAGTGTAACTGGGACTCCAATCCGGGAGGCACAGACAAAATCTCCTCCGACTGCACAGAACTTATGCTGGCAAAGGAGGAGACGGAATGCGCGGGGAAGAGGACAGCCTCCACCTCATAACGCAGCCGCTGCGGGAGACGTGATGTATGTGATGATTTTTCCTTTCGCCATTTAACAAATGAATTGAAATGATGAGATAATTTACAGATAAGCAAATTGCTTTTTTTTTATCGTGGTAAAATCATCAAATGAGTTCTCCCACCCAGGGCAGATCAGGAGGGACTGTCAGACTCGTACTGACTAAAATCCACGGTAATTCGTAAGTCCCGCGACCCCAGCAGGCTTTGGCCCTCTAGAGGGGGGGCCCGTCATTGAGCTGACACTCTTATAAGCAAAGTGCTTGGCTGGAGTCGAATCTACAACTTGTCAGCCGTGAGTGATCCTGTTCTGTCGCATCCTAATTCAATACCAGTTTTAAATCTGTGCGCGTGACAGAATGCACCTTCTTCGTATCCTACTGCCAGCACCGATATAGGAAGTGACGTAATATCCTTACAACTCTTCCAAGACAGGTGGAGGTGCTAACTCCATCACAACTTGGATAAATTCAACTTGGCGAGTTTATGATTCCGTTTACATACTTAGTACATTATTTCGTATCGAAGGCGTCAATGTGCATAATATTTGAAATGAAACTCGGTTTTCCTTTATTAACATTCTCGCATCTGATTACCTAGAGAAGCAAAGGACGAAGGGTTAGAACAATTTTTTTTTAGGCTGGTAAATTATCAAATGAGTCCTCCCACCCAGGGCAGGACGGGAGGGACTGTCAGACAGTACTACTGCCTAAAACACACGGTTACTAGATAAGACAATCCCGCGACCGACTAATGAAAGAAAGTTTAAAAAAAAACATATTTATGAATATTGGTAGGTAGGTATAGCTATAGATGCAGCAACACGAACCAGCGAACTGTGTTGGAAGATTCGATCAGAATAAACTAACGTTGCGGCGAGCCAACTTTCCGTATTTATTCTATTTGTCCGCACAATAACATAACAGAACACAAAGTGTCCGTCCGGTAAGTATATCTCGGATCCGCGGCCGTCCGGCGCGTATTGTGCCCGTGTTTATCGCTTCCGGTCCGTTGTGCCGGCGCGCCACCGAAACCGACCCGTTAGCATATTATGTACTGCGGAATTCGCGCCCCCGCTCCGCTCCGCTTCGTGTATGTAATAAGCTTGCCAGTAAAGCATACTACTTAACTATTTTGTAAGAAAATAAAATCAGTAACTAATTTCTTTCCACAAGGCAAAGTGGCCACTCTTCTTTTGTTCAACATTCACGTCAATAGATGTGTTCTCTAGTCAGAAACTTTTAGTAAATGAACTAGGATGCGTATAGGAAAGGTACGGTTATCAAATATAGAAGTGAAAACCCGTCCGATAACATCCACCAATGACAACGATTAGGTATAATGCTTGAATCCAAAAAAAAAACATTACCTGGTCGTAGCACATTATTTCCGCTACGCCGTAGCTACTTTCGTAGCATCGTAGACGCTTCAAGTAAGGACATAATAATTATGTCCTTACTTGAAGCGTCTACGATGCTACGAAAGTAATATTATAATTATTATCGCTCAACAAAAAACAAAACAATCCAGTAGTCACTGTGGTCACAGCTCTATTACAAATGAGATAGTAACTGTCTAATAAGAAGAAGAAGGTATTTATAGAACTAAAGGTTCTAAGTAAATAAGTAAACACTCGAATTCCAGGTAAAATCACTAACACGAAAAACAGCTTCGAAGAAACTAATTATTCTGGAACAATTCTCTTTCAGAAGCTGCATAATTTACTAATAGGATCGTACCTGCTAGTCAAAAGGGCAAGGGACTGGCCACTGGGGTGCTAAGACAGGAAACCTCCACGTGCGCCCGTGGACTGGAGTTCCCTCTCGGATACGTCCGGGGGGAAGACCAGTTTTTCGGGCCGGTGCGCCCTGGGATGCGGGCAAAAACTCTCCTTAGGCACTGTGTGCCTAAGGGGTTTCTTTGCCCGTATGCAAATAGCCTGTCGGGTGGACGCTCCAACGCGTGTCCCTCTGAAAAGCAGAGGGCACAGCGGCGGAGCGGGCTTGCGGACGGTGAGTAATGGGTATGCTCGCCGTCCGACCAAGGACCAAGCCCGGGTCGGTGGCGCGTCGTGTTTCACGCGTCACCGACGGGGCCCCTTATGGGGCCAAATGCCTGCCGGGGTCGCGGATTTTTCTTAATCCAGGATACCGTGGCCCCGGAACGTAAAGGGCATCCGACGGAACACGGGTGGATTTTAGTCAGTAAGAGTCTGACAGTCCCTCCCGCCCCACCCAGGGCGGGAGGACTCATTTGATGATTTTGCCACCCTACAAAAAAAAAAAAAAAAAAAGGGACTGGCCACTACGGATTTGCATAACTTAAATCCGATTGGGGCTGCCCTTTGACAAAGAAGGTCCAATGTATAATTAGGTCAGTGCACTATAGCTTACGATTAGTGGGTTTAAAGTTTTTGTTATGGGTATTACTTGAGATTATAATCGGTGTTTAATGTTGAACAATGAACATCCTAACTTTCATTTAATTACCCGACTGCGCGACGCAAAGGAGGGTAATGTGTTTATCAGTCTATGTATGTATGTAAGTATGTATGTATGTATGTATGTTTGTTTCTATGTGGCGTTCTAGAGACCAAATGCGTAGGCCGATTTTGATAATTCTTACGTCAATCGATTCGTCTTAACCTTGCGAGTGTCACTAAAGACATGACAGTAATCAAAATTCACCACAGCGACAACCAGACGCCATATTGTCAAAATGAAAAAAATAAAAGTCGATGAACTATGTCAAGTGGGGTGTCGTTGAATAGGTATTTTAAAATCATCTTGAGGTTCCTTTTATCATTTTTCATTTTAATTGATAGTTTAGAATATATAACGATTTAAAGTTGTTTAACAGAACAATCATTCTCGCTAATTTTCTTACTTATTGATTTAAGTTTTTATTTCAAATATAAACGATATACAAACAAAAAAAAACAATGAATCGTAACTAAAAAGTATAAAATAAAAAAAGTAATTTATAGAAAAACAAAAAACCCGACTGCGTAAAAACTAATTTTATGAAAATACGTGAAAAAGTTAACTTAAATAGAAACTAAAAATAAAGAAACAAGCCCAACTGAACAGCAGGAAGAAGCAGAACAGAACGACTCACAGTCGGGGCCCATTCAAATTTTATCAATCAAATCTTCCCAAGGGGCCCCGACTGTGAGTCGTTCTGTTCTGCTTCTTCCTGCTGTTCAGTTGGGCTTGTTTCTTTATTTTTAGTTTCTATTTAAGTTAACTTTTTCACGTATTTTCAAAAATTAGTTTTTACGCAGTCGGGTTTTTTGTTTTTCTATAAATTACTTTTTTTTTTTAACTTGCCAAGTAGCTGTTTCTTGCATAGCTAGCTAATAAATAATAAATAGTACAACTAATTTTACCCTAGAAGACAGATCGATCAGCCGTTTAAAGTAAAGGGTAACCACAATGACGCCACCAATGTTCGCAAGGTATCTTAATTTATTTATTTATTTATTTATTTAGAGTCACCAACATTTGATTACACCATAACAAAGAACAAAATACAAACAAGAGGGCATGAACTTAAGTGTATCAAACAATTATAGGTAACTACAGCATTTACTAATACGATGTACTATTTAAGAAGTGCTTAATTGCTATCCTATATAATAAAACATTATTGTGTGCGAAGCGTGTGCCAAAAACTTAAATACCTACAATTTAATTTATTTGAAACTTATCTAATCTATTTTTTTTTTCAATCCAATTTATTTTAATTTAATTTAATCTAATTCGATTTTTTTTTTCAATTAAATTTAAATTTAATCTAATTTAATTCATTTCAATTCAATTCAATCCAATACAATTGAATTCAAAACAATTCATTACAGTTCATTATAATTCAATACAATTCAATTCAATACATTACAATTCAATTCAATACAATTCAATTCAATGCAATTCAGTACAATTCAACACAATACAATGTAATCCAAAAAATTCAATTTAATTTAATATTTACGGTGGATTATCCAATATGCATTTAAATAATTTAGATCGGAACCGACCAAGTGAGTCAAAATGAATATCAGTAAGATCGGAATATTTATTGACCATTCTACAAAGTCGCGGCAGAGGTGAGTTTGCACCAAAAACGGTTCTACGGGGCGGTGGATACAGAGGTGTGATACGACTTCGTGGGTATCGGGATGGTACTCTATACTTTACTCTTCTTACTAATTCTGGGCAGTCTACACCATTGTTTAAAATTCTGTGAATGAAGAGACAATCGGACAATTCCCTTCGACCGGATAGGGAAATCATATTAAGTTGTGACAATTTGTTTAAATATGATGTTTTTTTCTTTATTTTGTTCGAATTGTGTACCAAATGCCACATGAATCTCTTCTGAATACGTTCTAATCGAAGGGAATGTACTGCAAAGTGTGGTCTCCACACAACGCTGCAGTAGTCCAATATACTCCTCACTAGACTATTATACAGCATAATTTTTGGTCTACAAGTGCGAAAAATTTTACAATTCCTTATAATAAAACCCAACATCCTGGAAGCCCTTTTTATAATACATTCCAGGTGGGGAAGGAAAGTCAGCTTCTGGTCAAACAGTACTCCAAGATCATTTATTTGGTCCACAAATTGGACCAAATCACCACCTATGAAATAGTCACACTCAATGAGATGGATCTTCCGTGAGAATTTCACGTGAAAACATTTCTTCCCATTCAAATCCATACCATTGCGGTTGCACCATTCAATCAGTCTATTAAGATCGCTTTGTAGTAATGCTGCATCACTGACTGATTCTATCATTCTACCGAATTTCAAGTCATCTGCGTACATAAAACACTCAGAAAATTGAAAACATGTTGGCAAATCGTTTATAAACACATTAAAAAATACTGGGCCTAAATGGGAGCCTTGTGGTACACCAGATGTAATTTTCCAGGTGTTAGAACGGAAACCATTAACAACAACAAAAAAAGTACGGTCTTCAAGATATGATTGCACCCACTTCAGTAAGGCTCCCGTTAACCCGTATGCGGAAAGCTTTTTTAATAGTAATCGATGAGAAACGCGGTCGAAAGCCTTACTGAAGTCTGTGTAAATTACGTCGAACTGTCTGTTGGAGTCTACAGCTTCAATCACAGTCTCAGAAAAAGTGACTAAATTTGTACAGGTTGACCTCAATTTAGTAAATCCATGTTGTTGACCAGAAATATATTTATTAAAGTGACTTTGAATGTAAGGGCACACCAGTGATTCGAATATCTTCCCAAAGGTTGAAAGGATGGAGATTGGCCTATAATTACTAACAATTTTAAATTTTACATTAATTGAGCACCTAATGACCTAATATCGAAGTTCACCGCCCTCAATATCCCTCAAGATAACCCAGAAGCTAGTTATTAGCCAGCCGCGTCTGTAGGTGAACGTTAATGATCGCATTATCTCGAAAGATCTCCGATACAATAGCTGTTTATAAGCGGGAAAACATCACCGTATCTCCGCGCCAGTTAAAAGATAATGCGCGCGTAGTCTCCTAATAACATTTGCATATCTTAATGCGAGCCCGCGGGGCTCCGCCCCCCGCCTGGTCGACACACTAGCGAGCTGAGCACTCGATACTAGCTAATATTGGCTCAATAAACAACCGACACAGGCTGGCAAACAAACCATAGGGAACGATACGACACTCTCGTAATTACAGATTAATTATAATGGATCTAGTGTTTGATTGTGGAAATATGTAAATGAACGCGGTCTGCGGTGCGGGGCTCAGTGAAAGATGGCGACATTGTTGTGTATTGAGTGAAAGGATTTGCACAAAAACTGTACAGCGGGAAATTGGTGGAGACGTCAAAGGACGGCATTCATGTGGCGCACAATAGTGGCGTGCGCATGCACGTGAATGTGCCGCGCCCGTCGCCCGCACGGCAGCGCGCTCGCGTTCCTATAAAATTCAAAAATGGAACTATGGAAGAAAGCGCGCGCCGTACATTCTGAGAGTTTTGTCCTGGCACAATGGCGCACTCTGTATAGGAATTCGTTCTAGTTTATTACGGAATACATGGCTTGTAAATCTCTTGTTGACATATTTATATATGCTACGGTGCAATTGTTTGGATATTTTATTGTGCTGCTATTTAACAGATTTATGCTAAGATGAAAATATTGCGCCATGTACGCTGCATGCGTGTTGTGGCGTTTGTTATTTATTTGTTGGCATTTCTGCTATATTTTTTTACTTTAAATATTATTAGTACAAATTCTATTTTCAATCAGATGTATAGGTAGTTGGTAGATACATGCCTTGAGCCCGGTTTCCAACGCGAGTGGAGGTCCGCCATTTATGAATTATTGTAACTCACAAGAGAAACACTGCTTACATGCGTAATGAGTTGCCATCAACAAAGAATCGATCGGAATTGATTAAACGGGCAAAAAAATACATTAAATGAGCTCGCTCTGGGAATTAATTGATCAAACTTGACGACACGGTTGGCGCAGAGGCTGAGCGATCGACTGCGGCGCAGCGTGTCGCGGGTTAGATCCCCGCACGGAACAAATATTTGTATGATCTGCAAATAGTTGTTGCGGGTCTGGGTGTTTGTGTAAGTGAGTTTATATGTTTGTAAACGCACCCACGATACAGGAAGAAATTCCTAGTGTGGGGAAACATTTCATTTAAAAAAAAACTTTTTCTTAGTGGAAACGCAATCCTATTTCGAGAACGAAGTCCGCTCCGCTTACCTATTTCCTGCTCTTTACTCTTTCTGTGTAGGACAACTACAAGGTGCGCCAACAATACGACAAGAGAGTAGATACATCACAAAGTTTCGAGAATTCTTGAGAAAAGACCTAATTGTCTAACTGTAGCAGAAAAGTGATGATTAGAGGGCCAAAGATTTCCAGGATCACTCAACTATCCAAACAGGAAACCATGTCCATGGAACGTAAAAGGGCTATTGACAGGGGCGTAGCTACCGCCGTATCTGCGCCGTATCAATTATACGGGCCCCCCGGACCACAGGGGCCACCCCCACGTAAACAAAAATTAATAAAAACTTAATGATTTATTAAATAAAATATTTATTTACTTTTACACAATTTATTTGTCTAATCTATCGCTGGTGTTTTTATTATTATTATTTCTATGTAAGTGTTCGGGCGTTGTCGCCAATCATCGGGTGACGCGAGCGCATATATCAAGGGTCAACGGCCCACCGGGGGACTCCACATACGACCGGCACCGAGCTCACACCCATTCTCTTGTATTGTTTGTCCGGGATATTCATTGTAAATTGCCAATATATAATCAGTTTTACAGTCCGCTGGTTTCACTTCATAAGGTCTTCCCTCAGTAAGGTCCCTAACAGTAAGTAATACTGTTTTAAGCACGAGATTGTCTATTAGAAGGTCCATATTAATATCAACATTTCGATGCAAGCATTAAAATAACTCTACCTAATTCAGACCTCCCCGGACTGATCAGTCGCATCTTGAATTTTTTTGATGAACTGTCCAATTTTACCACGTTTTTATACACTCACTTTTCTTGTTTGTTTGTTTGTTTGTTTTTTTGTTTATATTTCTTGAGTGATAAATCTTTACCCTACCGAAGGGCCCCCAAACAAATTTTTATACGGGGCCCCGCCAAGCCACGCTACGCCTCTGGCTATTGAAGGTTAATTTTAGTGAGTACGAGTCTGACATTCCCTTCTGCTCACTCTTTTGATGATTAAGTATACAACCTTTAAAAAAGGTGATGATGATAGGCTGCAATAAATAACAATGGAATGCATGAAGTCGTGTGAATGGAATCATTTATAATCATTATTATGTATAATCATAATTCTGGACAACAAATAACCCCTCTTTCTGGCACAGTGGGGTAAAAATTTAAGCGATTCGTCACAGAATCCCAAACTTATTTCATAGTCAAATCGACTGAAAAAAACTGGTCATCATAATGTTCATATAAAAACTTGTGTGTACTCGTAGATTCACGCAAACAATTTGTTTGAAACAGTACCCATGTACCAAGTAAGTAGCCCATGACTGCGAAATAGTTTTGTTTGGATTGCGCCATCTATCGTTTCAAGCAAGCATTAAATTGTGGGCAAAGAGTGTATGTCAAAAGAATGCCAAGCCAAACTCAGGCCATGTTCTCGCGAAATGATAAACGTAGGTGGCGCTACGATCTTCACAATAGGAATAGGAATAGCCCATGTCCCTGCCGGGGTTGCGGGACTATCGGATAACCGCGGCCCCGGAACGTAAAGGGTTATTGAAGGATCACCGTGGATTTTAGTGAGTACAAGTCTAACAGTCGCTTCCGTGCTGCCCAGGGTGCAAATGAGTCCTTCCTTCATTTGATGATTTTATTTTATTTTTGTTTCAGGATGGTAAAATCATCAAATGAGTCGTTCTACCCCGGGTGGGCCGAGACTGTCTAAGCAGCTTGGTTACCGTGACCCTCGAACGTAAAGGGTAATTGAAGGAACACGGTCGATTTTAGTTAGAACAACTCTGACTTTTGGCGGGAGAACTTTTACTTTGATGATTTTACCCCTATCTACCTAAAAAAGAAAAAGGGTCTCGGTAAACTATGGCTTTGGCTGTTTGCTCTACGCACAATAAGAAACATCCTATTATTTAAGACCTTGGAGTTTCAACGTACACACGTTTTACCGCGGGGATATTCACCCAAGGGTATGTGGTGAAAAAAAACAAATAAAATAATTTTTCTTTCTTTCTTTTCTTTTCTGATGATGCAAAATAATGTTCGGTTGGCTTCTTTTTTCCTCAGGACATAATTCAGTAAAATGTTTTCTAGGACTTATCTCAATCGTTGTGCCAGCATTATAGGTATAAGCTTTCACTGGAGATAGAGTAACAAACTGCGCAGATGTACTGGTAACTGCTTCGGCGTCATATACCACAAATACCCTCACACAATGTGGCTAAAATGTCTAAAACCACTTAACAACTCACTGCAATATTACTTTTAATTTTTAATCACTCGCTCCTACTAAATTACACATTGTACTTATGAGCAATCCGCCTATCGCCGCCGCCCGTGAGGACACGTTGGTGCTCTGCCCAAGCGGGGCAGTCCTGCACCGTATGCTCTACTGTGTCCTCCGGGCGATCTTCACAGTGGTGACACCCAGGCGTTTCTTCCCTCCCTATCCGACACAGGTACCTCCCAAAACTTCCGTGTCCGGTGAGGACATTTGTGATACGCTAGAACAACCACACTGGTCGATCTTCTAGAGTAGTGTATAAGTAGTGTTTGCCAAGTTATGTTCGTGGAAAGGTGACCAATATTTACTGAGTTTTCCTCCGTACCTCGCGAAAGCACGTTCGACTGGTTGGCTGTCATCTGTTGATCTTTGACAGTCGATACAAGTGTGTAGTCAGTTATCCGAAATTCTGGCAACAAGTATTTACAAAGTGGGATGTGGAGGGCCTTTCCACCGGAAATGTGGATGATGCGCAACTCAAGGTATGCGATTTGTCGATAGTAGGGAAGACGACTCATAGCAGGCATCCGTAGCACGCATCCATAGGACGCATCTACAGCACGCATCCATAACACACATCCATAGCACGCATCCTTCCATATATACCTATAAAAAAACATAGTTGCATCCGTTTCCACCAGTGCTATGTGCACCAATGAGTATGATTGGTGGATATAAAACGCATCCATAGCAACGTAGCATAGCACATCTCTGGTGGAAAAGCAGCCTTAAGCTGCTTAGCAGTGTTGCATGTAACGTATCAGATACTGTATCAAGTGAGTACGTAGGCACGAGCACGCTGCGAACCGTTCGCTGTAAGTTCGCAGTGACTCGCCGAGTGGCGGCATCACACAGAACACAAAGGCAGCTCGCAGAGTGTGAGTGGACGGGGACACGACCGCGACTGTAGTGAGTACGTAGGCACGAGCTACGAACGGAACAAAAAATATTAAATCTAATTAAGGTTTGAGATACCAAAATGTCGGCGTGACGTCGCCGTCGACGCGAGCACTGCGGATCCGGTAGCTCGTAACTAGATACGGGGTGGACCGTGGACGAGCCGTACCCACTTGAAGGTTGATACAGTATCTGATACGTTACATGCAACACTGCTAAGTGAGTACCCAGCTTAAGGTAGTCCCTCCATGTTAAATACTGGTATTCAATTGCATCATTTGAAGTTGTTACTGACACACTAAAGCCGCAATTACATTTAGCCCACGCCGCGTGTCGCCACGCTGCCTGACGCAACGGCGGGTTATTACATTTGCGTGTCGTGTCGCCGCGCGGCCCCACGAAAATTCGTCTCAGTCAGTACAGTGGTGGCCTTTGGAGTAAACGTCTACAATGTTTTCTTCAGACTCGGATACGGACTTTGAAGAAAATGTAGCATACCTGCTCATGTTAAGCCTACTCAAAAAGGAAAGAAAGAAAAGGAGATATTGGGTACCTACATCCAATAAATACTTCAAGACATTGTACAATATTTCATAGCTTCTCACGACTTCAATTAATTCGTCTGACATTTTTAAATACACATCCACCATTCTACGTCACCACTCGGCTGTCTGCGCGTGCCCACGCGTTATTACACTACACCCGACTGGGCTGACGTCACAACCCCCACCACCGACCCCACGCCGATCGAAATCGCTCGGTCTGCGTGGCGTCAGCAGGCTCTGCGACACGCGGGACGGGCCTAATGTAATCAATCCAGTACTAAATGTATGTAACCGATAGCTTACCCACGCGTGGCGACACGCGGCGCGGGGTAAATATAATTGCGGCTTTACTTTTACGTATAATTTTCTGTGATATAAGTAAATTAAAATCAGCACCATGAAAAAAAGGGATCCAAACAAATGAAACATTGATCACATTGAATATTTTATTTGTTCATAAGTAGCTTACATGGACAAGCAAAGTGAACTCAAACTATAATCTTCAGTGGTGATATAATATCAACTTTGTTTAAATTCTTATGTTAAATGCTAACTGAAGTTTGGGAAAGAAAACTACGAAGAATGAGATCCTATAACGAGATTATAACTGGTATGTTAGTCTGTGCTTAATACACGATATTACGTGCTCTACGATTATTTTAATTCCTTATATTTAAAGATCTATCATCTTGTACACTTATTCATAAAAACCACATGAGATATGGCACTAAAGTAATAAACTAAAACATACTTTTTTGTAATAGACTAAATCAAATAGTGTCACAAAATCGACTAAATAATGGCAACATCAGACATTGTAATTATGTTTAAAGTTTCAAATATCAACTATTATGTGCTTATAATAAAGTTGGACTAAGTTTAAATCTTAACTATTCTCACTTGGATGTGGATATAGAATATTTCTGTACTTTGTTTTGATTTTCCTATATTTTAATAATATTGACATTCCTCGACTAGCATTACGAGAAATAAAAATTGTTCATAAAAGTATGGTCTTTGGCACAAAATATTAATTATTATGCCTGATATCGATCGATTTCATCTCAATAAATGTCTTGTAACAATGTACAGAAATCTCTAATATTCTCTTTTCATAAAATTAATTAATAAACACGTAAACAGACAATAATAAAAACACAGTGAAGACTTACAGCACTTGTATGTAATCAGCATTTTCTGATATCACGATAGATGAAAAATCTTTGGTTATTTTTTAAGTTACAGAGATCAAATATAGACATTTTAATCGATTTTTTAAATCGATCCCTTGATACGTTAGTAGTTATTGAATCTTAGGTTGTAGTACTATAGCTTATGGCTTTGTTCATCCTCCATATCCCAGCCAATTCACACAACCGTCGCATTATGTGCGCACACTTCAAAAATCACCTGATTTGTCCACATATCAGCTTGAAAATGTTTAAGAATATGTTTTATGCAATAAAATAAAGAGTATTAGAAACTAAGATACAATTAAACAATAACAATCACAGAACTAACACCATCCTTCCATTCAAACGACTTTAGTCGAATTGTTTTGAGAATCGACTAAAATAATCCACAGTTAATAAGAACATTCGTTTCCTACATCCACACCAGCACACCTCGAGCAAGGAGGAGATAGTAAATGGAGTATTACAAGAGCAAAGCGATATTGATGTTTTACAATATATAAATTCAGTTATATTTAGCATTCAATGTTTTAGAACCCCTGGTATTCTAAACAGACAAATATATTATTAATGGTGCTGGTACAACTCCTACGTCTGCTATATAGTCTGCTTATATGCCAAGGATGTAACTGAGTGGCGCATATCGCTTTTACTTTTTCCTATATTCACACTAGCAGATCTCTAGCACGGAGGAGATAGCAAATGGAGCACTAAATTAACAGCAAACACATGCTGGCAAGTTCGGTTGCCTTCAAAATTACTGATTATAATTCATGAAACCCCGGGAATTTAAAGCAGAAAAATAATAATCTTATTAATTCTGCTTGTAAAACTCCTACATTCTGCTATAAAAATAGTATTTTTATATCCCAAGGATACAATGAAGTGGCAAATATCGCTTCAAAACGTTTCGTATCTGACAAACGTGCAGTCATATTCTAACGCTCACAAACCTATATCACGTAGAACCCCCTTAGAGAATCTGTACCCTAAGAGTATGACGTCAGAGGCTGAATAATATGATAACATGTTAGTGTGTTCACTGGTGAGTCCTCCATTCGCTCCCTCTTCCGTGTTAAACCCTACATCAGCACCCGTGATGTCATAAGCTGATCATGTTTGTGTGTTTACTCTCAAGTTCCTATTCCCCTCCCTATTAAAGTGTGGTCACTCCAAATTCCTCCACTCCCCCCTCCCCACTCCCCCTCCCTCACGTCCCTCCCCCTACTGCTGCTTACTGTCCTGCTCGAACTCCAGCAGTTCAGCAAGGTTGCTGATCTCGATCTCCTGCACTCTCTTGCCGGCGAACTGCATGTAGTCATGTGGCGGCGCGTCCGCTGAACGCTTGCGTACTGGAATAAGGAGTTAGATGAGGTAAGTTATGAATAAAATCGTTACTGATTGAATCCCAAAAAGGACGTCGCGAGACTGACGTCAGACGTCATTAGATAACGTGGCCCTGGAACGTAAAGAGCTATTAAAACATCACCGTTGATTTTAGTCCGTACAAGTCTGACAGACCCTCCCACCCCGACCTTGGGTTCGTTTGATGAATTTACCACGATAAACAAAAATCGAGCAGTGGTGGCCCAGTGGTATCAGCCCCAACATACAAGTTGTTGGTCGTGGGTTGGAACCCAGCCTGGCGCATTACTTTGTGTAATTTATTTCATCACCACTGCTCTCAAAATGGTGAAGGAAAACATCGTGAGGAAACCGGCATGTCTTAGAACCATCAAATTCAAAGACATTTGACATCTGAAACAAAAAAACCAAAAAGGATAACTAAAATGCGCAGTCAGTTATGGGAGGGAACTTGATAAGAGAGATAACCATCACCAAAGTACCTAAATGCTTTTTTATCCGAATTAACCAATTCTTTATATGAAAGCGTAAACGCGTTAAGTGCGTTACAAATAGATGATCTAAGCGAATTTATTTTATTTCACATCTCTTCGCGATCACTTGATCTTGAAACCAAAAAATGGTTCGAGTTACAAAATACTCACGAGATTCCTAAATATTTATACGTCTTCATTTTATGATTAGTGCCAAATGAATAAGGAAAACGTGGGACATGAGAATTAAAATGAAAATATATTAGGTGACTCGGTGTTTCAACAGAATTTATTGCTTGACCGTTTATATACGCTGTAAATAACCGCGTTAGGCGTTCAACAAATAATTAATAAATACTAACTCCAACTTAACCATATAGACACGTTCAAAATGACTAATACTACTATACTACTATAGAAATAATAATAATTGCGTAAGCGTGAATAAACTCAAATTAATTTAATTTAGAAAATTCAAGAACAATCTCGTTTGAAATACAATGGTCAACCTTTGACATCAACTTTACTGCATTGCGTCATTACGTAACAGAATATAAGGATAGTTTTAGTTACATACTTATGTAAATAATCCACAATATAAGGATAATGTTGCAAAACTGTTAATTAAAAAATATTAATTTTAGGTATACAAATATTTTACCGTTGATTTCGTCGTTTTATCATTTCCGTGCTGTTATCGCAATATATATTGTGTTCAACGCAGTATGTCATATAATTGTTGCTATCAGAGCTATAATATGTATGTATTTAGAAATATATAAGTATGTTTATTAGTTGTCTAGTACCCATAACACAAGCTCTGCTTAGCTTGGGACTAGATGGCGTTGTGTGATGGTTGTGGAATATTATTATATTATAAAGTTAACTGGTAAGGTTCTCGAATAGAGACCACGCACCGACAAGTGTAGCGTAGTACGTCCACACACAACACACGGGATCGCGATGGATGTAAGCTAGCTCCAACTAATGCTATTGGAAACCTAAAGGGAAGGCCTATGTTCAGCAGTGGACGTGCTACGGCTGATGATAACGATGATGATGAGGTAAAAACAAGTGTCATCATCATCAGCCGGAAGACGTCCACTGCTGAACATAGGCCTCCCCCTTAGACCGCCACGACAAACGACAATTCGTCACTTGCATCCATCGGTTGCCCGCGACCCTCACGATGTCGTCGGTCCACCTAGTGGGAGGCCTACCTACACTGCGTCTTCCGGTCCGTGGTCGCCATGAGAGAACTTTTCTTCCCCATCGGTTGTAAAACAACTGTAAAAGCAAAAATATTTTGAGGAACGAAAAATTCAGCTGCGAGCAGGGTTCGAGCCTGAGTCTTGTGGATAGGTCCTCCAGACGCCTTACCAATTAGGCCATCGCAACCACTACTCTCAAAGCTGAATTTCTCGTTCCTCAAAATATCTTTGCGAGGACATGACGCAGGCGTTATTGTAAAAGGTGTATGTTCAGAAGAGAAAATGCCAAAATACTTACTGACTACTCCAGTATCCTTCTGCAGCCTGTAGGTCGGCTTGTCGGCACACTTATCAAGCGCGGCGAGCGCGGCCACAGTATCCCTGGACAGCGGCGGCAGGAGCGCCCTCAGCTGACTCCTGACCCGCGACACATCGAACTCGTCCCCGTGCTGCAGCCCCATGAGGAACAGCTCCGGCTGCAACACCAGCTCAGGGTCCATGTCCATCGTGAAGCAGCGCTCAGAGTCCACGATGCCTGCAAATATTGCAATTGTAAGCTGATCAACTCAGTAAAAGAGAAATAATATTCAAAATTGGGTTTTGAAAGTCTCGTCCATTTTGCTGCCGACCAATAATTGTTCTGGTGAACAACATTAACCAATGATTGTGCTGTTGAATAAATACATCAACAGATAGGAATTTATGAAACTGGGAAGGCCTTTTTTTATTGGAACAAACCCACCACACTATTCACAAACCACTGCAACTCCTGAAAGCCAGAATCAACAGTGGCAACCACCAGAAAAGCAATGAAGCTCGATGTGTCTCGGAGAATGAATTTACCTGTCTTGGATCCTGCAACAAAATTAATCAGAAAAGAATAGTGGAGGAGTAGGAAAAATATGTTTCCACTTCCCTCCATGCAAGCAGGAGACAGAACAAAGCAAGGCCAATAGGCACAAACGGACATTACAACTGGGAGAAGCCCAGTTGCCTTGCACCACGGGCAAAAATGACTACTAATATTAATGGGCCCTAAATGTGAGCTGCTATATTTGATTCCAATAATAGGTACGGTATGGCAAAAACGCTTTAACGCACGGAAGTTTGTTCGAGTTTCCACAAGGTCCGTATAATAAATGACTCCAGATGTAGTCTGTACAGTATCCAACATAATATTGCGTTCAAGGAAGGCCTATTAGAGTCTATGGGTCTACAATCTACATGGACATGCACTTTACACTTTTTTTTGAGCATAGTAAAATCATTATAATTATGAGTCCTTCCCCCAGGGCAGGGCAGGAGGGACTGTCAAACTTGTACTGACTAAAATTCACGGTGTCTTTCAATAGCCCTTTACGTTCGGGGATCACGGTAATTCGTTAGTCCCCAAACATATAGTTCAAAGTTCTGTTCTCACTCGAACACAAACTGTATACAGCATAGTCAATTACGAGTTTTGAACGGTAAATAATCAAGCAATCTTACAAACCCGTGGTAATCTCACTCACCAGTAACATTAGACTCGAAGTCATGTATGAAGCTGACGGGGTGTCCGTTGTTGTTGACGGAGATCTTCTCCACGGACTCGTCGATGTTGATGTCCAGCACTTCACGCAGCAGGTCGAACAGGTGGTCAGAGTCCTCGTCCTCCATTATACTCACCACCTGGTCATGAGAGTGGCTGCTTAGTAATCTAGGGGTTCTGTCAGGGAGTATATTACTGTCTGGTGGTGTGAGAATGCAGAACCCTAAATGAACATTGTCTCGTCTGAAGAAAGATTTGGCTCCACGAAATTAAAGTCTCCTTTTGTAGGTTACGAGTGATCACGTTTATTCCTCAGAGACAACCTTCCACTTGGGCCAGTGGCCAGTGCGCAGTAATTGGCCCGGTGTCCATATTTCTCGCTCGCGTGCATTTCTGCCCTACACTCCCTACATTACTTAGCCAAATAAAGGTCGTGTAAGGGAAAGAGGACTACGACGGAGGGTATCGCAGAGGCGATACTTTTAAGAATTTCCCTATAGGTAAGTAATTATAAATATGAAGGGATGAAGTTAATTTAGTGGTTTCTGCCCATAACAAATTGCGGCCGGGGGCTGAACCTATGACCTACCTCAATGTTAGGCTCCATACGGCCGACATCGGCTGTCTTCCAACGCAGCGGCATCTTGCGAGACTCCAACATCTGTAAGTCCTGGAACATACACAGAACATGCAGTTTATAAGTGACATAAAAAATTCAGTCCTTATGTGAATTAAATGTTCTAAATACTGTTACACACGTTGCTATTATACTATAATCGGTGTAATCCACATTGCGGGACTAGTGCGTGCTAGTGCGGGCTATCACGTCATGTCGCATATTTTCATTTTTTTTTTTCTAAGATATAAATAATGTTCAAACTTAGACCCTAAAACCGGGAACTCGTTACCATTATAGGCCACCGGTGCTCACATAAATGTCTATGTTTAAATTCGTTTGAGCTCATCAAAATTGCATAGTGAGCGGCCATGAGAGCTGGAGCGAATTACCTAGACTGCTGCAAGAAAATCGATAACACTAAACAGACTCGTCGATTGTGCATATTATGTGCACGACTGCATGCATCCGGGCGATCAAACTGAAGATTGAATATTTGAATGAAACTAATTGGGATAAATCGAATAGAATAAGCATATTAGCACAGTATTCCTATACTTTTAAGTATGCTTATTCCAGGAGTTCAAACAGAGCATACGACTAAGGACTGATTTTTAGGGTTCCGTAGCCAAATGGCAAAACGGAACCTTTATAGATTCGTCATGTCTGTCTGTCTGTCGGTCTGTCTGTCTGTCCGTCCGTATGTCACAGCCACTTTTCTTCGAACATATGAGAGCTATCCTGTTGAAACTTGGTAAGTAGATGTATTATGTGAACCACATTAGGGTTTTTACACAAAAATAAAAACAAAACAAAGGGGTTTGCAACTTTTAGTACGGACCTTGGCATCAATTTTTTTTTTCTTTCGCCAGTGATGAAACTTTGGGCATAATTAGACTACTACATAAGAAGTTCATAGAAGAAAAAAAAAAGTTTCTAAACCGTAACCAACCAGAGATATGGCGGTTTGAATTTTGTTCCAATCTGGAGTTATTTTTTGTAGGAATCCATAGATTTTTTGAAGTACCAGCTTTTGCCCGCGGCTTTGCCCACCCCAACCGCCTTTATGTATAGCCCATAACCGTGTCTAGAGACCCATCTATCTCTGTATCTAAATTCATCAACATCGGTTCAGCCGTTTAGACGTAAAAACGGATTAGACTTATAGACTTAATTTCGTACTTGTAATACTAGTAGGATAACGAGGAATAATGAGCGGTTTATTTATAATAATGTTAAGAAGAACCGACTTCAAAAAAGGAGGAGGTTCACAATTCGTCGGAACATTTTTTTTATGTATGTTCCCAGATTTCTCAATGACGCCTGGAGCGATTTGGGTAATTCTTCTTTTGTTTGAATGGGTATCTTAACAGTCAGCAATCTGACGGGGCCCCCTGAGAGTCAGTAATCTGACGGGGCCCCCTAAGAGTCAGCAATCTGACGGGGCCCCCTAAGAGTCAGCAATCTGACGGGGCCCACTAAGAGTCAGCAATCTGACGGGGCCCACTAAGAGGGCCAAAGCCTGCCGGGGTCGCGGGACTGTCTCACCTGGTATCCGTGACCCTGGTACGTAAAGGGCTATTGAAGGATCACGGTGGATTTTAGTCACTACAAGTCTGACAGTCCCTCCCGCCCCACCCTGGGCGGGAGGACTCATTTGATAATTTTACCTCGCAAAAAAAAGGGTATCTTAATGGTCCCATGGTTACTAGGTCATGACGGAATCTTGGAGAAAACGAGGAATCTCTTCAATAACGTCCCATGTTTACTTGGTCAGGATCTCATGATCCGATCTTGGACGAAATCGTGGAAATCTTCAATAAATGACAGCACCTGTACCTACTAAAAAGAGCAAAATATAACCGGCTTCTAAAGACAATACAAAATAAATGTAAAATAACTCTTCTTTCGGAAATCGGCGGCAAAAAAATCAAGGAAATAAGAAACAAAGTCACCGAATTCCTACAGAAATGATATTTTACACTTGGTTTTTGTTTCTCAACCGACTTCGAAAAAAAGGAGGAGGTTCCCAATTCGTCATAATCTTTTGTTATTTATGTGCCCCGATTTTTCGATGACGCCTGGACAGATTTGGGAAATTCTTCTTTTGTTTAAAAACATTTAGATCACAGATAATCCCATGGTAATCAGGTCAGGATATGATGACGGGATGTTGAAGAAATCTAGGGAACTCTCTATAAAAATTACAGCAAATCAACGGATATCTAAGCATTATTTACGCAATCTGAAAAAAATATACTATGTACTCACTCGGCGGGAAGAGCTCCGGCGCGATCTCAAGGCAGTATGGAAGGGACGACTGTCGCAACCGAGGTCCGGGCACGCCGCAATCGCGGCTGTAAGACCCCTCTTTGAGGAGTGGCTGGATAGGCGTCACGGCGTCCTAACCTTCCGCCTGACACAGGTCCTCACCGGACACGGCTGTTTCGGGAGGTACCTGTGTCTGAGGAGAAAGGAGGAAACGTCTGGGTGTCACCACTGCGAGGATCACCCGGAGGACACGGTGGAGCATACGGTGCAGGACTGCTCCGCTTGGGCAGAGCACCGCCGTGTCCTCAGGGCGGCGACAGGCGGAGACCTCTCGCGCCTGGCATTGGTCGAGGCCATGCTGCGGGGCGAGACGGAGTGGGAAGCGGTCGCCTCCTTCTGCGAAGCAGAAATGCTCGCGAAGGAGGAGGCGCGCCGAGTGAGGGAGAGGACAGCGTCCTCACTCCACCCCAGCCGCAGTGGTAGACACCCACGGCGACGGACTTTGCAAGACGATCTCCGGCCACCGTAGGCGCGGGCATGCAGGCGGCGAGTAATGGGCGACTCGCTGTCCGACCATGGATCATGCCCGGGTCGACGGCGCGTTGTGTTGCATGCGCGCCGCAAAGGGTGTCAGACTCGTATTAAAATCCACCCAGCGCAGGGCAGTTTCGTGGTCCCGACAGGCGCTTGGCTCTCGATATTTTTACGTTGTAAAATCATCCAATGAGTCCTCCCACCCGAGCAGAACGAGAGGGACTGTCAGACTTATACCGACTAAAATCCATGGTGTCCTTCAATAGCCCTTTACGTTCCGGGGCCACAGTTACCTGATAAGACGGTCCTACGACCCCAAAAGGCTTTGGCCCTCTGAGGGGGGGCCCCGTCAGATTGCTGACAGCGCTTTGAGGCGCGCGTGGAACAAGACTCGCCGTCGACCCGGGCATCGTCCATGATCGCACGGCGAGTCGCGAATTACTCGCTGTCCGCTGTCGTACGGTGGCCGAAAGTTTCTTCGCCACTTCCGATGCCGTCCGGCTGGGTTGTGAGATTGAGGCTGCGCACCTCACAGCGCCCGCCTCCTCCTTCGCTAGCATAACTGCTTCAAAGAAGAAGACGACCGCTTCCCATTCGGTCTCGCCTCGCAATAATGCCGGGCGCGAGATGTCGCCACCTATCGCTTCCTTGAGGACAGGGCGGTACTCCGCCCAAGCGGGGCAGTCCTGCACCGTATCCCCCATCGTGTCTACCGAGCGATTCTCGCAGTAGTGGCACCCAGACGTTTCTGCTTTCCCTATCAGACACATCATCATCATCATCATCATCAGCCTATAAATGTTCCCACTGCTGGGACACAGGCCTCCTCTCTGTGAGAGGGAGTGGGCCGTAATCTACCACGCGGGCCCAGTGCGGATTGGTAGATGTCACATGTCTTCGAATTTTTGTTTCTAGGACATGCCGGTTTCCTCACAATGTTTTCCTTGACCGTTTTGAGAGCAGTGGTTTTGAAATAAATTACACAAAGTAATGCGCCTGACGGGGTTCGAACCAACGACCTACAACTCGTAAGTCGAGGCCGATACCACTGGGCCACCACAGCTTTAAAAAAAAAAAGAGATATCAGACACAGAGACACAGTAACCTCCTGAAACTCCTGAACCTCGGTTGCGATAGTCGGTCCCTCTAAACAGCCCTAAGATCGCGCCGGAGCTTCTTCTCGCAGTGCCTCGACTTGTCGAGGCAGCGGAGATCCGCCCCGGCGTTGCGCCTCCGCGCGCCACTCGTAGACGCGCCATAGAGCCTTCGCCTCCAGATCCCAAGGTGGCAATCCGGCAATCAGGTTGGCCGATTCGCCGGCGATCCTGTGGTATACCCGGATCATCCAAATGGCTATGACCCTCTGGCACGCAGCCAGTTTTTCCGGTCGCGTCCGCATGCACAGAGCCCACACGGGAGCCCCATAGAGGGCCATGGACCGCATGACAATGGCGTACCTACATCCTCCGGCAGGAGGTGTTTGGCCCGCCGAGATTGGGCAGGAGCTGCTTGAAGGCGGCCGCTGCTCGGTTCAGCTTGGGGGCCAAACGCAGGAAATGCTCCCTGAATTTCCACCGGCTGCCGAGGACGAGTCCCAGGTACTTCATCAACCCGACGCCGATATCAACCCCTCCCACTGTTATTTGAGACTCTGACCGTAGCACGTTGGAGATCTGCCCCGCTTGCACAGAGCTACGCTGTCCTTAGTTACTTACGGCGGCGGTAGGTGGTGGCGACCTTTCCCGCCTGGCATTGGTTGAGGCCATGCTGTGGGGTGAGATGAAATGAGAAGCAGGCACCTTCTTCTGCGAAGCAGTTATGCTAGTGAAGGAAGAGGCGAAATGCGTGAGGGAGAGGACAGACTCCACCCCAGCCGTAGCGGGAGACGCCTGGGGTGTTGAACGATGTGAAGCGATTTCCGGCCACTACAGGCGCGGGCATGCGGACGCCGAGTAATGGGTGAGTCGACGCGACGGGTCATATTCCACTTGGATCGGAAATGGAAGTCACGGTGGATTTTAGTCCGTACGAGTCTAACAGTCTCTTCTGCTCCACCCAGGGAGGGAGAACTCACTTTTTGTGTATTTTCCCACGTTTTTATACACTCACTTTTCTTGTTTCAACGTTAGAAACAAGACGATTTTGTTTTACGCTTTTTAGTGGGTACAGGTGTAATATTATGTTGTGTGTTTACGTAAACAATGCATAGATATGCGATAGCAGCAATCGCAGATGACTTGCTGTCATTTATTGAAGAGTTTCTCCAAGATTCCGTCATGACCTTAGTAACCATAGGACCATCTGTTACGATACCCTTTCAAACAAAAGAAGAATTACCCAAATCGGCCCAGGCGTCATTGAGAAACAAGGGAACATACATAAAAAAAGTTCCGACGAATTGTGAACCTCCTACTTTTTTAAAGTCGGTTAAAAGATCTTCTTAACATTATAATAAACAAACCAATCATTATTCCTCGTTAACCTACTAGTATTACAAATACGAAAATAAGTCTATAAGTCTGTTCCGTTTTTACGTCAAAACGGCTGAATCGATGTTGATGAATTTTGATACAGAGATAGATGGGTCTCTAGACACGGTTATGGGCTATACATAAAGGCGGTTGGGGTGGGCAAAGCCGCGGGCAAAAGCTAGTACGTCAAAAAATCTATGGATTCCTACAAAAAATAACTCCAGATTAGAACCAAATACAAACCGTCATATCTCTGGTTGGTTACGGTTTAGAATTTTTTTATTATTTTTTACGGACTTCTTAGGTTGTGGTCTATTTATGACCAAAATTTCATTACTGGCGAAAGAAAAAAAAAATTGATGCCAAAAAGTTGCAAACCCCTTTGGGGGTACCCCCCATAATTAGAATTGAAACAAAAAATTTTTTTCACCAAACCCATACGTGTGGGGTATCTATGGATAGGTCTTTAAAAATGATATTGAGGTTACTAATATCATTTTTTTCTAAACTGAACAGTTTGCGCGAGAGACACTTCCAAAGTGGTAAAATGTGTGCCCCCCCCCCCTGCTACTTCTAAAATAAGAGAATGATAAAACTAAAAAATATATATAATGTAGACCTCAACAAAAACTTCCAACCTCATTAGTTAGCAGTTTTTGAGATATATATTACATCTTCCCTTCTGGTACCCAATCGGATGTATGTTTTGCCCAGCGATTGTATGGCATTCGACATACGTGGCCAGCCCAGGCCCAAGCGAAGATGGCGAGATGACTTGGACCGCTTCATGAAGGACTGGACCACGGTCGCAGAAAGCCGTGAGAAGTGGAAAGAGTGGAGGCCTTTGCCCAGCAGTGGGACACTATGGGCTGATATAATAATAATATTACATTTTCAAAAACCGTAAAAACTTTGCCATTCATACAAACACTATGAAAAACAAAGTAATTTTTATTGTTTGTGTATTTTACATACTAATCTCAATATAAATATATCCCTAACCTATGCTTGCTACTATGGAACCCTTCATGGGCGAGTCTAACTCGCACTTGGCCGGTTTTTATTCCTCAGACAAAAGATATCTGACTATTGAAAAATCAGCCCTAAATCTTAAGACTTGCTTTCGCTATCCAAGGTCCATAATCACGCCAGACTGTCTCATTAGGTAACCGTGACTGTGCCGTGACCTTATTTTTAGCTTGGTAAAATCATCAAATGAGTCCTCCCGCCCAGGGTAGGCCGGGAGGGATTGTCAGACTTGTACTGACTAAAATCCACGGTGATCTTTAAATAGCCCTTTACGTTCCAGGGCCACGGTTACCCGAGACAGCTGGAACCTAAAGGGTAAAATAATTGTTTTTGGTATGAATATTAATTTAATTCGTTGCAATAAATCACCAAAACGACCTAACTGGTGGTTTGGGACCACAACGTGAGTCATGTAACTGCAAAAACAAGCATACCCTATACCTACCTTTGTAAATATTATGACTCAAAGAGGAAAGAAAACAAAATTAATAGGTACCTAAGTTCTCGAAAGATCGATTCCTCGTTTCTTTTATTTATCTCACTCACTTTATTCAACACTCATACACATACACACAATCCAATATATTACGCTCCACCAATTTAATTTAATTTAACTTATTTTATGTTATTCAATCTAATGAAATTTAATTTAAAATGTATAATTTAATTCATCAATTATGCAACTGAATTCAATATTTATTTCTACTAATTTAACTATGTTTATAAATCTTGAATCAGTGAATTATGTTATAAGTTATATGTCCGACGGAGAATTAGCCTGGTGATCTGTAATACAGGTTTTACCTACAATAGACACCAGTCTCTGTGAAGTGATAACTTGACTCTAAACTGTGTACCATAATTGTGATGAGAGAAATAAATAAATTACTTACTATTTAAATTGTTGAGAACAAAAAAAAAGTTTTTGATTAAAGTATCACCAAAGGAATTAGCGATAGTCTTAACCGACTTCAAAAAAGGTTATTGCCCTAAGTATAAAGTTTTTATAATACCTCAAACTTGTCTGAAATTTGACCATAAATGACGTAACAAAAATGATCATGTTTGGCATTAATGGCGATGAAACCTTTAAATCACCCTCTTTTTTATCGTGGTAACTGTTAAAATCATCAAATGAGTCCTCCCGCCCTGAGCGGGACGGGGTGGGACTGTCAGACTCGAATCATACTAAAATCCACGGTGCTGCCTTCCCTTTAAGACCTGATGAGACAGCCGCGCAACTTTACCTCGCCTTCTACAACATAGGTCTTACAAATTACTGATGAACTGTATAACGTAGTTATGTTAGACTTTCAGTTATGTCACAATATACCTGTGACGCAAGCGCATAACAAGATCATAATAAATTGTTAGAAAATAACGCACTTCCCATTTTAAATCCAATTACGGCGGAGGGTCTTGTTTGGAGGTCGGAGTCAACTGGGTGGGTCAATGAAATGACCCAGGCATATATACCACCTACATAATTGATGACATTGAATGCGACCGCGAGGACAATCCCGATGTCGGTGCTGTAAACGATATTGATCATTTGTTGTAACTAGTGTTACCAACTTACCATGCATACTTATGTCAGGATTTGTCCTGAGATCTCAGGATTTGCAGAACTTTCTCAGGATTACGGCATAAACTTTTGGAAATCTGAGGAAATCTCAGGATTTATGGAATTTTCAAAAAGGAAAAGTGTTCAGACCTTTTCATTCATAGACTTATTTAAAAATCAACTTTGGTCATGTGGAATGAATAAATAAAATCTACGAAACCTATACGGACAGGTGGTTGGTATCTCCACTCACTGTCGCACGAGAAGTGGACAGTACGCGGGATACAAAGCTGTAAACTAGGTTTTAGAGAGAATTTGCAAATTTAAAAAAAAACTCAGTATTTATTTATCAATCCAAATCAGGCTTTTTCTTCGGACTTTCCAAATATCCAGCAACCCTAATTGTATGGAATAAATTTTAATTAAGTGCCAGATGTTTGCTAGATTTCTTTTTTTGATTCCTTTATTTGTGTCTAGACATGCCTGTCTAGAAACCTCAAGGTTATGAAATCCCTGACATGTGACGTCATAATTCCTGCATACCAGCCGGAAAGAGCCAAATATTCCCGATACCAACAGTACTGGTAATTACTTAACTTGGTACTATATGTATCCTATCGTATGTATCCTTCCAACTACGGTTTCTTAAAGATCACTTTTTGCGGTAAGATGGCCTATTTTGACACCTGCTAATTGCTACTTTAAATACTTTGTATGTTATTTGTATGGTGTACTGATTACGAGTATTATCTATCTATGCTTGCTAAAAACGCATGTGTTACGTTGTCCTGCAAAAAGATCATTCTTTTCTGTTTCTTTAATCTGAGATTCTATTCATTACAAAACGATCTACATATAATGTATGTAGAACATGTATGTAGAACCGACTGCGTAGCTGTCAAAGCGGATCCCTCAATGTTATTGCGTGTGGCCCCATTCGCAGTCATCCAATATCTACAAACACGTGTCAATGTTTCAGACATGCCATAATATATTGATATTTCCCCTCGTTGCGAAATAGGGCAAGAGCGTCCAAAACACACGTACGCGTGTAACACGAAACTTTACCTTCCCATTTAGTACCTAACGAACTTACTGGACTGTTATAGAAATGCCCTTGAAATCATACAATACCTACAAGGACTTACGAAGGGTATAACTACGAGTAAATAAAAATCCTTGATGGGAACCAGTTCCATACAAGGAAAAGAAAAGCCTCGTATGGAACCAGTTCCAAAACTCTGGTCCCCTACGCGGCCGAAGCGTTCTTGGAACGGTCATTTAAATTCAAGTACAAGGATTGTGTGATATATTTGAAAGGGTTGATGTTTTGTTATTGAACAGAGCAGTGACCGTTGCGTTTCGAAGGTCAAATAAGGGGAATATTTTGGGAATATTAATACGTTTGCATAGGTATGTAGAAAATCACTCCCATATTGGTTGAAGTGGGACTCTCAGACTCATACTGAGTAAAAACCATCCTATTCGTTCCGTTTCCTCACGCCGCCGCGCCGGTTGCAAGTACTCCGCACCCGATCATTCTAAAGAACCTCAGCAATAAGCTCAAAGTAGATCTTCCTAGTACGGCGTTGTCACTTCATATCTGCCTTATCTTTTCGTTAGTAGCCTTTCACCCATTCTCTTAACTCAACATGACCGAATCACCTAGAAACTGGAAATAACTGAGGGAAATCCATCATTATCTGTCTAACCAAGTGGGTATCACGTAACTATCAGCGGCATAGATATTTTGGTGAAAAGCTGTTTTTCTCAAAGATTTCATTCGTTAAGTTTGAAAACTTGCAAACAATATTAATTAACGAAAATAGTAAAGATCGTAAATATTTACTAAAAATACACTTACAGGCACATTTAACCGCCCACCTATATCTTTCGTCACCCTGTTTCTTTTTGTGAACCTGTTTTAGTTTTTGTTAAGTGGGTACTTTAGCAATAAATTAAACACCCATACCCATAATTCGTTTGTTTAATAAAATTTGTGTCACCGAAGGGTTTTTGGAACGTAGTCGTTGTTTTTTTTTTTTTCAAAATGAATATTGTTAAGTTTTTATCGAAGTTGTTCAAAAAATTGATTTTTGGTGTGAATCCGGTAATAAATAACTTTTTTTTACAAGACTTATGTTTTTTTTATACCCTAAGGGTAGCTTTCTATATAAAAACAAGCCGCTGAAGACTAAAGATGGTCAGCTCATTGTGACGTCAGAAGGGCAGCTTCTACGCTGGCATCAACACTTTGAGGAGGTCTTCCGTTTGTCAGCTACATCGACGCCTGATGTTGCGCAAGTTAGTTTCCCACTGTCCCGGCTTCTCGACATCAACACGGAACCACCGGCAGCCTCTGAAGTTGCGGAGGCAGTCCGCTCTTTGAAAACAGGCAAAGCACCAGGACTCAACCTGATAACTGCGGAAATGCTACAAGCTGACTTATCCTCCGCCGTCGACGTCTTGACGCCTCTAATTGAAAAGATCTAGACCGCGGAAGAGCTCCCTGACGATTGGAACAAAGGACTCCTTACAACTGTGCCTAAGAAAGGCGATCTAAGCCAGTGCGATAACTGGAGAGGCATTACGCTGCTCTCGATTCCCTCGAAGGTTTTCTGCAAAATCATGCTGGATGAGGAGACTGTCGAAGGCCGTGGAGCCTCTTTTACGCAATGAGCAGGCCGGATTCCGCAGGAACCGCTCATGTACGGACCAGATTAACACTCTCCGAATCATACTGGAACAGGCATCAGAATGGCAGAGGGAGGTTTATCTAACCTTTGTCGACTTCGAAAAAGCCTTTGATACGCTGAAGTGGTCTAGCATCTGGTCCCGCCTCTTGAAAATTGGAGTGCCACCGAAAATCGTTCTTTTGTTACAAGCCATTTACAAGAAGTATTCTTGTAAGGTAACTCACGACGGCCTCATCTCGGACGACGTAGCAGTGCACGCGGGTGTTCGCCAAAGTTGCCTCTTGTCGCCGCTCCTTTTCTTAGTCTTTCTTGACGGAATAATGCTTCGCATCCTAGAAAACAAACGCCGCGGCATAGAGTGGGGATTATCCAACGTCTTGGAGGACTTGGATTACGCCGATGACCTATGTCTGCTGAGTAATACCCACGCCGACATGCAAGCTAATTTGGACGAATTGGAACAGGAAGCGGCAACAACAGGGCTTAAAATAAACATCCGGAAGACCCAGGATATGAGAACTGGTGTGAAGAATCGCTCACCGTTGCCGATTGGCACAGAGGCAGTGGAACGCGTCCACAAATTTACATACCTCGGGAGCGTCGTGTCAGACTGGTGGTAGTGAGGAGGACATCGTCTCACGGATAGCCAAAGCCAGAGCTACTTTCGCGCAGGTGAGACCTGTTTGGCAATCACGGAAAATGATCCGAAGGATCAAACTTAAAATATTCGGGTCCAATGTGAAGTCCGTGCTGCTTTACGGGTGCGAAACGTGGAACATTATGTCCTTTGTAACCTTACAAAGGACATAATCTCACGCCAAATACAAGTCTTCATCAACCGTTGTCTTCGTCGAATTCTCGGAATTTACTGGACTGAGACCATCTCCAACGTAGAGCTGCTGGGGAAACGCCACGAGAGCCCGATCGAAAGCCAGATCAAGCGTCGCAAGTGGAGATGAATTGGCCACACGCTCCGAAGGGACCCTGACCACATACCCAAACAAGCTTTAGATTGGAATCCCCAAGGGAAAAGAAAGCGTGGCCGTCCCCGTCAAACCTGGCGACGCACCGTGCTAGCGGAAGTGGCGAGCATTGGATTGACGTGGAGCGAGGTGAAACGTGAAGCTCAAGACAGATCGCAATGGAAGACATCGGTGGACGCCCTCTGCCCCATCTAGGGGTCATAGGACTTTAAGTCGCGTAAGTCAAGGGTAGCTTTCAACGTACCTCTCATGAAATGAGTTATTTCTGAAAATTTAAAGAAATATACTCGTAAGATGGGCGATTAATTGTGTCAGTGAGTGTACACACGGCTACACATCAAGCTATACAAAACCAATATAAGCTGATCGTTGAATATACGGAAACACCATACATATTTGTTCGTTGAATATACATTATTTAGGGCTAGTAGGTATGAATGTTGGAACTCAAAGAGTCAGTCACAAGCAGACAGCTAGTTTTTTTTATAATTATTAGTTTTTTTTTTTTTTAAGTCGTCAGGAACTTATAGCGTTATTATTTCCGTGAGTCAATTCTCCACTTCAAGGGACACACTTCGCACACACAACAAAGCAGTAGTGGCCCAGGCCTCGTACGCATAATGTGCTGTGCACTACTCTCAAAACAGTGAAAGAAAACATCGTGACCAAACCGTCTGTGATGTCTCAGAACCAAAAATTCGAAAACATGTGACATCTTCCAACTCGCAATGGACAACCCACTTATCGTGAGGAGGCCTATATCCAAGCGAGAAGAACTTTATAAACTGAATATGACTGTAGGCTGCCGACGTCTTTACCTAAATAATCGAGCCATATAATACTTACCCTGGAAAGAGGGATGGAGCAGAAACCCTGGTAGCGGTTGTGTTGTGAGGCTTCCGTGTTGACCTGCTCGTAGATCTGCAGGGCAGTGATGAGCCCCATCAGGACCAGCAGAAACACCGTCACGGAAAAGCACAGGATGGCCACACCGCGACGCTTGCATGGCCCCGGAACTACCGATATTTCGATTACCTGAGAAAGGTCGAATTATTTTTAAGCTACTCGTAACAGTTTTATTTGTAGATGGTCGATTTTTTTCCGACATTGATTATAATGATTGTGCAATTTTAACTTTGATTTAAATTGCTTTTGTAACCAAATGAATGAACTATTACATTAGGGCAGTTATTTTTCATTATTGTACAAATAAAAAAACAAAGCGGGCGCTCCTTGTGGTGCTCCACACCGCTGTCAACGTGATGAAGTAGTCGACTGCCTCGGGCACCATGACCTTTCCTGCAGCAGGAGTGCAGGTCGGTTAGCACGACACGCTAGCATAATGACATAATCCGTCGTGCTCTTGTCACCGCCGGGGGTGCCAGCCGTCTTAGAACCCAGTGGCTTGGCACGCGACGATGGGAAGAGACCAGATGGTATGACTATAATGCCATGGAAGCTGGGTAGGCCTTTGGTGTGGGATGCAACATGTGTCGACACCCTTGCGCCATCCCATCTTCCTAGTTCAGCGTGTTGTGCTGGCGCCGCTGCTGCAGGTGCTGAAAATTCCAAGCGGCGCAAATACATTGGCTTAGCTAGTAGCTATGTGTTTGAGCCGTTTGGGGTTGAAACTCTAGGGCCATGGGGTCCGAGTGCCCACAACGTTTTTAAGGATATCGCCAGGCGTTTAGTCGACTCTTCAGGTGACCAGAGGGCTAGCCTATTCTTAGGCCAACGAATCAGCATTGCCATATAACGTGGCAATGCTGCCAGCGTTCTGGGCACTGCTCCCGTTGACAGCAATGTGGACGTATTTTTGACGCCATTTGAATGTTTTTTCTTTTTTTTTGTACATAATATTACTAAAACACGATTATTAATTCGAGTCAGTAAAATGACATTTCCAATGTTCCTGGTTTGTTTCATTTTGTCTCAGAACAATAACTAAAGCATAGAAGGAAGCTAAATTTAACTAATATAGTCGTCTTTGTTTTCTTATACACTCATAACAGCATTAGAGAGAGACAGATGTAGGTTGCTCAAAATGCAAATCGTCACAAAGTAAACGTCAATTTGGATACCTTGGCTACCTTTATAGTACTAAGTTTAAAAGCTACTTAACGTCTCAGGTTTTTATCTATGACTTTGTTCATCGCATTTTTTCGTGTAATGCTTATGGGCGCATGCCAGCTGAAGTGATTCGTTGGTTTTACGTATTTTTGTAAAAATAGTACAAAAATAACAGTGATTTAGTGTAAATCGCAAAGCTTAAAGATTAAATAATGTCCTGCATTATAGTGGGATGTAAATCTCATTCATCCCGCAAAGAAAATGTTGTGGAAATCATAAGCTCCCATCGGTAAGTAATCAAATATGGTCATTTTGTCAGGTTTTCATTCTCATTTTATGTTATTTTGGCATTATTTCAAATTATTCGAGCTAAGTGTACACGGTAGTGTTTTGAAATCAATATTTTATGCAATTAAATAGTTCGATTATATGGAAATTATAAATTTTAAATCGGCATATAAATTTTTGCAATAGTGCTTGCAAAAACAAACTATCGATACAATTCGATAAACTAGCGTCATCTAAATTATTACATTACTTTTCTTTACACGTAGTTTTGGGAAGTATTAAATATTTAAAAGTTAAATAAAAACCTACGGTCTTGTGAGCGAATCGTACGTATGAGTAATGAAATGATAGTGTCAAAAATCCGTGTGGCTCATGGTGTAATAATTTAAATACATGTGTGGCTATATTTTTTTTTGTTACTTTCAGATTTCCGTCCGATGTTGATATGAGGCAAAAATGGATCAACGCTATTGCACGTAACAACTGGGAATCGTTCAGGGCCAATCGCTCTTTTAATATTATTTAAGCGTTTTCTTGGTAATTTCAATTTTTTAATAATTTATGCTGTTTATAAATAAATATGTTGGTCAGACAGAAGTGAGTTCTTTATTTCACCTTAGCATATTTAGATTTATTGCCATGGAGCGATACCTTTTTTTTTAGCCTGGTAAAATCATCAAATGAGTCCTCCCATCCCGGGCAGGGCGGGAGGGACTGTCAGACTCGTACTGACTAAAATCCACGGTGTCCTTCAATAGCCCTTTGTGTTCCGGGGTCAAGGTAATGAGATAAGTCCCGCGACCAATGGAGCGATACCATAAACTAAGAAGTCGATATCGGTATTTATTTAATGCATAGTCACATCACTAGCTAATACTCTTTTGTCTATGACAGCGTACGCTTCAAATGCCGTAGTGCGCCTTCTATGCTTTAGTTATTGTTCTGAGCATTTTGTATGTATCAGTGACAGTTGCAGTTGTCATTTTACTGACTCGAATTAATAATCAAACTATAGTAAGTTTTTATTTATAGTTTGTAGGTACATAATTTTAGTATTGTAGTAACGAATAAAAAGTTCTTGTGTTAAAAAACAATGAATAAAAAGATGTGCCTACAACAGTATTCTAAGTCCGCTACAAGAAATAAGAGAAACATGAAAAAACACCTAACACCATATACCCGCAATGTTTATCTGCTAAGCATTTTTCGTACAACACCACACATAAAAAACAAAACCAAGAACTAACAGAAATATTAACCTTAGCCTTCTTAACTTTTTTGGCGCCAACATTAAAACCGCAGCCACAGGCACAGAAGCAAGACCTTTTCTTTTTTTGTTGATTCTCGTGTGGTGGATCCGCGTTCCGGCCATTTGAAAGCTTATATGATGGACCGGAAAGAATTACCTACTCGTTTAGAATTTTCAGTATCGATTGTAGTATTTTTAGCTACAAAACCGTCCGCCGTTAGCTGTAAATCAATAAAGATTTATGTCGCAGTAACTGCATCAAATAATATTTTACTGTGCGGTAGGCGCAGCAAGTACCTAATCAATGCGAAGCTTTTCCAGCGACAAGTAATACCATTCTCTTTATAAAGAACAGATTTAATGTCGCCTACAATTTTTCGTATCGAAAAGAAAAAATTGTAACTCCGATCGATATGTACAATTTCAGACAAGATGTTACTGTGCATAATATGATAAAAATTAATACATACTTCATCGGTCTCGCTGGTTTCGTGATACAATGGTATTTTCTTAACTGTGAGACTTGGCTTCGTTAATATCGTCATCTTGACGATTTATTGCTCGAATTTAAATTAACTATTTTTATTTTACAACAACACTCCTGTTTTGACTGCAACAAATACGGAAGTGCGTAGTGGGAAAGAAAATTCATCAATATCGTGCAAATTATTACCAGCAATGAAAATATTTTTAAGCTTTATATTTTATGTTGCAACACTAAATTTGTTGTCAAAATTTTAGTCGAATGGGCTGAACTCATTTGATTATTTGAAAAAAAAACAAGGCAAGGATTGATGCTTGCAACATTGAGATGAGATGTAAATTGTCTATAGTTAGTTCAACCGAAAAAAAAAGAAAGAAAGAAATTCGAGGAGGAAACGGACGATTAGTTTCGTGTTGTAGAATATTCTGTGTTAAAAAGAGGTTAATGAATCAGCAACGCTAATAGTGCCGTTAAAACATGTTTGATTAGTTTTCTTCGTCATTATTTTATGTTGATCCTTGGTTTCATTGTGTAATTACCACGTTTGTAACGAGACTGCGAGCACAAAAATAAAATGGCGACTGATCAAGTGAAGAACCGCATGCATGTTTTCAAGAACACTGGCAAAGATGTCGACGTAAGTATAAAGATGTAGTTCAATGCCTTGTAATAAAGTAGTTATAGTTTACGTACTTCGTAGCGATATAATGACGTTTCGCGTGTGATTTTAGGAAATGCGCAGGCGGAGGAACGAAGTAACAGTAGAACTAAGAAAAAATAAAAGGGAAGAAACACTACAGAAACGTCGTAATGTGCCTATCAGCTACTCAACAGACGAGGATGAGATCGAGAGGACCTTGGCGTCCACGGACCTCAAGGAGTTGGTGATGAACGCGGCGAACGGAGACAACCCTGATGTGCAGCTAGCCGCCGTGCAGCAGTGCAGGAAGCTGCTGTCGTCCGATAAGAACCCGCCCATCGACGAGCTCATCGTCGCCGGCATCCTCCCCATCCTCGTGCAGTGCCTCTCCAGGGCTGACAACCCCACACTTCAGTTTGAAACCGCTTGGGCCTTAACGAACATCGCGTCAGGCACTTCAGCACAGACAAACAAAGTAGTTCATGCTGGTGCTGTCCCCGTCTTCCTTCAGCTGCTCATGTCTCCTCATGAGAATGTATGCGAGCAAGCAGTCTGGGCTCTAGGTAACATCATTGGAGATGGCCCGGTTCTCCGAGACTTTGTAATTGAGTTGGGAGTGGTGAAGCCACTGCTGAGTTTCATCAAACCAGATATCCCAATTTCTTTCCTTCGTAACGTGACATGGGTCATTGTCAACCTGTGCAGGAGTAAGGACCCACCACCACCTGTCAAGACTATTCAAGAAATTCTTCCAGCACTCAATGTCCTCATCACGCACAATGACAACAATGTAAGTATACTTTTCAATCACCTACTTTGTGGGGCTAGGCCAATAAAGTTCATTCAACTGTAGTGTGCTAGAAAATACCATGCTTTTACTCAATAAACATTCCAACAGTGTTACTGGAAACTTTATTATATCCAAAGAATTGAACAAGGCTATGCTTCAAAACTTTTTATCCAATAAATAGTTTTGTTATGATAGTTTTACCTTATTACCAATAATAAAGTTTTCATGAAAGAATTCATACTAACAAAGATTTGTATTGCATTATACATTGTATGTATCTAGTTATGATTTTAAAATTAATTTTACAGTTTAAGAGAGAAAAAAAATGATGAAACTATTCAATTTTTTTGTTTGCACACAAACCGCTTATTTAATTTGCATGCAAACATAATTTATAATTTGCTAATGACTTGAAATACATTCAATCTTGCAAATGACTTGAAATCCATTCAATCATGAATATTTCTGTGAACAGATTACACACAAGTATAAAGTCAAAATGAGTCACTCTATTAGTTAATCTATTGGTAAATCTGTTAAGTTTGTAGAAACCATACAACATGTTTTCTTTTCTAAAGTCTTAACTGGGACATCCAGAATCTTCTAAACAGGGTTCAAATAAATATTTACAACAAAGCTGCTTATAACATACTTTGCTGAGTTCAATTTATTTATCTCTGACCAGAAAATGATAAAAAACAAAGTTATCTGATGAAATAATCTGTGGCACCTCAATTGATAATTTTCAAATATAATTCTTGACTACATTTTCCCTTTCAATCTTCCAAATAATATGTAATTTTAGTTTTTTTATTCAGCAATGACCACCCTGCTAATTTATTAAATTTAAACAATATTACATATTAGGTATCCATCTGATAAGATAAAAAATATCAAAACCAACTAGGTATGAATCTAAATGTTATTGTTTCTTCTTTAAACATAATGATAATTGTTCTTGAAACTGCTTCTGAAAACATTACAGTCTCAACCTGACAACATGATACTATTAATACAATCGGACAGCATCACAAGCTACTGTGGTTTCATACCTACATGAATAACGTGATTTATTTTTATGTTCCAGATATTAGTAGACACAGTTTGGGCAATCAGCTATTTAACAGACGGTGGAAATGAGCAGATCCAAATGGTGATAGAATCGGGAATAGTTCCCAAACTGATCCCGTTGCTGTCACACAAAGAGGTGAAGGTACAGACGGCAGCTTTGAGAGCAGTGGGCAACATTGTGACGGGCACGGATGAGCAAACACAAGTGGTCCTCAACTGCGACGCACTGTCGCACTTCCCCGCCTTACTGTCGCATCAGGTAAGCTCATTGCAGTGTCATTTATTACATTACTGAACTTTCAATATATTTTGGTAAACCTGCACCACCAAAATAAACAAATTAGTATTCTGTAAACAAAGAGAAAGAGGAAATTTATGGGCTGTTATGATGCTCTACAGACTGCTATTCATTGTAATACTTATTATGGAAGTACACTCATTTTTGATCAAATTAATACTGAAAACTTAATTTTACTTTAACTTTTGATTACTTAATTTTATTTCAACTACAAGGCTTCTGCCTCAAATTTCGCGGCGAGCAGGTTGGCGTCGCGAGCGACATAGTCCCCTCTCACTACTATTACATTTATTTATAGTATTCTATGCACCTGTAAATGACGCACTAACGATGTTTGAGCTAATAACACAGCTCCAATTCGTCGCACGGAAAATATAATATAAACAAAATATGCATACAACAGTTTCACACAGAAATACACAAAATCTGTATGTGTAGAGGTGTGCGCGTCTGGTCGGCAGCCAAGATGGTAATTATCTATTATTGTACACGCGCGAGTTACCGCAACCGTCGGCGTCGCTCGACTCGAGATCCGTTGACACAAAACATTAGAGGCTACACAGTACATTGACATGCTTAGTTGAATGGTCATTGACTGATAGTGATAACGCGACAGAAGTCTGACCTTCATTTTTGTCAGTTTATTAATTCAGCTAACTGCCGCTAACATCGCTCCTCCCACCGAATAATATCGTAATGTGATAAAACGATACTTTGCGTTTTATTGCATATTCATCATGTAGGTAATCTCTTACACTTTGTCAATTTTTTTCACATTTTTCCTATGAGTACATTACAAATTAGTGTTTTTATAATAACCATAGCCCTAATATTCCGTTATAGATTTATTGTACTTATTTACCTGAATAACATCGCTTCTAGTGATTACGGATAACACTGCTAATAAGAATTTCAATATGTTACGATGACGATATTATTCGAGTAAGAACAGCAAACTCGTTTTATAGTAAAGTTTTTTAACAATACTATTCCTGTAGAGATTTTATTTCAAAAATATGGTAATGCTGGTTACTATTTAATTAAATATTCAAAAAAAATAGCAATTACTTTTGCAATAGTTTACCGAGGTGATATCTACACTCAATCTACGATTGCTGTATTATCTGTTAATGAGAAGATTATCGATCTGGAGGAAGAATTGAGCAAAATGCGCTGGGATATCTTGGGATTATCTGAAATCTGAAGAGACGGTCAGGATACGATAGTTCTAGATTCCGGCCAATATGCTCTTCTACCGGGAAGGAGACCGTAAATCCCAGGGTGGTGTTGGATTTCTCGTCCGCAGGTCCCTCATCAACAATGTTATGAAAGTCGACAGTGTGTCGAGTAGGGTAGCATACCTTATACTCAGAATAACCAACCGGTATTCGTTGAAGGTCATACAGGTATATGCGCCGACCTCGACACATTCTGATGATGAAGTAGAGGCATTGTATGAGGGGATATCCGAGGCCATACATACCTCCGAAACATACTCCACCGTTGTTATGGGGGACTTCACCGCGAAGGTGGGCGCACGGAATGGCGATGAGTTGAGAGTGGGGCCATTTGGGTAAGGGCAGCGAAACCATAGGGGCCAGCGACTGGTCGACTTCATGGAAAAGGAAGAAATTCATTCAGCGGCTATCTAGGAGGTGGACGTGGATGAGCCCTGGTACTACCAGAAACGAGATTGACTTCATCATGACGACCAAGAAGCGAATATTCAGTGATGTCTCTGTGATCGCCAAGGTAAAAACCGGTAGCGATCACCGGATCGTCAGAGGCACATTGAACATCAATGTGAAGCTTGAAAGGTCTCGTCTGGTGAAGTCCACGCTCCGACCTGGTCCTGCCCACATCCAGAACCCCGAAAACTTTCAACTCGAACTGCACAATCGCTTCCAGTGCCTAACCGAATGCGAAACTGTGGACGAGATTAACAATGGATTGGTGGAAACTGTCCAAGTTCTTTAAGACCCCGCGCCGCAATAAGCCTCAAAAGCTCTCGAACGGAACCATCAAGTTGCAAAACCGGACAAGAGACGAGGCTGCAATCTTCAGCTGATATGTTTTAATATGACAAACTCAATAAACGAATCTCTAAATCAATGCGACGTGACCTGCGTGCCTATAGTGCGGCACGGATCAAAGAGGCAATCGACCGGAACCAGGGCTCTAAAGTCTTCACAAAGAATTCGTCTATTGGGCAAAGCCAAATGAAAAAGCTGAAGATTAACGACGGCAGCATCATTTCGACGAAACCGCAGATTCTGAGAGAGCTTGAGAGGTTTTACGAATAGTTATACACATCAACACGATAACCCAGTGTCGGTACAGCTCAAGACGCAAGAGCTAAACTGACTCGACACTACACCGAGGATATCCCGGATATCAGTCTGTACGAGATTAGAATGGCTTTTAAACAGCGCAAGAATAACAACACATACACACGCTCCGCCAGATTATACAGAAGACAGAGGAGTATAATCGGCCATTATGTTTAGCATTTGTGGACTATGAAAAAGCCTTCGATTCAATCGAAACCTGGGCAGTATTGCAGTCCCTCCAACGATGTCATATCGACTATAGGTATATCGAAGTGTTGAAGTGTTTGTATAGAAACGCCACCATGCACATCCGACTTCAGGAATAGAACACGAAACCAATCCAATTGCAGAAAGGCATGAGAAAAGGACACGTTATTACTCCAAAACTGTTCACGAACGCGTTGGAGGACGTTTTCAAGCTCTTGGAATGGAACGGACTCGGCATCAACATCAATTGCAAATACATCACTCACCTTCGTTTTTCCGATGACATAGTCATCATGGCAGAATCGTTGGAGCACCTTAATGCTATGCACAGTGACCTCAGTATCGTTTCCCAACGGGTCGGCCTTAAAATGAACATGGACAAGACGAAAATCATGTCGAATGTCCATGTCGCACCCGTACCGGTTGTTGTTAGGAATGATACTCTCTAAGTTGTAGACCTCGTTGTTACCTTGGACAGATTGTTCAGTTACGTAGGTCTAACTTCGACAAAGAGGTCGCCCGAAGAATCCAACTCGGATGGGCAGCGTTTGGGAAGCTACGTGATATCTTCTTATCGAGAACCCCACAGTGTCTCAAAACAAGGGTGTTTAACCAACGTGTGTTGCCAGTAATGACATAATGGCTCTGAAACGTGATCTTTGACTGCTGGCCTTTTAGAGAGACTAAGAGTCACTCAACGAGCAATGGAAAGAGCTATGCTCGGAGTTTTTTTGCGGGATAAAATCGTCAACATGGATATTCGGCGAAGAACCAGAGTCACCGACGTAGTTCATACAAATTGCAAGTTGAACTGGCAATGGGCAGGCAACATCGCTCGTAGAACTGACGACCCATGGGGAAGAAAAGTTCTCGAGTGGCGACCACGGACCGCAAGACGCAGCGTAGGCAGGCCCCTCACTAGGTGGTCCGAATACATCTTGAGGGTCGCGGGCAACCGATGGATGCAAGTGGCGAATTGTCGTTCGGCGTGGCGGTCTAAGGGCCTATGTTCAACAGTTGACGTCTTCCGGATGATGATGATGAGTTTTCTTTTATCAGAAACCCATAGATTTATTGAAAGTTATATTAATTCTAATAATGGATATTACTTAACAGGCAATTGAAGAATAAAATAGTATTAAAACAATAACTTAACATATAATATATATTATATAGGCGAAAATCCCAGTTACAGTCTATTACCGTTTATGTTTGGATGTCTTTGTTTAACGAATAACATTGTAGTACACTATTATTGTGCACGCTGTCTTTTTGTTTCTACGCGAATAATATCGTTATGTTTTGTTGCGAAATAATGTTTTTCTAACGTATCCAGTAAAATATATTTTCTTTAATAACTTGGTCCTAATATAATAAAAATTAAATACGTTTATTTAGAATGATTCTATAAAAAAATAACTTTCATTTGACATATAAATCATTCTCTTAGGTTGAACAATTTTTGCAATAATCGTAAAAAAACACTGTTTTATTTTTCCTGTAAAATTTGAATTTATCGATTACGATATTATTCGGTGGGAGGAGCGACATGTTGCGGTCTTACTGAATGAGTTTAATACGATTTTCGGAATACGTCTATTTAGGCCCATCTTCTCAGTTTATTACAGTCTGCTGCCATACACAGGCCCCTCCCAACTTATATACTTCCCACAACATCTGTTTGTCCGCATCCTTCTATTTATATCAATGCTTAAAGTACCGGTTTATTGCACTGTTTGTTTCGCAATGCAGCCTTCCAATCGGATGTGCGTACATACACGAACTCATCATTATTCATGACGTGGTTTGGAATTAGCAGAGGAACTGAAACATTGCAAAGGATCATCTAAAGGAATTTTAATTAATGCAATTTTATAATGTTATTATAATGATAAAGATTTATTGTAAACATGGCCATAAAAGCTAATTAAATTAAAGGAAACATGTGCATGGTTTTCTTTTCGTAATTTCTTAATGACTTGTTTCGTCAACAGAAAGAGAAGATCTGCAAAGAAGCCGTATGGTTTTTGTCAAACATCACAGCAGGTAACAAGCAACAAGTGCAGGCAGTCATAGATGCAGGCCTACTGCCCAAGATCGTGGAGAACCTCACGAAGGGCGAGTTCCAGACACAAAAAGAAGCAGCCTGGGCAGTGTCCAACCTCAGTATCAGCGGGACCAAGGAACAGGTTGCCGCCCTCATCAACTGCGGGGTCATACCACCCTTCTGCAAATTACTCAGTTGCAAAGATACTCAAGTTATCAATGTAAGTATGTGAGCTAATTTTGGTAGCGTTGGTTCATGCAGCTTTGTTATTTTACCAGCAATAATCCTTTGTCTATCTGATAAGAAAATTTTCTGATCTTGAGTTGCAAGATGTTTTGAATAGGGAGCACTTTCAATTTCACAAGATATTTTTTACTGCTTTCAAAATCTTAAAGTGTTCATTTTTTCTTGTGTCTTAAAAGAATCTGCTAGGTCTTGTGAGCTCACAAAATTAATATTATTATTTCTCCTAGGTTGTGCTAGATGGTTTAAGCAACATGTTGAAGATGGCAGGCGAAAACGCCGATCAAGTCGCAAACATGATTGAGGAGTGCGGCGGCATCGACAAGATTGAGGCGCTTCAGAGCCACGAGAAGGTGGAGATCTACAAAATGGCCTACGATATCATTGAGCAATACTTCGCCGGAGAGGTATGTACTGTTATATAGTTTGTTGTTGTAAACCTATTGGGATAAATCGTCAAAGTGGTTGATTTTATTTTTAGTTCCCTCTAGAGGACCAATTGTGTCAATGGTGCAGCAGCTAAATGTATAGCTAATGCCATGAACCTCAAGATTTAGGCTCGCACTATATTATAATTATCATATAAATATCTAGTCAAGAGAATGAATTATCTAGTCAAGAGAATGAATTTATTTCTAGCTTAAATAACCTGATGCATTTTTTAACATGTCGTCATCATGACCGTTTATTGTTTTTTGATACTAACAATTTTGTTAGAGATTTTGTTTTGATTCGGGAACATAATTTTATGTTTCTTCCGAGAAGAAGTCGGCATTTTCTGGCTTCTTTATTAGTTTATATTTTACACGCAGTTATTGATAATTTAACTGAGACTAGGTTAAGTGATGAATCAGTGTTATCCTGTATCTCAACTAATACTGTATCCGAATCTTTAAACTTTTAGAGCCGACAATAGTGAAGCATAGTAAGAATATTTTACTTTATCATCAGAATATTAATCGCTTCTCTGGCAAAATTTTAGACGTGGAGTTGTTAGTAGATAAATACCAAATGGATATTTTATGTTTTTGTGAAACATGGTTAAAACCGGATAGGATGCTCTTTAATGTGAATAATTTTTCAGTTGCCAGTGCGTTTAACAGATCTACTTTAGGTGGTGGTACCATGATTCTTTGTAATAACAGTTTCAGATATAAAGAAAGGAAGGATATCACTGCTTGCTCTGTTGATCGGTTATGTGAGGTAGCATGTGCTGAGGTCGAAGGCTATACCATCCTATGTGTCTATAGACCACCATCATCTAACTTAGGATTATTTTTAATAATAATGGAAGAAATATTAGTGAAACTTTTTAGAGATGGTAAATTAGTTTTTGTCTGTGGTGACTTAAATATTGATCTATTAATCAACTCACCAGATAAGTTAAAGCTTGTATCTTTGTTCAAATCATTTAATTTAGAATGTTTATTTAATGAAGCAACAAGAATAACAGCAACTTCAGCTTCATGCATAGATAATATTTTTACTAATTGTAAAGTTAAAGATTCCTGTTTAATTAGTGGCGTTAGGTCAGACCATACTGGCCAACTTGTATCATTAGAGTTTAATCAAAAAATTAAGTTAGCTAGAACAATAGAATTAAGACCTCTTACTAAGAATAAATTAAAATCATTTAATAATAATGTTCTTAGCAATCTGTCTACTGCTTGTTTTGATACACAAGACCCAAATAAAAACTATGATATATTATTTTCAACCGTTTGTCAGGAATTCAATAAAACATGTCCAGTAAAAAAAGTTAAAGTTAATAGTAAATCCAAATTTAGTGAATGGGCCACTGCGGGAATAAGAAAAAGCAGAGATAACTTATATAATTTATATCATGAAAAATCTTTAACTTCAGATCTGGTTTTTCATAATTATGTCAGAAAATACTCAAAAATATTCAAAAAAGTTTGCGCTCAAGCTAAATCTCAAATAATAAGTAATAAAATTAATGCTTCCAATAATAAAATAAAAACTGTGTGGCAGGTCATTAACAGAGAAACTGGTAAGTCACAAAATCGAGATCAGAATGAAATGTCTTTAAAAATAGACAATAAATCCATTTCTGATAAGCAAGAAGTCGCTGAGACACTAGAACATTTCTTTACAAACATACCGCTTGAAATCACTAAATCTCTCCCCTCCTCACCAAAGCTAGCTGAGGCCCTTCTTAAAGACAACTTTACTAAGGACATACCGGACTTTAAATTCACAGCTATTTCTATTGCTACCATTAAAAAAGCATTCAATAGTCTTAATATTAAAAATACTGAAGACTTGTGGGGGATATCCGTCAAGGTGCTTGGAGATATTATTGATTCAATTGCTCCTGTCCTGATGGGCATATTCAATCAATGTTTGGACAGTGGCAAGTTTCCCGACTTAATGAAACATAGTAAAGTAGTACCAATTTTTAAATCAGGTTGTAAATGTGATCCCTCTAATTACCGACCCATATCTGTGCTCCCGGCATTAAGTAAAATTTATGAAAAAATTATGCTGGATCAGATGTTGTCACATTTTAATTCAAATGGAATTCTGCATAGTCAGCAGTTTGGTTTCACGAAAGGTCGATCGACGACTGACGCGGGAGTTAAACTCATCAGTCACGTCCTGGAATCCTGGGAGAAATCTCAGGATGCCATTGGTATCTTTTGTGACCTCTCCAAAGCGTTTGACTGCGTCGACCATAATACACTCATTTGTAAATTACATCATTACGGAATTCGTGGTAAAGCTGCTGGCCTTGTTCTTTCCTATTTATCAAACAGGCAGCAAAAAGTTAATGTGAATGGGGCGACGTCATCTGGGTCTCTAGTCAAGATGGGCGTGCCTCAAGGTTCAATTCTTGGCCCTTTTTTATTTCTAGTTTATATCAATGACCTTCCATTTATGATGGCCAACTTATCAGATATAATTCTTTTTGCTGATGATACATCGCTTATTTTTAAAATAAATAGAAAAGATACGGATGTTGTACATTTAAACGAAAGTCTAGGTGTTCTCTCAAAATGGTTCGCAGCTAACAATCTATTACTGAATGCGAACAAAACAAAGTGTCTTAAGTTCTCGTTACCAAATGTTCAACAAGTGGGTCTAAATTTAAAACTTGACGGCAATAAACTCGATGCTGTTGCAGAAACTGTATTCTTGGGTATTACTATTGATTCAAAATTACAGTGGGGCGCCCACATTAGAACTCTTTCGGGTAGGTTAAGCTCTGCTGCATATGCGGTAAGGAAAATAAGGCAGCTAACTGATGTAGCCACAGCTAGGCTAGTATATTTTGCTTATTTCCACAGTATTATGTCGTACGGCATTCTGCTGTGGGGTTCCGCAGCGGACGTAGATTCAGTTTTTATATTACAAAAGAGGGCGGTCCGCGCAATTTATAAAATGGGCCCTCGTGAGTCTCTTAGGGAGAAATTTAAAGAAATTGATATTTTAACACTGCCTTCTCAGTACATTTTAGAGAATATTCTGTATGTTCGCAAAAATCTAGGACTCTTCAAGACTAGAAGCGATTTTCATAATATCAATACACGCAGTAAACACGAAATTGTAATACCTAGATTCAGACTAGCAAAGACGAGCAAGTCGTTCCTTGTTAACAGCATTCGTTTTTATAACAAATTGCCTAAGTCAGTTACTGAACTTACTGAGGGAAAGTTTAAAACCCATATTAAACGTGTCCTTATTAAAAAAGCATATTACAAAATTAAGGACTACGTTGAAGACAAGGATGTGTGGCAATAGTACATTCTGCACATGTGGCTTCCCTGGCAGCTCAGCAGCAGCACTTATTTTGAGGTATCTAACTTCTATAATCCACGTGTTAGGATAACATTGTTCTATTTTATTTTATTCTTGTATATAGTTTTTTTATTTTTTTATTTTATTGTGTTCGTTTTGCAATATTATATTGCCTTAGGTTTTACTCTTTTTGTTCAGACTAGTTACAGTTTGTAAGATAGTATAGAAGTTACGCAGCTTTTATAGCTTTCTTTTTTATATAGATTCTTTCATACTTCTTTTTTGTGAATGTGAGAACATTGTAGGTCGTGTGTATATAATTATATGTATTTCTTTTTTTGTAGTACTAATTTTCTTAAGGACTTCTCCCTTGTTACTAGGCCTACGTTTTTCTCACATATTTATGTACCTATTCAAAACTGTAACCATCATTTTGTAAAACATACCATATTTTAAAAGAGTAACCATGGAGTTTCTTGCCGGTTCTTCTCCATGGAATCGACCAACCCGAACCGAGCACCTGTTGTCGACGTTTTAAAAGTGCCCTCATGGGCCTATGTGAAATAAAAATATTTGATTTTGATTTTGAATTTAATTGAATAATGTCGTTTACAGGAGGAGGACGCGACCCTGGTGCCGGCAGCGGCGGAGTCGGGCTTCCACTTCGACGCGGCGGCCGCGCCCGGACCTCACGAGGGGTTCCGCTTCTAGTGGCCGCACACCTGGGCCGCACGCACCGCCTGCCGCACAGCACTGACAGCAGCCGGCCGTGTGTCGCACGCGGTGACAGCACTGTCGCCGGGCGGTCGACTATCGTTCGCCGGTCGTGTATCGCTCGCAGCTATCACACTGCCGCCGGCCGGTCGCACGTCGCACGCGACTGTCCACTGTCGCCGACCGGTCGCACGCGACTGTCGTACTGTCGCCGACCGGTCGCACGTCGCACGCGGCTGTCGCACTGCAGCCGCGGTGTAGCGCGGCTCGAGCTGCGGCTCCGTTGTGATACAGCTCTATTGTGATGTTTGAAAATTTTCATCTTTGTTTTTCGATTTCGTAATGTACCGAGTAACGGACGATGGACACGAAGTGGATAGCTTTAATGTTAAGTGCCGCGTACGCGACGTATGCGTTTAGTGTAATCAGCTTACCGATTGAATTGATGCTTTTGATATAACATAGTATTTATGTTTCGATTTTAACTCCGAACGATTATAATTAAATGCAGTACCAGAAATCGGGACAGGAACGGCCGTCCCGACATGAAATTATGTTGACTTCAGCCCATTTGTATTGTATCTATATACCAATAAATTCTGTCCAATATAATAATCGTTTTATTTAATAAAAAAAACATGATTACAATATTAGTTAGAGTAAATAGAAGGTAATGAATCACGATGCATCTGCTTGTAGATGTATTCGTACTGTTTCTGTGAATGTAAACAAGGAGTAATTTTAGTTTTGATGGCATTCATACAATTGAGAATATTCTACAAAGGATTAACTTACTTTCCTGATCTCGCAGGCGTAGCATTTGACGTTGCTATAGCTCTCCTCAGACGGCTCGGGCAGGGAGCGTGCCGTCACTTTACTGTTCAACGACTCCGCGTCGTAAAATAAGCCCACCTTTTGCTGGAAACTAAAATTTAGCCATTAGTCGGACACTTCGCGACTTATTACCCTGTGACAAGGCCGTGACCAGGTCATGAAAGCAGTCCGATAGCGAATAATATGCATTTATTTGGCCTAGATTTGACAAATAAAACGAAAACTGAGTATCAATGTCCATACGTAAATACATCAAGATTTTTTTTTAGCGTGGTAAAATCATCAAATGAGTCCTCCCACCCAGGGCACGGTGTCCTTCAATAGCCCTTCATGTTCCGGGGTCACGGTTATAAGTCCCGCGACGGCTGATTACCACCTACCAAAGTAGCTCGACGGAGCCCCGCTCTGCTAGGCTCCTATTTCTGTTTGCAAGGTTTTAAAGTAACCTAACACATGAAACACACAACCTGTACGAGTCGGGGTGCTCCAAGACCCGAGGTAATGACAAGGCATGATCTGCTGAACTATTTATCGAACTGTTCATTTCAAAATTCTCACCGCTAAATTATTTTTAGAATTGACATTGTATGATAAAATAACCGAGAAATTGATTTTTTATTATTGTCCATGTTTTACTGTCGCAATAATTAATTTACCGCTACTGCTCAATATGTTTATCAACTGATCATTAAAACATCTCGAATATTTAAATAACAGCTCAAAAAATTAGTTCTGATTAACTTCTTATTGTCTTTTTGCCATTTTGGTGCGTATTTACTTACACAATTAGTCAATTATTATTAGAACTAGCCTTTAACCCAAGAAGGCTTCAAATATGACATACCTTCCCCTCTATTTCTATTCTACCCCTTTAAATTTTATGCAAAAGTAGTCTAAACTAAATGTCTCTGGTTTCGGAACCTGTCTGTACCTAAAAATCATCAAAATTGGTTTAGCTAGTAGGTGTGATAGTGCAACAAACAAACACACTTTCGCATTATCTTACGGCATTGTAACTCCACCTACTGAAACCCGTTAGTGGTTAAACACCCGTGATTTTTCAATCTTTTCAAAATGATATTGCAAAAAACTAGATTTCAATAACATTGCTAAGTGCACAACAACAGCACATCACAACTTACTTAGGCAGCGGCTTAGTCCAATGATTATCGAGACGATTCACTTTCATGATATCGTTCAGTCGCTGCAGCAGGCTGAAGTTCTCGCTCTGAATCTTGTTCTTTCTGTCAAGCTCGCGCTGGTTCTTCTTGAGTTTGAGCGCCACATGTGGCCTCGCCGCCGGGGCTCGGTCGTCTATCGCTGGGAGTGCAGACCTTACCTCAAATCGGACAATTACGGAAAATAAGTCTCGCTTCAATGCATTATAGCCTAGGGAGATTAAAGATCAATTCTCTGTCATAGTAATTCTAATGCAATTTAAGCATTTTGTATGAAAACATGAACTTTAAGCTAGTGACTCACTTTTGAACGATGATCTTTGAATCTGCGGTCCTCCCAAGGCTGGATCAGTAGTTTATCTCGACGCGATAACATTTTAAGATTAGAAACAATTAACACGAAACAAGCAACAGTCGAGCTCGTGATCTTGTTTTGATTTTGAATGGCTTTGTTTGGTCAATAGCTGTTTGTAACTATGATACAGACTAGCAGGAAACAGTTGCTAGTCGGTAACTAAAGCGATTTACTCCTAAATCGCTTTTATTAGATCCATTATGATCCATACGAAAAGCGTCTTCCCAGTAGGTATTAATTTGTAGAATGTGAAGTAGTGTTTAGAGGGAAATGTATGAATAAAACACCGAATGGCAAATTAATAAATAAATTATTGTTAAATATTACATACTGCACTTACATTGGCTCGTTACATCGGATAATATACATTCACAAAAACGTACAAACACAATTTCACAAATACAAATTATAAAATAATATACTTTGAGCAATATAAAAATAAAAAAACCGAATCACTCTATAATCTATACCTAGTTATACTATTAAAACGTTTGATACAGTAATGTAGTTTAGTCGATTTTTTGAAAAAATGGTAGGTTGGTACTTTAGTACCCAATACTTAATTTTAAGCTAATCATCGCAAGTGTTATTATAAAAAGCTTTAGGAATGTAAAGTCGGCTTTAATTCCTTTCTAAGTTTGGCAATGTTTATTTTATAAAGCTTGTTAAAGTTAGTGCACTATAGTTTTTTCATTTGCAATCAATTACCATTCATTTTTCCGTTAATCGAACATTTCATATACAACTCAAGACACTCTGTCTTGCTCGTTAATTTCAAACAATTCAATATGTCCCCCGTGTTTGTCGCTACTGGCTTTGTGCTTGCATTCAATAAATGCCACTTCAAATGCTGCATCATTCTCGGAAGACTTTGTTATACAAGGTGTATTTTGAACTCAAACTTGGATGATGCAGTTGCCTGCAATTGAATCAAGACACAAAAGACATTTTGATTCAGCTTTATCAAGCTTGGGGCTCAAATGTACACCATGTATGCGGATTTCATTTATTACAAAATAACCTGGAGCGCCGAATACATGTTCAATTTCAATATTAACATTTCGTATGTAAAAAAATCGCCCAAAACCTGCAGCGGCGGTACATTTTGCTATTTTTTTTACTAATAAATCTCTACATTGAGTTTGCCTCGCATTTAATTCTAATTACATTATTGAGTATAAAACGTATTAAATACATCAAAAAGATCTAGTAACTTACAAACACTGAGTTTTGAGATATGACTTTTGTCGCAAGTGTTCATTTCGATAACTCATAAAATGGTGTAGCCCAAATAAACACTGAACATCTGAAGACAAAATATGTAACGTACGAAAATGCCGTTGATGAAAACTATTATTTTTATTAAAACTCCTTTCTAAACTGCCTTGTTGAGCAAGTTTCTAGAAAATAATAATGCTAATACTTATATAATTATGATAATTTAATCTCTCTTAAGTTCACCGAACCCTCTTGCTTGAGTAGTAGTGTCTATCGAAACTGAAACTCTCCAATAATTTTATACAAACAATATAATAATATTAGTTTATAGAAAATACAAATCCTTAATCTGTTTTTCAATTCATAAATACAGAACGATTGTATATTAACTTTACTTAAAGGATACCAAACTCAGTTATTTCCAAGTTTTAAACAATTTCATAATATTATGCTGTTCGCCAAACTAGCGTAGACAAAAGTTATATCTCAAAAGTATCACATGTAATTAATTATAGTGCGTTATCAATGCCCAGGGACATCGCCATCTCAAGGATGTTTTCCATTCAATTTATCTAGGAAAATTAATTTCTACTTCAAAAATAATCGAAGCATTTTTTGACAACTTTCCCAACTAATATTTGGCGATAAGCATCAATTTAGCAAATGCAACTGAGACCAGAGAACTTCATATTATGTAAACAATCATTATTTTAGTGTTTAATATACGTTATAAACAAAGCAGCTTTTTAAAATTAATAAGACGTTGATAAACTAGTCTCGAATTATTATTTAAAGTCGTAGAGAACGCGTTACTCTAATATAAATGCAAATAATCGTACACACACGCGCAGATATATTAAACCGAGGAAAACACCCTCAATGTTGTATGATACAGTGTCACATGTAACCTAACCTTATCGCTAAGTTTTCGCATACAAAAATCTCTACACTTGGTGCATCATCAACTGTCAATGTGTAAAATAAAAAGTCCATACAAAAATAATGTTCCTGTGTAAAAGCTATTACTTAATACTTGCCTTTGTGGAGTGTTACCAAAGTGTTGACCTCTCACTACAGAAGGTATTACAGGAGCTACAACTGAACATCAAGGTTTAACTTAAAATTAATTGTTGAATGTGATTCGCATTTTAATTTATATATTGGTATCTATAAAATTAATATAATAAAAACAAATAATATGTATAAAACAACAAATAAGCTGCCATTGTTATTTTTACACGTGGATCGAATTGCGACGTGCGCGCAACATGCGGGCGGTGTATAATTTATAATACATTGCGTACAACCCTTAATTCCACTTAATTATAACAAATTCGAAGTCACGCATGACACCATGTGTTAATTGAATGATCGCCGACAATAAAATAGAGCGAATACGACTGACGTCATTAATTTAAAGCTTACACTAACATAGGTCAAGATTTATATTTAAAACCTTGAAATTATTCATAATTTTTAAATATTAATAATATTTTATGGTGTATTTGTGACTGGTGCATAATCTTATTGTTTTATCGTCCTAAGTTTAGTTCACCCGACACACTGCGCGCACAAAGTTTATTACAAAAGTAAATTAAACTGTAACTTATGGGGGCGAGTTGTTTGTGATGTCGGCGTATAATATTGACTAGCGATTGTCACCTCAGTGGAAATCAACCTGTTGAGATTCCATGCCCACCGCACCAGTTTACCACTATAATGATTACCGTAAATATACAATAGTCGACATCGCGTTGCAAGTTTCATTGCTCGATATAGTAATTGAAGTCTTGATCAGATAGTGTCTGGGTCCACAGTTTTATCTACGAACGACAGTGGTATCTACGAATATAACTTATGCGACAATGGGATAGCAGAAGCGCTATACAGTTAATGGGAACTACCAATAGCACACACGGGAAAAACCGGTGTGATGTCTTTACTCACACCACACAGGTTTTTCACTTGACGTATCTAAATCCATCCATAGTGTAAACTAGTGCGGTACCAACCAAACGTTACCTAATTCGTTGTCGTAAAGACTAAAACGTAGGAATATTGTTTATCATTGATATATTTGACTACGCGATTCCACTAGTCAGACTTATACAGTTGGTGCGTCCGCGCTCGAGATCACTCTCGACAGACACGCGATTGTAGGAGCTGTTGCGAATGTCAGCTTGTGATTGAACAATTTGTTAAAAGATAAGGAATGTTTTTTAATACTTGTTTTTTGGAGCCATGTAGCTGGAAAAGTCGAAAACAATGATGAAATGAACTGAATGTTACAACACAGATTGTTTCAGCATAATTTATATTACAAGACATCGAGGTAATCTTACAAAATGCAAGTGTCAATAAACCACAATACTGTCAATCGCAACGGAAGCCACTAAACGTTGAGCGCGTTAGAAAAACCTTACAAAATTCCCACTCACTTACAATAAGTTGCTTTCCTTACACATTCCACGATTTTCCCTGATCATGACTTACATTATATCTTACTTAGCCAAACATCACAACATATGCATCCGTGTATATTTAGTTAAACATCACATTGTCTGAAGCGTCCACTCAATACATTCGGGGTACTCCGAGACGCGATCGTCGATTATAATATGCGTAAAACACTGTTTAGCTAAAACTCATTATAAAAATTACACTATCGAACTTACCTAAATAATATGATATAAAATGTTATTAAACACTAATAGAGATAAAGAAGCCAATTTTTGGTTTTGTTATTGTTGTTTAATTAAGTCTAGGCGTTGCTTCAACGCCCTATACTAAAGTCGTTACAGTATAATGGATGTTCGTAACGAACAGATTCCTCGGTCGGCGTTGTACTATTGAGTGATGTGAATCGATCGGAATCTGTTCGACTCGATAAATCGACTACTTTCGTGCAAAACCCTCACTAACTGTGGTCGGTTCCGATCGAGCGTGCGGAGCCTGGTTACAATACAAATTTCGTACAAAATTGACAATGCATATACGGAAGCTCTGAACTAGTTTAACGAGTAAATAGTGGACATCGGAGTACAAAACGGGAAACGCTAACTATAGGGACACATCTGTACGGAACGGCTCGAAATAATACGGAAACAGATCGAGTAGGAAACGAATATATCACACTTGTCAGGCCACCCTATGTCCGTGCTCGGAGCTCCGTAGTGTGCGATGTGTTCAGCAGGGCTGCGTGGCCTTGGGCAGCGGACGTACCAGGTACAGCTTCTCTCCCTGCTTGTTGGTGTAGATGGGTGCGCGCTGGTAGTGAGCCACCAGCTGTTCCAGCGTCGGGAACTTGCGCTGCCCGATACAGTACAGGGAGCCCTCCACGTGCACGCGGAAGTGCTTGTTGCGACCCGGCGCCTTCAGGGACACTGAGTAGTCGCCCACCTGCAGGACACACGGGACTGCGGGTCACTCTGAACAACTATGTCACGTAACCCACGGATGAATTATGTCGGTCAGCCGTAGTATACGTACGTTGGTCTCGGAGTCTCGGATGAGGAAGTCCCCGTCATGTCCGTGCGTGTTGAGCAGCGCGTCACAGTGCGTGCGAGTGATAGCTCCGTAGTACCACGCACGACCTGCCAGGGAAGGACCTGATGCCACTCCAGCCACTGGACGACCACCTTCGCCGCCATCACTGAAGACAAAAAAACAAAATATATGTAATAAAAAGACACACAAATTATTTAGACTAAATTAAATAAGTTTTCAATTTCTCAAAAACAAACCAAATACAGATTTTGCTTAATTACCTATAGGGCGTGGTGAGGTAGTCGGCGAGCTCCTGCAGGTAGTTCCTGGGCACCAGCCCCACATGTCCGCGCGAGTCCCTCGCTCGGTACCACTCCGGGTCGGACGGCGGGCGCTCGATGATCTCCAGGCGGTCTCCCTTCTCGAAGGACAGTTCCTGCTCGTTGTTGGACGTGAACGAGTACAGCGCCACCTGCGGGGAATACTGACGACAATGCACCAATGCAACATCAGATGGAAATGAGCATACTAACTATATGAGCATGGATGACGAAAGATTAGCTATTTGTTGTATTGTTATATGTATAATGGATAAACTCAAAAACTACTTAACTGATTTTAAAAAATCTTTTACATACAGAAACCTACATAACGAACGAATAAAATAAGCTACAGTTAATTTCCAAACCGAATCTGTATGTGTAGCTAATCACTTAAGTATTATTACCGACGACTTCAGACTGGTATACAAGTCTACTACTTGGGTAAATGGACAGTTATGTTTTTCGAAAAATTGGTTGTCGCAGACATTATAATTATTATACATGGGATTAACCACAATTACTCAAACTTCGTAGGAGATACGTAAGCATGCGTTCAACTTTCCGCACGCTTACGCATCTCCTGCAAAACAGTTTGCTATGGACAAAAGCTGAACAGAGTTGAATAAGTGTTGTTAGATATTCTAAGCAATTAACGAATGAATTTGACTATTCAGTGACACAGATATGAAGAAATGCTTAGAAAAGGAGTGCTAGTGATGATAAAATGTATGTAAACTCACCACGATGTCGAGAACGTTTTCCGCCATAGCGTACGTATGCACGGGGTCCTCATTGTCGCCTTCTTCGCTGGTGTAGTTCGAAGGAAACCTGCAGAGGACATATTAATTAATAATGTGGTTATGATAAAAATACGACACTTAAAAATAATCATCACTATTAATTCGAAAACTTTTAAATTTAAATTAATTTTCTGACGAAGTTATGGCTGCACATACATAGAACCTCTTCCATTTTGTAAGTCGGTAGAAACGCAATTTCCCTTGAAGCATTTTTGTCATATTCATGACAAACATTCACGTTAATGAGTAACTTATGTGTGCTAATTAATATTACGTTCTAGGATTCTGTGGAAATAACGGCTTTATTTTTTTTTCTATTGGAATGATTACTCGTTTATGGGAAATCCCTTAATATCATTTATTTCAGTATTGTTAAAGCAACTACACTATTAACTAAAACTAACGTGAAAAGTACTAATATGAAGAAATATGAGTACTAAATGGCCATTGTGGACTGCGCTATAATTTAATTAAGCTTCATTGGTTACAAATGACTTCAGTGCTATTTTGAAGGCAAAGTCCTATAGCTACACACTTTGTAATATCGATAAAAAATAATAATAATATAGGAGTATTGTTATTAGTATTTTACAGGAAAATGTGAGGAAAGTTCTGACGTTAAACGGCTTCAACGGTAGGGAAAAAAAAACTAACCGAGAAATAAGATTTCGTCTAATATAGAAGTGTGAAAGAGACCATGATCCCAAATAAGTTTGGATAGCGATCGATTTATTTGTCATTTCTATGTATAACAGATGAAAGTTACAACAAACAATACAGACCATAAAATAAACCAAAACTCACCACCCAGTATGTTGCTGATACTGTCCTCTCCACCAACCATCATTACTCTTCTCCAGGATCAGGATCCTGGTGCCTTTAGTGAGGGAGAGCTCGTCCGGCTGCTGTGCCTGGTAGTTGTACTTGACGACGGCCGTGCCGAGCGCGTCGGCCGGCTCCACGCGCCGCGCGCCTGCCTCACCGCCACCTCGCACCGGGGAGCTGTTCGAAGGTAGGGTCTTCGAACCTCCGCCCTTCTTCACCTTTTTCTTAATACTGGAATTGATTTCGAATGTGTTGTTATTTGGAAACGTTGTTGGACGACACTTTTTTGGGTTCTTTAGGAAAGTTTACTAGAAATGGGAATGTTTTTTAAGTGAATTCTTTTGATAGAAATATTTAATCGAAGATTCTTGCATATAAAACATTCCAAGTCGCGTTTTATGTATTTAATTTTTTTTTAAATAACACGCGAGCCAAATATGATCCTCGAAAGCAGTCCAAGTGGTTTACCCGTGCACTGTGACAAAAGCTAGATAACAACTGTTATATTATTGTTGTTATTTCCACTAACAATGTTCAGGTTATATTATGATATACGATTGTTTTCTTGCGCCGTTTTCCCTCATTGTGTAACTAACGGCAATCATTATATAGTATTTCAGTGAAGATTTGTTGGGGATGGAATTTAGCTTATTAGATTACATTACCTGAGTTCCACCATTTGGATATACATATTTAAACTCTCTCCTTCTTCCATGGGCTACTACGATCCTTATATACTGCTGTTGCCTTGTCATCCTTGCCTACCTAAAGAACCTTACCAATAAGGCTTCGATGATCATAAGATTTTACAACCTGGATAATATGTAGGTACTCCTACAAGGAGTAGGTAGGGTGGACTTATACGTTTTCATAAAATCTCGGAGATATTCACTTCAAATCTCTATTTAATATTATAAATGCGAAAGTTTGTGAAGATGTGATGTAGTATGGATGGATGGCTGTTTGTGAATCTTACACGCAAAAACTACTGAACGGATTTGGATGATATTTGATACACAGATATAGGATTTGAAGTTAAAGTTGTTTTGATTGAAGTCTTTATCCTGATTTTATCTTCGTGTGCGATAATTTTCAAGTTATAGTGGAAGAAGTCGCTGGTAACAGTTAGTTTAAAAAAAAAAAATTTACCCGCATGATTCAAATCAAACCCACAACAAACCAAAGCAAGGTGACAGCAACAATTTCGCGGATATATTAATGCACTTGGTAATTACACCAACTGATTACCCTATCCTTCAAACAAAATAATTATCATTTTCCCTCGGCATTTCAACAATACGGAAAGAGAAACAGCTGATATCCGGTAACGCGTGTTTGTGTGCATACTTCACTGAGCAGGAATTTTATTACTTATCGTTTTGCGCTGAGCATGTGCACATTGCAAAGAATAACACGTGGTATTATGTTTGGGTATTGGGATGAAATTAAATTACAAGTGTTTGTTATCATGATTAGTGCAAAAAAGAATAACAAAAGTCATATGTTCATCACGAGATGTGACTTTGTTTATTGTAGCGTGTAAGTAGCATGCCAGGTAGACCACCTAGCATGCTACTCACATTTTCGGGTCGGCACGATTCGGCACTGCCGGGCAGTGAATTCTTATGTGCTCATAATTGTCTTTTCAAGAAAAATCTCTTCGACTTAGCCCAAGTTTGTCAATTGGCACGAGCCAAATGCGTGTTTGGCAATTGCTCCGGGTCCGCTTTATAATTTAACACGTAGCCGTAGTGCCGATTTGAATGTACGGCGGCTACGGCGCTCCTAGGCAATTGCTTGCTCATGAGACCAATAGCACCGCAATGCGTTATTATAGTGCATTTTCAAAAGATTCATATTCATCAGCTTTTGGAACGACACTTTGAATGGTGCATCCTTGCGTCTGAGAATCCGTCACAATAAGAGCTAAAACCTCCTTCAAATAATCATCGCCGAATTATTATTTATTTAGGTAAACAAACATATTAAATGTTTACATATTATACATACTTAGTGCAATTTCGGTAAATGCACGCTTGATAGCTTCAATGTCACCTTTGTAACACATAGATAAAACTCAAGATCGTTCAATGTTTGTTTTGGGCATATTATTAGAGATTACTTAAATTGATACGTATTGTAATACTTTGGAATCAGATCACGTTTCTTGGTGGGGACTATAGAGCAGTTTTTCACCTAAATTCCCATATTGGTTCTGCTGGGGTTACGGGACTGTTTAGGTAGGCTACCGTGAACCTGGACCGTAAAGGGCTCGTGAGAGGCTTGCTTGTATAACAAAGGACATCACAAAAATTGCAAAAGCAGAAGCAATATGCAAGAATAGTAAATGGCGTACTGCATTTTCTGCTCGAACTTAAAAAAAAGCGCGAGAAAAAATTTCTCGGAATTTTTTCGACAAAAATTGGATATGGGAAGTCCCTGGAAAGCACTTGAAAGATTCACATACTAAAGCTCTCAAAAAGTACTCTAGAAGACCAAGTAATCATATGATCATCAGGATTCACTAATTTTCTACGACGGGAGAATAAAATTAAATAATTGTAATGTGATAAGTTACGGCCGTCAGGAAGCATCACAGATATTGCCGATTTGTTATTATAGCTACGCCATTGATACGTTTAATTGAATTGCCAATTGATTTGAAGACATAAAGAAGTGCGTAATTGACTGATTTAACACCGGCCGTGATAAAAGTAAACAAAGGGCAAACATGCCATTTGTGCTACTGACAAAGAATGGGCTTTAGCTCGTTGTATACAGCCAGAGATTATTGCCCTAGCCATGAGCCAAATGCAATAGAGGGGAGGGGAGAGGAGTCGATAACCGATGGGGAAGAAAAGTTCTCGAGGGACGACCACGAACCGGAATTTGCAGCGTAGGCAGGCCTCCCACCTACTAGGTGGACTGACGATCTCAAGAGAGTGGCGGGCAACCGATGGATACAAGTGGCGGATTTTCGTTCGGGGTGGTGGTCTAAGGGAGAAGCCTTTGTTCAGCAGTGGCCGTCTTCCGGCTGATGATGGTGATCGTTTCCCTAGGTTTGCAGCCCGTTTTAGTTACATATAAACACAGCATCATCAGCCAAATTCAAATATATGATGATCCAGATGAAGGTTTCTCTTGCTGCCAGTTGAAACAATCCTTAAACTGGTTGTCTTTGCAACGGCAACGACTACACTATGCCTACTAACAGACAGTGCCGAAAATAGGGGTGTGCTAACGGTGCCCAGGCATATGGCGCAGACCCTGGAGGGCGTAGATTGGCTAGAACAGGGCGCAGTTAAAGAATCTCGCACTGGACGCATAAAAGGCCAGTTACGGCATTGCTAACAGACAAATAGTAGTACTAGGGGCCCTAAAAACGGTTACAATGGGCAGCATAAATATTAATACAGCATACCCCTGCGGTCGAACCCGCCAGTATGGTTTGTAGGAACCACAATACAACCAATATCGTTGAATCCTTGCATTATCGTCGTTGTTACCTAGTGTCTTGTTGAATCATATCATAGTAAACAAAGTTATCTTCGTTTTCCAGACACTGTTTACATGTTGCAGATATATTTTAGATCCTAAACGCGATAAGATCTATATTGTCGCTTGTCGCGGATTTTATTGCTCGATCGTAAAAAAAGTGATTGGTTCGTGAAGTAAAGGCATTTTTGATCTAGTGCCTTTGTCCTTGCATAGCAGGTACTATATTGGAAGCTAACCTGAACATCCTAGGGAAAAGAGCTAAATAAAATCTGTTTAGCCTTTTGCCTCTAACTGGTCATCATCAGAAAACGGTGAGTTCCTTGCATAGCTGTTTAGTGTATACTATGATGGATTCCACTGAATCGACGTATCACAGGAAAGGCCATAGAATTAATTGGAATTTTAGTGTGACACATACTTCCTTATTTTTGTAACGCAACTAGGTATGTCGTTTTTTATTAATACTAGTTGGGTATCTCATCTGAGTAATCAGTTTTAGATTTTCGGTCTGATTTCAATATCGCCAGTATCTTCACCTAAATCTTTTTATTCTAACCAGCCAGCGATCATACAGCAAGATGGACAGGTATAATAAGACGTTTAAAAGCTCTTGAAATACTAGTTGTATACATTCCAAATTTACGCCATCCTCCAACTCACAAAGATAAAACCTGGATCTCATTGAAGGATTAGATAACTCTTTCTCAGAGTGAAAGAGTATCCAAGTTACTAGGTTGATTACGGTAGTTCCATATTTGCACCCTCACCTGTCAAACAAGGAAGGTTTCTCCTTCTTAACATAGTTGCTGGGCACGTAACCGGACTGGCTGCGTGCATTCTGCACCCGCCACCAGTGCTTGGAGTCGTCGAGCAGCAGGTACCGCTCGTTCTTGCGCAGATCCAACTCCTGCGCACCCTGCGCCGCGTAGTCGTACTTCGCAACTACGTAGCAGACGTCGTCCTGGAAAGAAGCACAAGGAATTGAATAAATTAATAAACATCTTTTTTTTTTTTGTTATTTGCAGGGTCAGGTGAGTGGAAACGCTGGGATGAGATGCCATAGAACGACATACCTATCTTACTGGTGATGTTCTTCTAACATACCACATGAAAAAGACGTAACCTTACGTCCGGCTTACTATGGTTACATGTAACAGAAGGGTGGTAATCGTACGTGTTGTATAAAGTGTTAAGGGTATTATATCAAGAGAATAGGTCACCTCTTTTGTTGCGTAAATAAAATCAATATCCAATAGGTACGCGACTGGCGATTGTGTAAAGCAGTACAATGGAGAGCATTGCTAAGCACGTTTTCAATAAATTCGGGATGTATTCAAAGATCTGTGACTTGTAGCGACTTTTGAGGTCGAAAGGTTTGGTTCTGCCGACTGGAATCTTTCCACGTCAAATCAGAAATCAACCTAGCCAAGATGAGCCAAAAGAGCAATCGTGGTAAGTATTTCAGAAATGCTTGGCTTGATGTGAATGATGAGTTCCTAAATAATGCTACTATTACCTAGCTGAACAATTTCGTGGATGACAACACGTTTGCTCGGCGTTAATGAGGGAAAAGCCCCATCTGTTAATGATAAACTGCCGATTATAATTATTATGTGGGCGTATTTGTAAAACAGCCCACAGCTGATTATCTCATAGTTATTGTGGAATGTAGCACACAATGACGTCAGAGAACGAGACTGAGGTCATGAACACCAGATTTCAAGTCACTGAAAATACCAATTGTAAGATTCAAACTTGGGTTATGTGACTCCTAAGCTATGAAACAATAACAATGGGATTGTATGACTTCTTCATTGTTGCAAGGTCAATACAGACAGTGAATTGCATTGGCCCACTATGTGAGATAACAAGGAGTTTCTGCCTGTTGGCATGATTCGGCAAAGGTCGTTATTTACTGCAGCACTATGCTCAATCGTGCCAAAAGAAGCCTTGAGCTTGAAGCATTGAGTAATGTATAAAAAAAGGGAATTATGCTGAATTACATCCTTTTAATATCCAAGGGATTCCAAGTGGTCTAAGAAAAATAGAATACATGAATATAGTCATAATAAGTAGATTATTTAAACAACAACAGCAAACTTGAGCAAACCACATTCCAGGATTACAACACATTGTGTTAAAACCAAGCTACAGTGATTAATACTTTGTTCAAGATGACTTCTGAATACCTAATTTGCTACTAGATAGGATATTTTTCCTATTTATTATGTTTTTAATAATAATAATAAAATCGAAATATAACTCATGCCCTGAAAATTAAGAAAACAAACAAGACACAGTCACACATATCAGATAACTGTAAAATCAATTAACATTCACATCAGAAAATAAATACTTATTCATTCAGTCTTACTAAAATTTTGTTGTTAGTGTGTTGTGATTTTTGTTATGAATATAATCTGGCATATTAACTGATACTGGAAAGCATCAATCAATTAAATTGAATAAGCTAGTGTAAAACAGGCATTACAAGACTTTTTAGAAAATAAACTTGAAAGTTTAAATACTAACTTTTATTAGCAATACATACACACAAGAGAGGAACAGCACATTCAGAATTGTTGAATTATTATCTGTCATTCAATACCTACATCATGCAGGTGTTCACTCATTCAATATTTATATTGAAACAGGATAACTATAATATTCCACAACTAAGTAAATATCATTAATGAAATACACATGGTATAATTTAATTCAGAAAAAGTATTGAGTGAATAGATATGCCTATTTGATTTGAGGAAAGTCAATATTATGATGCAGGGGTTGTATTCAAGATGATAGCAAGAGGATATTCAGAGATGCTAAGTATATTTTTTTTTCAACTGATATGTTGAATAATGTGTAGAACAGGATAAACATGTAGAACAGGATAAGATCAGAAATATGATCATTGAGTTTAATAATTACAAAATTGGATGCCTGAATTCTTTTTTTAATGTGTGATGGGTCTCTTGACTCTAGCCTAAGAGGTCAAAGGTGGCATAGACAAAGTTGATGAATGTCATAACTTTTTTTTTGACATATTTTTCCTCACACTATCGTGGATGCGTTTACATACACAAACACCCAGACCCGAAACAACTACTTGTAGATCATACAAATGTTTGTTCCGTGTGGGAATCGAACCCGCAACCACTGCGCAGCAGTCGATCGCACAGCCGCTGCGCAAACCGTGCCATCATTAAGTTAACAATTTAGTTTATTACCATTAAATAAGCTCTGGTTGTTAGAAGATGACTCCGACTAATATTAGAATTTCATTAAAGCAATAAATAACTTATTACTCATTTCGTTAGGTCTTCTGAAAGATTGTTGTTTTTGTTTGAGTCAGCATTATTAAAACTGCTGGGTATCTTATAGTTTTGTGGTGTCATATCTGATAAAAAGGTTACTTCAAGAGCTCAGTGCAGAATGTTTTTTTTTTACTTTACTTGACTGGCCTGTTGGTCTAGTGGTTAGTGACCCTGACTGCTATGCCGGAGGTCGTGGGTTTGATTCCCACCCAGGACAAATGTTTGTGTGATGAGCACGATCATTTGTTCTGTGTCTGGGTGTAATTTATCTATAATATGTATGTATTTAGAAACATATAAGTATGTTTATCAGTTGTCTAGTACCCATAACACAAGCTCTGCTTAGCTTGGGACTAGATGGCGTTGTGTGATAGTTGTGGAATATTATTATTATTACTTTGTTTATAGCCTATACTTTGTCCTAATACTGGACAAAAGCCTTCCAATCCGCTTTAGAAAATCAGACGGTTGATAATGGAAGGTAAAATGCTTTGCACTGGAAGTAACTGAGAGCAGGAAAAACATGAATGGTTTAATACTCTGCTGTAGAAATTTGTTTAACATCATATTCTTACAAGTGGAACACTTCGTTAAAATCATAATAAGTAAAAATGTATGACTTTTTTTTAAGATGGTTCTGTGCGTGGATTTATAATTGAGCTAAGTCAGATAGCAACTTTTACTTATTATGTATGTAAACTATTACCAGTTAAATGATATAGGTAGTGTGTTAGGTAACTATGCCTAGATAGAGACTAACGTTGTAAGTATTGAGGAACACTCAATGCGGTCTTCAGATTTTAAGCTACAGCTTAGAGGTAACATTTATCTGACCCATAATTATGATCTCAAAAATGCATTTTTGTTCATCATGTCATATTGCTGTAGTGAGAAAGATAATTTTATTATCACATATTTCATTTACTTATTTGATATTTTTTCTCTATTCAAATGTTTTTGGATTAACATTTTAGCAATCTTTCTCTTTTCTATAATCACATGCAAGTGAATTGTAAATGTGTATTCACGCTGATGATTATCTAAACATGGATTAAAAAATAGTGAAAGTGTTTGAAGCATGAATAATAATGTATAATGCATAGCAGACACACAATAAGCAAAAAATTGTTAAAAATAGCCTTATAACTAATCAGATGCCACAATTAATTTTGAAACAACTGCTTCCTTACTACCGGTGCTCAGGGCCAATCAGAATCATATTGCAGTTGATCAGATTATTAATTTAGCAATCCTACAACAGTTTTATATGAAACTAGTTAGAAGAACTATTCCTTTGGAACACAACTAACAGTTTTTATTGCATAGATCATTTTTTGTACAGAGCACCCAACAGGATGTGCCAAATTAAGCTAGTTAAGCAAGCTAATGACTACGTGCGGCAGTGGGTGTAAAGTGAAGGTATACCTGTGCGTTTTTCCCGTGCCTCGTGTTGGCCATGGCGTGCGGCGCCGGCAGCGGCTTGTTCGCCCACACCGAGTCTGCGGCGCGCGCCGACCGCGTCTCCAGCATGACACCCCCAGCTACGGCTCCGCTCGGTCAGCGCAGTCCCTCACTGATACATCGCGAACAGCCCTCGGACCACTGCACTGCACCACATACACTGCACTCACGTAATAACACCACACCACACCGATCGATTCACGATGCAGCACCACTACAAAACCTAATGATTGTTTATTGTAGGACGTGCGAAAATCTGATCGAAAGCCAAAGAGACACCAAAAGAGCTTCAGACTAATCGACCCCTCTGATCTTCCAAATATTTATTATTCGGCAAGAACAATTTATATGGAAGTGTCCTATTTATTTTGTAATATTTTTGGTAGGATTTTCACTCAATAAAACATAAATTAACGATTAATTTAGTGGAAAAGTCTCACTTGTCGGTGGGGCAAACGACGAATCAATAGACAAACTTATTTTTTTAGAAAACTAGTCAAATCATAGACTATGAAAAGTAGCCGAGTTTCAGACCAAAGGGTTTACCAAGCAGAGCATCCCTAAGTTAGTCGATTTCAATTTAATAAGTTCCAGTTTCAATTTTTCAATAATTTCATTGAACACCTCTAGTATTTCTTTTTATAATCTGTCTTGGATTGCTTGGATTTATGCTGGCAACACCAATCGTCTGTGACGTTTTGCTACGTACATATGGTGTGTTTTCGCTGAAATATTTTTAATGGGTCAAAATCATTGATTTATTCCCATAAAAAGCCAGAATGTCGGATTCAGAAGCCAGCAATTACTCAGGGAGTGGATCTGAAGCGGGTAGCGTAGCGTCCCGTCATTCGCGGCGGAGCGCTGCGAGTGCCCGATCAGTGCGGTCCCGCTCGGGCTCCCGGTCACGATCCGGCAGCCGGAGCATCTCACGGACACCCTCGAGGTCTCGCTCCAGATCCAAATCACGCTCACGGTCTCGTTCCAGGTTGGTTCTACTTTGCAAACTCAAATAAAATTGAACGACGTCTTTGGTGTTTGCAAACTGTTAAGTCAATTTTGATAACAGTTATTACAAGGGTCATTGCTTGAATAACACTACAAATAGTTTTCAAAGCTGTTGTGCAATGCACAAGGTTTTCTCGATTGATTTTCATTAACAAAATTACCATCAAGTGGCTCCAGTTTGTGAGGTATGATTGAGTCAAACGTCATCTTGAGAACGACTGGTTTATTCATCAAACTATGACATAGCTAATGGCTTTAAGTTCAAACATAGAACACTAACCACTACATCTCCCTCCTTATAAACGAAATTAGAAATTCTTATAAAACAGAAACTTAGTTATAACCAACTTAACTTAAAACCTTTAAACAAACTAATACATAACAAATTCCTTAACCTTACTTCCCTTTCCCAAACACAAAAAAAATCAGTAACAGGTTATACACTAAGTAACTTAATTACATAAATAAGATTAACAGTACCTAATCATCATAACCAAAACGTACTGGCGGACGAACAACACGTCCACTAGTAGTCCTCAATGGACTAGCTCGAACTACCGCGCTGTAAGTCCTCTGCGGAGTAGACTGTGCAGCACTAGTGTCTGGCGACGACCTTGCTACTTGAGGTGTAGAAGTCACCACGTCATCATCCCATGAATCATAGGAATGTTGTACTATAGAACGAGATCTATCGTTTACATCTGATTCTATAATAGTTTTATTTTTGTTTGAATGGAAAGGCAAGTTTAATAAATGTTGACGATTTCTGCGATAGCAACCACCATTTTCAGTTTTCACCCAATAGGATCTATTACCTTGTGCTGTACCCACTATTTTACCTTTAACCCACTCCTTGTCCTGTCTCACCCTAACACTTTGATTGGGCTCTAAAGGCGATAATTGTCTTGTTCCAACGTCATACTGTTTTTTAAACTTCTCAATCCTATTCTTTCTATCAACTTGAACAATATGATTATCAACTATTTTAGGAACTAATATTTTTGGATGCACGGGCAGTAATGTATTTAAACGACGACTCATAAGTAGCTGTGCTGGAGAGTACTGTTCTCCAGTAATCGGCGTATTTCTAAAGTTTAAAAGTGCTATTTGCCATTCTTGTTTACTATTTTGTGCTTTCAAAAATAGTGACTTTATTGTTCTTACATTACGCTCAGCGAGACCATTTGATCTCGGATACAATGGTGAACTTGTAACATGTTCAAAATCCCAAGAATCACTAAATTTTTTAAACTCTTCAGACGAAAACTGAGTACCATTGTCAGTAACAAGTTTACTAGGAATACCAAACCGTCCAAACATACTTTGCATTGCTACTATTACTGAACTACTAAACAAATTATTTAATGAGGCAACTTCTACAAACTTAGAATAATAATCTACTACTAGTAAATAGTGCTTTCCCTGAAAATCAAATATATCTGCAGCTAAAACTTCCCACGGACGCTCTGGTACCGGGTGTGGCTGTAACGGTTCGCGCGGGTTGTCGGCTCGGTGCCGTTGACAAGTCTCACAGTCCAGCACAACACGAGCAATGTCAGAGCTCATACCCGGCCACCACATCACATCACGTGCCCTTCTTTGACATTTTTCAACGCCTAAATGCCCTTCATGTATACGTTGAAGCATTAAACCACGCAACTTTGCAGGAATTACGATCCGTTCATTTCTAAATAAAATGTCATTAACTACATGCAACTCATTATGTACATTCCAATACGGCTTAACAATGTCTTTTGCATCTCTCTTATTATTCGGCCATCCTCTCCAATAGTAATCACAAACAGCAACTAATACCTGATCCTGAATTGTTTCATCTCTAATTTTAGATAACATTTTAGGAGTCGCTTCTACATTATCTATCAACGCATTAACATGCACTATCACATCATTACCTACATCTTCCTTGGAGTATTTTTCTACAGCAGATCTTGACAAAGTGTCAGCAATAAACAACAGTTTACCAGGTTTGTATTCTAACTTTATATCATAATGTTGTAACTTTAACATTAGTCTTTGTAAACGAGCCGGTATTTCATTTAATTGTTTTTTAAAAATGGATTCTAAGGGTTTATGGTCACTTTCAACTAAAACCTGAGAATGACCATAAACATACTGATGAAAACGAGTACAACCAAATACTACTGCAAGCATTTCTTTTTCTATTTGCGCCCATCGTTTCTCCGTAGGAGTCATAGTTCGAGCTGCATATGCCACTGGCTTCCCATCTTGCAGCAAACACGCGCCTAGCCCATGTGAGCTTGCATCTACTGACACTGTAACTGGCTCATTCGGCGAGTAAAATCTAAGTACCGGTGCACTACTGATCATTTTTTTTAAACAGTAAAATGCTTTATCATGAGTGTGACCCCACTCAAATTCTATGCCTTTCCGCAATAATTCCCTTAATGATCCTGAAATTTCAGAGTATCGGGGAATAAATCTGGACAAATAATTAGTAACACCAAGAAATCTTTCTAACTCTTTTTTATCATTTGGCTTGGGCATATCCATTATGGCCTTTACGCGACTTTCGTCAAGCCTCATACCATTCGCATCAAAGACATGACCTAAAAAACTAATGGTGCTTGCACCAAAAACACATTTTTCTTTATTGAACTTTACACCATAAACTTTGGCCCTTCTCAACACTTCACGTACCCTCTGATCATGCTCCATTTTATTTTCGCCCCAGATTAAAATATCATCAATATAAATTTCAACCCCTTCCATTTTAAAAATCTTATACATTTCATTATGAAAAATTTCAGGAGCACAACTTATTCCAAATGGTAAACGTAAAAATCTATATCGCCCAAAAGGTGTTGAAAAGGTACACAATTTAGAACTATTCTCATTTAACTCTATCATCCAAAATCCATTCTTTGCATCACATTTAGAAAAATACTTGGCACCTGAAAGATTACTAGCTATTTCATCTATTGTAGGTAACTGAAAATGACTTCTTTTAATTGCTCTATTTAGATTTTTAGGATCTAAGCAAAGTCGTAAACTTTTGTTTGGCTTTTCTACTATGACTATATTTGAAACCCAGTTAGTTGGCCCATCTTCTTTTTTAATAATATTTAGTTTTACTAAGTTATCTAACTCACTTTTGAGACGAGGACGTAGTTTTAAAGGAATTTTCCGTGTCGTTGACACAACTGCTGGCACATTTTCATTTAACTGGATATCACATTTATTTGGTAGACAACCGATTCCCTTGAAAATTAATTCATCATTGAATATGCTGCAAATAGACATAATATCATTACTTCTCATTAATAATTTCAGATTTATACACGCTCTTAGTCCTAACAGATTATTACAATCAACATTTAACACATAAATCTTCTGTACAGTTTTAATTTTGTTACACTCTAATAATGCCTCGAAATAACCAATCACAGGTAATTGTTGCTTACTTATTTCTCTTAAAATGGTATTGCATCTTTGAAGAGTATTTATTTGAAAACCACATTCTTTATAGCTTCTAAACGACATAACTGATGCATCTGCACCACTATCTAACTTAAATTTTACACTGACGCCGTTGACATCTATATCACAAAACCAAGACTCTGATGAATCATGTGATGCCTCTACCGAAATGTTGTACATAAGTAGCTCACCATTATTACAGTCTTCACTAGCACTGTTCTCACTACCACAGTCCTGTACTTCTCGTACAATTCTAGATCGGCAACACTTTGCGAAATGACCAATTTTGTCACATTTAAAGCATTTCACATTGAATGCTGGGCAATGTCCCTCAACAACATGTACAAATGCACATCGATTGCATGGACCTTGATTTTGATGTCGATACACCCCAACTGATCTTCGAGCACTATCACCATTTTTATCTGCCTTCCCCCGAATAGGCGCAGAATACCCGCTTCTCTGACGTACACCACCTCCATCTCCTTGAGAACTAAAACTCCGAGCACCTCGAACACGTAACTGTTCGACAGCAGCGCTGCTTGTCTCTGGAACCGTCCTGTTAGACGAACATACTGCTGCCTGCTGTCCAGCATGCTCCATCGCTCTACACATGTGGCTGGCCTCTTCCAGTGTGAGCTTAGTTTTAGCTAGCAACCGCTCTCTCATACGATTGTCTTTCAGACCCCTTATCAATTGAGTTAAAATAAGACTATTTTTTAAGGAACCAAACTCACAATATCTACTATTAGCATTAAGTTGACCCAAAAATTTTTCAAAGTTGCTGTCGTTCTGATACATCTCGAAGAACTGATGTCTCTCAAAGTTCACATTGTTCCTTGGGTCACAATAGTCTGAAAATTTTTTACTTATAGCTTCATAATTATTTTCTTCTGAACTACTCACATCTAATTCATTGAACAATTCCCTGCCAAAACTTCCAATTACGTGTAAAAATAAGGCACATTTTACTTCAGAAGAAGATTGATTTTTTCCACAAGCAACCAAAAAACAATCGAAGCCGGTTTTCCATGTTCTCCAATTATTTGACAAATTTCCTTCTGCTCGTAGCGGCAGTGGCTGTTGAATCGCCGCGTAAATATTTTCCGCACGTTTTTCCACCATTATTGCTTACTTTTATATCATTTATATTCTTTATTTTAATAATTTTCACACCTGACACCATGAGGTATGATTGAGTCAAACGTCATCTTGAGAACGACTGGTTTATTCATCAAACTATGACATAGCTAATGGCTTTAAGTTCAAACATAGAACACTAACCACTACAGTTTGATATCAGTAGCTCAAATCCATTACACTCATGCTTTCACTGTTCAATAATGTATGTTCACATTCCTCTATAACCACACGGGGTATACAAAAAGGTTATGATGCATATATCAATAATAAAACTTATTGAAAGGCACACATTTTTTTTCTAATACATATAGGATATTTAAAAAATTTGGTCCCTTCTATTGGTTCAGTTCCCAACACTCTTGTAATGCTTTGAACTGGAACTGCCATCTCAATGCAGTATTAGGTTGCTGATATTATTCCCATATAATGTTATGTATTTTCATTTTTCTAGGAGTCGTTCGGGCTCTGGCTCCCCTGCCAGTCGCAACAGAGATGATGAAGCTAAAGAAGCTTCTGCTGATGAGGAAGTTGAGGTATGGTTACTCTAAATTAGATTTGGGAAAAACAATAAAATTATTCTATTTAAAGTCAATAGTCCTTTACAGTTATTATGCCCTGTGGCTGTATTGCTGTGGCTGTATTGCAGATAGTAATAAAAAAATAAAATAAAAATCGTTGATTATCAGGCGTCGACAGCCCATCGCGTGTTAGTAATCAGTACAAACTTAAAAACTATGTTAGTAGTAACATACGAGTACAAAAATAAAATAATACTCAAATACAACACAAATAAAGCCAAGATTATAGGAAGATTTATCAAGTCCCATGTCTGAAATGCAGCGTAATAAACCTATCCATTGTAGGCCCTTCTAGCCTTTCTGCAAACACCTTCAGAATGCTATTGCTGCTTCCCCTCAATCTGCGTACCACTGATGCCACTTTTTTGCGCATGATCGCGAAATAATCGTCAAAGTGCGCATCCGCGAACATCCCTGACGCACTAAAGTAAGGTGGAAGCCTCAACAGCGCCCTACATCTTGTTAACAATTATTCAAAAAGAACTATAATCAGTCTATTTAATCATATATAATTATTAATTAAAATGAAAAGTATTGTCAGTTAAGTGAAACTATGGAACTCAGTGTTTAACAATAAATCAATTGTAAGATAGGTACCTGTAAGTAAAGGCCTGAGTGAAATGTACCAATGTAAATCTGTCTTCTTGTTTAAATTTCATGAATATTTCCTGCAGGATGAACAAGAGCCAGAAGGTGAGGACCTTGTGGACTCTGAAGAATATGAAGAGGATGAGGAAGAAGAAAGACTTAGGAAGAAACGTAAGAAGGACAGCCGCTATGGAGGATTTATTATTGATGAGGCAGAGGTAAGGATGTTTTTGAATACTCAGTATTCTAATATTTATTTCTGTTCACATTTTACATAGTGCTTTCAGAATGGAACATTTCCTAGTTAAAATCTCTTTATTTACTTAAAGGTGGACGATGAGGTTGACGAAGATGATGAATGGGAAGAAGGAGCACAAGAGATGGGCATTGTTGGCAATGAAGTGGATGAAATTGGGCCCACTGCCCGTGAGATTGAAGGCAGGCGCCGAGGAACCAACCTGTGGGACTCACAGAAAGAGGAGGAAATTGAAGAGTACCTCAGAAACAAGTATGCTGATGAGTCAGCAGCACTCAGACACTTCGGTGAAGGTGGTGAGGAAATGTCTGATGAAATCACACAACAAACGCTTCTGCCAGGCATCAAAGACCCTAATCTATGGATGGTCAAGTGCAGGATAGGTGAAGAAAAAGCCACTGTTCTACTCCTCATGAGGAAATTCATTACCTACCAGTTTTCTGAAGAACCATTCCAGATCAAGTCAGTAGTTGCCCCAGAAGGTGTGAAAGGCTACATCTATATTGAAGCCTACAAACAGACTCATGTCAAGAATATTATAAATAATGTTGGAACATTGAGGATGGGTATCTGGAAGCAGGACATGGTACCAATTAAGGAAATGACTGATGTGTTGAGAGTGGTGAAGGAACAATCTGGTTTAAAGCCAAAGCAATGGGTCAGGCTAAAGAGAGGCTTGTATAAAGATGATATTGCACAAGTGGACTATGTAGATCTGGCTCAGAATCAAGTGCATTTGAAGCTTTTACCTAGAATAGACTATACAAGGCTCAGAGGAGCTCTCAGAACTGTACAGAGTGAAAGTGAGGCAGCCAAAAGGAAAAAGAAGAGGCGCCCGGCCGCGAAACCATTCGACCCCGAAGCCATCAGAGCTATTGGTGGAGAAGTCACATCTGATGGTGACTTTTTAATATTTGAAGGCAACAGATACTCCCGAAAGGGATTCTTATACAAAAATTTCACAATGTCAGCCATATTGGCTGAAGGTGTAAAGCCTACCCTGACTGAATTAGAAAGATTTGAGGAGCAGCCTGAAGGCATTGATATAGAATTAGCAGCACCTGCCAAAGATGACCCAACTAGCTTACATTCATTCTCAATGGGTGACAATGTGGAAGTATGTTCTGGTGACTTGGCCAACTTGCAAGCTAGGATTATTGCTATAGATGGGTCCATGATAACTGTGATGCCAAAGCACGACGCATTGAAAGATCCTCTAGTGTTCAAGCCTAATGAATTGCGAAAGTATTTCAAGCAAGGTGACCACGTAAAGGTGTTAGCAGGGCGGTACGAAGGTGACACAGGTCTGATCGTGCGTGTGGAGCCGCACAGAGTCGTGCTCGTGTCAGATCTCACGATGCATGAGCTCGAAGTCTTGCCGCGAGATTTACAACTGTGCTCAGACATGGCCACTGGTGTAGACTCCCTGGGTCAATTCCAGTGGGGTGACATGGTCCAACTCGACCCACAAACTGTCGGAGTCATTGTCAGACTCGAAAAAGAAAACTTTCATGTTCTAGGCATGCAGGGTAAAGTCATTGAATGCAAGCCTCAAGCTTTACAGAAAAGACGTGAGAATAGATTTACTATGGCGCTTGATTCTGAGCAGAACACGATTCAGAAGCGTGACATTGTGAAGGTAATCGACGGTCCCCATGCTGGAAGGAACGGAGAAATCAAACATTTGTATAGAAACTTCGCATTCTTACAGTCGCGCATGTACCTTGATAACGGTGGTATATTCGTGTGTAAAACGCGGCACTTGCAATTAGCTGGTGGTAATAAGAATAATAACGCGTCAGCCGGGTTGTCGCTCGGTTTCATGTCACCGAGGATACAGTCGCCGATGCATCCGTCAGGAAGGGGTGGTATGACACCCCGCGGCCGAGGAGGACGAGGCGGCAGAGGTGGTGGTGTCACTAGAGATAGGGAGCTAATAGGACAGACTATTAAGATCACAGGTGGCCCATATAAGGGTAATGTGGGTATCGTAAAAGATGCTACAGGTAGCACAGCTCGGGTGGAGCTGCACTCTGCGTGTCAGACGATCTCAGTGGACCGCTCACATATCGCAGGCGCCGGCAACACGGCGAGGGACGGAGCGAGCTCCTTCTACACTCGCACACCGGGCCGCACGCCCACACTGGGCGCACAGACACCCACCTACCGCGACACTGGCATCAAGACACCCATGCACGGCTCCGCCACGCCCATATACGACGTGGGAGGAAGAACACCGCACTATGGTTCAGCCACACCATCGCACGAAGGAGGACGTACACCCGCACACGGCGCGTGGGACCCGACAGCTGCCAACACTCCGGCTCGGGCGCCAGACTTCGAGTACGGCTCTCTGGACGACGGCAACGACGCGTACGCGGCGGGACCGTTCACGCCGCAGACACCGGGCACTATGTACGGCTCGGACCACACATACTCCCCGTACCGTCCGTCCCCGTCCCCGGCCGGGTACACGGCAGGCTACCCCGCCACGCCGTCCCCGGGCGGGTACTCGCCGCGCTCTCCCTACGCCGCCGCAGACACTGCGGCGCCTGACTGGCACACCACGGAAGTTGAGGTAAATATAAATCTTTTTCTAGACAGGTATGTGGAGGTCGTAAAGTGAATGATTACAAACAATGAATGTCTCCAGGTCCGCGTCCGCGCGCCGCACGATGACGACGCGCTGGCAGGTCAGACAGGCGTGGTGCGAGGTCTGTCGGCCGGCATGTGTGCTCTGTACCTGCCGCTGGAGGACCGCGTGGTCAACGTGCTGGCTGACCTGCTGGAGCCCGTCGTGCCGCAGTCCGGGGACCGCGTCAAGGTACGACACTGGGAAATTCGACGCCTTCGCAATTAATTTGTGGAGGGGCAAATGAAACAGTTGGTTTAAAAAATAACTTAACCTCCTAATTTACAGGTAATCGCCGGCGAGGACCGCGAAGCAGTCGGTCAGCTGATCTCGATAGAGAACCAAGAAGGAGTCGTGAAGTTCGGCACGGACGACATCAAGATCATGCAACTGCGACATCTCTGCAAGATGAGTACCGCGTAGAATTGACTATGACAACTTTAGCTAAACTAGGTTTACTTTAGGGGATACAATTTCTTTTATTTCATTGTGACTGTAATCTGTTATGATAGTCTCCGTGGGTATAACCTCAGAACAATAACTAAAGCATAGAAGGCGCTTTACGACATTTGAAGTGTACGCTGTCATAGACAAAAGAGTATTAGCTAGTGATGTGACTATGCATAAAATAAATACCGATATCGACATCGAATTCTTAGTTTATGGTATTGCTCCATGGCAATAAATCTGAATATGCTAAGGTGAAATAAAGAACTCACTTCTGTCTGACCAACATATTTATTTTTAAACAGCATAAATTGTAAAAAATTGAAACTACCAAGAAAACGCTTAAATCATTTTAAGAGCGATTGGCCCTGAACGATTCCCAGTTGTAACGTGCAATAGCGTTGATCCATTTTTGCCTCATATCAACATCGGACGGAAATCTGAAAGTGACAAAAAAAATTGTAGCCACACATGAGTTTAAATTGTTACACCATGAGCCACACGGATTTTTCACACTGCCATTTCATTACTCATACGTACGATTCGATCACAAGACCGTAGGTATTTATTTAACTCTTAAATAGGTATTTAATCCTTCCCAAAACTACGTGTAAAGAAAAATAATGTACATAATAATTTGGATGACGCTATTTTATCGATATTGTATCGATAGTTTGTTTTTGCAAGCACTATTGCAAAAATTTATATGCCTATTTAAAATTTATAATTTCCATATAATCGAACTATTTAATTGCATAAAATATTGATTTCAAAACACTACCGTGTACACTAAGGTTAAATAATTTGAAATAATGCCAAAATAACATAAAATAAGAATGAAAAACTGACAAAATGACCATATTTGATTACTTACCGATGGAAGCTTATGATTTCCGCATCATTTTCTTTGCGGGATGAATGAGATTTACATCCCGCTATAATGCAGGACATTATTTAATCTTTAAGCTTTGCGATTTACACTAAATCACTGTTATTTTTGTACTATTTTTACAAAAACACGTAAAACCAATGAAGCAGTTCAACTGGCATGCGCCCATAAGCATTATACGAAAAAATGCGATGAACAAAGTCATAGATAAAAACCTGAGACGTTAAGTAACTTTTAAACTTAGTACTATAAAGGTAGCCAAGGTATCCAAATTGACGTTTACCTTTGTGACGATTTGCATTTTGAGCAACCTACATCTGTCTCTCTCTAATGCTGTTATGAGTATATAAGAAAACAGAGACGACTATATTAGTTAAATTTAGGTTCCTTCTATGCTTTAGTTATTGTTCTGAGGGTATAACACATTTAAAGTGACAATTTCTTTCATTTTGACACATATTCATTACTTCTTATGTTTCAACTTCAACACTTTTGATAAATACCTTTTTTCAAGTGGCTCCACATTATTTAATGCCAATATCGCTTAGGTACTATACCTTTTCAACATTTCATTGTTGAGTAGGTTGTTTTACTTCTACCACGACATCAGCTTAAAAAGAGTGGACTCAACTCTGGGCACCTAACTGACAGACTAATGAAGTATGTAATATAGCGATTGTCCGCAATCCGGCTCAGCTACCTCAAGATCCAATCAGCCTTACCTTGAATCAATGTCTTCGAACTGAAAAAATGAAAGCGATTGTCTAAACGCAATTAGGATGCTACTAAATAATTTTATGCTCGTTTTACACTAATGCTAGGCAGCACCAAAATGTGAGCCAAAAGGGCTGTTGAAAATTCAATGGTGATAAAGTGTCGTTTAGTGTTAGTGAAAGCGTGCAATATGATCTTGACATACGATATGACTGACATCTGAATTCTGTAGTATAATTTAAGATTACGAGTACTTCGACTGTTATTTTCTCAAAAAATAACTCTGTCAGTAAATAATTTCCGAACGTTTTTAACAACTCTTAACTTAAAGCTCTGTTTAAAACTTATGAGAACATTATGTTATTTACAGAAGTATAAATAAAGTATACAACTGCAATGAATTGTGTTGGTATTATTTTCATCCCATCTATACTAAGACTCTATAAGGCCGCAATTATGACCGTCCAAGTACAAGAACACAGCACAAAACCAATCCAACTGCGTCGAGGGGTAAGACAGGGAGACGTCATCTCTCCGAAACTACAAACGCGTTGGAGGACGTTTTCAAGACGCTTGATTGGAAAGGACGGGGCATAAATATCAACGGTCAGTACATCTCGCACCTCCGATTTGCGGATGACATTGTCATCATGGCGGAATCACTGCAGGAGCTGGAAGTAATGCTGAACAGCCTAAGCGATTCTTCAAGGCGTGCGGGTCTCGGAATGAATTTAGACAAAACCAAAGTCATGTTCAATGGTCATGTCAATCCGAGACCTGTAATCGTGAATGGTGCTGCCCTCGAGGTTGTGCAAATACATATATATATTTAGGCCAAACTATACAACTGGGCCGGCACAACTTCGAGAAGGATACGCTTGGGCTGGGCGGCATTCGGAAAGCTGCGTCATATCTTCGAATCATCGATCCCACAATCCCTTAAAACCGGGGTTTATAACCAGTGTGTCCTACCCGTAATGACTTACGGAGCCGAAACGTGGACACTTACCATAGGCCTGGTCCACAAATTCAAGGTTGCTCAGCGTGCAATGGAGAGAGCAATGCTCGGAGTCTCTCTGGCGGATAGAATTCGGAACGAAGTCATTCGCCAGAGAACCAAAGTAATCGACATTGCGCGTAGAATAAGCACGTTGAAGTGGAAGTGGGCCGGCCACGTCTGTAGACGGACCGATGGTAGATGGAGCAGACAGGTGCTAGAGTGGAGACCGCGAATAGGCAAACGTAGTGTAGGACGCCCTGCGGCAAGATGGCGAGATGATTTGAAGAATGTGGCTGGCAGCGGATGGATGCGGACTGCCCAGGACCGGGATGGTTGGCGCTCTTTGGGGGAGGCTTACGTTCAGCAGTGGACGGCAATAGGCTGATAATATATACTAAGAAGAGTTTGTTTGTTTGTAGCGCTAATGTCAGGAACTACTGGTTCGAATTGAAAAAATCTTGTGTTGGATAGTACATTTGTCGAGGAAGGCTATAAGCTCTATAACATCGCGCTACGGCCAATAGGAGCCGACCAGCGAGAGAAACCATAGGGAACAGCTAGGAAAATACATAATTTTTTTTTGGCACATTGATATTGTGCATGTATTTTCTGTGCACCACTAACTACCCTGTTTTTTGAGTATTTTTTTTCTAGTCCATTCAGAAATTGTCTGGAAGATATCGCTATCAGCGATAAGACCGCCGTTGTACCCTTAGGATTAACAATATTGTAAAAACTGTTTATTAATTTTGGTGTACAATAAAGTATATTCTATTCTAATAATTATAGTTATTTACATAAATACTGTACATAAATAATATTTATGTCCAGAAATTGTGCTTTTTATTGTTGTGCGCACTGAAGATAAAAATGGGGGGTAGACTTAGAACCATTTTTATCGACTATTCTCTGTGATTTGTGTTTTTGATATTCACACATGGGCCTAATTGAGATAGTATTGTTTTATTTACGCTATTTTGTTTAGCGTGCTGTCGAGTGTCGTGCAGGGCATATTAAAGTGATACGGAACGGGGCACAGTGTTTTATGAAGACCATTTTTCAGACATGGCTTTTTTATGTAAAAATCTGATAGTTTAAGTTATTTAGATGCATTACTTTGTATCCCCATTTCACTAGCATGTTTAGTTATTGAGATAGAATTTTTTGAAAATCGTCTTTTTTGCAACCAGCTATTTAGAAAAAAAATCCTTTCTCTGAAACTAAATATGATACGCAATTATGACCTTAGAAACATCGACGGCGTTTTTTATGCTGCATATTTTAGAGTACAAATAAACTTAAGAACTTTCATAGATCCGGACTTATACGAGGTTTTTCTTTTTTAGATTTTATTTTTTTTCTCAGTAATTTTGTCGAATTTGGAAAAGTTATTTATACTGAAATTATGCCCTTTATCTTCCCTACGCACCACAAAAATACCACATCCCAATTGCGTGGAATGTAGAAGTTATACCAAATCAAACAAAAATACAGGCCTAGGAACATGAAATTTTGCAAATGGTTTATTTTTTAATCGATTTTAAAGAGAAGAAGGTTTTAATTATGTTCGGCTGGATGTGTTTTTTATTTTTTCTGTATTTTCACCGATTTCTTGGTCAATTATGGACCGATTTTAAACATTTTGTTGTTTGAACGGTTATACTTTCGATTTGGTCCCATAAAAATATTGTTATGATCTGATAATGACTTTCAAAGAAGCCTAAGTTTAATAGTCGAAATTCTAATGACCAATACATCCCATCAAATAAAAATTTATTCATTGTAATTTCGATTCGAAAGTGGAAACCCAAGCAAAAACAGTTTATTTAGAAGAACTTCTACATTCCACGCAATTGGGATGTGGTATTTTTGTGGTGCGCACAGTGTTTTATGAAGACCATTTTTCAGACATGGCTTTTTTATGTTAAAATCTGATAGTTTAAGTTATTTAGATGCATTATTTTGTATCCCCATTTCACTAGCGTGTTTAGTTATTGAGATAGAATTTTTTGAAAATCGTCTTTTTTGCAACCAGCTATTTAGAAAAAAAATCATTTCTCTGAAACTAAATATGATACGCAATTATGACCTTAGAAACATCGACGGCGTTTTTTATGCTGCATATTTTAGAGTACAAATAAACTTAAGAACTTCCATAGATCCGGACTTATACGAGGTTTTTCTTTTTTAGATTTTATTTTTTTTCTCAGTAATTTTGTCGAATTTGGAAAAGTTATTTATACTGAAATTATGGCCTTTATCTTGCCTACGCACCACAAAAATACCACATCCTAATTGCGTGGAATGTAGAAGTTATACCAAATCAAACAAAAATACAGGCCTAGGAACATGAAATTTTGCCAATGGTTTCTTTTTTAACCGACTTCAAAGAGAAGAAGGTTTTAATTATGTTCGGTTGGGTGTGTTTTTTATTTTTTCTGTATTTTCACCGATTTCTTGGTCAATTATGGACCGATTTTAAACATTTTATGGTTTGAACGGTTATACTTTCGATTTGGTCCCATAAAAATATTGTTATGATCTGATAATGACTTTCAAAGAAGCCTAAGTTTAATAGTCAAAATTCTAATGACCAATACATCCCATCAAATAAAAATGTATTCATTGTAATTCCGATTCGAAAGTGAAAACCCAAGCAAAAACAGTTTATTTAGAAGAACTTCTACATTCCACGCAATTGGGATGTGGTATTTTTGTGATGCGTAGGGAAGATAAAGGCCATAATTTCAGTATAAATAACTTTTCCAAATTCGACAAAATTACTGAGAAAAAAAATAAAATCTAAAAAAGAAAAACCTAGTATAAGTCCGGATCTATGGAAGTTCTTTAGTTTATTTGTACTCTAAAATATGCAGCATAAAAAACGCCGTCGATGTTTTTAAGGTCATAATTGCGTATCATATTTAGTTTCAGAGAAATGATTTTTTTTCTAAATAGCTGGTTGCAAAAAAGACGATTTTCAAAAAATTCTATCTCAATAACTAAACATGCTAGTGAAATGGGGATACAAAATAAAGCATCTAAATAACTTAAACTATCAGATTTTTACATAAAAAAGCCATGTCTGAAAAATGGTCTTCATAAAACACTGTGGTGCGTAGGGAAGATAAAGGGCATAATTTCAGTATAAATAACTTTCCAAATTCGACAAAATTACTGAGAAAAAAAGTAAAATCTAAAAAAGAAAAACCTCGTATAAGTCCGGATCTATGAAAGTTCTTAAGTTTATTTGTACTCTAAAATATGCAGCATAAAAAACGCCGTCGATGTTTCTAAGGTCAGCGAGCTCGGGACTTGGGACACCCCGACACGGACAGGTTAGGTTCGAAGGGGATGGCGGGGTCTTTCAGACCCCGCCATCCCCTTCGTGTTAGGTTAGCATAATTGCGTATCATATTTAGTTTCAGAGAAAGGATTTTTTTTCTAAATAGCTGGTTGCAAAAAAGACGATTTTCAAAAAATTCTATCTCAATAACTAAACATGCTAGTGAAATGGGGATACAAAGTAATGCATCTAAATAACTTAAACTATCAGATTTTTACATAAAAAAGCCATGTCTGAAAAATGGTCTTCATAAAACACTGTGCGGGGTCCGGCCCCCTGCAAGAGCTACCGCCTACCGCTCTACGAAGCCGAAACTAGCCGATTATCTTTCTCAAACTCTTGTTTTCACCGGTAGTTCATGTACGGTCTGTTTCTCGCTGTAGCAATTTAGCAAATGGGTTTGTTAGCGCACACCGAACTGCAAATTGCTCGAGTATGGTGTCGAGCAAAATTTTGACTGTTCTACCATGCAGGCGGGATGATTCTCCGTGAGCAAGCTCCGCAAAGCAAGGCAGGGCACAACAGAAAAAATCATGATAACCAATCATGAGAGCCAGAAAAATGAGAAAAAATAACAGCCAATAATGATTTTATTAACATTTATTCAATAAATAATACAAAATTGGTTTTCATTGCAATGCTTAAGAATTTCAAACACAAAGTTACAGTCACGTAAACTGAGCAAACTTCCTACCAACATTACACTGATGTTAGACGAAAGATTGTTTCACTTTATTACAATATGATTACATCGAAAAATATAACGATACCGTACAGTAACACTCGACTTCCAACATTAAATACATCAATGGAATTTTATGTTTGTTCAGGTAACACTGATTATATTAAATTTATTAAAAATTGAATTATTTTAGAATGGATATGAATGTAATTGTAAATGCTCAGCGAAATGCCGCCAGAAGGATAAAATGCTGCAACATTGTTCAGTAACATTGACTAGCCTCTACCTCACGGTTGTTACACGCGCTAAACATAATAACATTAGCCATGATTTACAAAACAATAAAAACTAATCAACAAATTTATAATCCGACCAAATTATGTTGACACGCACACATTTGGTTCACTACGTAAAACTTATGAATTATGTAGTTGTACAATGATAAAATAGTTACATGATATTCGTAAAGTAATTAATAAGTCTTCTTAAGAGTTAACTAGAAATAATCATGAATGTTTTATTATGCTTGTACGAATGCATCATGTGTCAACATAATCCCACTACCTCAATACATTAAACATAATATCAGTTTGCTAAACATTATGCAACACAATGAGCTCGCCTTGAACACTCATTTTTTAAATGAGTCATCATAATTATAATACAAATAAACAGATGAACAAAAATGTATTTATTGCAAAATTATTATTATTACATTGCAAACACTATCCCCGATCCCCTAAGTACTAATACAATTATCTTAGTCTAGCGATGTTTCGTCCCGACCACGAAACGTCGACTTTGTCTTTTAAAAACGCGTAGGAACAAAACTGGGTTTCATGGCAGGGACAATAGCTATCTACACATGAGACGCTAGGCCATATCTACACGATATCCGAGGACTACATAGTGACGTAACATTAACTTCCGATCACGCACAGCGCACTCTCCACATCAGATCTACATTATTTTAAATTTACACAAAGAATCTCATCAGAAGCGTTCGACCAGTCAAACGGTGTACTTACTTTTATACATAAACATAACGATCATCCGTCCGCACTCGCACAAGCGAAAATTTAGTATTACAATAATACACACTACGATATTTAGAAGTAAGACACAAATATGTACACGACTTAACGAAACTAACGTAGAACTTAGAGCCGAGCGAGTGAGGGACAGTCGACAGACATCAGACAGAACAGAGGACGCTCACGACGCGTACATGCGCTTGATGTCTTCCTTGTACCGCTCCTGGATGTCTTTCCGTTTGATCTTGAAGGCGGCCGTCACCAGCCCCATGTCCGGGGACCACACCTCCGTCACCAGCTTCACGGCCGCCGGGACCTCGAACTTCTCCAGACCACCTGGAACAACGCAACACAATCAAACACGAGACAATGTCACCTACCTATTCAGCTGCTTCAAAGCTACACCACAAATAATTCAAAAATATCATTCAGATTTGTAGTGTTTATAATGCAAGACTATTACTATATAGGGTGTTAAGAAATTAACTGCAGGAATTTCGTGTACGTACTCGGTATCAAAAACCAAATATAATTCCAAAAAATATATTTTTTTAAGCACTTAAAAAAAATTCTTTCAAATCTTTTTCATTTTTTTTTTCAAGCATTTGTTTTTTGGCCAATTAATATGGCCCATAAAATTTTAAATTTATTTTTTTAACACCTCACATTTTAGAGTAATTATTTTCAGGCTGTCGTCCCACTTTCCCCATTTTGATCAATCCCATTACAGCCGCAAAATATCAAATCTCAGACTCACATTTCCTAGCATGATCAGCCAACTCCTTGACCACAGCCTTCTCCACATTGGCGTTCTGACAGAGTTGCTCGAAGTCCATCTCAGGCAGTCCGATCCTAGCAGCCAGCTCAGCGAGGTGTTGTGGGTTGGGTACCAGCAGACACACCGTGTAACACTTGGAGCTGTCACCGTACACACAGATGTTCTCCACGATGGGACAGGTCTTCAATTCAGCTTCCACTTTACCGAGGGATACGTATTCGCCGGCTTGGAGTTTCACGAGGTCCTTCTTGCGATCTGTTGAGGTAAGGAGGAAATTGTTATAAAGTGAGTTTAATCCATGTACAATCGACAAAGTTAAATAAAGGCCCATTTTGACAATAAATCGTTTGAATCCGTCAAATTGACAAAGATCAAAGACGTTATGTATATTTACGCGAATGTGGACCTTAATAAATTTGAATGTCTGTAGGAAAATAAGCTTATGGTGGGTCATAATTCGATTTTGTCGATTGTACATTCAAGTTAGTAGGGGGAGGCTGTTGATCTTTTAATACGGAGTTTCGTGGTTTACTTCTACTGTATAACTAACCGATAATTTTAATGCATCCGTCGTGGTGCAGCTCTCCGATGTCTCCTGATTTGAACCAGCGTCTTCCCTCGGCGTCGATGAACTCTTCCTTGGTCTTCTCAGGGTTCTTGTAATAGCCCTCAGCTACGCAGTCGCCGCCGATTACTATTTCTCCCTGCAAATATGGATTATAAGTTACTATCAACAAGACTTTATATAGAACTAGCTATTCGTCGTGGTTTTATCCTTGCTGCTTTTTTTTTAGCGTGCTAAAATCGTCAAATGAGTCCTCCTACCCAAGGCAGGGCGGGAAGGACTGTCAGACTTGTACTGACTAAATTCCACGGTGTGCTTCATTAGCCCTTTACGTTCCAGGGTCACGGTAATGGAATAAGTCCCGCGACCCCGGCAGGCTTTGGCCCTCTAGAGGGGGGCCCCGTCATCTTGCTGACGCTCTTTGAGGCGCGCGTGGCATAATCCATGGTCGGACGGCGAATTGGCCATTACTCGCCGCCCGCATGCCCCACGTATCCTTGCTGCTTGGCTCCTATTGATCTTAGCGTGATGTTATATAGTCTTTCTGGATAAATGTAGTATAATATAACCTGTGGGTAGGGCTTGTTGTCGATCCTGTAGCCGCCCTCCTCCCAGTTGAGCAGTGTGATGTCAGTCCCGGTGGTGGGAGCGCCCACCCGGCCAGTGGAGCGGTCGTGCGGGTCCATCACTGTGGCACACGACGTGGTCTCCGTGAGCCCGTAGCCCGCCACCACGTCCGCGCACAGGCAGATACGCACCTGGAGGTAAACACAATATTGTTAATTACTTCTGGACGGTGTCAACCGCGTCATGTTAGGCGTTTCGCGTAATGTTGACTCGGGCTTCATCCTTGGTGAGACAGCGAGGTACCCATTACTCGTCCGCAAGCCAGTGCCTACGGCGACTGGAATTTACCCCGCGTTATCCGACACCCTGGACGTTTCCGTCAGTGTCTGGAGCGTGAGGTAGAGGATGTCCATTTACCTCCCGAAACAGTTGTGTCCGATGAGAACTTGCGTCAAGCGGAAGGTAGACTCCGTGTCGCCTTTCCAGCTCAAAGAGAAATCTTAGCACCGTAATGAAAAACAAAAAAAAAAAAACATAGACTGTATGTATTACCTGCGCGTGTGTGTCAGGTGAAAGTGGAGCTCCGCCGCTGATCATCATGCGCACGTTACCGCCCAACAACATACGGATACGAGAGAACATCTGGAACAACAAACAAACACACATTTAATATGGTAAGATTTAAAACAAAACTCAAGGAGTATTCGTCAAAAAGTTCATGACTAATCTTCTGGTATAATATCACAGTTCACCCTTTGGAACCCTATTTTTCAACCCTATCTTTATATAGTGTACGTGTGTTGAGCACGGTTGTGTCGTACCCGCGCCTCATCCACGTCTGCTTGTAGCTGTACGCCCACTTGAAGAAGGCGCTCGCGAACTCTCGTGTATAGTGTACGTATCAGTCTGTTGAGCACGGGTGTGTCGTACCCGCGCCTCATCCACGTCTGCTTGTAGCTGTACGCCCACTTGAAGAAGGCGCTCGCGAACTCTCGTGTATAGTGTACGTACCAGTCTGTTGAGCACGGGTGTGTCGTACCCGCGCCTCATCCACGTCTGCTTGTAGCTGTACGCCCACTTGAAGAAGGCGCTCGCGAACTCTCGTGTATAGTGTACGTACCAGTCTGTTGAGCACGGGTGTGTCGTACCCGCGCCTCATCCACGTCTGCTTGTAGCTGTACGCCCACTTGAAGAAGGCGCTCGCGAACTCTCGTGTATAGTGTACGTACCAGTCTGTTGAGCACGGGTGTGTCGTACCCGCGCCTCATCCACGTCTGCTTGTAGCTGTACGCCCACTTGAAGAAGGCGCTCGCGAACTCTCGTGTATAGTGTACGTACCAGTCTGTTGAGCACGGGTGTGTCGTACCCGCGCCTCATCCACGTCTGCTTGTAGCTGTACGCCCACTTGAAGAAGGCGCTCGCGAACTCTCGTGTATAGTGTACGTACCAGTCTGTTGAGCACGGGTGTGTCGTACCCGCGCCTCATCCACGTCTGCTTGTAGCTGTACGCCCACTTGAAGAAGGCGCTCGCGAACTCTCGTGTATAGTGTACGTACCAGTCTGTTGAGCACGGGTGTGTCGTACCCGCGCCTCATCCACGTCTGCTTGTAGCTGTACGCCCACTTGAAGAAGGCGCTCGCGAACTCTCGTGTATAGTGTACGTACCAGTCTGTTGAGCACGGGTGTGTCGTACCCGCGCCTCATCCACGTCTGCTTGTAGCTGTACGCCCACTTGAAGAAGGCGCTCGCGAACTCTCGTGTATAGTGTACGTACCAGTCTGTTGAGCACGGGTGTGTCGTACCCGCGCCTCATCCACGTCTGCTTGTAGCTGTACGCCCACTTGAAGAAGGCGCTCGCGAACTCTCGTGTATAGTGTACGTACCAGTCTGTTGAGCACGGGTGTGTCGTACCCGCGCCTCATCCACGTCTGCTTGTAGCTGTACGCCCACTTGAAGAAGGCGCTCGCGAACTCTCGTGTATAGTGTACGTACCAGTCTGTTGAGCACGGGTGTGTCGTACCCGCGCCTCATCCACGTCTGCTTGTAGCTGTACGCCCACTTGAAGAAGGCGCTCGCGAACTCTCGTGTATAGTGTACGTACCAGTCTGTTGAGCACGGGTGTGTCGTACCCGCGCCTCATCCACGTCTGCTTGTAGCTGTACGCCCACTTGAAGAAGGCGCTCGCGAACTCTCGTGTATAGTGTACGTACCAGTCTGTTGAGCACGGGTGTGTCGTACCCGCGCCTCATCCACGTCTGCTTGTAGCTGTACGCCCACTTGAAGAAGGCGCTCGCGAACTCTCGTGTATAGTGTACGTACCAGTCTGTTGAGCACGGGTGTGTCGTACCCGCGCCTCATCCACGTCTGCTTGTAGCTGTACGCCCACTTGAAGAAGGCGCTCGCGAACTCTCGTGTATAGTGTACGTACCAGTCTGTTGAGCACGGGTGTGTCGTACCCGCGCCTCATCCACGTCTGCTTGTAGCTGTACGCCCACTTGAAGAAGGCGCTCGCGAACTCTCGTGTATAGTGTACGTACCAGTCTGTTGAGCACGGGTGTGTCGTACCCGCGCCTCATCCACGTCTGCTTGTAGCTGTACGCCCACTTGAAGAAGGCGCTCGCGAACTCTCGTGTATAGTGTACGTACCAGTCTGTTGAGCACGGGTGTGTCGTACCCGCGCCTCATCCACGTCTGCTTGTAGCTGTACGCCCACTTGAAGAAGGCGCTCGCGAACTCTCGTGTATAGTGTACGTACCAGTCTGTTGAGCACGGGTGTGTCGTACCCGCGCCTCATCCACGTCTGCTTGTAGCTGTACGCCCACTTGAAGAAGGCGCTCGCGAACTCTCGTGTATAGTGTACGTACCAGTCTGTTGAGCACGGGTGTGTCGTACCCGCGCCTCATCCACGTCTGCTTGTAGCTGTACGCCCACTTGAAGAAGGCGCTCGCGAACTCTCGTGTATAGTGTACGTACCAGTCTGTTGAGCACGGGTGTGTCGTACCCGCGCCTCATCCACGTCTGCTTGTAGCTGTACGCCCACTTGAAGAAGGCGCTCGCGAACTCTCGTGTATAGTGTACGTACCAGTCTGTTGAGCACGGGTGTGTCGTACCCGCGCCTCATCCACGTCTGCTTGTAGCTGTACGCCCACTTGAAGAAAGCGCTCGCGAACTCTCCGCTGCGGGACACCTTGTCTGTGATGCCCTTGCTGATGCGGTCCATGATTAGCTATAAAAAAGAATGATGTTTTAGTATTAGAGGAAATATACTACTAACTTGTAAGATAATGTAGGTATTTGTATATGAGATGATTGGTTTTACACCGTTGCCGTAATTAATTGCTTTGTTACGACGCACTTAGATGTGTAAACGTGCAAGTGGCAGTAGTATGTTTGTGTAATTCGAAAAAAAAAATGTAATTGAAAGAAGCTGCACGATAAAACATCTGCTTCTTCCTTAATTAAGTCGCCGTCGAGTCAGTCGAGTAAGGGATCTTATGAGATCTCCCAAAACTTTTGGTTGATACCTACCTAAAATTTTTATGAAACTTATCAGATTTTTAGGGTCTCTGGAAGGCGTCGAGACAGCTTTACTGATCTAAGTCTAGTTACAGATTTTTATCTCAGATCGAACTTGAAGTTTATAAAGGACTTTCTATATAATTATTATCTAGCATAACAGCGTTATTAGTAAACTTACAGGTACGGTGGTAATGCAGGTGGGTTGCAGGATGGTGGCATCTCCCTTGGTGCCCTTCATGATCTTGCTGGACGTGTCCAACATTGTTAGTGGAGTGGAGTAGCCGATTGGGACGCCTGAAAATATTGCAAGACTGCTTAGTGACACTGTGAGTTGCTGGGGACGATGACAGATGTTCTTAGTAGTGTGTCAATAATCTCCTCATATAGGATACTTTAAAACATGATTAATTGGTATTTTAATCTTACTGTACGACTGTACGTTGTGCTAGTAAGATATTTAAAAAAAGCATGTCTGACAGATATAAAATGTTAACTTAGAGAATAATAAATGATTGATCGTCAAGTCAGCATAGTAACAAAATCATACATTTAGCGTAAGATTCAACCTTCTAGTGATCATAACATTAAATCTACAAACCAAGGTTATAAAACAACATTACATGTAAGTTAACCAACAATCAGTCCCGTCTATATTTAACTGCAATATCCGCATCGACTGGTATTGTCAGCGAACAATAAAATGACAGTACGACGTAAACAATGAAACGTCTCATAAACTCTGTGTTTACAACCGATTTCTGAATGTTGTTACTGTGATACCAAAATAAACTTGTGTTCAGTGGTTTGATGTCAATTGGACTTAGCCTGAGATGAATAGTTTAATATCTCCAAATAGTCATAGTGAGTGTCATTCAGTTATGTTCTCCGATGGTATAGGCAGAGGGCTAGGTAATTTATTGAGTAATAATCTAAGTTATTGTACTCTAAATCATTGCATGCCACATTCCAACTACAAAGAGATAATGGCATCAGTCACTAAAAATGTGTGTTATCCTAATACTACCATTACTATATTTATTGGTAATAGTTCTAAGATTGGAAAAAAAGACATCACTGACAGTGTAGCAGAGTTGTTAAAATTAGATTGTAAGAAAATTATTTTGTGTGCATTTCCCTATTTTGAGAAGTTATCTAATAGACAAAACAATCATATACATAGGCTGAACAAGCATGTACAGTTCTTAGCAACCCATTATAGTAACAAACTTTTATGTTTAGACATCAACACTGTTGTTGATAAACTTAGATCGACCCAGGATTCTGCATATCTGCCTATTAGATATAGACATATAATAGCTAGTCTATTAAGTTTTAATATTCACTCAGACATAAATAGTATGTCTTCGTCTTGTTGTGTACATATTAGTGGTAGTTTTAGTAATAGTATTAGTTGTACGAAGGAGGATCCATGTGTCACCATGGAAGATTCCCAATCTCAAGGTGGGACTACTAGTAGTAGGATGTTTTTGGCTGGTGATGGCATGGGAGTCCCGGGGCTCCCTCCGGATAGTCTTCATTCTTTAAACTTTTAAGTAAGACAACAGAAGGTACCATTAGCAATATAGTATCTCCTAAAGACAATGTATCTTCTTGCAATCAATTATTTAGTTTAAAAAAAGGGCCTCAGAATACCTTGAAATTACTCCATCAGAACATTCAAGGTATTTCTTCGAAATTATTGGAAATCGAAATATTTTTAGAAAAAACTATGTTTGACGTCATCTGTTTTACCGAACATTGGTTGAAGGATTACCAAATGTTAATTAATTATAATAATTACACTGTGGGCAGTTGTTTTACCCGTAAATCTATGCTGCGTGGAGGTTCCTTAATATTAATAAAAAAATGTATAAAATGTAAAGAACGTAATGACATAGTAGGTCTCTCTGTTGAACATTGTATCGAACTGTCCTGTGTCGAGCTAGATAGGCATGTAATAGTGTGTGTGTACAGACCCCCAAACTATCAAAATTTCTCCTTATTCGAATCAATAATGGAAGACGTCCTAGTAAAGCTTGCAGACAGTAATAAATCCGCAGTTATTTGTGGAGATTTTAATATCAATGTTTTAGAAGAAAATTTAAATAGCAATAGATTATTAAATCTTTTTAAGTCATTTGATTTGACCAATATTTTTATGGAACCTACTAGGGTGACTCCAACTTCTGCTACTTGTATTGATAATGTTTTCTGCAATTGTGATTATTCCGATAAAGCAATAGTTAGTTGTCTGCCGTCTGATCATAGTGGACAAACGGTAACGTTTAGGTGTAAAACAATTAAACAACAAGTTCAGATTTCATATAGACAAATAACAACTAACAAATTAAATAAATTTAATAATTCCCTATTCAACAGATTAAGTGTTATGAGCCCTAGTGTGGACGACATTAGAGTTAATAAATTTTACGACAGTTTCTTTTCAATAGTTCACACCGAATTCAATAAATCTTTTGAAAAGAAGACTAAAACTATTTGCCCTAAATTTGTGTTTAGTGACTGGGCGACTGCAGGTATAAGAAAAAGTAGGGAAAGACTATTTGAGCTCTATGGCCTTAAGCCTTACATCAACACTGAAACTTTTAACAAGTTTGTTTCTACATACTCGAAAGTGTTCAGAAATACTTGCAAAGCTGCTAAAGCCATGTACATAAGTAATAAAATCAAAACATCAGATAATAAAATCAAAACAGTCTGGAAAGTAATAAATGACGAAACTGGCAGGAAAAAAACACGTAGCACCAAGTATACGTTGGAGACACCACATGGTACTATAAGTTCAAATCGGGATGTAGCCCAAGAATTTGTAAAATTCTTTACTGATATACCATTAAAGACCACGGAGGCTCTAAACTCCTCTCCCGATATCGCAATTTCTTTATTAAAGGCAAACGTGTCTGGCTGCTCGGCTGAATTTGTATTTAAGCACATAAACCCCATGACGGTTATTAAAGCTTTTAAACAAATCAAAATTAAGCTAACAGAAGATCTTTGGGGAATGTCGATAAAAGTTTGTACTTCCATAGTAGAGACTATAGCACCATACTTGGCTTTAATATTTAATTTGTGTGTAGACCAAGGAGTTTTCCCGGATTTAATGAAATTCAGTAAAGTCATACCTCTTTTTAAATCCGGAGACACTAAAGACACTAATAATTATAGACCAGTATCCGTGTTGCCCGTTTTTAGCAAGGTTTTTGAAAAGGTAATGCTTAATCAGATGCTTAACCATTTTAACACCAATAAAATTTTACATGATCAACAGTATGGTTTCACCAAGGGACGTTGTACAACTGACGCCGGTGTCACCTTATTGAAGCACATATTTACTGCATGGGAAGAGGCACAAGACGCTATAGGAATATTCTGTGACCTCTCCAAAGCATTTGATTGCGTAAATCACGATACTTTGCTTTTTAAACTTGAGCACTACGGTCTAAGTAAACTTGCAATTAGTTTGGTAAAATCTTATTTGTGTGATAGACAGCAGCAAGTTCAGATAAATGGTGTGAATTCACAAGGTTTAAAGGTAAAAATGGGGGTTCCGCAAGGCTCAATATTGGGTCCTTTTCTCTTTCTTGTATATATTAATGATTTACCCTATTTATTAAAAAACCAACCTCACAATATGGTGTTATTTGCTGATGACACTTCCCTAATTTTTAAGATAAATAGACGGGCCCAAAATCTAGACAACGTAAATGATGCCTTACGGCAGGTACATGACTGGTTTACTGCAAACAATTTAGTATTAAATGGAAAAAAGACCAAATGTATAAGATTTGCTTTACCAAATGTTAAAAGCACAAATTATGATATAGTATTGAATCAAGAAATACTTGAATTTGTCGATAAAACAGTTTTCCTGGGGATTACGCTTGATGCACGGCTTCAATGGAGTCCCCATTTAACAACTCTTGCGGGGCGGCTAAGTTCAGCAGCATACGCTGTGCGAAAAATCCGTCAATTTACCGATGTAGATACTGCTAGAATCGTCTATTTTAGTTACTTTCACAGTATCATGTCTTATGGCATTTTATTGTGGGGACGGGCTGCCGACATCGAATCTATTTTCATCCTGCAAAAGAGAGCCATCAGGGCCATATACAATCTCCGTAGACGCGATTCTCTAAGAGAACTGTTTAAGGAAATTAACATTATGACAGTACCTTGTCAATACATCTATGAAAATATAATGTACGTTAGGAAAAATCTGCATCTTTTTAGTAAGAGAGGTGACAGACACAACTATCACACTAGAAATAGGGATCAGTTAGTTCAGCCGGGCTTCAGACTCGCCAAAGTAGACTATTCTTTCATGGGATACTGTTTAAAGTGCTATAATAAAATACCACAAAATGTTCTTGAATTGAATGAGACTAAATTTAAATCATGTATTAAACGCACACTATGTAAGCTGGCTTATTATAAACTAAGTGATTATATTGCTGATGATAATGCTTGGCTCCATGCTGGTCCTGCTCCACCTGACAGTGTAGGATAAATATTGATAACGTTTATTTAATATTCTTGTTGGAGCTGATGAAGATTGTTCAACTGTATTTGCATTGTATAGATTCAATCATCCTAGTATTATATAGTTTCATAGCCAGCATTGTGTGAGTGCTATGTACCTCGGAGCTATCATTCACTGAGTACCTACGTCTGTTATTGACTTGAATAACCCTGGCGGTTGAGAGTATGTCATGCTCACTCAAATGTCCCGCTGATGGTGGCGCGTGTGTCGGATCATTTAGCTCCCTTCAAAATGGTTGAGCTGAATGGTGCTGATACATGTGTCATGTTCGTGAACGGGCGCTGTCAGTTGGGACTGGTCATCTCTTAGTTGCCACGGTTTATTTTAACTATCTATTGATCATTTTGTTTGTTTCTGAATTGTCTTTGTTTTAATTTTCTACTATGGACACTTTTAACTTGCTACATCGTTCTCACATAATGTATCATCTCAAAATGAATGATGTAACAAAGGTTTTGTAATAATTTTGGCGATTTAAAAAGAGTGTCCATGGAGTTTCTTGCCCGTTCTTCTCCATAGAGATCTACTTCTTGGAATGGGCATCTACGGTACTTTCACAGTTTTTATGTCTTGTGACTGGGACTGTAGCACCATAACTTTTTAGTGTTTAATAATATTTTTGTCTATGACAATTCAAAAGTGCCTGTAACTGGCCTACTTGAAATAAACGCTTTGATTTTGATTTTGATTTGATTTAGATCGACATTTTATTGATAATATTATGAGGAGATTATTGACATTTATGTAAGAATTAGTGTGAACTGTAAGATTTCGTGTTATGACGATATTTGGGAACATAATTAAACATTGTCAGCCTTACTACAAAAACTTAAACATCTGTTGAACACTTGTCTAAAATAATAACTTTTTAACAAAAAAATCAAACCGACGAAAGATTGAACTGAAAAGCTAAAAATAAATTTTGAGGCGGCGCCAAACAAACATACAAACATGTACCTAAATTAATTATTTGAAGCGAAGCATAATTTTATTGTAGCTAGGTTGCTTTTCGTTGATTGTTTCTTTGGCGCCGCCTCAAAATTTATTTTTAGCTTTTCAGTTCAATCTTTCGTCGGTTTGATTTTTTTGTTAAAAAGTTATTATTTTTAGCTTTTTAGTTGTATACCATGATTAGAGTGTTTAACACATGGAAAAACCCGTCTTCCCTTTTGTCATTGTCAACGTAACCGTCACAGTAATTAGTATTAACTGTTGAGGACCTGTAACTTGCAACTAAAAACTCCACTCTCAGACTGTCAACGACTGTCAAATCCCAACTATGTTTAAAGTTCTTATAATGATGAATAAAATGAGCCCAAATACGATATAGTTGCTGTTAACTGTTGAGGATCTCTTGCTACTGCCTTCTGTCCTCATCATCAGACCCTCGATGACAATTATACTCCAGCTAGGTCTAAAATTTTCATCAAGACTAATGAAATGAGCCCAAACACGATATAGGTGCTGTTAACTGTTGAGGACCTCTTGCCCCTGCTTTCCGTCACCATCCTCAGACCCTCGATGACAATGATACCTCAGCTGGGTCTAAAGTTCTCATCAAGCTGAGTGAAATGAGTCCAAACACGATATAGCTGTTGTTAACTGTTGAGGAACTCTTGGGACTGACTTCACAACATAACAGGGATCTGGAGTTGATCTGATGATGGTGACACCATCATGTTATCTTCTCCACATCTCTGCTATATAGTAATGTCCTCAGAACTACATATGTTAACTTGATTTCAAACGAATCGGTTCACAACTGAAAATTCTGTAGGAAAGTTGACAATCAATTCCTTTTTTTCTACCCTTAGAGGCCGATTTTAGTTTTGAAATTAAAATGGGACCAACTTTGAGATATACTCTTTCCAACAAAAAAAGAATTTTTGAAATCGGACCACGCTGGGAAAAGTTATGCGTGGTCATACATAAAAAAAAAAAAAAAAAAAAAAATATACGTGTCGAATTGAGAACCTCCTCCTTTTTTTTTCGTCGGTTAAAAAGTGTGACTGCAAAACAGACCTTATTTCAACGTCATAATCTGACATTTTTTTAGACAAGTGTTCAACAGACGTTTAAATTTTTTTGTGGTACGACGGTGTTTGTTTTGGTAAAAATCCCGACCGCGCTCGAGCTTTTCTTTCCATAAAAATCTTTCATCAGTTACTCAAATAGGTTTAAAAGGTTTTTAAAACTCAAAATAACATTAGAGGAACTTCTAAAACGTACACCATTTTATGATTCCCGGGTTGCTACTGAAAAATATTGTGTTAAATTCCTCAAATTATTTGTTGGCAGATAATTGAATATTACTGTATTCGAACCAATTACACTGATCTCAATCTCAATAATTATTTTCACGCTTAGAATTCAAGCTTGCGATCACCAGAAAAGTGAAGCAACGTAGAAAAGTGGTAAACATACGGTCTTTACTGGATTTTCAACTTTATGCTCTGCGGTATAAAGTTGAAAATCTATTAGAGACTACGAAAAGCTAGTCAATACATGTATCTATTACAAGAGTAGTATAGATCCTCACCTCCGACCATGCACAAGTTCTCAGCCAGCAGCTCGAAGACGTGCGCGAGCGGCAGGAAGCCCATGAGCACGTCACCGTCGTAGATGGGCATGGCGTCTGCGAAGGCCTTCAGGGTGGCCAACATGTTGCGGTGAGAGAGCACCACGCCCTTGGGCACGCCCGTAGAGCCTGACGTGTACATGATGATGGCCGTGTCCGACGGAGACGGAGGGACCGGCTCTGGAGACAGAATATGACACTTAGGGACTTTACCCATGAAGCAACTCGTGCGATTTGCAATTTCTACTAACTAAAAATGAAAATCGATCTTGCTACTAAGAAATAATCATGCAATTCGATTGACTTAAAGTCGTCGTGGCGATCGTGTTTTGTTTTTCGTTTGCCCGTAGATAACAACGTGTTTTATGTCGTAGTGGTAAGGTTGATTTTCAATTGTAGTTGGAATCGGTCGAATTCGGGTAAGCTCCCTTAGGAAACTGACACATAACATCAAGCATAAAGTACAGAGTTAAGAAAGAAAGAGTGAGAAGATAGAGTTAGGTGTACTTAATAGTCCACCCACATTTTGCCGGTTATGCTAAAGTCCCAAAAAAACTTGTGTATACTGTATACTGAGGTAGGTTTTGTTTATAAAATCTTTTCTCTGGACCTGGAATTTGTCCTAAATCTTTAGTACGTTTACTCAAAGCCAGACCCAAAACAAAGGTGTAGGAAAGAACTTGACGAAAGAAATAACAATCTTAAGTTTTCCTTTCCCACTTTACAAGTATAACGACAATTATATCTAATTGGCTAAAATTACATATCATCCAACCAGTTTAAATTTACTTTAAATTGAATCAAGCGGTTTTATTGCTGTCATGTGTAAAACAACAAATCAGTAAGTACACTCACCAATTTTGGATGCGGCACCCTTCTGTACGACCTCCTTGTACCCAATGATCTTGATCCCAGGCTTGTACCCGGTGGGGTCGATACTCTTGAGCTGGTCCTCCATGTAGATGATGGTGTCGACGCGCGGTGTCTTGGCGAGGATCTTCTTGAACTTGGGCAGCAGGTCGTACGTCGTGATCACAGTGGACACGTCTGTCTCGTTGATGCCGTGCGCTATCGCGTCCTCGCCCAGTGTTGCGTAGATTGTTACCACTGGAAATGGAACATATGTTGATTAGAATAGGGTTTAATTTACGGTATTATCCCTCCTGGGCCCTAATGTAAGGGAGAAAGTAGAAGACTACAAGAGTTTGGTTAAGCCACATTAGTAAAAGATCTTCTGTATGTTGTCGTTTACATTCAAGTCGACCGCAATAGGAACTGAATCTCTTTCCCCGAATCAAAAGTCGGTTTGTGTCCCGTAATTGTAATACAGTCAACTAAATAGCAATTTACACTATTCGATAACCGAAAAGGCAAAAAAAATAACGGTCCCATGGACTAAACGAGTAGTGGAGACCACGTATAGTTCATAAGATAGCTGGGAAAAACTAGATGCGGAAGGCGGAGGACATGTTTTAATGACACAGCTTGGAAAAGCAGCTTTTTGACCATCAGTAATAACCAGCAATAAACTAAGTTATTAGAATGTTTTCTACAACGTACATACATAAAACTCACACCCATTTTCCCACGGGAGAAAGCAGGAATTATAGAGCGCCATTTGCTAAGATCCTTACATACACTTTTCTCCTCATTCACATTCATACATCTGATTATACCGATTGCGTATACTACGAACCCGACCTTTCTGAAGCACTTCACCAATAAGGTCAGTATAGCTCTAAGACATCTCCTCCTGGCATTACCACCTCCTCCTACGTGTGAAAATACTACAAGCTGCTAGTTCTCACCTGGAATGCTCTGCTTGAAGCAGCCGTGCGCGGCTAACATCCACTCGGCGCGCGTCTCAGCGAACATGACGACGTTCTCCCTCGGCTTGCAGCCCAGCTCGCGCAGGCCGGCGCCGAACTGACGAGCCTCCTTCTCCACCTCGATGTACGTGCGCCACACGTAGTCGCCCATGTTGAACTGACGAACGGAAGGAACTTGGTTAGTCGTAGAGAACATTGAACATGGAAAATAGGTAAACCTGGAATAACGAGCCTGTAGGTCATAGAAATATGTAATACATGCAGAAATCAAAGCTAAGGTAAGAAGTTATAATTTGGCATCGTTTCTTAATTTTTTTTTGTGTTCAGAAAGTGTTCTAATCTTCAGCTTTGGGAAACACGTTATGAAAAGGATTAATAATTGAGCAATATGACTTTCGATTTGGCAAAACGATCTGATGAATCACACAGACCTCTAGAAACCTTATACATATATTGCATTCTCATATTAATCTCATGCAGTGCGACTATTACCATCTCTTTGACTAGCAAAAATTACGTTGCGGGCACTTTATCATCTGGACGTCCACTGCTGAACATAGGCCTCCCCTATAGACTCCCAATAGGACCGGTTGGAAGCGGCTTGCATCCAGCGTGATCCTGTGGTCTTCATCAGATCATCTGTCCACCTTGTGTGTGGATGTCCGACGCAGTGCTTGCTGGTGCGTGGTTTCCATTCGAGACGCTTCAGGCGGACCCTTAATTGCATAATTCTTCATAACTATTACCTACATCGAGGAAAAGCAGCACATGCCTGATTATTGTTGAGTCATTAGACATTTGTTCTGTGCAAGTTTACTCTCACATATTCAATGTCAAAGTTATTGACAACAATCAATGACTAACGATCATACAGCAAATTGATTTGATTGATTGCCTGACATCCGTGAGAACTCGGAACACTTGTGCTTGACTATGTCGACATGAGCTAAATCCAGCTGCAACGTCATATTAAAATCTGATATGAAAACGTCTTGCGTCTACCTCAAGTAGAATTGGTTACGAGCAGAAAGATGATGCTGATGAACACTTAGTCATGACTCTGGTTTATACTGCTGAATCGTACACACTTTTTTTTAAAATCGTACACACACTTAGCTTCCCCATGACGCGATTCGAATTTCTACTAAATAAAAATCGTCCTTGCTACATCAATATAATGATGCAATTCGACTGACTTTCCGTCGTTTTGGCGAGCGCGTTTTGTTTTTCATCTACCCGTAGAAAACCGCACGTTTTATGTCATATGTCGTAGTGGTAAGGATGATTTTCACTTGTATACTACTCAAAACAAAATAAGGGCCACCTGGTTTTTTTCGATTTATTAAATAATGTTTAAATATTACTAGTTACAATGACTGAATCTGATTAATATTAATGGTTTTAGATGGAAATACACAAAAATTAAATATGTATTCCAATAAATCGTTAAAATAAAACAAATTGGATGAAGAGTGAGGAATTGTAGGAATGTATCAAGTTACATAAAACATAAAAAAGTCGAAAAAATAACGTCTCTAATGTTCCAAAGTTCTTTTAAGCTTCTCTTTTAACTCTGTTCTCTCTGTTTTGCTCATTTTATGGGAGGTTGAATGGTCTGGATTAAATACCGAACATTTTCTTTTGGGATACTCTACCAACAAGTTTTCAGACAATTTATGAGATCCAGCTAGGTGTTAATGGGAATTTTACTTTCTTTTTCACTCTTCTTTAACTCATCTCTTAAATGCTCAATAGAACTCAGTTAAAAATCCTAAGTGTCCACTGTAACATCGTAATTCGAACGTAAGGGAATGTGTGCACGGTTAGTCGCGTCGTGTTCGCTCGAGCATTATCCTGCTTCAAGAAGAACTCAGGTATTCCTTGCTATGCGAATGGGATAATGTGGAGTTGCACCACATTCTCTACGCAATTTTGAGGAGTTACAGCACCCTCGTTAAGAAGTGCGAACTCAGTTTTGCGTGATAGAGATAACCACCCCAGAGCATAACTCAGAACTCGCCAGAACAGTCTGTTTTAAGAGTGCAAGGATCTGAAACCTGTTGTTTAGATCTTCTCTACACTCTTATGAATCAGTTTTTATTGAAAAAAAATAACCAACCAGTCATCAATAAAAAGCAATGAAGCCCAGTCAAAACAGTTCAATAAATTTTCTCCTTCGCAAATGTTTCACGATTTGCACCATACGCTGCAGTTAACTGCAGGCGAACCAAGCATCTTCTTGAGTATTGTTAGTCTTTATGGAGTCGATTCGGAATAGTGTAGTCAATTATAGGGGTGCCTGTAACTCAACGCAATGGAGTTTGTACGGTACGCGCAGTAGATTTTCACTCTATTTGCGCGGTTAAACAAACTTAATGGTCTTCTTGGGCTTTACTTACTTACTTTCTTCCTTGATCACGGCGTCTGGTGATATAACCCGTATTTTAAGATCTGTTTTAAGCATTTTGAACCACTCGTTGGGAATATTCCACCATTAAATCTGTCTCTTCTGACTACGGACCCCCTGGATTAAGGTGACACCCCAAGTGGCTGTTTATGCGTCCATATGTTTCCGAAGACATGACATTGTGAGATTGAAAGATCATTATAGCCTGCTTGCTGTATTAGTCGAAGAAAACTCCGTTAGAAGTTTGAAAATTAAAAAACACCATACCGTAAATTCTAAGTAATCTCAAATATCGAATTAAAAAAAAGTTATGAACTTCCAATTATGCAGTAGAAACAATATTAATACTTGAAAGAAACCATAACAAGATATTTAGTATTTATTGTGTATCCAGAATAAGAGCAATACTTCATTAAAGTGCAATTTAAAAAGTGGCCCTTATTTTGTTTTGACGAGTATAGTTGGAATCGGTCGAATTGCGTCGCATCTCGTCATAAGTGAGCTTACAATATATTAAGTCCCCTGAGGTTCTGAAATGACTACTGACTCATTCAGGAGCTACAAATAACACGTCATATTCTTCAAGAACCTACCTTCTTAAACACCCTCCCATTAGGCTGTGGCTCATCCTCCTCACTCAACACAGTCCTGGTGCCCAGACAGGGTCGGTCGGCCCAGCGCGCGGCAGCTGCCCGCAGCATGCTCTCCATGGAGGTGACTCCATCACGCACCAGCCGCAGGTGTAGGTCGCACGGGGACGACACTGATCGCACCGTGATGCTGTTGCGTGTCGTCTGGATTATACGAGCCTGGGGAACGAAGAGGAGAGGTTAGAAATGTTGAAGGCCGTTCTTCTTAAGTAGTAAGAGATGTAGAACAAGGATTCTGCCACCTCGTCATGGTTAGACTTGTCCTGCACCTCGATAGTACTCATTAAGGTCGGCTAGACAAGGGATTCGACATCGTCTGTTATGTGGCCCCGAAGTCGCACTTTTTTCCTCGGAATTAGACAGGCAAAACAGTAGACTGAGTTTAGTAGACGACATTGTTGCCATCGAGGCAAAACCATCAGGCTGGCACAGGAATTTCGAAGTTGGTCAAAAAAGAGATGCCCTATATCCAATAGTGGGGCAATTCAGGCTGCGGTGGATGCTGGGCTGAGACAGCAAGTTGCATCAAGACCCGTTAAAATATAAAAAGAAGTAAGGTCGGAGTATAATGTCGTAGGTACTTCACGACACTGCCCTAGTGAAACAGAATCTTAAATTATGGGTTTAAAGCTGGAAGCATTATTCAGTGCTATTGTAGACTTGATTAATCGCAGTCGCATATTTCTTGCTCTTACTTTTTTATTGTATAAAAGCAAAACATTGCAGTCCTCTTCTCTTTAAAAAAGAAAGAAAGAAAGAGTCCTATACTATCAGTTTTTCTTGCAAAACACAGCTACATCTGCGTCAGTGAACATAAATATTTGCATAAAAATAATGACATATTATATCCCAAAAAAACAAGTTTTCATTATTGCAATGCTGTGCGACCATCATCGTTTGCAGGCGTGGGCGTCGGAGAATTTTAAAACAGGTCAAATGAAAATAACAATACACTGGTTCTGTTCGAGAATATCTGTGGTTTATGTAATACATAAAGAGGTATATTAAGTTACATAAACACGCGTACCTTGATAAATTAATCTAAGAAGCGGCGTTAATCAAATCAATATGGAAACTTCGAAATCTGCATTTTGGCAAAGAATCAAAAGTTCTTCTTCAAGCAAATTAATCTCTGTCGTGATTTAATCAAACTTTTTTCAAATTCAGAATAATAAAGTTATACTTAGTAATCTTAGAAGTTGTTGACAAACTTGGACTGTTCAATTATGAATACAACATGAGACCAAAATGTTGGGACTTTTGGGTCAATACAAAGGTCTTTGTTACCAGAATAGCTAAATGAAACTAAGTTACGTTACATCTTTTATGCCGAAAATAAATTTAGAAGTGAAAATTCCCTTTAGAAGTGTTGAAATTATGTTTAATATTGTATTGTACTACTTTCGTTAAAAGGGTAGGCCCAGAAACCCGCAAATCTTACGTAAAGGAACTTGCAAGTTATTTCGAATCTGAACTGATTTTGCAAATACGATAATGCTGCCACCTTTGCAGTCACCATTTTACACCGACAGCTGGCACACGGGTAGACATTTAGCCAATGACTTGGGTTAGGATAGTTTTCATCTAGTTAGCATGTTCCCGTGAGATAATGTCCGGCCTCGACATGAATAGCGAAGTCGTGTAAAGTGACATAGCAACATAAGCTTCCAATCGTATCAGTCTACCTCAATCCTCCGGAATTCTCATCCAGCTAGTCCAACAAATTCGAAGAAAGAGAAGAAATTTCTTACCTTAATTCGTCTGGAGAGCGCTCGTTTCCTCCAGGGCCTCTGAACGATAAGGTGGATTGGGAAGGTGATGATGTCGAAGACCAACGCCACCGCGCGTATGGTCTTGAGCAACGCTGACACCCACCATGACTCCGGGCTGAGGACAAAAGACACAGTCGTAAATAGGCTGTTCCACGTGAGGTTACTGAAATACATTTTTTTGTAAATACAAAAATTTTGATGTTTGTTACGCAATATTAATTGGGTGTAATTTGGAACACAGCCCGTGGGACAATAACCGAAATCTACATGGGCAAAGCCGCAGGAATAACCTGAATATATTTTTTTAACGTGTGATTAATAGAAGACTCACGCCCGCCCCTTCTTAGAACTGGGGAAGATATAAGTGGCGGCCACTCCCTAGCAACAATTCTGTCAGTTTAATTCAATCAATATTTTTAGTATTCCTTGTGTCTCAACGAGTCAACGTTATCATGTCATGTTAGCTTATAATGTAACTTGTTCTTAGCAAACTGATACTGATATTGTGTCAAGAATCTCAAAACTTGCCCCCAGGAATCCTAAGATCTGCTACAAAATCAAATCATCTGCTACAAAATCAAATGTCATCTATCAAATACCTGGTCAATTACTCATCTTTGCGTTAAGAACGCATAAAGCTAGCAAACACAGGTTAAAGATCACGAAACTCTTCAAATGAGAAATTACATCAACCTTTATAACCCATACGTGACTGTCATGTAACAATAATAAATAAGTCTTTGCGTTTATGTTCTTATGGCGAAAAAACTTATACCTATATCAAAAGAGCTCAAGGCATACAAGTCTGTGGTGCTCGCCTTGGTATTCTAGCTGCTATTGAAACAACTATACAGGCATACAGGCCACCGTAGTCTTGTGCCGTATTGACTTTCAATCAATCAATTGTTGTGGACGTATCTGAAAGTCTGACTTTTCTTGCCTAGTATCAAGTTACCCTGTAGTCGGGTCGTGGTTACATAAGCAGTGAAGTACTGGTAAATTCAGTCTGCGTCTGGTAAAAATGGAAGTCGTCTACAACATAGGAAAAGATGATGATGATGATGACACTTCTAGATAGAATACTTGATGAACAGAACGATAGTGTGATGAGTGATCTTCAAATTGATTAATTTAGCTGATAACGATGGGAAAAAGCACCTTCTCTTTTACGGTTTCCAGTACCCAAAATAATTGGTAAAAAATCATTCAGCTGCATATTTTCCTATTTTTACGAAACATGTAATAAATATCCTTATCTACACCTTGCGCATTTACCTTGAGCTACATTTTTCTATCAAAACTTACATTGTTCATGAAATTCGGCAAAATTTTAAGATAGCTTCAAAAGGGCACAACTCCATAAAAAATATGAAACCGAAAAATGAAATAAAGAAAGTTATGCAAAACGAGAACGGTTATAGGTCTGTTACAGGCACTTAAGATAAGATCTTGCCCTGAATCGCTAAATGAATGAACATTTAATTTTCACACTTTAAAACCCCACACAGACTACTGGCGGCTCCAGAACAAATAAAAAGAATTTTTCCTTCGTGCAGCTTTGAACCTTGTTCAATTAAGTTAAGGTTGAAGATGCCTTTCTTGGCAGGAACGACAGTAATTTTAAGGTCAATTGCGCTAAGAGACCGGCGCTTACCAAAAAGCAACATGTGCATGGAACAAGCGACGCTTTTTATAAAGACAGCACAGACGTCCTTTTATGAAGCTATACTTTAGAAGGATCGATCTTGAATAACTGCCATTATAAGGTAAAGAAAAGGGGTTTGGAAGATTTTTGTTTGTAGGCTCCTGTCTTATTTCCGCCATTTTTTATTTATTTTCAAGAAATATCGATCACGCAAAATAACTGGATTAATTAACTGAATTCAAATCGGTTCACCCGTTTAAGAGCTACGGTGCCACAGACAGAAACACACAAATATCGGTCAAACTTATAACACCCCTCATTTTGCGTCCGGACTCCGAAGATACAAGTACTGATTAAAGCTATCAATTAATTTGAGATTACTGGTAAACCGCAACTAAAAAAAAAATGCGCAAATTGGTAAGACTTATCCAAACCCCTTTGGAATGAATAGTTCGAGGGAGAACCAATAACGATAGCTTGAATTTAAGTTTCATAAAAGAACATGCAAGGCTAATAAATAAAAACAATAAGCAAACATTCCACAGAATGTGTAGGTGTGTACCAGCTGAAACCATGTTACGTCGTTGCGTGGGAGTTGGAATTTATTATTAAAGGAATTACTAATCATGAAGGTAAATTCTCCTTTGAAAATCAAACTGATGAACGCTAGCTTTAGGAAAATAAGATGTCTCATTTATAATTCAGAGGAATTTATTTTGACGATTAGTCATTTAGAACATTCAGATTGAACTAGTTTTAATTTTGTGATTTTTTTTAATGAAGTGGTCTTACACCTATTTTCATTACAATTCAAAATGGCGATAACAAGTACGCTCCGAGGTGGTGATCTGCAGAAAGCAAATAAGAAAAGCTGTCATCATCATTATTCATTCATTCAGTAATCCCGACCTACATTACTCCCCTCGCAATTACAACACCCTCAATCAGATAAGACAACGCAAACTTTCCTCCCAACATTGATAGGAGGTCAGTGTCAGGGAGCGGATGCATTGTGGGCCGGAGGGCCGCGCGCCCGGTCGCACGACCGTGACCCAGCCGCGCATGCGCCGATACACCCTCCAGTGCATCCCACGCTGAATAAATATGTAAGCGCATGCCTGTTGCAAGCCTAATTACTTTCTGGATGGCGAATTTCCGATAAACAGGCACAAGAGATGAGTTATCATTACAGATTTTAGGTGAATGCAATTTTGATCTTTATCATGATTACACAGTAACTACAATCTCACGCAATAGGTTTTATGTGGCAATAGGTAGAAAAACAATTATGCAGTAATCATCATGCCACAACATAATAGACCTTATATTAATAACACTGCAATCTAAAAAGCATAAAGTTGCACGATAACAATAATCACGCCACTCGATTGCAATAACAAGAAGGTGAATGCTGAATGTCATTTGGATGTGACTTCCACAATGCGTTCAGCCTAGATAGGTATGGTCCAATCAAGACCACTGTCTAACTCTGTTAGACCGTTGAGAGGTTAATAAGAGCAAAAACTTCCTTAATAAATGGCACCCAAACACGATTGAATCATGGCTATTCAGAACACCAATAAAAACTGGAGCTAATATCAACAAAAACAGGTCTTCTTGTAAAAAACAATTCCAAAGATTTATTAAAAGAATGTTCTAGTAAATCGACCTTGTAAAGCCCCTTATGAGACGCACGTGTAGTTTCTTTGAAACGTTTTCAAGTTCAACCCTTTGTAAACCGAGTACCAAAACGTCTGTCTAAGTAGGAGTACATACATAATTCAACTTTTTGCGTCTCGTCTGGTCAAAGAACACGCCACAGTCAGAACCGGGTGAGAAGCTTGTTTTATTCAAGGTTGCGAAATCTATTAGAGATAACCGGATCGTCTTTGATTTTTTGGGTCTAGAATTTAACGGAAACTGGACTGGTTTGATGGTTCAAAATTTGATTTAAAAAAAAACAGTTACGAGAGCTCTATTAAATATAGCCGGGACCCTGGTTGTATTGACACATTACGGGACCTATGTCCGGTTGTCATGCCATTAGTCAGGTTATCAGATTACAAGCACAAACATCTATACTAGGATCTACCCTATTAAGTCATAAGATAGTCATAACAGGGTGACGTCTGTGAGGACAATATCGCGGTGTCACCTTGCCGCTATAAATAATGTCAATGTAGGAAACTTACGTACACTAAACGTAGCCTCACGCTATCTCAAGATCTCGGACAACATCGAAATAACCACAAACTGCAACATTGTACTGTAGTTTAACATTATTTTCTACAGTTACTGCTACCCATTTCTCTAGATACTAAAACTTTATTCCAGTTAGAAGTGTAACTGTTACCGACCACAAGGTTGCGGTTGGCTACCAAACCATCAAGAGAGAAATGTCAACCACTTTCGCAACTCTCGATGCATTCGCAAGTCATCTCTATTGAAGGTTGGTAACAATACACTTTAAAACGTATGGTCTGATAATAATCCACAAACTTAAAGTTTAATTCATTACCAGACTAGCACTTATTACACGTGAAATGGAATTTAAGACCCTATTGATGAAGGAATCACTTTTAAACGAGTTCATTATAGGGTCGTCGAAGCAAAGTTACCTGGCAGATTGGGGAAACGCCAAAGTAATGAGGTATTTAACACGATAAGGTAGCACATTAGTGATCGATTACTCAACTGACACACATGTTAAAGGTGGCGTGAGCGCAACACGTCATATGACAACCAATCATAGAAGGATACGTGGAGCAGAACTAGACTTTGTTAGGCATGACGGCTTTTTTACGGCAACGTATGATTCTCATGATTTAAAACTAAATCATTTGAGATAGAACAATGGGTTATTTAGAAAAATATGAAAATTCATAACATGTTTTTTTTTCGGTAAAGATCTATTGATCATTATGAATTACTATGGTAGCTTACAACAAGCTTTATAGTGAAACTCTCAATAGTATTCATATTTTTTTTTAAATCAAATGATACTTACTGCACCGATTTACGATAATTTGTAGACAGGCTTCATACAGAGATACGGCATGCCTTGGACTTTGTACGATTATTTTTTTTGACTCTGGACTTTGTACTATAATATTGATATCCTGCTACTAAGTTTGATAAAAAGTTGATTTTTTGCTTTTTTTTTGTCGTAAGGTGCGTTTACTTTGCATACAGCTGTCAGCTGGAGTCCAACAAGGAACCTCACCATGTCGAATCGCGTTGCATGTGCAATGCCTGGCCCCGTTATGAATGAATCACTTTCTTGCAATGCGCGCTTGCTCAACATAATGTTATGAAGTACTACTAAAATAAACTTCGCAATCTTGTACGGTTGTTTTATGATATTGGAGTGCAAAACATTTATGCTTTCTTTATTTTAAATGGGGGTTTCGATCTCATTCAAGAGAAATAAATCATCATCAATGATGTTTATATCTGTAAGTGGATCATCTAAGACAGTTTTACATCAAAGGCTTTCCATATGAATAATGGATCGTTTTAACAAATCTTCAATACTTACTATTCTAAAACCCGGACGCAGAGTAACTAATGGCAAATTGCAACGAAATACCGTAAAAAGTGTGCTAAGTTTTACTAATTATTGATGGTTATCTAAAAGTATTTGCCTTCCTGTCACATTAACCTATTGCCATGACAAAACTGGACCTCTTTCATAAAACCACGTTTTCCGGTGCTAAGCTCCATCTATTTATGGTAGCCAGTTTGTTGATGTAATCATTACGCGACTTAAAGCAGCCATATTAATTTTATTACTTCCAGTTACAACTTGAACATCATATTGTTTTGCGAATATGCCATTTTATGGTTTATATCCTACTTCGTAGTTCCTTCTCTAAAGGACCGGATCTGGTTCTGGTCCTGTTTAAGTTCCCACAGGCTCATTATCTTCATAAAACTGGCTATAGTGCTTGCACTATAGCCAGTTTTACTTGCTAAGTAAATTAATAATCTGTATGTCGTCTACACTTGTGTCTATATTTGCTTTATTTTTACTCTCTCTTATCTCGTCTTCTCTTTCCCTTTATGCTTTTATTTTCTCTTCCACAATAGTCGTATTAACCTTATTAAGTATTGTCTTACTACTTGACACAATTACTAATTAAGTTACACTTTATTTACATTTCGTAATCCTTATCTTCGTTTTGGCACGGTCCGAGGAGTCCAGCCGACACGGACGGGCATGCGCACTCCATGCGGCATGTCGATGTGTTACCTCAACGGACGAAGTCCAGCGATTAGATAATAGCATGAGTGACTGTAATGATTTAATAATCGTTGGTTTTTAGTATTAATGTTACTACGTTATAGCAAGCAGTTAACGCTTATGATCGATGTTTGCTTTTTGTATTAGAGTCTTTTAAAATCGTCATCGTTATCATGTATCCGGCAACTATTCGCTATTTTTTTTATGATACAAATATAATTTATGTTATCAAAACGATAAAGAAAAGGAAAATAATAGTGAGGAAACTGACAAATCGTAAAAAATCGAAAATATTACGGTGTTTATGTTCTAGTAGTGAAGAGGAAGCTTGTATCCCTGGGAAAGTTTTATGCTGAAGCTATTGAGTTATTTTGTTAAAAACAGACAATTTTATTAACTTCTACAAAAATAGAAATACGTGAAGAGACGATGTTTCGCTAAATAAACAAAGGCGTAAGGTCAGATACTACAATTATGTCATGTCATGTGTCCTCCATTATTTCTTGTTGCAAACAAAGCCCGATATTTTGCTGTTTCCTGTAACTATGTAGATATCGTGCCCTTGGTACCACTGCCTGGCCTGGGCTTGTGTTATACCCAAATAGAAATGTAGTCATTTATCAGATAAATTATTATGAGCTTGTCACTGCAGGGCAAAGGACTCCCTTCCCTCTTTCCACCTCTCGTGATTTGATCAGAGTAGTTCTTTCCGTATTTTGATGAAACGTAGGAAGGTAGGTAGTAAGGAACGATAATAACGTTGAATAACTAACGAGAATTATATCCATTAAATTAAGGTTATTGATATAAAGTATCTGTAAGTGCTCCGTAAAGAAAAACCTTGACATTCACGAGAACTACTATGAATCAGATTGGTTGTCAAAATTCGTTTAGAAATCGTGGAACTAACACAGACAGATTTGCAAACATACACAAACTAAGAAAAATCATACCACGTCTTGGCACAAAAAAAACGAGACTGAAAAATTGTCAGTAACTATAGAAGTTAATACATAATCTCTACTGATAACGAAGTACTACGTAGACAATATCAAACCTTGACAGGTTTGCCTTGGCACTGTTATTTGCGCCGCAGCGTTCGACTTCTGTGCAGTTGACACATTTAAAAAAGTATCGCAGTTCACAGATCTTACATTACGTAATTAAATACTATAATCATAAGCACGGTAATCAGTTATGAAAAACCCGACCAAGGATGAGTCTGGACATTCACCAAGATGTAATCTACCAGTTAGTGCGAGTTGATAATGTCGCCACTGTCTTAATTTTTTTTATTAAAAAAGGCATAATAATACAAAACAATGTGCAGAAGTTTTTATTTACAAGCCAATGTTCAAGTTACGTAATATAATCGTTAAGTAATTTACCGTGATTAATGAACTAACCACACCAACAGGTTTATTTGCGTGTTTATTAAACTCATGCAAAGGATTTATTAAGAACTTTACTAATAAAGACAAACTGCAGAAGTTTCTTCTCGCCAATAAAAGTTGGTAAGTAGTAATTTAAACGAGAATAATGAGAGTTCATTATTTAATTAGGGTGACTATTATAATGAGACCAGGCGGCTGTATATTTATCGAAAGGTCACCAGTCCAGCTTAATGAATGATGGTGATCCCATTACTAATTTATATCCTTATCGCAAATAAGAACATTTTCTAGGTGGCATAAGGTCGTTACTTCGTAAGTCCTTTACAAAATGTCTCCACCGATTGCACTAAATTCAGATTTATCCGGTACGATCGGCACTCCTATAATAATACGTTATAATAAGTGCTAATCATCATGTGGATACAATTATCAATTAATTTTGTATTTTATTAAAAGACTAGTGGAAATTTCTTCAGGGCCGGATCTCGCTACGGTATTGACATACTTGATTATGATAAAACTTATCATTGAATTTAATAAATATTATCATTTATGATTAAGTATGATAAACTCGTTACTATAAATTATATCTTTGTAGTAGGTACCCACTTAAACTTTTAAGAGTACTCCAAAGATTTACTTGAAAAAATTATAATAAGTTTTTTTGAAAGATTTTAATATTTTTAATGAAGGTGTAATTGCAGGTTTATTTGGCCGGTAATTAAGTTTTACTCTTTCAGTCTGTATTTATTTGTTTGACTATCAAAAATGTTCGAAAACTATACATAAATAGTGCGAAAAAAAATAATTAAATTCCAGTAATTCCAACCCATAATATAAAAAAATGGTATTAAGCAGAGACAAAAAATTCAGACAGGAATTTTGTTGGGAAAATGAAATACTGCCGCGAAATTGCGACTCATATTCAGTCGTGTCTAGTGTCAAAAAAAAAAGGAGACTTTGAACAAAGATAATCTTCAGCAGTATACATACGCAGATGGAATTGCCAGACATCTCTGTATACAATCCGGCTGGAAGAAGTGATTTCACAGTTGTCTATCAACATTGAATGACCTAAGGCAAGAATAGTTGACGGATTATCCGAAGAATTTTCCATTTAATACAGATTAAGTTGTTATTTGCTTTGGTTAGACATTGATTGAGTGTCTAGACTAGGCAGAGATGACCTCTACGTGATAGTTTCTAATATAAACATCCTATTTATGTATAAGCAAGCAAGAAATTATAGATATCAGTTATATTACATAATAGGTATTCCTGTCATACACTCATTCATTAAGAGAATAAGCGTAAACCTTATAATTGGTCATTCGGATAAAACAATTTTCAATTTTGTTTTGAAATAATTCTGAACTGAAAAAAAAAATAAGTCAACCTTGGAGAAATCAGTGATGTAATACAATTTGTGTTTATCTTTACTACATCAACGCAAACAAACCAAATCATACGACTTCCACCGCATCCGTTCGTCCATTAAGATCAGATAACTACTGAACAGATTACTAAGATGTCAAGCTGTGCCTTCTTGGTTTACTAACAAGGTTTTTGTTTGATTGTAAACGTAGTCATATTAATTCTTTGGAAGATCATTTCTGCGGCCAAATTAGATTTTCCTTTTCCTCATACCGACAATACTTTTGTCATTCGAATTAGATTAGCATTAATTATATTACCTCCTTTCTTGAGGATTCCGAGCACTCAAAATAATATGCTTTAGCTTGAAGGTTTATAAAGAAAACTTTTTACTCGTATTTGACAAAAATACCAAAAAAAATGTACTGCCAATAAGTAAAATTATTTAACTCCAAAATAATCAAATAAGCGTGGTGAAGCGTAAAGGAAGGCTGAGACAAATCGACCTGAATGTTCACAAACAGTAACAAAACTAGTTTTCTTAGTGCTTTGGCTTATTCCGATGCGACCTTAAATCATGAACTGTGGCCATTTTTTTGACAATTGAATGCCGACCAATTGGTCGCCTCCACATTACACCGGTTAATATTATGTTAAGGTATTAGTAAGGAGCAAGTTATTTTCGGATTCAATTAATATGTCTTAGTAATTACTAAGAAATGTTAAATTTTTAGACTAAGTCCGGAATTCCGGACTTAGTCCAAAAACATTACATTATGAATAAATGTTGAATTAATAGATTTTTCTAATAATTGTAAAAAGTGTTATGGGAAGAATTGATTGTTTGTAAAAAGTTAATGAAAATATTTTTTTCGTTATTATGCTGTTGCGTTGTGAGTTTGCATTATTTTTAGTAGGTACCGCCTATTATGTAAAACGTTATACGAGTTATGAAGTGCCATATAATAGTAAATTATGATGACAATAATATCATTGTTAAGTTATACCCACCTACTTACTTGGTGATTGAGTTTTACTTCTAAAAAAAAAGAAATGGGTAGGTTATATGAGAAAAAGAAGACCAAGGAAGAGACGCAGATGATGTAAAAGATAATATTTAAAAGAAGTGAGCAATGACATAAAAAGTAAAAGATAGAAGGGAAAAAAGTGAATAAACTACTTCGTCGACCACAAATAGAAAGAATAAGGAAAAATAAGCAAATAAATACAAAAATAACATGGTGGTCTCATCAATAGCTTTACTACTAAAACTAAAGTGCTTGAATGTGCAAATGCTCGCAGTCTAGACGCACTTCGATACTAACTTATACAATACATCCAACTTATGTAACAAGGATGATAGCGACTGGCGAGCACTCGACTATCCACAGTCCCACAGACAGGACGGCCCAGACAGAAACAAGCCGAGGTGAAAGTTAGCGCTAAACGCAAACCTGTTCGCCTTTGATACTGAATCGGGTAAACCGTGTCATACCCGTACGAATTGTGCGAGATTCTCGCAGGAATACGGCAGTGGGCTTCAAAGAGGTCCTGCGATATTTGTACTATTTGTAAATTGGATCGTTGGCTGGAGTTTTATTTCGTGAACGGTATTTTAGGCGGCGGAATTTTATGGTAAAAGGATCCTTGGAAAAAATCCAGTTGCCACTTCTACATAGGAACAAAACTAGTTCTATTAAGCTTTGAATATGGTTGTGTTTAAGAAAGTGTTCAAGGAATTTGACCAGATTTTATGGAAGAATCAAATCCAAGGGGCTTAATTAGTAGCTACGAGTTCATATCCGACCCATGCAAATAATTCTATTATGTAAAGAGCAACTTAGACACGTGAAAATGAGTGAAAAAAAAATCACATTCATTTCATGCTGGTAATGAAATAATTGTGAAATTGTCATATTATGTTACTACATTTTAATTACGACAATACATATACCTAATCAAAATAAAAAATCTTAATTCCTTTACGATGTCTGGCTTCTGACACATGAAATTAGTTGATAGTGCCAGTTTTCCTCACGATAACGATTTGATTCGATATCTACTAAATTAATAAAAATAATTATTATGATACGGTGAAATTGGAACAATAATTTACGATTCAAGACTAACACGCTATCGGTGATATGATAATTGATATAATAATGTCCTTTAAAATTAACTTGCGTACTGCGAATCAGGTTAATGATAGATTTAAGATAAAGATGTACGAAAGGAAAAGGGATAGAATGATGAACATAAAGCTATGAGAATGCAAGAGAAATACATAAGTATATTATTCTTCCGGATGCAAGTAATGTAAGACCCGTGCAGGAAAAAGACGAAGATATACGAGTAAATGTGAGAATGTCACGAACCATTAGGTATGTTTAAGAATTCTGAATCTAGAATGCGTCTGATGAGTTGCAATTGAACAAATAAAAAGCACTATTGGAAATCAGCCAGCAATATACTAGGTTAAGTTAAGTAGTGACGAAGGATCAAACTGCGAGGCGCGTGAGTAACACTACAAGTTCCGACGGTTCCCTTGGGGAACGCCGCAGTCTTATTGTACGTACGCCGTACGCTACGTCAGTGGATGGTTATGTTAATTGCTATCGTGTGGAGGTTAGTAGTCACGCGATGCGTGTGCGTCGCTAAATATACCGGGTTTGTAAGGATGGCCCGTCCAAGTTACTGTGCTAGTATTCAAACCAGTTAGACTGGTACATTTTCCTGCAGTTAGGCCAAACTAGTTTCGAGTTGTATTTGAATTTATAAGAATCCTTACATAATCGACTTATGAATTTATCGTTGCTTCTAGATTTTTATATTGGACTTCCGTAACATTTACAATTTTGAGCATTGTTGTAAAGTTAATTTGAACTATGTATTTTTTGTAATCCGCGAATTTGGTGCTTTATTTAAAAAGGAACAAGTTGAGGTTGAAAGTTGACCGACAGATTGATTGACTGGATAAAAACTGATTGAATAAAAAATGTGGTACAGTTCCAATTTTTTTTTATCACATTACTTAAATCACTACCACTAAAAAGAAAGCACACCACTTGTAATTAAGAACATAATAGAAACTACTCACTTCCTATTAACTGGCATTCCCATTTTGACACAATTTCACTGAGCACAAGAACATGCAAGCACGCCTCACTGCGGTCAACTAAGTCAGGATTATGACTGATAAACCTTATATGCACGAATTATCAAGCAATACTATTAATAAGGTTGATAAGTTATCTGATATAGAAATAATGTGAGACGGATGTGTTGCGACAGTATTTGTAGATGTCCAAGACGATAGGCGTCTAGTGGACACTTGACCAAAGATCAACCGCTCGAGTATGTTAGTTTATGTAATCAAGCCTGTTATTGCCTGTTAGCGAATCGAAAAGTCAATTTAATAGTAAAAAAAATACATTATTACATGTAAGAGTTACAACTTGTGTATGTTCACTTATCGTGTCGTACACGACACGATAAGTGAACATACACGGTTGCAAGGAAAAGAAGATCTAAGAATCTCGATCGACGGAAGATATTGTCAAAGATGATTTTTGTTTTGCAGCGCCATTTAAAAAAACAATCGAGCTGCATTTCCTCCAAATAATCTCATTAAGATCATGACGTTAGATTCCGAATAGAAAGCAAATGCCGACTATTAATCCAGTAACAAAGTTGACGCATCAACTTATCGTATGCGTACTCCAAACGCAGCACATTGCATCAAAAATAGAATTTACGATTGTTTGTGCAGTCGATCTTTTGCTTTTACTACCGCACGAGTCATCAGATAAAGAAACATTTAAGTTGGGTCAATAAATCCCATCTGAGTCCAGTCAAACCAGTCTCTCATCGAGATTTCCATCCTTGACTGGTAACATTGTTTTTTTTTTCAAAAATCAGCCACGCAGCCTTTACAAATTTCTAAATTCAATGATCCATAGATTATCCGATTAAATCCATTATCTAAATTCAATGAATCATAGATTTTCCGATTAAATTACAAAAAACGTGTACCTAGACGGATAGGATAATTACAATTAGTATTACGTTTATTTTTCGCGATGACTAATTCATTGTAATGCCGTGATTGTGCTCTAATTGCCACTTAATGTTTAATCTAGTACATTCATATATTTGTAATCCTTTTGCCACTGATAAATATTAGTTTTCTATGGAGTACAGGCAAGCCTTAAGTTTCTTGTGTTACTTCAATGACAATATTATGTTTACGATGAAAATAAACTACATATTCTATTTGTATCTGGACATGCTGTTAAAGATACGAATACACTACTAGCTTCTTTATCTTTAGCTATGTCTGTGCCTCTGTGGTAGTAATGGAGTTTGTATTATTACTTTTGCTGTTATTATTACTATTAATCTTCCTTTTCTTCATCATCTCTACATTTTCTGAGATTATGTGAGCTATGGGAATATGTAGATGATTATCTTTTCTTCCATTCCTCAATTTGGTTTAAAGTTCAAGTGGTACTGGTTCCGTAAGCAGGATCCGGGCGGTTCACAACCCTTCTGGTTACGATTCTTGTCTGATGGACCGTGACCATGAGGGCATCGTTTCTACTAATCTAGTTCTATAAACAGATTTCACACGCGACGTCAATTGTTTCTGCTGGGTACGTAGGACACTTGGACACGTGTGTAGTATTAGTAACTGAAGTAGTTATACTAGGAAGCGAGATCATATCAGCCAAGTTCACAGCACGAGAATAAATAGAACTGGTTGTATGTTCGTTATCTGCCTGTATGATAACCCATCACATCAGATGACAAAGTAATCGGACCACGGCAACCGGTAGCCGCGAGAATGGCAAAGAATGGTGAGACTCCAGTAATATAATAACCCCGTTTATGGTGTCATGCAGCTCAGAAAAAAGCTTTTAACCCATCATCCGTTTTCCCCATTGCCTCGGAATATTGAGTAGTTCGTTATTATTATATTATTATATCCTTAAAATTATATTGCCTTGACGAAACTGGGAGTATCAAAGGAAATGTTTACAAAGAGATATTAGCAATTTCCTCCGGTATAAGGGACCTTCCGTCCGATATAATGAACAAAGGGAAAGTAATAGCCAGTCATCGGCATCCGAAGAGACTATTTTCCTAAGCTTTGAGTTAACAGTAATGGACATTATTTTCGCATTTATTATGCAAAACAATGTATCAAAATCCTGAAGTATTTGCTGTTTACTTTGTGTCGATTGGGGACATATTAGTTAAGGGACCACACAATCTGGGCAGTTTGGCTTATAAACTCGTGAGTAGCTGAGTTTACTATGTGGATCTAAAGTATAAAAGGTCGCCGGAAGACGCTGGATGCAGGTCGCTTCCAACCGGTATATGTAGAGATCTAAAGGGGAGGCCTATGTTCAGCAGTGGACGTCCTATGGCAGAGATGATGATGATCTAAACGCGATCTAACGCTAAAATGAGTAAGGATGTAGAATGTCAATGGGCTACGGTTTTTGTAACATTTGAAAACTTATATTCGTGTTTTGATTACCTTCGCTCCAAAACATCCTGAGCATGTAGATTCAGGAGTAAACAAACCTCAGAATCAATCAACAGACATAATAAGTCCCAACGAGTTAGGTACATCTGTTTGTGGCAAACAGTAGCGTGAAAATATTTCTGTGTGCGATTTCTACTGCACTATCGCAAACTCTAAACACAATAGTTACTCGTTGATGAGTATCATATTATCTCAAGGATTATCACTGGTCAATGACCGGGTCACTGGCACAATTATCAGTTCATGCACCCATTGTTATGAATGTTATGATAACGACGTATTATTAACTAACATCAAAATTTTCCATAGAAAAGTGGGGTTTGAATCTCAAAAGGCCATTTTATCATAACACATTGAAATTTCAATGTCAAATGAGTGTTTATAATCATCATTTGAATATCGGACAGAAATACATGAGAGTGCAGAAAAAACCTTCACAACGAAAATAAAAGTGGGATCCAGTGAAACGTCTAGCGTGATCTGGCATTAAGCCAGCTCTGTTAATATCTAAGAAAGAGTAAATCTTAATGCAAACTGCAAGATTAGCACGAGCATGTAAAAAACAAATATTTGCTAATTTCAGTACGAATGCAATAAAAAAACTGAACGCTATCTAGCTTAGACCAACAGCCAGATGGGTGGATGACTTTTAGATCTGGTAAGACGGTCCTGTAATCAGCAGTTGGTTAGATGAAGGCTGCTTATGACGATGATGATCCGAATATAACAGATTGGTCACCTGAACCCAATACCTTGGATAAAGTATTCCTATTAGAGGATGGACAAGGACAGAACCAATCCCCTATTCTATAACACGTGGTACGATATCCAATTAGCTGTTAGCGTAGTGATTACAAGTTATTACAGCAATATTTCCTAACGATCGGTTACTGCAGCGCGACAAACTCTAAATTAGGAGGACATTTCTGCCAGTACCACCGTGGCAGTGGACGTTTACGGTCAGATATGATGCCGTAAATTTTCGAAACGCCGATGGGCCATTACATTATCGATATTGACGATAGAGCACCAAATTTTAAGGATTCTGATTCTGGAGCAACTCTTACCCATTTTTTAAGTGCGGAGTAAACCTCCGCACTTAAAAAATGGGTAAAAGTTGCCCTATAGTAAAAAGTTCCGACAAAAATGCATCCCCGTCGACACCAATTCGTTTTTCCCAGTTTTCAAATAAATTAGAAAATTGTATTATCTTCCATCGATTTTTATTTTCGTCGCCTGGGTAACTGCAGCGCGGATGTTGTCAATTGCTCGGCAAATAACATTACGTTCGTCTAGCCTAGTTTTTGCTCCGTGGTACTCAAATATAATTTTAAATATTTAAGCCTTTGAATAATATAGGTAGCGTAGAAAAATAAAATATTCATTGTTTAGTTATCGTTTCTGGACGTCCGGCGCGACCTGAGACGTATTTTTACGTTATACATAAAAGTCTGAACTTGTATAAAAATCCATAAAAATTGTCGCTAAAATTGCGTCCAATAACAATTTTCACGATTCAGTCATATCCCTCCATATTCTCTAGGCCTTCAATAAATTCGCGGCACTACTGCAGATAATCCCTGAACTACCTGCGACTAAACTCATTTGGCAATAACAGAACACGACCGATAAGCAGGCCTTGACTGAGCACGCCAAATTGTACAGTATGTATGCTCGTGAATACTCGTGACAATTATCATAATTTGTGCTTGTAAACTTTTATGGCTATCATTTAACACGATTAATAATGTAAGTCATTACAAGCCATTGGTGTAAGGCGAGTCATTAGGTAGGTAAAGATTATTGTAAAGGGCTTGAAGCTGCGAATCTTGCCATAAGTGTACCTGATGAACTTAATGATAGCCATAATTGGGTAAACAGCGCAAGTCTGTAAGAAGGTCAACAAATTATGAACAAAAATATTATCCACATGATAACAACATAATTGGTCATTTTAGATCTTCAACTTAAGATTATAATGTAAAAGTTTACTCACGTCTCATTCTCGTCTATAAACATTTCTGTGTGCTTCGACCTGTAACAAAACATAATAAATTAGTAAAAATAGTCAATATTATATCACTACATAAATGGTTAGTACATAAATGGTATGTAATATATCCGAGGATAAATTCAATTCATATATTGAGAGTGCAATCGCAAATACCATAGCGTGCTGAATCGATGCAATCTGTTGCTGTTATTATAGGTATCGAGAAAGCTATCGATTTTAGTGCAGTATTGAAACTGAGTAAACCTCTTACTCGTATTGTATCGTAATTTTAACAAGCACAGTGAATTACCAATTAACTATGACATGACATTTCAAAACTAATTTACTGTAGATGACTTGATTGAATTTCTGTTAATTATTTCCATAAAGATTACAACTTTGGCATGCTGGTAAGTGATAACAAAAATCGCGTGATTTTTGCTGGACGTGATAAAATCTACGATAAGATTTTGTATAACTTTTTGATAGGCATTAGCATTTTTTTCTACACAAGATTTATTTTGAAACCAAACGTAAGTTTTATTATTTTAGTAATGACCGGAATTCAGATAGTATATTTATAGAATGATGTAAATAATAAAATGCCAATAAGTAGTGCGAAAAGGGAAGTCCTAACGAAAAAGCAAACTAACAGAAATAAAACCTTATTGACTACAATACCAATGTAAAATAACACACAGAAAAACCTATTACAGCAACACCAAACAAAATAGAGAACACATATTGGAAAACAGAAGCCTTGGTGCGAAAACTCAATTATGAACCCAGATCAGAAACAAACAAGGTATATTTTAGTGTAAACATTGTCTTTACGTCAGCGACGAGCCCCCACGAACTAATTTTAGCATTGCCAACGAAATACTCCATACAGGTCAAACTTCACATTTGCGAACGAAGCCGTTCTGAGAGACTGACGATTTTCTGAGTATAGCAGTTTTAGGTAATGACGAACAAAAATCCAGTTGTATCAGACAAAGATAGGAAATAATAAAAAGTTGAATATTATTAATTTGAGGTTTACCTTCGTCTATAATGTATTCGCATTAAGAACATTTCAAGGCGGTTTCTAAAAAGAGCTGCTTCCAGATTAATTCAAGTTAGCAATAGCGACACTGCGTTCAGTTTATGGTGGCCAGTAGTGACCGTCTCTGTCCAGAGTATAGCCAGTAATGAGCCTGAGAAACTTGTTGAAAGACTTTCAACTCAAATACATTGTCCTTCTCAAGTATCAAAGACAATGAAAAGAAACATGAACTTGACCACGTTGTTGACCAATACGACCGTGGGAATGCAAATCCGTCTTATATGGTAGTTGAGGGAGATAGATCGTGCTACACATACAAGAAGCGGAGAAAAAGAAGATTGGATGAAGCGACCAGAAGACAGAAAAAAACTCAATTAATGGAGTAATAACACACACTTCGCAACAGTGTAACTAACCTTACATAATCAGGATAAGAAAGCGAGCTCAAATCTTATCGGGCACAGTTCCAATGCCATACTCAGAAGCCAGCATGAATTTATTCCTTAATCTGGTGCTTAAATAGTGATAAAGTCATATAGTTAAGAGTTACTATCTTAATCTGCTATTAGTCAACAAAAAGCATTAACTGGTCAGATAATTGTAATGAATGTAACAATTGGGTTGCCCTTGATATAGTGACCGCAGTTTGGGTAATTAAACTATGGACTCGATCTGACCTCAATTTGGGAGCACGTGCTTATAGATGTCGTTAAAAATGTTTCCGATATTCTTTTATCATAGGTTCGCGCTGAATGCAAGACCCTTCAAACCGTCCCTATTGGAAATCAAAGACATATGCTCAGCAGCTGATATGATGATGAGCGTAATGTTGATGGAGCTGTTAAACAATTTGACTGGTGCGCTGCGTGTTTCAGGTCTTATTCCTGCACGTAACTAATATTTTTACCTACGAGTAGTTCCTGGGTGTTTGTGTATGTGAGTTTATATGTTTGTAAACGCACCTCGGACACAGGAGAAATCCTAGTGTTAGGAAATGTTTGAAGAAAAAAAATACTTCGTTAAATCTCCAGATCTCTTTGTTATTATAAAGTTTTGTATTCACTTAAAGTTTTCCATTTCATAGCAACGTTTTTCTCGCAGGTAAGATGCGGAGCACGTGATTTCAGTCTTATGTCTAGCAAATTCCTGGGATTTGCTGCTTGCATTACCTACGGCTATTACAGAATAATTTTATATCACTTTTAAATTATGGTTTTATGATCTGCTGGGATTTCTCATGATGCAATTAAATTTTCCTGAACATTATGACTCGGTGGAGGCAAACGTTGGCAATAATAATAAATTAATTCTTATCGATATTTCACGATGAGGAAAATTAGAAGCTATAATTTATGTGAAATGACTCAGATTTATTAGGAAGGTACAGAAAATAGTACAACATACAGACACATTTATACAGGCAAAGGTCAGTCGCTTGCACTGTCTAGTAAACGTGAAAAATGACTAAATATAATACTATTTCAGAGAAACTAATGTTATGAGGAATACGAACTTTGTATTAAATTCAGGGTTCAAAATCTGGGCACGCCACAATCGCAGCGGTAAGTCCCCTTGAAGAGTGGTTGGAGAGACGCCACGGCGTCTTCACCTTTCGCCTGGTGAAGGTCCTCAATGGATACGGTTGTTTCAGTGGGTTGATGTTTCGGATTCGGTGGAACGATGAGCTCGGAGGATTAGACAGGTGGTCTGGTCTCCCTCACTTGGGTCGACGACGACCAATGAGATGCTCACTATTTCTCGTTCTATTTCAAAATACTATTTACTTTTCTTCGAATATACCCTCCTTCTAATTATTGTTGGAAACGATTAGATAGTAAATGAAAAACACACTTCGTAAGTTTCCAAAGTACCTAGGTAGCAGTGGCGTAGGGTAAATATTCTTGAAAGTGAAGCCGGACCAAAACGTGAATTCCAGTAACTACAGCTTTGGCCTAATATTAGCCTTTTTAGTTTAAATATTCAACCCAAATTCTTGTCAAATACCTACATATCTTTATTACATATGAACTAGAATTTTAGTATCCGTAGCACCGGTTATAACATCGCCCATGTACACAATAAGCTAAAAATGCTCATAAAATAAAAACTACTGAGCCAAACTATGATTTTTTATGGGACCAAATGGCAGGCGTCTTCGCCATCAGACCCCTAATGACAGTTGCAACCCGTCTAGGTGAAAAGTTCTTATCAATACAAATTAATCAAGCTCAAACACAAGGTAGCTTCTGTGAATCGTTGAGGAGTTCCATCAGCTGTCTCTCGGCTCCATCATCAGATATTATACTCCAGACCTATATTAAAGTGTGTGGTGCTTTGAAATACTTAATGAAAAAACTTACAAACACACTAGTCGCCCCTAAGATTTTTGAAAAGATCCACTCGATTTCTCTGGTCTTGCATCATCAAACTCGACAAACTCTGATTTTCTTATCATGGGACCACATTTGGAATATCTTCTTTCCAAGTTCCAACAAAAAAAAAGATCATCAAAATCGGTTCAATAACGACGAAGTTATATCGCGAACAAGGAACAAACAAACAAAAAAGACAACATTGTACACCGGACCAGGTGTACGAAATGGGTCACCTCTTTTTTTGTGGTCGGTTAACAAATTGAACACTATTTTATTTTGAATACTATAAAATTCATGTTCACAAAACCTTATACTAATCGCCTACAGATCTTAACACCGCGATTCAGGATCGTGACGTAATTGCACAACGCCATCTAGTTTAAACTTCGAAACTAACATAACACCGTTTTACGGTGAACATTTACCAAAGAATACAATTGAACTGAACTAACCTTGTTATTACTGCACTCACTACGCAAAACTTATCAATTTCAACAATACCTAATACCAAATCAAATGCAAATGTACAGATGAAAACAATAACATACAAAATTATAAATAAGCGCGAAAAAAACTAATGTGAATCTGTCATCCAAATAATACTATCTAAACGAATTACGAAGTCCAGTATCATTCCATCTCATTCTGGCGTACGCATTACATATCTCTGTCCTTATCGTAAGCCGTAGCCCGTAAAATCGCGGGTTATAACTTACTTAAACTAGCCGAGTTATGAGCTCACGGTCGCTAAAAGAAATGCAATGAATTAGATAGACTGAATTCCTGGTTCGCGTTGCGGCTTCCTTGCTGTTTTGCGCGAGTTGAAATTGCTCGGATAAAAATGGTAGGCGTTTATTTATTTCTTTGTTATTTTCATAAGCAATAATGTTATACCTGCAAAGTAACTTGAATAGGTAATTAATTTGTTTTAATGATAATTGAAAAGATTAGTATTTGCCAAATTGTCATATTTCGGAAGGGAACTCGATAGGAATCGTTTTTAACCGACTTCAAAAAGGAGGAGGTTCTCAATTCGGTCGGTATGTTTTTTTTTTTTTTTTTTTTTTTTTTATGTATGTACACCGATTACTCCGAGGTTTCTGGTCCGATTAGTGTAATTCTTTTTTCGTTCGATGCAGTATACTTTCCCATTGGTCCCATAAAAAATTCATCCAATTTGGTTCAGTACTTTTTATTTTGTGAGCATTTTTATTGATGGATGATGTGATGATCTTTACTTTTTTGAGTGTTTGTTACGCGATTACTCCGCTAATTGTGGACCGATTTTCAAAATTCTTTTTTTTGTTGTACGAGGAATAGTTCACTTTAGGGAACACTGCAAGTTTCATCAAAATCGGTTCAGCAGTTTTTGATAGGGAATTTTATTAGCTTATTGTGTACATGAGCGATGTTAATACCAGTGCTAAGGATTACCAAATTCTAGTGCACATGTAAGAAATGATGTATTTGACAAGAATTTGGGTTGAATATTTAAACTAAAAAGAGTAAAATAAAAAACTTTTTTCAAAAAAAATTTAACCGCCTTCAAAAACAACCACAAAAAAGGGTAAAATAACCTACAAAATAACTTTTCTTTCGGAAGTCGGTGGCATAAAAGACAACGAAATAAAAAAACAAAGCCACCGACTTCCGAAAGAAAAGTTATTTTGTAGGTTATTTTACCCTTTTTTGTGGTTGTTTTTGAAGGCGGTTAAATTTTTTGTATTAGAGATTCGCTGCTGCTAGGTAGGTACTTGTCTGCACCAGCTGTGACGTCACAGTCCCGAGATGTCGAGACAGACTAAGTAGCTCGATTAGTCCAATTAATTCCACAATACACCGAGACGAATACGTAAGTTAATACTCCAATTATATTCTGCGCTCCTGGTACTTTGTCTCTAATTGTTATACGGTCATAATGTTCAATTTAACGCATTCTTTGACTCCCGTTGTCATGAACGACCTTCCTCTAAAGGTTTGTATGTAAACGAAAACAAAGTTATCATGTTTACATTTTTACCTGTTTGGGTATGCGAATCTGTGCAAAGCGAACCGATCTAATTGGCCCTTTTCGAGCGGTGGTAAACTACCGGATATTAAAATTCTCCAACAAAATGTTTTCGTAAGGGGATAGTGATTGATTATACAACCCGCAGGCAATTTCATAATTATTATACTGTATTATGTTGGCTTCTAACAGACAGGTTTTGGATTTCACACATTCAGCACAAATTATAACATTGTCTGTCCGTTATTATGAGTCGACAGGTTTGTCTGTTCCGTAAGATAAGCAATTTCGCAGAAATATGACATACAAAGCTGTACACTATTATTCTCATTTAGCACAATAAATATGATACTAGAACTGACGTTTATATTTGGAGCAAACAAATGAATTCAAAGGTAGCCGTGAGGCGAGTCGTGTCGGCAAATTCCAGCAAAGCTGACAAACGCAATTACACGAGCTCGCGCCTTTTAATTAACATTTAACAATTAATGCTTGCAACTTATCTTCATTATATGTCCCACTGAAGTACTGCGCGTGGACAGAAACAATTACTTCTAATGAAAACTAAGCAGGGCACGTAATGAAGACCTAAACGTAAGACGATAGTTTATTTCCTCTAGATTTTTTCAGGGCTAGTCGTCAAGATCTTTACATCGCAAAAAAACTACTGGTGGGTATCCTTAATTTTCCATGAAGCACACTAGAACATTTGGCTTATAAAATTCATACTAGTATAGCTAGGAGCCCCAAATAACTTCTGGTTTTTCTAATTTATGATGGTCCAAATACTCCGCACATTGTCGAGATTTGACAAGACTCCTTGGCTTCTGGGGTTACTAGGCAGTACTGAAACCGTCTCTATGATATAATAACCTAACACAATGCATATTTGTATCACATAACTGATATTATCATCACCAAATTCATGCATACTCACGTCATCGCGCACTATAATGTGTCTGACGAGTATAGTAAACACACAGCCAGCTCGAAGGCACGGGCTATCACGACCGCACACGACTTGGGAATAAAGACAGGCACGTGATGCTCACTACCCGGCCTCCAATTAAGCCCGAGCACAGACCGAATATAAACACTACGTCAGCTACAATGGTTAGTTTATAAGGCCTTTCCAATTAAATGTCACTGAACTGTTATGAAAGCAAGTCAACGGTTAAATCAATATTTGCATCCGTTACGGATGCTTGTACTATCGATAAAGAAGACTTCAAATAATATTTTCGAATCACTCCTTTCAGAATCGATTAAAATCGCAACAACTCACTACACTTTGGCATTTATTGTGTCCAGCGCATTCTGTTGTATGCACTCAGCCTATGTTCAACGTGTGCGAGGCTCACAATACGGAGCGAAGTCCACTCGATCAATTGTAACACAGCACCAGATTCACCAGTGACATCATGACAAATTGATACCAAATAAAAACATGGACTTTGAACCTTAGCAGGGATCGGGGGAACTAAGTCGAGACGTCGAGTGTGACCATTTGAACCATAAACCTCATTCATGCGATGAATGGACGTAGTACATATTGTACGCTCTCGATTGTTATCGAATCGTTTCGAATAACTAGTGAGATGTAATCGAGATTTATTATTCCGGCTAGCAGTACGAGATGTTTGCTCAGTGAGCCGTAGCGAAATCGATGGCGTAAGTTAACGAGTATTTTGTTTTTATCCAGACGATGTTTCGGCATATCTATCCGCTATTATGAAACGGTTTGGAGCAATGCAATTTATTTAGGTGAAGATTAGGGAGAAATATTATAACGATGACCTGAAGTCCTGAACTAAGTAGCTGAGTCAAATTAGACGTAAAAGGTATCGAGTTTTTAACCCATAAACAGCAGTACTAATATTCTAAGTGGATATCCCAAACATTTAAATCTGTTTGAACAGCTAATGGTCCAGGATAAGGAACTCCGAACACATCAAAGGAAAACCGTTCAACAGATACGAGCCAATGGAAGACAAATACTTGTACAAATGTAAAAGACAATTACCATAATGAGGGAATGGCGTTGAACTTAGCTTTTGTTGTCTGTAGCTATGAGTCACTTCCTCATAATATGTAAAGTTCTTTGATTCGCACGTAGGTGTTAGTAATTCAAGTGCGAAATTTTTGGACCTTACGGACAAACAGGATACAACTTTTTGCTGATATAATTAATTGCGACTTGTGTATTTTAAAAGGAGCTGGGGAGCTGGATGTGTATGCTTGAATTAAGAGATCCGAGGCTACTACCATAACAATGCGTCCACGTGCAAAGACGACATCGACACTTTCCTCGCCTTGCACATCGTGGACTGTTGGATGACTTCACATAGAATTAGCAAACATTAGGGCTTGAACAATTTCTGCTGATAGAACTTCAAAAAAAAAAAGTCTATTAAATTAAGCAATTATATTCTTGTCCAGTTTTTTATTCTACTGGTTTTATTCTACTTCTAGCGTCTGTTGTTGCCTCGAAACGTTCGTTAGTTTGTATTGATCACGTTGATGCTCGATAGGTCATTGTATTCTTTCATACGTACGCGTACTATAAGAAATACAATGGTCTCGGAGTCACTGCCAAGGCCAAATTCCTATTTCAGAGATCGTGCTGTCCAATTATCAACGGCTAATTTTACTTTCGAAGTTTTAGAAAATCATTTTCTGTAATGCATTTAACAACAAATGTAAAGCCCTCTACATTATCTTGGCTCACGAGTCGATACTACAGAACTACATATACTGCTACAGAACTATCTCTACATGTTAGTTAAAGAATTTATTGCTTCCACAAACAAACCACTTCGAAGGAATGCACCACAATAATTAGAGAAAATCAAAGTCACGACCACTAGAGAGTAACGACCCAAACTGAGCGCAGCTTCTAATGAAACTTTCAACGGTCCAAGAAATTACAGACCTTGCAAGGGTGTAATAGAGTTTACATTAAAATTGACCGTTTTAGGCAAAGAAATATGGGTGAAACTGAATTTCTTTTTTTAAGTATTCAAAGAAGACCTAACAAAGGGTTGGCGAACTAAGATGTTACATACTCCAGATCAATATTACAAATATCACATTTGACTATATTGATGTAACTTTCAAAGGGTGAGTTAGATCTTTGAATTTGCCTTGCTTCAATAAGCAGAATATTGGAATTGAAGCACTGGGAGCAACAAGGGCGTTCGGCACCCAAAGCCCATTTTAATATTATTGCACCAAATTAAGCATTGCGCCATCTAGTATCATATGGCAAAAACTCATTTTGATTCATCGTTTCTAGATGGCGTGATAGATAATAATTGAGAGGATTTCGCTACGCCGTTGTTGCATGGATAGCGTTTGAACTTGAAACACGTACGACCTGCAGTCTGCGAAAGTTTATTTTAATGTAAAACCATGTCCGAAATAATTGAAACCAGTGATTTTAGTGCAGATGACGACCAGACTGATTATGTTCCCCCAAAAAATAAAGGAAAAAAGAAGTTGAAGAATATCAGGTTATGGAAGAAAACATATTTATATTTAAACTTTTAAATAATGAAAGCAAATGAGTGTTGTCCTACTTTTAAATAAAGATGATTGTATATAGAAACTAAAGTAATAATGCCTTCAAAACCTTTTAAAATATGAACGCCCAATTAATTTACGGGTTGGATGCAACAAGGGCGGATAACATGTATTAAAAAAATATGTTATTTTGGAGTTTCCAACTATCTGAAAATAATGATAATACTGAAATCTTACAACTTACTCATTGTTCATTTTGATGTTGAAAGTTCTAGAGATTTATCTTAATTAGTTTAGAATTTATAACACATCTAAAACTTTAACTTCAATTATCTCAAAACTCACTTTTTGGTGTAACGCCCTTGTTGCACCCAATGCTTCAATTGATATCGAAGTAAAAAGAGGTCTCAGGTCGTGATATCGATATGAAATAGTGAATGCAATCCGCGACGGTTCGCAACAGGGCCGAGCGCAACTGACCGCGTTACTCAATTTCATGTTGCTGCATGGAAACTTATAATTTCTTCGCTGCTGCTGCGGTGCGCTGGGGTACGGTGTGCGCTGCTGGTAAAACTCTCTAATATAGCACACCGTACCTCTTCGCTGATTCCTAAATTAAATGTAATTAATGAACCGGCGAAGAGGTACGGTGTACAAAAAAAGCAAATTAGAGACAGAATGGACGATGGTCCATTCTTTTTTTTTCCCATAAGTCTTCGATCATTAATAACAACTAGATACACAATCCCGTACAAAAACGAACTAAAAACTGTCCTCACGTAGGTCGTAAAATAGAAAGAGAAAGAAAACAGAAAGAAACATAACTGGCCAACATATTATACCAAAAGAAATTAAACCTTATTCAAATGAGTTAAAGTTGGATTTAGAACGGTCATAAAAACTTATTAAATTCTACGACCGCGACTCGAATCAACACATGTTACCCGACTAAATCAAGTAGCCATGCGACACTACGAACTGTACGTTTAGTAAAAGTCTTTTCAATTTAGGTGCTTTATAAACCCGGCTGATAATTTCGTCAATTTTAAAATAAATGTTTTACGGCGATTTCTTAACGAAATATCAGTATTTATAGTACATTGATAGTTATTATATATTGGTAATGTTAATACTTACTGAAAAAATGAAATTACATCCTTTTTTTCGGTCCTGGAAGAGTGATTTTTGCACTTTTTAAACGAGCACAGAGGCATGTTTACGTTCCGAGCGTTAGAACAGTACTAAACCAAAAGGATGACCGATCTTTGATTTGGTCATTCTTTTGGTGAGGACGTTTTTTGTCGCTGATTGTGTATCTAGTTGTTTTATATGATCGAAGCCATAAGTCTTAAATTTTTCCATACGAGATATAAAACGTAACTTCTCGTTTCAAGTTTCGACATCAGCAATTTGATTTCGGAGTTCGTATACAGCATAAATCAGCATTCCAATAAATATCAAATCAGAAGTATTTATAACATACGATAAGTGAAAACAGTTGCATTTCCTCCAAAGCAACAATAATCAGTAAGTAATTGCTGATACCAATTATGCAGTCGAATGCATAAAAACATGTTTATCAATCAATTTATCGCTGTTGGTATCCGCCAAGCGATGGTCCAACGATCGGTGTCCTTACGGCGCCTGTATCTCGATTCTGGGGTTATCACAGGGTTAACAACTCGATACCACCGTCGGTCTACACCTACAACCGGACGATCCGATAACCTCATTGGAGAGTTCAATAGCTCGAAAGGTTACTTTATTATTCCACAGCGGAGAATATGGGCTTCGGAAAGTTATTTTTAGATGTTGTGACATTGTTTAAGCCGTTGGAATTTATATACTTAATCACATTATGTATTTTATGTGTTAATTGTACACCACAGACTACCTACAGTATTGCTTCTCTCTCTTCTTCAAATCTATCCAATAGTTGTCAAGAAAAGATCACTTTAAGCGATATACGATCGTGTGTGGTGGTGACACACTGGACCGTCATATCTTAAAATACCTTCTAAATACCTACAGTAGATCAACATAAAAATGAACGAAATCCCCAAGGAAAAAGGCACAGCCAAAAGCAACCTCAACACAAGAGTACAGTCAACAGCAAAAGGAGATGATCAAAATCAGAAATTCAATACTAATGTACGGAGTTCGCGTCAGAACTGTGTGGCGTCGAAGTGATTCAAAAGTATGTGATTGATTGTAATTTACCAAACATTTACTACTTCTCCTTCGTCGTGTCGATGATTCCTTTAAATTGTTTGTTTCGACCAAAACTCTGCCACATTGATTGCGTTGGTGGTGGCCTCGGACAGTTCCCTTAGATTGCAGGTGGAGTTACACAGAGTACAGTTGAGAAGGTGGGCCATCGTTTGCGATGAGGCTCCGCAGTCGCACCTTTCTTCATCAGAGTACCCCCACCGGACCATATTGTATTTACTACTAGTTCATGTACACAGTTCTGACGCGAACTCCGTACATCAGTATTGAATTTCTGATTTTGATCATCTACTTTTGTTGTTGACTGTACATACTACACGCTTTACAAAGATGGAAAATTTCCAATATCCGGCGTAATGTTGAGGCGACCAATTGGTCGGTTTTCAATTGTCAAAAGAATTGTTAAAAAAATGGCCACAGTTTGAGATTTTTTACTGTATAAAGGAAATCGACTAGATGCTCAAACTTGACAAAAAAATAAACAAAAATATCTATGAGTATTTTAGGTGTAAAGCCTTTCCTTGTGACCTCGATTCAGATATCAAAGTCAGTCAAATAAGGACACGTCACGGAATTTGCCTTGTGAATTTTAAGTATCGATATCGCACAAGGCGCTACCAGGAACCCATGCGCATAGAAGAGTCAAAATAAACACAAACAGCCTGTTTATTACGCTGATACCTATAGCATTCTTTAGATGTATCTGTTACTTCATGTCATCTTGGTATTCAGCAGATGTGTTTTAAGTAAACTGGAACTATTGCCTTTTTGGTGCTTAATTTAGATTAGGAAGTTAATTTCCTCAGTTCATTTGTCTTCTCCAAGGTCGAGTTCTCGTTAATTTTATTTTGTTTTAGTCATACCTATTTTAGAAGTAAATACTTAAGGAAAATGGGTACACTAAGAGAAAACGTTGTAGCACCAGTCTGTAGATAAAACAAGCAATAGTTAGATAACATGTTAGGGTTTCTCGGCCATGTGTGTCGGCTGCCGCGTGACTATATTCTTTCTAGCACACCTGCCATATTTATTTTCCTTCTAGTTATTAAGTTAAGCGAACCATTTCAATCAGTAGAATTGAAAGAAGTTGCGGCACGAAGACAATGCAGGATCGGATCAACGAACTTGGCGCGTATTCGTTGGCGTAATGGCGTGCTCCGTGATGACAACAGCTGTATTTGCGCATTATACAGACAGGTGTAAAAAGAAGGTTCATATACCTACAGAAGGAATATGTTACAAGAGTAGAAACTGTGTGTGCTATCTAGAACTGCGATCATTCGAATCAGTTCAAAGTTCTTTCTGAGTTTATCAGTTTTTGCTATTTGTTGTTCATAGTCGTGAGTGCCGTGACTTATTTTTTCATTACCACCTTGAAACTTCTTATCATTTAATAATACTTGCAATTATGTGCAGTCGTTTTTATCATCAAGTTTATTAGCCGTTTTAATTATACTTGTAATGTCATTATTATTGTCCAGTTCTTATCATATAGAAGTTTTTTAAAACAAATCTTTAATTTTTATCAGCTTTATCCAGACAATACCGAATGTTGGCATAGTGCGCGCATAAGAATCACTCGACCATATAGAAAAACCACGGAAAAACTAAGACATAAAATACTGAACTACATAGGTAAGTAGTAGTGCAAACTTGTAAATAAAAAACAACTTATAATTCGCATAATTTACTTCATGGATAAAAAAATGAATTGGTAATGCGTTCTAAGATTAATAAAGTGTAGCGTAGCCGATTACACGGATTTAACACAGCTTCAATCTATGCTATGTGTTCATATTATAGAAGACGGATCACGAACAACAGATGACGAATGGCCCCCTTACATCTGCATAACGGCAAGCCGAACCTACCTTAACAGACATCTTCAAGACACCCCTTTCAATATTAAAAAGGTCTGCCAAAGACGGGAATCTGTATGCCAAAACCTTTCAGAATTTTAGATGACGCTTTTGAAAAGGATTTCATTTTGGACAGTCTCTTTTGGAAAGATCTAGATAAATCAAGTGGTACGAAGTCTCCACATTTTGTTGAGCAATTTGTCTTCGGTGAAAACAAAAACCATAGCAGAAGATTATTTATTACAAGTTTTTAACTATTACTCTTATGTCTACTTAGCTCGGAAGAACCGCTCGTGCAGTTATTGTAAGCAGCATAATTTAATATTCTAAGAAAATATGGCAATATCGTGCATTTTTCAGATTGTCACGCATGAATTGTCTTCGACAATCGCCATGAATTAGGTAGCATAAAGAGCACAATCGTAGATCAACATGCAATACTTATTAGAAAATAAACAATACAATATTCGCAATCAGTCAAGCATTTTTTGGAAGATTGGAAAAGTAATGATCAAAATAACACCGTAAAAATTAAAAGCAATGTTTAAGATAAGCCAATTTTTAATTAAAGAGATACGCTTCACCATAGCTGAATTCTCTAGTATCAAAAACTATTAAATCAATTACTAGGTCTTGTCCTGCTCATTGAATACAAGACAAAGATACACTCTAACTCGCATAAAGGAAAATGATGAGAAACATCACAAGAGATTAATACATTATGTGTTCCATTAATGTAATCGGTACAAAGAAAACCCAGCCACGAAGCTCATTAGTCAGCGTAGGATCGCGAAGATTTGCGAAGGACTCACGACATCAAACGAAAGGAGGTCGCACAAAGTACAGACATTTAAAACCCTCTATATTATATGAACCGTGGCGTAGATTTGTCTAGAGAGGACAAAAATTCTAAACAGTTTCGCATGTTTCCGGCCAAGGCCTTTACATTCAATGTCAAGGTTCTCTTTATTGAAGGGGAGAAGGGTTGAAATCCAAGCAAAATGAACACCTATTGCGTTGGAAACAACGCTGTAGTTAAATAAACAAACATTGTTAGCTGGAGGGTAAACTTTACAAGGCACACAAAATAAGTCATAAGAAAAGTAGAACCACGGAAACAACCTCGAATTTAACACGCCCGTTAAACTAACTGTTAATAAAGCATGAGTTCAAGAAAGTAGTCAGTATTTTGCACATTTTATTCATTCTTAAGCACATGAAAGGCTGAGAAGAACAACCCGTTGAAATTACTATTAAACTCAGTAAAGAGTTAATTACAACAATACATACTCATGTTTAAACATCACCAAAATAACAATAGTAATGAGTTGACATTGATTGTGACGATTTAATTAAAACTTGGTCAAGTACAAATTAGTATTTTACATTACAGCTATCGTAACGGTTGTTTTGTTTGTAAATACATCATCATTTGAATGTTAGTCACTAATGTATTTATGTTGAAATGTTAGACTATAGTAAATTAAGGTGGTGTGAGTAAGCTTCGGAATATCCTAATATTACAATTATTACGGAGAAGACATATCAATGCAAAACTGAGTAGAAGAGGAACATTGAAAATACTAAGAAAACATCTTAGGCCTTATCATGAGTTTTCAGTTATAGTGACGTAAAGTAAACTGGAACTTTGACATTAATTTCAAGGAATTTAGTTCCTTCTTCGTACACCAGAGGCGTTGTTCCATTTTTCCATACAAGAAACGCTGTAAATACTGGAAAGACGCTGTAAAGTAAAATTGACTGGCCTGTTGGTCTAGTGGTTAGTGACCCTGACTGCTATGCCAGAGGTCGTGGGTTCGATTCCCACCCTGGACAAATGTTTGTGTGATGAGCACGATTATTTCTTCTGTGTCTGGGTGTAATTTATCTATAATTTGTATGTATTTAGAAATATATAAGTATGTTTATCAGTTGTCTAGTACCCATAACACAAGCTCTGCTTAGCTTGGGACTACATGGCGTTGTGGAATATTATATTATTATATTAAAACAGTGAAAACTCGTGATAAGGGTTCTGATGAACTTTTCAAAATAAATGAAGTATGGACTTAGAGGCGATCAGGAAGGAGTAGATTACTAATCCTTACATTGGTTAAGATTAAGTCAAATACAGTTAGCTAAAAAGTTGAAGATTGTATGGAATACTCTAGAATATTATACATATAGCTCGACTACAATCCTATTCAAAGATAAATTAATATAGGCAACTAGGAGGGAAACGAAATCAGATAGATCTCTTTTATAGAAGACACGCTGGCAAAGGATGCTAGAAAGCAAAGGTCAATACAAACAGTTATTAGAGAGAAAGCCGCATACGAAGAAACATACAAGGATAACCACAAATTAACAAACGTCAGACAAATCAACATAAATAAGAAAGACGCACTTAACATTGTTACAGACAAGATGAAAGAAAAAACATGGGAGTAGTCAATATTTAACATATTTCAACGTAGCCATTATAATTTTAGACCATTTCGAAACAAAAACGTAGAACAAGCTAAAATATTTACACTGCGATAAGAATAACGAGCAGGTGACGTATAGTATTAGAAACACAGTGAACATGAATATAATAATTTATAGTAAAACTGAACTCCAGCTGATGGCAGTCTCGTCTAATTTTAGCAAGCTATTGACCTCGAAAGAGGTTTCACCTTTGTCTAATAAACACAAGTCAACGATATTGATGATATCAGTGACTTTGATAGCAGCAGGATCATTGTATCACTTGCTATATGATTAAAATATCCCGTCTTATTGGAACTAAATTATGCATTGTTAATAATGACACGACCTTTGTGATTGAGGAGTCAAAAAGAAAACAGCTGAGTTGATATTGGATTTGATGAGATAATCATTATAAAATACCTGCCCATTACGATATGCAGGCTTTGTTCAAATGTAAAGTCTAATTGGAGTAAGCTGTTTTTGAGTAACTTTTTTATTCATGTACCCGCAAAAACACTTGAGAGATTGCGCAAGCAAAAATTAGTCTCTAAATGTGAAAGTTCGCCAGTGAAGGCTTACAAGTTGAAAAGTAAAACCAATCACCGTATTTCTTTGTTAACTTTTTATGGAATTGCAAATAAAAGTCAGGTGCGAAAAGATCGCTATCAACGCACTGGTTGCGCTTCTTACTGTTATACATAGAATTTGTTTACACATGATAACGTAGAATATTATCTAGGGAACTATTCTGTAACATCTCATACGATGTTGTTTCTAAGAACCCCTATACACAGGGTAATTATAACTGTTCATAACGCGGTTAAACTTTGTACTTCACGTGGTGATGGCAACACATGTCCCAAATTAACTAATTGAACTTACCGACTAAGTAATAACTGGTAACCTAGAACTATACAAAATATCACTTAACCGACTATCACAGCCACTCAATAAGAGAGAATAAAAAATAACTTTTTAATGACGTTAGACAAACGCACGGTGTGTCCGGCCGGCGCGGTGCGCGTTCGGAAACTGAGGCGAAACTCGAAAAGCAGCAGTGACGTGGAACCGGTGAAGGGCCTGTACCACGTGTGGCGAACTCATCTTGTTTCTCACGCGGATGACAAGCCCGAAACGCGTTTAAAAGAATCGAACAGTTGGGGCAGGTTGTGATTTGGATAGAAGTGAATTCGTCGTCCGTGGTAGACGTGGTGGCGTGATCGTGCGAGAACACGTGGCCGTTATTGTTGATACATCATCCAGGCTCCCTACGTCACCGCATTGCTGTTATACATAAAAATATTTATCTTGAACTACGCCTTTCGAAATATATTTTTCTGAACTGCCGTTTATGCTGATTGGTCTTGCCTTGAACACACAATTTTAAGGAAAAACAATAAGTCGCGTTGGGAAACAACCTTAAGCCTCATTATACGTAATTTGCTTCACATAATGATAGGTTCATATATTCTCGTGATTACAAGTTAGAGTTACGACAAGTAGTTACATTACTGTGCCATCAAAGTTCACATCATGAAGTATTTAAGTAATTATCAAGCAATATTACAAAGAGAATAATTTCAGGGGATAGAGCTTACAAAGTCATCAATTAACATTAAACAATGTAATACTGATAATTATAATTGGAGACATTATATCGCTTGTGCGATAAACTGTGACTTTTTGTCCAGAAAACAAACTTCAACAACTGAGGATAAAACTGACTTGCAACAGAGTATTATTGGCCAATGCAAATCCTGGGATCTGCCCTTTGCTTTTCGAATCAAAAGCCGAGAGTTCGATAGGCTTACAAACCCAGACATCGATAATTCGATACCATTGAACAGTGAACACAGACACCTTCATAGCTCAGTGCAACTGCACTCAGGCGGCTGTCCAACCCGCTTCCATTAATCAAACTCCGAATGTAGTATAGCAGAGAGCGTTCCGTATTATGAAAGGTCCCTATCGACACGAGCTGGCTGGTCCTTCTAATTTGAATGCCCAAGTTAGCCCGCATATTGACTGGCGAAGCTCTGAGATGCATGTAGATATAGATTATAGACTATAGCCAATTTAGTTGGAGTTAGCAGGATTGATGAAGTTGTGGCGCTACGGACTGCATGGAATTACTAGGCTATTCTCACTTATAAAATCTGTCTAGCTTTATCCATACATGAAATGCTGCGACATCATTTACGAACTCCAACCAAACCAAGTGTGGTGGCAACTTTGTCGGCTTTGGACGATTTTTACAATACAGATTAGCAGGTGATTGATCTTCATTAATACTCGTGTCATCTTTAAAAAATCCAATAAACCGTGGGTAGATAACGATAAAATCATGAATGATTCACCATCCAAAAAAAATAAGTTTCATGAGCCAGCCAAATATGTATCTTCACTTGATGACGTCAGCATGAGCTCGTAAGTATTCTTGAGCCCCCGTTCGGTGTTAATTTGAGACCAGAATTTCTTATTATTGGATTTCATTGTTTATTGAACCAACAAAAAATTCCGAGTGCTAGGTAATGCCCTCTTGGTATTCGATGAAATGAGAAAATAATACCCACATGATGGTAGGCTCTTCTTTCTTTGCTCTTGGTTATATTCTTTGTAAAAACCTTTCCTTCTAAATAAAAATGAAATACCCAAGTAATAACACCTACTCCTACGTGAGTGATACTTCCCAATAATTAGGCAGACCCTGATAACAGAGATGTACCTCATAATAAAGAGCTTAATAGAAACCCATTACTTATCATTACAGTAGCAGATCTGCGAATAGAATAATGCCTTAACAACAAATCGGGACATCCTGCGGAAGGCGTCAACCTAAAATGAACTTTAACACGATGATATAAGAGCTAATGATGCAGAAGATAAAAGATGACAAGTTATTTGTTGTTTTATAAAGACTCCTACACACGTGAGACAATGAGAACGTGCGGCTGAATGGCCTAAGCACGCCCCGTGTGCAGTGACCATGATGCTTTGTTGGAAGATATCACGGACTTTGCTCCTACTGATTAGCTCTTCTGATTTTTTGTGGCGCACTTGTTTTTGTTTGTAAACTTATGTTGCATGATAAAGGTTTTATTTTCGCTGAATAGTCAAAGGAAAATAACAAAATAGTAACTTTGACCTAGCTTTGGCCTATCAGTAACTATAAAATGACCACATAAGTGTAAAGTGCACTAAACAAGGAAATGCAATTCCAGATTAATGAATGACTGACGCATTTCAATCTAGGGATGGCCTGATCGGTCCCATAAGTTCATTCAGCGTACGTAAACATGGAGCGTCAAGATATCGAGCGGTTCATTCTAATGAATCATTGCGGGTGAATGATTCCCGTAGATAAGATGCCAGTGTACGATAGTAAACAATAAAACAACTGAACAACAACAAGAGCTGTTTTAAAGAACAACATTCGATACCAAAGGTAAAACCATCTCAAAGACACAACAATAACAAAATCTTAACTTAAGATAATAATAAAATCTTGGTAACTAGGTATGTTATTACAACTAAAGTTTATTCATAAAGTAAAGTTTTGTAATACTATAGGCAAGGCGGCATTTATGAATATTCTTACGAGTTCCCTACGGCCACGGAAGTGGAAAGCATAATGTTGTTCGCAAGGCAACTTAGAACATCTAAAAGTTGCGTTGCTTTTCTACCTAAGTTCATAATTTTACACTAAAAACTGCTTGCTTTTAGTCGCTCCTACGTCGTGGGTGCGTTTACAAACATAGAAACTCACATACACAAATGCCCAGACCCGGAAAAACTACTTGTAGATCATAAATATTTGTTCCGTGCGGGAATCGAACCCGCGATACACAGCACAGCAGTCCGATCGCTCGGCCACTGCGCCAACCGTGACATGTAACATAATTATATATAACCAATGAATCAAATTATTACGTCATGATCAAATAGCAAATAAACAGAATTCATGATACAAGGAAGCGCCCTGAAGCGGCCATAAATATACTCGTAATATATGAATGTTTGCCGGTTCCTGAATGTCAATTACATAATAGTACCGCGGTCAAAGCTCGACGAGCGCGCTCTTCTGCCTGTTTGGGGTTAATTAATTATGAAAACAATTTAGAACTTGTAGTTAAATTATGTTAGTGTCCTTCCGAATAACAGTTATTTAAGGTCATGAGATATGTATACAAAACTCGACGAGCATGTAATTATGCTTTTTGTTCGTCTCAGTAAGGACCCTTCATCTGGTCGCCCTACAAGCGGATGGCACTCGCCGGAAAGCGACTCGCGCGCAGACGGGACGATAGGATAATGGCCGGGCTCGGTTCTGGGGGCGAAGTCCGTACTCCCGGACGAGAATAGACGGGACGAGCGTTACTTCCAATGCAATCAAATATGGGCGTACTGTTCTCTCGTTTACATCCCCCACAAGATAATTTATATCGCGGTCACTTAATGTGGGCATCCGGTTGATGGTTAAAGTTTAGAAGGGCGAAGCGATACGCCGTAATTGGGGTTGAAATGTTGCAGACAGGAAATTGCTATCGAGTTAAAGGGCATGGCGACAGTGGCTACTGGGGACAATAAATTGATACACACATAAATTGTATTGCTGTTGCAAAACTTTTCTGCACATCAGTTACTTAAATTTGAAGACTCAACTTTACCTCGCCTACAACTAAGTCTATTCATCATCTCAAGAAACTAATCGATCATCCAAGATAACACGCGACAACCAAACAATATAGCACACAGTATCTTTCGGTCTGAAGTACAAACTCCAAGGATTGATGCTCCGTGTTATAATCTATGTGTGTCAGTAAACATCGTCGGCACGGTGACTGCGGCGGGGAGGCAACGGTCATGTCATGTGTCACTTGAGTCAGCCAGCCCCCGTCCAAAGTGCTCGTGTGTTGAGACTTGAGACACGCGTGTCATGTCCCTATGAACTTTCCCCCTTGACACAGTTAGCCCGGCGCGTGCTGAAAGACCTAGCTTAAGAAATAAGTTCATATTCAACACGTTTACTTGTCTCTGGTTTTATATACACAGTTCTTTGTTTTGTGAAGTGATAGACGATGGTTTTGTTTAAAAAGGTTAATGGTTTCGCAAAGGGTGATAGCGACTTGTTAGAGATTTTGACCACAACTACCTACTTCTCCTTTTAAAAGTTTTACTGTCACTTTTAGTAGACTGACGCAATATCAGTGAATCCATTCTCAATGAAAGTTCAGAAGGAGCTTCAACGCTTCTAAAAACAAAACGTCGATAGATGAAAGCAAACAGAACTAAGTAATATTGACACGTCTGCGGGCGAGCAAAAGCAAATACAAAATAAAGAGAAAATACATAGGTATAATCAATCACAAATTACAGAAATGTAAGGACGTATTCGGAAACGGGATTTATGCCTGATTGAGAGCGACAACCACTCCGAGTTCTGTCTCTGACTACGTAGTATATATTACTTTTATTTTCACTTTATGGCTTTCAGGATATGACTATTTTTACGATTAATGTTTTAAATAGGGTTATGTTATGAATATGATGGATAAAGCACTTATCCTATGAAAGTAATTCTCCATTCATTAAATAAAAGTAGCATCTCATTATTTTGTTACGAGTATCTATATATATAAAAGCGAAAGGTCACTCACTCATAGGACACGAAATCTCAGAAACTACCAGGGCTAGGGGTTTAAAATTTTGCATAGGGGTTCTTTTTACAACGTAGGCGCTCGCTAAGACGGGATTTTGCGAAATTTCACCCCTAAGGGGTTGTTTTTGGGGTTGATAGTTTGTATGAAACTTTGTTACTACAAGTACTAGGAATTTCAAATTTTGCATGCGGGTTCTTTTTAGGAAGTAGGTACTACTTACGAAAGGGGTTTCTTGAAATTCGACCCCTAAGGGGTTGTTTTTAGTGTTGATAGTTTGTTTGAAACTTCGTTATTATACGTGCTAGGAGTCTCAAATTTTGCATGGGGAATATTTTTAGGAGGTAGATGCTCACTTTGACGGGATGTTGCGAAATTCGACCCCTAAGGGGTTGTTTTTGGTGTTGATAGATAGAGGTCTCAAATTATGCATGGGGATTCTTTTAAGGACAAAGATGCTCACTAAGACGGGATGTTGTGAAATTTGACCCCTAAGGGGTTGTTTTTTGCATGGATAATTTATATGAAACTTTGTTACTACAAGTACTAAGAGTTTCAAATGTTACATGTGGGTTCTTTTAGGACGTAGGTGATACTTAAGACGGGATGTTTGGAAATCCAACCCCAAAGGGTTGTTTTGGGGTTGAGAGGTAGAAGTTTCAAATTTTGCGTAGGGATTCTTTTTAGGACGTAGATGCTGCCTATGACGGGATTTTCTGAAATTCTATCCCTAAGAGGATGTTTTTGGGGTTGATAGTTTGCATGAAACTTCGTTATTACAAATGCTGGGAGTCTCAAAATATGCATAGAGATTTTTAGGACGCGGCCATCGCACACTTTCGCGCATGCCGCAATCACGACGGGCATGCTAGCAAAGGAGGAGGCGGGACGAGTGAGGGAGAGGACAGCGTCCATCTTACAACCCAGCCGCAGTGGTAGACGTACACTGCGACGGACGTCGCAAGACGATCTCCGGCCACCGTAGGCGCGGGCATGTGGACGGCGAGTAATTGGCGACTCACTGTCTGTAGACCATGCCCGGGTCGACGGCGCGTTATGTTCCACGCGCGCCTCACAGAGTATCAGCACAATGACGGGGCCTCCCCTTAGAGGGCCAAAGCCTGCCGGGGTCGCGGGACTAACGAATACCGTGTTCCTGGAACGTAAAGGGCTATTGAAGGACACCGTGGCTTTTAGTCAGTACAAGTCTGACAGTCCCTCCTACCCTGCCCTGGGTGAGAGGACTCATTTGATGAATACACGCTAAAAAAAAAGATGCTCACTAAGACGCGACTTTGTTCTTGGAGTCTCAGATTTTGCTCATGGGTTTGTTTTAGGACGTAGGTGCTACCTCTGGCGGGATTTTGCGAAATTTGAACCCCTGAGGGGTTATTTTCTTGACAGAATTTTTGTTGGATATTGATTTAGATTTTCCAAAAGTATCCCATAAGGAGGGTGGCCGGCAGTAAAAATTCACAGATAAAAAGTTCGAAATACGCGCAGACGAAGTCGCGGGCGAACTGCTAGTATCGTATATTTGTATTGTATGATTCATCGATATAGTTTTTCAATATGATGGAGACGTGTCTCACTCTCAAAGTGATATTAGTTGACGAGTCTCGAAAGATGACAATAAAGTATATTAATAAGATTATTAATTTAAATAATGGCCCGCATTGTATCATAGGATAGGCATGAATAACACAATGATAGAAATGGAATACAGAGCACTATCGACAGATCAATAGACTACCGGAGGATAAAGTCCGATTCATCTGATAATAGAGAAAGCCTAATGAATAGCCTGGAATGCTATGGCTAGTTATACACTTCAGGCGGGGTTTATCTGGCTGGAGTATGCTTTACGCGGAGGGAATCGTCTGCAGGAGTCATGTTATTTATTAACTCCACTGCAATGGCTGATGTATCTTAGTTGTTATTTGGATATAGGTTAGTGGATGTAATACCGTCAGTTTAGTATCAAGTGATTGGGTCTATCTCAATCCTAAAACCGAAAACTTTCAATCCTGATTTGACGATCAGAGATAACATGACATAGTGAGACTCAAAAGAAAGTTAGTTGAGAATTTGAATGACAATCATATTTACCGGTTAAGTATTTTAATTCTAAAAAAAAGTAAAAGCAGTGGATTTAAAGGTAGGATAGGAAGCGAAGGTCGCGGGACTTATCTCATTACCGTGATCCCGGGACATAACGGGCTATTGAAGGACACCGTGGATTTTAGTCAGTACAAGTCTGACAGTCCCTCCCGCCCTGCCCGGGGTGGGAGGACTCATTTGATGATTTTACCACGCAAAAAAAAAAAAAAAAAGGAGTAGGAAGCGAAGCCTTTAAACAAGATATTTACGAACACAAACACCTAAATGTTTCCGTAAACCTCTTCTCAGACATGTGTATGTGACTATGTGATAAATAAAAACATAAATAACTTGATGTGTCAATAACGAACTGTAGAGTGATAACCATCGAAGGTCAGTTGCCTATCGGAGGATCGTGGGGAGAGGCGGCGGCACAGCACCAGATAAGTGCTGACATGTCGAAGATAATGATGATAAAATTGTCTGGACTGTGGACCAGGCCGTTATGGAACCCATGGCGTTGATAAGGGATTCAAAATGTGCAGTGTGTTTCAAAACATGTTCCTTGGAATGAAAAAGGAATAATACAAGAAATGAGGAATATCCTGCACTTGATAATATTGATTCGTGGTATTGTCAGTGACGAATCGGGATAACCAATTAAGAAATGAATCGGCAATGTCTGCGAGAGATTCTAAGAAAACAATTTGTAACTCAGCTTCTCGCAGATCTTTTTTATCTCCATAATAAAAATGAGATGCATTGTCCTCTAATCATCATGCGACATTGTCTGTAAGTACATGACACAAGTGTTTATCAAGTAGTTGACTTCGTCCCTCCGGACACGTCTGCGGTGTTTATCTAAAGACAAGTGGGTCGCAGATAAAGGCGGATCGCCTGATGTGAGCGTACTTTGTACTGGTCGGGGAAGGGCGTCTTCCGACAAAAACATCTCGGCGGATGAGATAATGACCTTAAAGAGCATTATCTTGAGAACCGGACATTAGGTACAATAAAACAAAGTGTTCATATAATATCCAATTGTACAAAGTTCAACAGTGCTAAAGAAACTTGAAAAGCACTTGTAATTCCTTTAAGGCGATGACAAGAGCTAATGTACCTCTCGCTCGCACGTTTCGACATTTTGAAAGATATAAAATCACTGATCCCATTTTTGAAAAATCGCAATCAACTATGTTTTGTGCAATCACATTGCACAGTTTAGTAAAAAAAAAACATTTTAATCGATACAAGTTTACCTACTAAAAAATTTGCTTTACTAGTTTTAGTACTTAAGCAAATTTTTGAGTAGGTCTTACTGCTCCATCTCGAAGCGTATGGTGATACTGTTTTTTAAGATTTTTTAGGAAAGTAGTGATTTTTTTTTTAAATGAAGTTTACTACAGATATATATATTCCATTATAAAACTAGTTTAACCTAACGGCTTTGCCCGCGCCTTTTAAAAACATCCAGATTTTCTTTTATTTTTCGAATAATCTTTGTCTAAAAATATAAGTACATACCTACCCTAAGTAATAAGTACATCCCTACCCTAAGTAATAAGTACATCCCTTTCACTTCAGTGATATTTGGGGACAAACAAACAGGCACTCACACTTTTTTGTTAAATAAAATACGATTTCATTTGATTGCACAAGCAATCTAATCAGTCACTATAGACCTTATCATATTTTTTTAATATTTCTACAGATAACTTATACATATTTAAAGTCAGAATTGATAATAGATACTGATGTCTCTAGTAGTATAGGATTAGGAATAAATCATTGTCAGCATCAATCAGCATTTTAAAAGATTTACCGGTCTTGTAGGCAAATGATTGTTGAGAACAATGTATTTTTTTTTGGGCAATTAAATTACAAATAACTACAGCTTGATGGAAATTGTGACATAAATTTATGCTTGGGTGGGTACAACTAATGATGGGCATTTATTTTTCTAAGTTTAAGTTAGCACTTTTGTAAGGAATTGCAATTTATTTATATATTATGTATTTTATTTAAAAAAGCAACTTAACAATGCCTTTTAGGTAAATGATAATTTATTGATGACAGTATTTGACGTCAACTAAAATTGTAATAACTATATTAATACTATCATAAAAAAATCTTAATTAAATTCTATTGTTATGAGAAAGATTAAGTACTTAATACCTAACTTATTATGTAAATAATGGACAACTCACCTCATGTTTTTTTTTTTTATTTTATTTTGGCATCAAACAGTCATGTACAAACATTATGGTTCTGTAAATAATTAGTTTCTTACAATAGACCTATAGTGCCGACAATGTAATAAAATGGTAAAAATTAAATACAATCGACTCCTGATGAAGAAAGACGCGATAAAATACATTACATATTAATTTTTGTATCAAAACAAAACTATGAGTTCGCCAGAATATATTATTATTGTCAGTTTGTAAAGTAATGAAAGGTAAAGTTAATTACAGGATATATATCGATGCCTTCCGGCCCAAAGGGGGTAAGCGACATTTTTTGCGAAATAGACTTATATATATGGTTAGAATCGGCTTTTTTTTCTGCGTCTAATGGTCTAAGTTTCATGGCTCTAGGACAAACTTTTTGTCGCTTAGGCGTTAAAGGAATTGAGGTTCAAACACTAAGTTTTTCGTCATAAACGACAGTTATTTTTGGTATATTTTGTATTATGGTGGTTGGATAAAAATAATATTTCAAAACTGTGAGATAAGCAATTTTGGCTTTGAATATTTTTTCTTTACTTGAACGTTAAGTAGTTTGGGCTGGAATATTGGTTTACTAAACTTTCGGTTAGGTTATTAGGCCAGTTTCTTTGGATAAAATATATGTCATTTATTACATTTAGGCCTCATTTCCGTGACTTTATTTGGCGCTTATTTTTATTTTCCCTAGTCACCAAATCAATCATCGAAGGCGCTTAGGATAAATCATTCAAACGAATGTCGCCTTAGATTGTCGCTTACCCTTTTTTTCCCTCCCGAAAAAAAAATATCTGGTATGGTGGTTAGACAAGAAGATAAATCAAAGGTTTGGTGGTTAGCTTACACAAGAATGACAAACAGCATCAGTTATCGCTCTCTTTCGTTCGAACAAAATGTCGTTAGCGTTGCACACCGATCATACAGTCTGTATACGACCACGGCGTAAGCACCACCGTGCTCGTGGATCATTTTGGCCCAAAATTTTATAAGGAAAATAAAACGGGAAGTTTATTTAATAGACTTTATGTTCATCTATGACTGTGTATTATTCTACTTGGTTATTTTAGACGAAACTGAATAGTTAAATAAGTAGGACCTACAGTTTTGTTTTTCAGTACTTTTGTTTGTTTGTTGGCTAGTATATACGGCTGAGAAACATGATCAAGAGTTCGAATCCAAGGTTGGGCCAGCAAGGAGTTATTGGGTTTTTGTGATGAATTCTCTGGAACAGCCAAGAGTTAATCCTGTGCCTGATCTGACCCTTCTTTATCATAGGTAAACCATCCAAGGAGTCCTCCCAGGGCGGTACCTACGGGAAGGACTGTCAGTCTTGTACTGACTAAAATCAACAGTGATCCTTCAATAGCCCTTTACGCTCCAGGGTCACGACTTCTTGATTAGACAGTCCCGCGACCCCGGCAGGCTTTGGCCCTCTAAGGGGGGCCTTGGTCGCGGGACTAACGAATACCGAGACTCCGAAACGTAAACAGCTGTTGAAGGACACCGTGGATTTTAGTCAGTACAAGTCTGCACCCGCACTGGGCCCGCATGGTGGTTTATGGCCCACTCCCTCTCTCAGAGAGGAGGCCTGTGTCCCAGCAGTGGGAACATTCATAGGCTGATGATGATGATGATGAAGTCTGACAGTCCCTCCTGCCCTGCCCTGGGTGGGAGAACTCATTTTATGAATTTACCTTCAAATTGCCGGCAGGTCTTTGAGGCGCGCGTGGAACACGAAGCGTTACGCACCTACGGTGACCGATCGGAGATCACCTCGCGACTTCCGATGCCATAGGCATCCCGCAGCGGTTAGGTTGTGAGGTGGAAGCTGTTCTCTTCCTCACGGTACCCGATACCTTCTTTGTTAACATGACAGCTTCGTAGAAGGAGGTGACCACTTCCCATTCTGTTTCGCCCCGCAGCATGGCCTCGACCATTGCCTGGCGCCAGAGGTATGTCGCCTCCGTGAGGATATAGCGATGCTATGCCCAAGCGGATCAGTCCTGCACCGAATGCTCCTCCGTGTCCTCCGTGCGGTCCCCGCAGTGGTGACACCCAGGTGTTTCTTCTTCCCAATCAGACACAGGAACCTCCCGAAACTCCCATGTCCGTTGAGGACCTGTGTCAGCCAGAAGGTGAGGACGCCGTGACGCCTCTCCAGCAACTCCTCGCATGCCAGAGGGTCATAGCTATCAGAATGATCCGAAGATACCGCACGATCGCCTCCGAATCGGCCAACCTTCTTGCCGGATCGCTGCACTGGGATCTTGAGGCGACAGCCCTCCTGCGCGTCTATCAGAGGCGCGCGGAGGCGCATCGCCGGGGAAATCCCCGCTGCCTCGAAAAGTCCAGAGTGAGAGTCCAGAGAATCAGAGCTCCGGCGCGATCTCAGGGCAGTATGGAGGGAACGACTGTCGCAACCGAGGTTCGGGCACGCCGCAACCGCGGCGGTAAGACCCCTCTTTGAGGAGTGGCTAGATAGGCCCCACGGCGTCCTCACCTACCGCTTGACGCAGGTCCTCACCGGACTCGAATGTTTCGGGAGGTACCTGTGTCTGATGAGGAAGGAGGAAACGCCTGGGTGTCACCACTGCGAGGATCGCCCGGAGGACACGGTGGAGCATACGACCTCTCGCACCCGGCATTGGTCGCGGCCATGCTGCGGGGCGAGACGGAGTGGGAAGCGGTAGCCCCCTTCTGCGAAGCAGTCATTCTCGCGAAGAAGGAGGCGGGACGTGGGAGGGAGACGACAGCGTCCACTCCTCACCCACGCCACAGTGGTAGACGCCCACGGCAACAAACGTCGCGGGACGATCTCCGGCCACCGTAGGCGCGGGCATGCGGGAGTCGAGTAATGGGCGACTCACTGCCCGACCATGGACCATGTCCAGGTCGACGGCACGTTGTGTTCTACGCGCGCCTGAAAGAGTGTCAGCATAATGACGGGTCCCCCATTTAGAGGGCCAAAGCCTGCCGGGGTCGCGGGACACACGTATACTGAGACCGGTACATAAAAGCTACTGAAGGACACCGTGGATTTTAGTCAGTACGAGTCTGACAGTCCCTCCCGCTCTGCCCTGGGTGGGAGGACTCATTAGATGATTTTACCACGTAAAAAAAGCCACTACTCTAAGAGGGGTCTTACGTTTTGTCATACGTAAGAGGTAGTCCATGAGTATGAATTGCAGCATGGATGTATAACTATCAAGACTAACTTACTGTAAATAACTATTGTTTTGTGTTATTCTTTAAAATGAAGACAAAGAAAAAGAGAGATTGAGCATAATATCTTTTTTTATATCCGCATCTTAGTAAATGTCAGTTTAAAAACTTAAAAGGTCTAATCTACGTATTTAAGTGTGGATGTATAATTTTATAAGAATTAAACACAATGTGCTTTCGCGTTGTTTATAAAAGTGCTAATTATATTTCTTATTGATAAGGAACTTATTACAATTTCCTTGATCATCTCTCATTAACTAATAGCCGGTTATATCATATTGGCTGGACTTGATGAACAGAAAAGTCACAGGTATGCTCTTTTTCTTCAATAGAAATAAAACGAATGGTGCACTTAAATCATTTAGGTTGGAACTCAAGTTAGTTATTTTCATTTAATACGTTTTTTCCTGTTAGTGAATTCGGGACCATTTGAGGGTAAGCGACACTAAATTGTGTTAGGAGTGTGATTTATTTTAATTAACAATGCCATTTCGTAGAGACCTAATCAAAAGGTAAACGGGTAAATTTTGAAACTTTAGGAACGTACAGAAAATTTTATATGATTTTTTTTCACTTTTTTTGAACTTTAAACTACTCTCCTGTAAAGTTTGTAAAGTGGCGGTTACCCCCTTTGGGCCGGAAGGCATCGATATCTACTTTTTAGCTTAAATTTTAGGTTGTTAAAAGAAATGTTAAAAAGATCTATATCTGTAAATTCTCTATTATAATTGTTAGTGGAACGGTATAAAAATGAGTTAGGAGTGTATATTTTATTTAGTTGAGGAGGGACAAACAGTGGTTTCGTACGTGAGGGGCGTACGGGCAGGCGAGCGTGTGCTTTTAATGATATTTTACTAGTTATGTTGGTGAATCAGTCAACGAATTTAATTGAATAAAGACAAATAATGTTAATTAACTTCTATTAACCTTTGGGTGTGAAGTGCAATGACTAGAAACTGATTTAGTTAATATTAGCGAGCCAGCGGAAGAGAAATAATTACATTTTCGTCACCATGTCTTGAATTAGATCATTAAAAGAGCAAATCTAAATTTTATTGTTAGAAAGGACCTATTTGAGAACTTCAAAGAAAGAGACAGGGGTGGCCTTTGACCTGCAGTGGGACAGATTAGCTAAAAAAATAAGAAGGAAGGAACTTATACTGCCCTTATCATTGCCCAATTTTTTGGGTTATGGAACAGTTAACATAATATCCTATAAAAAAAAAAAAACAAGAAAACTTCACAACAACGGAACAACCCATACAAATGTTACCTTCACTGTAACATGGAACTCCTTATCAAAAACATACTGATATGCATTGCAATACAACAATAGAAGTAGGTACAAGACTATAAATAAAAACAGGCTAGAGTAAGCGCTAGTCAGCGAGTTCTAATATTTAATAAAGAACCATGATTTATTATTTTGTGTTGCTAAAAAACTATTTGGTATTTAAAACATGACCCTAAACTTATTGTTTTAATAAAATGGTTTTAAATTATTAATTAGGTAGGTACCCACAAAGAAAAATTAAAATATTACAGTACAGTTAAAAACAAATTATATGTACTGAAATAATCCTTCACAAGTATCGATTATCTTATCTAATGTTTTGCTTTGATAAAATTAAAAACAAACAGGTAGCGCAGAATAACAAAAGTGCAAATTCAGTGAATTTTATGAAATTTTAAAATAAAAGTAATGCGTAATAAAGCGTATTGAGGAGCAGTCGATTCATAGTTAAATTCAATTACAATTAGTGAAGATTCCACACGTGGAACCACTCCCGTTATATTATGATTATCTAAGCAAAAAGCGACGAAGAAATCCTTCTGCTTGATCAATGTAAGAAGGTATAATTATAACAAAAGTAAGGGTCAAAATAACAAGACTTTATCTCTCAATTACAGCTGGCTTGTTATTCAATAAATTTTTGGTTAAATTTTAACTTGGAAGCAAACAAAACAGGGAAATAATTCAAATAAGAATTCTCGCACAGAATTTTCTTTTAGGTTATATTTTTGCGATCGGCTTACATTTCCAGTACAGCGGTAATAACAAAATATTGTAGTGGGATACTCACCCAGCGTCCTTACAGGTCCACTGCTTAAATTACACTTGTAAATTATCACCAAATTTTCAAATAAATTTGAGGTAAACACTAGCGGGATTCGTAACGTCCAGCAAATCCGAACTAGTCAGGGTTGTACTCTGCTTAACAAATTGACATTAGTTCGTTTATATCGATTTTGGACATAACAATCAATTTTAGAGTGCCAAATAACGCGATTTTGGGCATGAAGTACTACAGGCAACTAATATTGACTCTACAAGAAATTATGAAACACTTTGAATCATGTAAATATTGAAAAGAACCTTTTCTAAAATCGAATGTTTCAACTTCTCCTCGAAACCGTAATCGAGCAAAATATCGATTTAAGCGGGCAGCACTAAACGTGTTGAATGTGTCGTATTTTTGTTTGGGGTGGGGGATTACTCGCGTCGACCAATCACAGAGCCAGAATGGTCATGAAGAAGGTGGCGTGATCGCTACGTCACCGTTATACACCACCATAGAGTATTATAGCACAAACGAATCAATAATACCTGACAATGAATGGAACACACACAATGTACGTAAATATATATTCTAATTGATATTGAGATGCGGTAATTAATAAAATTACCTATTATCGTCGCAACGTATGTGTTTTATTTAGCTAATTTTGCATTATTTATTCTACAATGACGATATTCAGTTCTTTCTTTCTAAAAGTTAGAGACATCTGTTGTTATATCTATGAACCAACAACATGATGAACATGCGTGAAAGAAAGGAAGTTGTTTGTGTGTATTTTTTTTTTTTTATATATTTACTTGGGACTACACTATCTACACTCATCATTTAATAAAGAAGAAGGATTTGTATTTTTGAGTGAGTGTGTATGTTTGTAATGAATAAACTCAAAAACTACTGTGCCGATTTGAAATTTTTTTTCACCGTTAAAAAGCTACATTCAGCCTGAGTAACGTAGGCTATAAAATATCATGTCCACCCGTACGAAGCCGGGACGGGCCGCTAGTTTTATATAAAATCAATTAAAAAAGATCCGATCATTTAATTCAGTACAACCACAGAATAATTAATAGTACTGTACAACACTACTATTTATTTAATTTTACAGATGGCGCTCTTATAAGCTAACATAACATGAGCTTATATTAAAAATATAAGCTCTCGTGTAATCGGAGTTTTATTGTAGGCAGACGCCAGCATATCAACCTACCTCAATCTGTAAAATTATCCCAATCGAATATATAAAACTTTTCAACATTTTTGATAAAGTTGAAAAATTGTTCAAAATATTTGTAAGATTGGGTTATTATACCTATGTATTGACTTGTATGGCAAGAATCGATTTAAAGACCTTGTTATTATTATTTTAGATTCTGCGCCACCATTCCACCAATCATAATATACCTACCTGCGGAAAATTCGTGATATTTATTTTAATACAATTTGATGTAAAGACATAGACACTAGCGCCGCGCCAAAAGGACTTCAGCTTTCAATCAGTCGTGGCGCGGAATCTTGTTTGTTTATCAATTAGGAAAAAAATTAAAATACAGCTGTTGTTTATTAAACGTCATAATTTGATTTCTGTCATAAAGCCAAGAAGATGGTTCCGTCATTACATTATTTACACATTTTTTGTAGAATTCATTGATACTTAGATTTTATAACTACCAATATCAAAAATGTTCAAGCATTATAAAGACTTGTGCGATGTGGTGTCCCTTTTGGTGTATTGTCCCAGCGACCGGTCTTTTCTATTCACCAAAGAGACGAGCGGAGAAACATGGTTACCTTCCAGCAAATGTGAGAAGAATTGCTGGAGAATGACAGTTCAAAAGATTAACTTTGAGGTACCTTACCTATATTCATACCTATTTGGGAAGAAGCATCACAATATTTATAAAATAGTACAAGTAACATAGGTACAGTACGATTCAAACTTAATGGCGGCTCGGAACATCGTGCGTTCCGATGCGCAAAACGCAATTTTGGGTATCAGCGGGGTGAAGACGGGCGGGGCACATCCCGCGCACCCTCTGTCTCACTCGCACTCGCGCGACGCGGTATATGTTTGTTGTCAACTTGACTGTACCTGCGCGCAACTGCACTCGCAGCTAACTTCCGAACCGCCATTAAGTTTGAATCGAACTCTACCTATACTCACTTGTTACCCGCGCTCATCACCCTTATTAATTTCTCCCTTTGACTTTCTTTCCCACGCAGAACTAATAAACACACCATGCGTTATGGTTACCTTAGCGGCCTAGGTATCATTATAGATTCTTTACAGTTACAGTATTGTTGTCCCCTATTATCAAGATTACAAACTACGCTGCAGGTAGGTAGGTATTAGCTAAAATAGACCTGGCTCCGGAAGTTGAGCACCACAGATTAAAGGCAAGCGAACCCTTGCGACCCATCTGCAGTTTCTTTTAACTGGTACCATTTCGATTGCATAAGCACTGAGACTGAGTCGTTATTTTTTTCCACTTCATTGCCGTGATTGTGAATTAATTAACTCTTCTATGCTCAACGAGATTTATAATACTTTACTTATGTATTTCAGCAATTTTATTATAATAAAGTTATGAACTGACCCCGGGTTAGAGAGTCACCAATTTTTTTCATGATAATGTTCCTGCAACACATTATGCTACAGCTGTTCGGCGTGGATTCCGGCGCCTCCTGCCTGCCCATCCGAGTCTACAAGATCTGGATACCGAGCCATGCCCTGACGTGCGTGTACCACGCCGTGTACAAGTTGGTCGTCAAAATGGAGACCAAGAAGAGGCTGAAGTGCAAAGGTGTTAGTAAAGAACTTAGTATTGCGAACACCAAATAAAGCCAAACGTAAATGCTCTTGCTATTATTTTAGTTACCTAACGTATCGTAAGTCACTTCGTAGGCGGTAGGTTACTGTAGTGGTATTCTCTCTAAAGATTGAGAACTGCAATAGCGCTGAAGCTACGACGAGCTCGTCGTAGAGTCTTACAGATAATAGAATAGCTGATTGACCTAGCGATTAATGTCGACTCGCGGATCCACAGCGGATTTCGAAATATCAACGCTCGCGCCGATGACGTGCGTCGCCTAGACTAATCTGTGCCTAGACTATCAGTTTGCTTCAGTAGAGCCCACGCGGAAAGTCAACATTGACAGAATGTAGGAATTAACAATAAGGTAGTGCGAAGAGAGAGAGAAGCTATAGACGAGTAGAGTACGATCGCCAGGAAGAAAATAACTCTTATTACTCTCGTTAGGTACTTACTTAGCTAGTTTCGTTTTGGCAGTATTCGTTGCTGGTAAAACCATCAAGAGTTGAAACTCTTAAATAAACAGGACTCGCTTAGTACCTACCTTTTGTAATATTATTAGTGTTATGTGTTTCTGGAAATCCAGGGTATTCGGAGTAAGCTGCAGTGGCTCAACAGTGCGGAGCTGGACCGGCAACGAGCCCATTCCTGCCTCCGCAGTCCTGAAATACTTCTGTACTCCCAAATGATCACTGGTGAGGGTAAAGACCCCGAAAAAGATGCGGTAAATACACATGCATTACACACATGACGTCACCGCGTCTGCAATTCCTGACGCAGGCGTCCGCCTCAGTAGCTAATCCCACATTTCGCCAGTTCCCTATTTGTGATTCCTTCCTATGTAAGACAGGGACTTTTAATTAAAAGAGTCTTCTACTGTAAGAAAATAAATTCTGTTACTTGTAAGGTTAAGAACTTTGTTTAAACTTAATAAATCAAATGAATTCTTATTATGGTTTCGATATTTTGAAGTGGCTTTGTACGGAGATAGAAAGTGGCTCGCTGGTGGAGATCTGCGAAGAGAACGTGGTGGTGGGCGTGGATGTGGCGGGAGGCGCGGTGGCCATGGTGTCGCCCAACCTGGAGCTGCTGCAGGCGGCAGGCTACAACCGTGATGGTTAGCTTCCCATCGTGGATTAACTGTATTAACTATTTTAAACGTACAAAAGATTGTACCGTGTCAGTTAAAAAAATACATATCCAGATTGATAGTCGATCCTTGACTGGTTACATCATCGCCCGGCGACATTCCATCAAAAAAGCAACTCTTTTTTGTAGCTAATATACATATAGTCGTAGGTAGATTCTCCTAATCGTCAAGTGACGGGACAATAACAGTGCCAGAATAAAATAGACCACACCCATTTATATTTTCCATCTGGGCTATTTGGTAAGTGTTTTTCGGGAAAACGCGACGCATTAGTATTCTGTGGTAGTACAGCTGACATAGCTTTTAAATTGCAGATCAAATCAGAATGTATCGCGAGTTTGTGCTGATGGTGTTCCCAGCGATATACATGAGCGTCCACGTCTTCTCCCAGTTTATGATCGATCTCGGCTGGCAGAAGTCACAATGTCCGAGTCTCTTCAGGTACCTAGTGTCATTACATTACACTGCTGGGCAACGGTTTCTTCTATATTACACCAGGTTTTTCAGTGATTCACGACAATGCTATATTGGGAGGTGCCGTCTACGTCTAGACCTATAGTATTCACTTTACCAAATGATATAGGTTGCCGTTGATCAGACATCATACAGACTCCAAATAACTACGGGCTATAATAAATTTCTCTTCTTGATTTTACAACACAAATAAACAATATTTCCAAGGTTAAATAAGCTTTCTTACGGATCAATTTGTTAGAGCGGCGGATGTGACAGCCAGAGGAGGACTGTCTTTTCTGGAGCTGATGCTGTGGACAGCGGCTTTGGAGCCTGCCACCCAGCACAGCGGCGTGCCAGCTGAAATACGGTGCAGATATATTTTTAGGTGAGGATGTTCGGGATCCTTTACCAGTTTAGCTTGCTTATTCTTTCGTCTGTCTGTGTGCTTGTACTTAGGCTTGTGTGGAACAAACAACAACGGCTCCCAAAGGTGATGACAATTAAAGTTACCGCGAACCAGTGGCGTAGCGAGACCGCGCATCTAGGAGAGAGCAAGACGACTAATGTGCGAGTGCCTTGTTTTTCAGGACGAATAATATAACTTGCCTCCGCTGCCCGCGCGAGGCCCCCTTGTTGTAAGATGATGATGGTTCCTCCAAGTCTCTGTGAAAGGGAGTGGGCCATAATCAACCACGCGGGCCCTGTGCGGGTTGGCAGATGTCACATGTCTTCGAATTTGATGGTTCTAGGACATGCCGTTTTCCTCACGATGTTTTCCTTCACCGTTTTGAGAGTAGTGGTGATGAAATAAATTACACAAAGTAATGCGTCAGGCGGGGTTCGAACCCACGACCTACAAATCGTAAGTCGGGGCCGATACCACTGGGCCACCACTGCTCAAGTCACCTATACCAAATGCGATGGTGATGTGACAGCGACATCAGCTTTGCGAGGCCTGTTGGACTCTTTTATTTACCAGTGACAAAAATAAAGACGTTACAAAGTTATTTTGCAACATGGGGCAAGCATGCTCACGCCAGCACTTAGGTACCTATCCTAAACGTGATCGTCGGTGACATCATCAGCATTGCGAGGCCTCTTAGGTTCTTTCAGTTCGCACCCATCAGACACCACAAGTATATAATTGTAGGTCATGTTAATTTCTTAGTAGAAATGTTGCACTGGTTTACTGACTGGTGATCGCCGCCTGTTAAGATTTTTTTTTTCTCTGAGTGCGAGGCCGGGGTCTAGGGTCCGCTTCGCCCCGGCTTAGCTACGCGACCTTCCTTTATTATTGCTTCTTGGATGTACTCAGGTACTTCGATAGTAACCGTGACATGAAGCTGGAGTACGTGGAGTTTAAGGAGCTGGTGGCTGCGACCCGGGCTTCGCGGCAGCTGCCTGTCGACGCGCTCACTGTTGCCAGAGATACTGATGCCTGTCTCAGGTTTGAGCCCACTATCTACTTCAAACCATGGTATAATAATATACTTTTTAGATACTTTTTAGACCATGCTTCAAACCATTCTAGTTGTATTTGTCGTTTTCTGATGTTAGTAGAATAAGCACCACTTGCAACTGAATTTTTCTTTCCTCAAAAATCATCGTTAAGATGCGCGTCGCATGCGTTAATGCGTTTAAAATAATTATTTAGTAGAATAAGCGTTTGTCTGGGGTCGGTTTCTAGTCGAACTAGATGTACCTGATTACACGTATCTTATATGAAACGATACATCTTGAAAAGACTGCGGTTATCACGCTTTCAGGCTTAATTCTTACTATAATATGACAAAGATCTAGCTTAAGGTAAGTACTGTCCGAGGCCGAGGCGGAACATTAATGTTTTACAAATGGCCCCCTATTCACACACCTACCTCGGCAAGCATTAGATCCTGTGCACCTGTAGGTATTATAATTTAGCCACGACTTAACAAAAATATGGCCAGTTTAGATTAGGGGGGCTCTTACTTGTATTTAAGCCTTATGACATTTGCAGACAGCTCGGATTGCAGCCTAACTCTCAATTGCCTCTAGCGGACTTCCTTCGAGGAGTCAGTGAGCTTCGACTGAGAGGCACCAGTTCCTTACTTCGAGCGCCCAGAAGTATCTCTGCCTATATTATGGACCTGCAGTAAGGATTTTACTAATGTGATCGACGACAGTATGGTTTCGTAGTTATGTGCCCGAGTAGATGTAAAAACAACTAAGTAAATTAAACGCGCATATAGCAATCGCTTTGCGATTTAGGTAATCCACTATAGAATTTCACAATCCACCTCCTGTCTTCATCATCAGATCAGCATCAAAATCAACAAATTCGACCTACAATCAAAAGTTTTATTTCCATAGAATTCAATCAATTGGTAGGTTTGAGGTTAAAATTTTAATTCCAAGATTAGATTACATTGTTTGTTACTAATAAACATCTATCATGTGAAGAATTTTTATAAATGTGTTCAAAATTACGAACTTCCAGAAAAAAAAATCCCCTATCAGTTTTGCGGGCTAAAAACAGAAAAATATTATATAGCCATCAACCTTAAGATATCTGTTTTTTAGTTTTATAAATAAATCTTAATATGTAGCATACTATCCTAGGAGTGAGTATTAGAGCAGGTTAATAAAATAAAATGTAGCAACAACTCACGATTATGACTATGAAATACATATGGATGCTTAATGTAGGTATTCCTTGGTTTTCAGAGAGCGGAATAAAGAGTTTAAAGCTTCGACGTCGGTCATGTCAAAACTGCCGGCTGTATCGTTAACAGGTAGTTACCTATACAGTACCTATGACCAATGGTATTTGGCCTAGATGTGTTCAAAAAGTCCAACAGCTGTCTGCTGCATCGACTCTTCGTCGCGTCTTTTCTAGCATATCGATAGCAATAACTTCAAATAAAAGTACCTACAATGTATCAAAGTTCAGCTACGTAAACTCCGCTCTTTCATGCAGGCGTAATTTTATTCAGTGTTTTAGTGACAGAGCATGCGGTGCTAGATGGAAGGTGAGTCAGTGCCTATGGGGACTCGCACCAGACGCAATTTGTGAGAGAGATTGTGAGTAGCCCAATTTGTGGAGATCTGTAAGACGGCAGTTTGTGTGCACTGTGCAGGGCTACCTTCGAGCGGGCAGGGCGCGGGCGGGCGGCCGGGGTCCGCGGCGGGGCCCGGCCCGCGCGGGGACTACTGTGTGGCCTTGCACTCCGTGCGCATGCGACGACGACCGCCCAACGACCTCATCGAGCTCACCAACTTTGACGGCAAGTTTATTTAACCAGTAGGTTACTTTTTATGTTGTTGTATTTAAGCGAAACAGGAGCAAAAACTGCAAACATCCGAATGCAGAAATGAACAATCCTTCCTTGGGTTATACTCGGTGATTAGGAACGCCAAGTTCTGTCTTGGAAACTTATTGGTACTGACTCGGTACCGTTTACCGATAGTTCGATACATGTGCCATAATGCATCAATTCATTAGGCGATTGCGACAAAGAATACTAAGTTTAATCAGAACTATGATTTTATTACCAGACACTTTAAACGCAATACAAATTTTTAGCAAATTTAGCAATAAGCACGAGCGGGAATAAAGGAGACGTTAAAAAAACTAAACAGAGTAAGAAGTAGTGATGAAGTATCGATCATATCCGTTCTATGTATTAAGAGCTTTCCTTTATCTCCTCTTCACACAGAGGATGCAGTCAGTTCGTCGACCATTCGCCTGCTGCTTCATGAGGTGCAGTCGTCTGAATTGCTCGGCTCCAGCAGTCTGCCAGTCGAGGCGTTGGCAGCTGTGCATTACTTCGCTAGCTCCATTGAGAAGCCACCGAATGTTAGTACTCTCAACGGCATTCATCCTTATAAATGAATAAAGTTGGAAAGCCATCTTCAAGCTCATCTGCACGTGCAGCAATTGAGAGCAGAACAGTAAAATTAATTACGTGGTTATCTATCATTAAAACAGCTTCCAGTACCTACTTTTTTCAGAAGGTAGAAGGTTTTTGCTGCAGATAACTTCTCTCTTCCGAACGTGGATCAGTCCAAACTCTGGCAAGAGCGAAAGTAATGTCAAAAAAACTTTTTTAAAAAAAGTACCGACTTCAAAACAAATACAAAAAAAAAGTTTAAAATAACTTTTCTTTCGGAAGTCGGTGGCAATAGTCAATGACACAACAAAACAAAGCCACCGACTTCCGAAAGAAAAGTTATTTTAAACTTTTTTTTTGAATTTGTTTTGAAGTCGGTACTTTTTTTAAAAAAAGTTTTTATTTTTCCCTTTTTAGTTTATTTATTACACATTAAACCCAAATTCTTGTAATTGTAAAATACAAAATTTTCTTACATAATTATGCACTAATCTGGCACTAATCTTGTAATCCGTTACAACATAAAAAAATCCATATCTCCAAAACTACTGAACCGATTTTGATGAAACTTGCACTGTACCCTAAGTTGAACAATACCTAGTACAACAAAAAAAGAATTACTTAAATCGAACTTATAGTTCCGGAGATATGCGTGCACAAACATAAAAACATACATACATACACTTATGAAATTTGGGACATTTGTTCAGACGCTGATATAGACTAACATATATGAAAACTGGGCAGTTCTGATAATATTACATACATACGGGTCGAATTGATAACCTCCTTTTTTTTGAAGTCGGTAAAAAGGGGTAAGCGAAAAGGGACTACTAGGAGAGAACTTGCCTCATTATGAGAAGCCAAGACCGAAGCTAGGGGTGGGCCTTAAAATAAGTATCAATGACTCAAATATTTTTTAAAAACAAAAAAAAATATACAATCACTATATCATTCACTCTTGGTATCTTATTAACATCCCATTGCCCTACCCTAGCTACGGCCCTGGTACCTGTGGTGCAGTTTGTGTCAGTCAAGTCCGAGGGAATGTGGCGTTTAAATAGAGCACTCATAAAAGTCACACGGGCAATTAATAGAGGAATTGGACAAGTCACATTAGGGATTTCCATTGACAAAGAAAGCTCTTTCTAGCTAAGACGTCCGTCGGGCACCAGTACCCTGAACATGATGAAGCCGGCGTGGTCGTGGACGAGCTCCGCTGAGGAGGTGGCGCTGGGCGCGCTGCTGCTGCGTCTGGCGGAGGCCGTCCGACCCATCTGTGCCGCCGAGCCGAGGCTACTGCGGCTGTACTCGCCTGTCTATGCCGTTGGTAAGTGGAACCATGTGACTTTCACGGCACTTTACTGTATGTAATTTTAGTAATTTCAAACGTCATTTTCCGTTTAATAAGTAACTTCGTTTTGTGGGAACTTCAATATTAGCTCCAATTAGGTATTAGTCTAAAAACTACGTGTGTGCAAAAAAATTGAAGTCATAGTAGCTACGAACTGCTCGATGGATTGTGGTGGCCTTTTCTTTTACAGGAATGAGTTTTGTTCCTTCAATGGGAATGTTAATAGGCCTTGGCCTAGGTCGGATCACAACATCATCATCAAAGGCTCATCATGCTAAGTTTTCAGGCGATCTCCACGGCAATCTCGGCGCTCTTCTGTCGATGGAAAACGCGTTTTGGCCATCCGGTACAGCACTGGCGGCGACACGGATCCTGTTCTTGGGTGACTACGTGGACCGAGGGCCACATGGCACGGAGCTGATGGCGTACCTGCTGGCTGCCAAGCTGCAGCGACCCAATGCCGTGTTCATGGTGCGCGGCAACCACGAGATCAGGGACATACAGAAGATGTTCACTTTTTATAAGTATGCTCTATCGTCTATGTCGCCAACTCACCTTCATTTACAGCCGGAATGTACCTCGTGTTGGTCATAGGTCTCACTATACTTGAGCCTATATCCAGGTCGCTGGGCCAGCTCTATCCACATTTGACCTGAGATGACAACAGTCATCCGCTCGTCTCGCTGCCGGTCTCAGCCTAGCCATTTACATAGTATTGCAACTTTTTCATTAAGAGGACTGGTAGGAACGTTATAGTCAGGTGTGGTTACTGGAGTCGACTGCATAAATGAAAAGGAGCATCACATAAATAATAAATTAATACTTTATTTTTCAGTGAGTGCCTTACCAAATACGGTGATACTGAAGGCATGAAGATATGGAACGCAATAAACAATGTTTTCGACTGTCTCCCTCTAGCGGCCGTCATCGATGACAAAGTAATTTTTGTTTGGCTATAAATACGAATGCGCGCGTACATAAGTTCTCCTACTACCTGTTCCCTGTGGTTTCGCTGCTTGACTCCAATTGGTCGTAGTGTGATGTTTTATAGCTTACCTGTAGCCTCGATAAATGGACTAATACAAAAAGATTTTTTTATTCGAACCTGTAAGTAGTTCCTGAGATTAGCGGGGTAAACCAAACAAACTCTTCAGCTTTAAAATATTATAGGGATAGATAGATAAAATGGAGATCTCACAAAAGTTCTATAGGAATGACAGTAAAACCTCAAAATGGTTATGGTAATGCTACTAAACATGTGGTTGACTCACCAGGTGTTCTGCTGCCACGGCGGCATCCCTCCTCCGTGGGTGTGTCCGCTGATCACGGCCATCGACAAGGTGCCGGTGCCTCTGTCGCGGCCCGCTGAGCAGAGCTCCATAGCCTGGGAGCTGCTCTGGAACGATCCTATCAAGTAAGTATACAAGGTGCCGGTGCCTCTGTCGCGGACCCCGAGCAGAGCTCCATAGCCTGGGAGCTGCTCTGGAACGATCCTATCAAGTAAGTATACAAGGTGCCGGTGCCTCTGTCGCGGACCCCGAGCAGAGCTCCATAGCCTGGGAGCTGCTCTGGAACGATCCTATCAAGTAAGTATACAAGGTGCCGGTGCCTCTGTCGCGGACCCCGAGCAGAGCTCCATAGCCTGGGAGCTGCTCTGGAACGATCCTATCAAGTAAGTATACAAGGTGCCGGTGCCTCTGTCGCGGACCCCGAGCAGAGCTCCATAGCCTGGGAGCTGCTCTGGAACGATCCTATCAAGTAAGTATACAAGGTGCCGGTGCCTCTGTCGCGGACCCCGAGCAGAGCTCCATAGCCTGGGAGCTGCTCTGGAACGATCCTATCAAGTAAGTATACAAGGTGCCGGTGCCTCTGTCGCGGCCCGCCGAGCAGAGCTCCATAGCCTGGGAGCTGCTCTGGAACGATCCTATCAAGTAAGTATACAAGGTGCCGGTGCCTCTGTCGCGGCCCCCCGAGCAGAGCTCCATAGCCTGGGAGCTGCTCTGGAACGATCCTATCTAGTTAGTGTCCAAGGTGCCGGTGTCTCTGTCCCAGAGCTCCATAGCCTGGGAGCTGCTCAAGGTTCCGGTGCCTCTGTCGCGGCTCCCCGAGCAGCGCTCCATAGCCTGGGAGCTGCTCTGGAACGATCCTATCAAGTTAGTATACAAGGTGCCGGTGCCTCTGTCGCGGACCCCGAGCAGAGTTCCATAGCCTGGGAGCTGCTCTGGAACGATCCTATCAAGTTAGTATACAAGGTGCCGGTGCCTCTGTCGCGGCCCCCCGAGCTGAGCTCCATAACCTGGGAGCTGCTCTGGAACGATCCTATCAAGTAAGTATACAAGGTGCCGGTGCCTCTGTCGCAGACCCCCGAGCAGAGCTCCATAGCCTGGGAGCTGCTCTGGAACGATCCTATCAAGTAAGTATACAAGGTGCCGGTGCCTCTGTCGCGGCCCGCTGAGCAGAGCTCCATAGCCTGGGAGCTGCTCTGGAACGATCCTATCAAGTTAGTATACAAGGTGCCGGTGCCTCTGTCGCAGACCCCCGAGCAGAGCTCCATAGCCTGGGAGCTGCTCTGGAACGATCCTATCAAGTAAGTATACAAGGTGCCGGTGCCTCTGTCGCAGACCCCCGAGCAGAGCTCCATAGCCTGCGAGCTGCTCTGGAACGATCCTATCAAGTAAGTATACAAGGTGCCGGTGCCTCTGTCGCAGACCCCCGAGCAGAGCTCCATAGCCTGGGAGCTGCTCTGGAACGATCCTATCAAGTTGTATACAAGGTGCCGGTGCCTCTGTCGCGGCCCCCCGAGCAGAGCTCCATAGCCTGGGAGCTGCTCTGGAACGATCCTATCAAGTTGTATACAAGGTGCCGGTGCCTCTGTCGCGGCCCCCCGAGCAGAGGTCTATAGCCTGGGAGCTGCTCTGGAACGATCCTATCAAGTTGTATACAAGGTGCCGGTGCCTCTGTCGCGGCCCCCCGAGCAGAGGTCTATAGCCTGGGAGCTGCTCTGGAACGATCCTATCAAGTTGTATACAAGGTGCCGGTGCCTCTGTCGCGGCCCCCCGAGCAGAGGTCTATAGCCTGGGAGCTGCTCTGGAACGATCCTATCAAGTTGTATACAAGGTGCCGGTGCCTCTGTCGCGGCCCCCCGAGCAGAGGTCTATAGCCTGGGAGCTGCTCTGGAACGATCCTATCAAGTTGTATACAAGGTGCCAGTGCCTCTGTCGCGGCCCCCCGAGCAGAGGTCTATTGCCTGGGAGCTGCTCTGGAACGATCCTATCAAGTTGTATACAAGGTGCCGGTGCCTCTGTCGCGGCCCCCCGAGCAGAGCTCCATAGCCTGGGAGCTGCTCTGGAACGATCCTATCAAGTTGTATACAAGGTGCCGGTGCCTCTGTCGCGGCCCCCCGAGCAGAGGTCTATAGCCTGGGAGCTGCTCTGGAACGATCCTATCAAGTTGTATACAAGGTGCCGGTGCCTCTGTCGCGGCCCCCCGAGCAGAGGTCTATAGCCTGGGAGCTGCTCTGGAACGATCCTATCAAGTTGTATACAAGGTGCCGGTGCCTCTGTCGCGGCCCCCCGAGCAGAGGTCTATAGCCTGGGAGCTGCTCTGGAACGATCCTATCAAGTTGTATACAAGGTGCCGGTGCCTCTGTCGCGGCCCCCCGAGCAGAGGTCTATAGCCTGGGAGCTGCTCTGGAACGATCCTATCAAGTTGTATACAAGGTGCCGGTGCCTCTGTCGCGGCCCCCCGAGCAGAACTCCATAGCTTGGGAGCTGCTCTGGAACGATCCTATCAAGTTAGTATCCAAGGTGCCGGTGTCTCTGTTCCAGAGTTCCATAGCTTGGGAGCTGCTCTGGAACGATCCTATCAAGTTGTATACAAGGTGCCGGTGCCTCTGTCGCGGCCCCCCGAGCAGAGGTCTATAGCCTGGGAGCTGCTCTGGAACGATCCTATCAAGTTGTATACAAGGTGCCAGTGCCTCTGTCGCGGCCCCCCGAGCAGAGGTCTATTGCCTGGGAGCTGCTCTGGAACGATCCTATCAAGTTGTATACAAGGTGCCGGTGCCTCTGTCGCGGCCCCCCGAGCAGAGGTCTATAGCCTGGGAGCTGCTCTGGAACGATCCTATCAAGTTGTATACAAGGTGCCGGTGCCTCTGTCGCGGCCCCCCGAGCAGAGGTCTATAGCCTGGGAGCTGCTCTGGAACGATCCTATCAAGTTGTATACAAGGTGCCGGTGCCTCTGTCGCGGCCCCCCGAGCAGAGGTCTATAGCCTGGGAGCTGCTCTGGAACGATCCTATCAAGTTAGTATACAAGGTGCCGGTGCCTCTGTCGCGGCCCCCCGAGCAGAGGTCTATAGCCTGGGAGCTGCTCTGGAACGATCCTATGAAGTTAGTATACAATTAAGGTGCCGGTGCCTCTGTCGCGGCCCGCCGAGCAGAGCTCCATAGCCTGGGAGCTGCTCTGGAACGATCTTATCAAGATAGTATACAAGATGCCGGTGTCTCTGTTCCAGAGTTCCATAGCCTGGGAGCTGCTCTGGAACGATCCTATCAAGTTAGTATACAAGGTGCCGGTGCCTCTGTCGCGGCCCGCCGAGCAGAGCTCCATAGCCTGGGAGCTGCTCTGGAACGATCCTATCAAGTAAGTATACAAGGTGCCGGTGCCTCTGTCGCGGCCCGCCGAGCAGAGCTCCATAGCCTGGGAGCTGCTCTGGAACGATCCTATCAAGTTAGTATACAAGGTGCCGGTGCCTCTGTCGCGGACCCCGAGCAGAGTTCCATAGCCTGGGAGCTGCTCTGGAACGATCCTATCAAGTAAGTATACAAGGTGCCGGTGCCTCTGTCGCGGCTCGCCGAGAAGAGCTCCATAGCCTGGGAGCTGCTCTGGTACGATCCTATCAAGTTAGTATACAAGGTGCCGGTGCCTCTGTCGCAGACCCCCGAGCAGAGCTCCATAGCCTGGGAGCTGCTCTGGAACGATCCTATCAAGTAAGTATACAAGGTGCCGGTGCCTCTGTCGCAGACCCCCGAGCAGAGCTCCATAGCCTGGGAGCTGCTCTGGATTGATCCTATCAAGTAAGTATACAAGGTGCCGGTGCCTCTGTCGCGGCCCGCCGAGCAGAGCTCCATAGCCTGGGAGCTGCTCTGGAACGATCCTATCAAGTAAGTATACAAGGTGCCGGTGCCTCTGTCGCGGCCCGCCGAGCAGAGCTCCATAGCCTGGGAGCTGCTCTGGAACGATCCTATCAAGTAAGTATACAAGGTGCCGGTGCCTCTGTCGCGGCCTGCCGAGCAGAGCTCCATAGCCTGGGAGCTGCTCTGGAACGATCCTATCAAGTAAGTATACAAGGTGCCGGTGCCTCTGTCGCGGCCCGCCGAGCAGAGCTCCATAGCCTGGGAGCTGCTCTGGAACGATCCTATCAAGTAAGTATACAAGGTGCCGGTGCCTCTGTCGCGGCCTGCCGAGCAGAGCTCCATAGCCTGGGAGCTGCTCTGGAACGATCCTATCAAGTTAGTATACAAGGTGCCGGTGCCTCTGTCGCGGCCCCCCGAGCTGAGCTCCATAGCCTGGGAGCTGCTCTGGAACGATCCTATCTAGTTAGTGTCCAAGGTGCCGGTGTCTCTGTCCCAGAGCTCCATAGCCTGGGAGCTGCTCTGGAACGATCCTATCAAGTTAGTATACAAGGTGCCGGTGCCTCTGTCGCGGCCCCCCGAGCAGAGCTCCATAGCCTGGGAGCTGCTCAAGGTGCCGGTGCCTCTGTCGCGGCTCCCCGAGCAGCGCTCCATAGCCTGGGAGCTGCTCTGGAACGATCCTATCAAGTTAGTATACAAGGTGCCGGTGCCTCTGTCGCGGACCCCGAGCAGAGTTCCATAGCCTGGGAGCTGCTCTGGAACGATCCTATCAAGTAAGAATACAAGGTGCCGGAGCCTCTGTCACGGCCCGCCGAGCAGAGCTCCATAGCCTGGGAGCTGCTCTGGAACGATCCTATCAAGTTAGTATACAAGGTGCCGGTGCCTCTGTCGCGGCCCGCCGAGCAGAGCTCCATAGCCTGGGAGCTGCTCTGGAACGATCCTATCAAGTAAGTATACAAGGTGCCGGTGCCTCTGTCGCAGACCCCCGAGCAGAGCTCCATAGCCTGGGAGCTGCTCTGGAACGATCCTATCAAGTAAGTATACAAGGTGCCGGTGCCTCTGTCGCAGACCCCGAGCAGAGCTCCATAGCCTGGGAGCTGCTCTGGAACGATCCTATCAAGTAAGTATACAAGGTGCCGGTGCCTCTGTCGCGGCCCCCCGAGCTGAGCTCCATAGCCTGGGAGCTGCTCTGGAACGATCCTATCAAGTAAGTATACAAGGTGCCGGTGCCTCTGTCGCGGCTCGCCGAGCAGAGGTCTATAGCCTGGGAGCTGCTCTGGAACGATCCTATCAAGTTGTATACAAGGTGCCAGTGCCTCTGTCGCGGCCCCCCGAGCAGAGGTCTATTGCCTGGGAGCTGCTCTGGAACGATCCTATCAAGTTGTATACAAGGTGCCGGTGCCTCTGTCGCGGCCCCCCGAGCAGAGGTCTATAGCCTGGGAGCTGCTCTGGAACGATCCTATCAAGTTGTATACAAGGTGCCGGTGCCTCTGTCGCGGCCCCCCGAGCAGAGGTCTATAGCCTGGGAGCTGCTCTGGAACGATCCTATCAAGTTAGTATACAAGGTGCCGGTGCCTCTGTCGCGGCCCACCGAGCAGAGCTCCAGAGCCTGGGAGCTGCTCTGGAACGATCCTATCAAGTTGTATACAAGGTGCCGGTGCCTCTGTCGCGGCCCCCCGAGCAGAACTCCATAGCCTGGGAGCTGCTCTGGAACGATCCTATCAAGTTAGTATCCAAGGTGCCGGTGTCTCTGTTCCAGAGTTCCATAGCTTGGGAGCTGCTCTGGAACGATCCTATCAAGTTGTATACAAGGTGCCGGTGCCTCTGTCGCGGCCCCCCGAGCAGAGCTCCATAGCCTGGGAGCTGCTCTGGAACGATCCTATCAAGTTAGTAAACAAGGTGCCGGTGCCTCTGTCGCGGCCCACCGAGCAGAGCTCCAGAGCCTGGGAGCTGCTCTGGAACGATCCTATCAAGTTGTATACAAGGTGCCGGTGCCTCTGTCGCGGCCCCCCGAGCAGAGGTCTATTGCCTGGGAGCTGCTCTGGAACGATCCTATCAAGTTGTATACAAGGTGCCGGTGTCTCTGTTCCAGAGTTCCATAGCCTGGGAGCTGCTCTGGAACGATCCTATCAAGTTAGTATACAAGGTGCCAGTGCCTCTGTCGCGGCCCCCCGAGCAGAGGTCTATTGCCTGGGAGCTGCTCTGGAACGATCCTATCAAGTTGTATACAAGGTGCCGGTGCCTCTGTCGCGGCCCCCCGAGCAGAGGTCTATAGCCTGGGAGCTGCTCTGGAACGATCCTATCAAGTTGTATACAAGGTGCCAGTGCCTCTGTCGCGGCCCCCCGAGCAGAGGTCTATTGCCTGGGAGCTGCTCTGGAACGATCCTATCAAGTTGTATACAAGATGCCGGTGTCTCTGTTCCAGAGTTCCATAGCCTGGGAGCTGCTCTGGAACGATCCTATCAAGTTGTATACAAGGTGCCGGTGCCTCTGTCGCGGCCCCCCGAGCAGAGGTCTATAGCCTGGGAGCTGCTCTGGAACGATCCTATCAAGTTGTATACAAGGTGCCAGTGCCTCTGTCGCGGCCCCCCGAGCAGAGGTCTATTGCCTGGGAGCTGCTCTGGAACGATCCTATCAAGTTGTATACAAGGTGCCGGTGCCTCTGTCGCGGCCCCCCGAGCAGAACTCCATAGCCTGGGAGCTGCTCTGGAACGATCTTATCAAGATAGTATACAAGATGCCGGTGTCTCTGTTCCAGAGTTCCATAGCCTGGGAGCTGCTCTGGAACGATCCTATCAAGTTAGTATACAAGGTGCCGGTGCCTCTGTCGCGGCCCGCCGAGCAGAGCTCCATAGCCTGGGAGCTGCTCTGGAACGATCTTATCAAGATAGTATACAAGATGCCGGTGTCTCTGTTCCAGAGTTCCATAGCCTGGGAGCTGCTCTGGAACGATCCTATCAAGTTAGTATAAAAGGTGCCGGTGCCTCTGTCGCAGACCCCCGAGCAGAGCTCCATAGCCTGGGAGCTGCTCTGGAACGATCTTATCAAGATAGTATACAAGATGCCGGTGTCTCTGTTCCAGAGTTCCATAGCCTGGGAGCTGCTCTGGAACGATCCTATCAAGTTAGTATACAAGGTGCCGGTGCCTCTGTCGCGGCCCCCCGAGCAGAGGTCTATAGCCTGGGAGCTGCTCTGGAACGATCCTATCAAGTTGTATACAAGGTGCCGGTGCCTCTGTCGCGGCCCCCCGAGCAGAGGTCTATAGCCTGGGAGCTGCTCTGGAACGATCCTATCAAGTTGTATACAAGGTGCCAGTGCCTCTGTCGCGGCCCCCCGAGCAGAGGTCTATTGCCTGGGAGCTGCTCTGGAACGATCCTATCAAGTTGTATACAAGGTGCCGGTGCCTCTGTCGCGGCCCCCCGAGCAGAGCTCCATAGCCTGGGAGCTGCTCTGGAACGATCCTATCAAGTTGTATACAAGGTGCCGGTGCCTCTGTCGCGGCCCCCCGAGCAGAGGTCTATAGCCTGGGAGCTGCTCTGGAACGATCCTATCAAGTTGTATACAAGGTGCCGGTGCCTCTGTCGCGGCCCCCCGAGCAGAGGTCTATAGCCTGGGAGCTGCTCTGGAACGATCCTATCAAGTTGTATACAAGGTGCCGGTGCCTCTGTCGCGGCCCCCCGAGCAGAGGTCTATAGCCTGGGAGCTGCTCTGGAACGATCCTATCAAGTTGTATACAAGGTGCCGGTGCCTCTGTCGCGGCCCCCCGAGCAGAGGTCTATAGCCTGGGAGCTGCTCTGGAACGATCCTATCAAGTTGTATACAAGGTGCCAGTGCCTCTGTCGCGGCCCCCCGAGCAGAGGTCTATTGCCTGGGAGCTGCTCTGGAACGATCCTATCAAGTTGTATACAAGGTGCCGGTGCCTCTGTCGCGGCCCCCCGAGCAGAGCTCCATAGCCTGGGAGCTGCTCTGGAACGATCCTATCAAGTTGTATACAAGGTGCCGGTGCCTCTGTCGCGGCCCCCCGAGCAGAGGTCTATAGCCTGGGAGCTGCTCTGGAACGATCCTATCAAGTTGTATACAAGGTGCCGGTGCCTCTGTCGCGGCCCCCCGAGCAGAGGTCTATAGCCTGGGAGCTGCTCTGGAACGATCCTATCAAGTTGTATACAAGGTGCCGGTGCCTCTGTCGCGGCCCCCCGAGCAGAGGTCTATAGCCTGGGAGCTGCTCTGGAACGATCCTATCAAGTTGTATACAAGGTGCCGGTGCCTCTGTCGCGGCCCCCCGAGCAGAGGTCTATAGCCTGGGAGCTGCTCTGGAACGATCCTATCAAGTTAGTATACAAGGTGCCGGTGCCTCTGTCGCGGCCCACCGAGCAGAGGTCTATAGCCTGGGAGCTGCTCTGGAACGATCCTATCAAGTTGTATACAAGGTGCCGGTGCCTCTGTCGCGGCCCCCCGAGCAGAACTCCATAGCTTGGGAGCTGCTCTGGAACGATCCTATCAAGTTAGTATCCAAGGTGCCGGTGTCTCTGTTCCAGAGTTCCATAGCTTGGGAGCTGCTCTGGAACGATCCTATCAAGTTGTATACAAGGTGCCGGTGCCTCTGTCGCGGCCCCCCGAGCAGAGGTCTATAGCCTGGGAGCTGCTCTGGAACGATCCTATCAAGTTGTATACAAGGTGCCAGTGCCTCTGTCGCGGCCCCCCGAGCAGAGGTCTATTGCCTGGGAGCTGCTCTGGAACGATCCTATCAAGTTGTATACAAGGTGCCGGTGCCTCTGTCGCGGCCCCCCGAGCAGAGGTCTATAGCCTGGGAGCTGCTCTGGAACGATCCTATCAAGTTGTATACAAGGTGCCGGTGCCTCTGTCGCGGCCCCCCGAGCAGAGGTCTATAGCCTGGGAGCTGCTCTGGAACGATCCTATCAAGATAGTATACAAGATGCCGGTGTCTCTGTTCCAGAGTTCCATAGCCTGGGAGCTGCTCTGGAACGATCCTATCAAGTTAGTATACAAGGTGCCGGTGCCTCTGTCGCGGCCCGCCGAGCAGAGCTCCATAGCCTGGGAGCTGCTCTGGAACGATCCTATCAAGTAAGTATACAAGGTGCCGGTGCCTCTGTCGCGGCCCGCCGAGCAGAGCTCCATAGCCTGGGAGCTGCTCTGGAACGATCCTATCAAGTTAGTATACAAGGTGCCGGTGCCTCTGTCGCGGACCCCGAGCAGAGTTCCATAGCCTGGGAGCTGCTCTGGAACGATCCTATCAAGTAAGTATACAAGGTGCCGGTGCCTCTGTCGCGGCTCGCCGAGAAGAGCTCCATAGCCTGGGAGCTGCTCTGGTACGATCCTATCAAGTTAGTATACAAGGTGCCGGTGCCTCTGTCGCAGACCCCCGAGCAGAGCTCCATAGCCTGGGAGCTGCTCTGGAACGATCCTATCAAGTAAGTATACAAGGTGCCGGTGCCTCTGTCGCAGACCCCCGAGCAGAGCTCCATAGCCTGGGAGCTGCTCTGGATTGATCCTATCAAGTAAGTATACAAGGTGCCGGTGCCTCTGTCGCGGCCCGCCGAGCAGAGCTCCATAGCCTGGGAGCTGCTCTGGAACGATCCTATCAAGTAAGTATACAAGGTGCCGGTGCCTCTGTCGCGGCCCGCCGAGCAGAGCTCCATAGCCTGGGAGCTGCTCTGGAACGATCCTATCAAGTAAGTATACAAGGTGCCGGTGCCTCTGTCGCGGCCTGCCGAGCAGAGCTCCATAGCCTGGGAGCTGCTCTGGAACGATCCTATCAAGTAAGTATACAAGGTGCCGGTGCCTCTGTCGCGGCCCGCCGAGCAGAGCTCCATAGCCTGGGAGCTGCTCTGGAACGATCCTATCAAGTAAGTATACAAGGTGCCGGTGCCTCTGTCGCGGCCTGCCGAGCAGAGCTCCATAGCCTGGGAGCTGCTCTGGAACGATCCTATCAAGTTAGTATACAAGGTGCCGGTGCCTCTGTCGCGGCCCCCCGAGCTGAGCTCCATAGCCTGGGAGCTGCTCTGGAACGATCCTATCTAGTTAGTGTCCAAGGTGCCGGTGTCTCTGTCCCAGAGCTCCATAGCCTGGGAGCTGCTCTGGAACGATCCTATCAAGTTAGTATACAAGGTGCCGGTGCCTCTGTCGCGGCCCCCCGAGCAGAGCTCCATAGCCTGGGAGCTGCTCAAGGTGCCGGTGCCTCTGTCGCGGCTCCCCGAGCAGCGCTCCATAGCCTGGGAGCTGCTCTGGAACGATCCTATCAAGTTAGTATACAAGGTGCCGGTGCCTCTGTCGCGGACCCCGAGCAGAGTTCCATAGCCTGGGAGCTGCTCTGGAACGATCCTATCAAGTAAGAATACAAGGTGCCGGAGCCTCTGTCACGGCCCGCCGAGCAGAGCTCCATAGCCTGGGAGCTGCTCTGGAACGATCCTATCAAGTTAGTATACAAGGTGCCGGTGCCTCTGTCGCAGACCCCCGAGCAGAGCTCCATAGCCTGGGAGCTGCTCTGGAACGATCCTATCAAGTAAGTATACAAGGTGCCGGTGCCTCTGTCGCAGACCCCGAGCAGAGCTCCATAGCCTGGGAGCTGCTCTGGAACGATCCTATCAAGTAAGTATATAAGGTGCCGGTGCCTCTGTCGCGGCCCCCCGAGCTGAGCTCCATAGCCTGGGAGCTGCTCTGGAACGATCCTATCAAGTAAGTATACAAGGTGCCGGTGCCTCTGTCGCGGCTCGCCGAGCAGAGGTCTATAGCCTGGGAGCTGCTCTGGAACGATCCTATCAAGTTGTATACAAGGTGCCAGTGCCTCTGTCGCGGCCCCCCGAGCAGAGGTCTATTGCCTGGGAGCTGCTCTGGAACGATCCTATCAAGTTGTATACAAGGTGCCGGTGCCTCTGTCGCGGCCCCCCGAGCAGAGGTCTATAGCCTGGGAGCTGCTCTGGAACGATCCTATCAAGTTGTATACAAGGTGCCGGTGCCTCTGTCGCGGCCCCCCGAGCAGAGGTCTATAGCCTGGGAGCTGCTCTGGAACGATCCTATCAAGTTAGTATACAAGGTGCCAGTGCCTCTGTCGCGGCCCACCGAGCAGAGCTCCAGAGCCTGGGAGCTGCTCTGGAACGATCCTATCAAGTTGTATACAAGGTGCCGGTGCCTCTGTCGCGGCCCCCCGAGCAGAACTCCATAGCCTGGGAGCTGCTCTGGAACGATCCTATCAAGTTAGTATCCAAGGTGCCGGTGTCTCTGTTCCAGAGTTCCATAGCTTGGGAGCTGCTCTGGAACGATCCTATCAAGTTGTATACAAGGTGCCGGTGCCTCTGTCGCGGCCCCCCGAGCAGAGGTCTATAGCCTGGGAGCTGCTCTGGAACGATCCTATCAAGTTGTATACAAGGTGCCAGTGCCTCTGTCGCGGCCCCCCGAGCAGAGGTCTATTGCCTGGGAGCTGCTCTGGAACGATCCTATCAAGTTGTATACAAGGTGCCGGTGCCTCTGTCGCGGCCCCCCGAGCAGAGGTCTATAGCCTGGGAGCTGCTCTGGAACGATCCTATCAAGTTGTATACAAGGTGCCGGTGCCTCTGTCGCGGCCCCCCGAGCAGAGGTCTATAGCCTGGGAGCTGCTCTGGAACGATCCTATCAAGTTGTATACAAGGTGCCGGTGCCTCTGTCGCGGCCCCCCGAGCAGAGGTCTATAGCCTGGGAGCTGCTCTGGAACGATCCTATCAAGTTAGTATACAAGGTGCCGGTGCCTCTGTCGCGGCCCCCCGAGCAGAGGTCTATAGCCTGGGAGCTGCTCTGGAACGATCCTATGAAGTTAGTATACAATTAAGGTGCCGGTGCCTCTGTCGCGGCCCGCCGAGCAGAGCTCCATAGCCTGGGAGCTGCTCTGGAACGATCTTATCAAGATAGTATACAAGATGCCGGTGTCTCTGTTCCAGAGTTCCATAGCCTGGGAGCTGCTCTGGAACGATCCTATCAAGTTAGTATACAAGGTGCCGGTGCCTCTGTCGCGGCCCGCCGAGCAGAGCTCCATAGCCTGGGAGCTGCTCTGGAACGATCCTATCAAGTAAGTATACAAGGTGCCGGTGCCTCTGTCGCGGCCCGCCGAGCAGAGCTCCATAGCCTGGGAGCTGCTCTGGAACGATCCTATCAAGTTAGTATACAAGGTGCCGGTGCCTCTGTCGCGGACCCCGAGCAGAGTTCCATAGCCTGGGAGCTGCTCTGGAACGATCCTATCAAGTAAGTATACAAGGTGCCGGTGCCTCTGTCGCGGCTCGCCGAGAAGAGCTCCATAGCCTGGGAGCTGCTCTGGTACGATCCTATCAAGTTAGTATACAAGGTGCCGGTGCCTCTGTCGCAGACCCCCGAGCAGAGCTCCATAGCCTGGGAGCTGCTCTGGAACGATCCTATCAAGTAAGTATACAAGGTGCCGGTGCCTCTGTCGCAGACCCCCGAGCAGAGCTCCATAGCCTGGGAGCTGCTCTGGATTGATCCTATCAAGTAAGTATACAAGGTGCCGGTGCCTCTGTCGCGGCCCGCCGAGCAGAGCTCCATAGCCTGGGAGCTGCTCTGGAACGATCCTATCAAGTAAGTATACAAGGTGCCGGTGCCTCTGTCGCGGCCCGCCGAGCAGAGCTCCATAGCCTGGGAGCTGCTCTGGAACGATCCTATCAAGTAAGTATACAAGGTGCCGGTGCCTCTGTCGCGGCCTGCCGAGCAGAGCTCCATAGCCTGGGAGCTGCTCTGGAACGATCCTATCAAGTAAGTATACAAGGTGCCGGTGCCTCTGTCGCGGCCCGCCGAGCAGAGCTCCATAGCCTGGGAGCTGCTCTGGAACGATCCTATCAAGTAAGTATACAAGGTGCCGGTGCCTCTGTCGCGGCCTGCCGAGCAGAGCTCCATAGCCTGGGAGCTGCTCTGGAACGATCCTATCAAGTTAGTATACAAGGTGCCGGTGCCTCTGTCGCGGCCCCCCGAGCTGAGCTCCATAGCCTGGGAGCTGCTCTGGAACGATCCTATCTAGTTAGTGTCCAAGGTGCCGGTGTCTCTGTCCCAGAGCTCCATAGCCTGGGAGCTGCTCTGGAACGATCCTATCAAGTTAGTATACAAGGTGCCGGTGCCTCTGTCGCGGCCCCCCGAGCAGAGCTCCATAGCCTGGGAGCTGCTCAAGGTGCCGGTGCCTCTGTCGCGGCTCCCCGAGCAGCGCTCCATAGCCTGGGAGCTGCTCTGGAACGATCCTATCAAGTTAGTATACAAGGTGCCGGTGCCTCTGTCGCGGACCCCGAGCAGAGTTCCATAGCCTGGGAGCTGCTCTGGAACGATCCTATCAAGTAAGAATACAAGGTGCCGGAGCCTCTGTCACGGCCCGCCGAGCAGAGCTCCATAGCCTGGGAGCTGCTCTGGAACGATCCTATCAAGTTAGTATACAAGGTGCCGGTGCCTCTGTCGCAGACCCCCGAGCAGAGCTCCATAGCCTGGGAGCTGCTCTGGAACGATCCTATCAAGTAAGTATACAAGGTGCCGGTGCCTCTGTCGCAGACCCCGAGCAGAGCTCCATAGCCTGGGAGCTGCTCTGGAACGATCCTATCAAGTAAGTATACAAGGTGCCGGTGCCTCTGTCGCGGCCCCCCGAGCTGAGCTCCATAGCCTGGGAGCTGCTCTGGAACGATCCTATCAAGTAAGTATACAAGGTGCCGGTGCCTCTGTCGCGGCTCGCCGAGCAGAGGTCTATAGCCTGGGAGCTGCTCTGGAACGATCCTATCAAGTTGTATACAAGGTGCCAGTGCCTCTGTCGCGGCCCCCCGAGCAGAGGTCTATTGCCTGGGAGCTGCTCTGGAACGATCCTATCAAGTTGTATACAAGGTGCCGGTGCCTCTGTCGCGGCCCCCCGAGCAGAGGTCTATAGCCTGGGAGCTGCTCTGGAACGATCCTATCAAGTTGTATACAAGGTGCCGGTGCCTCTGTCGCGGCCCCCCGAGCAGAGGTCTATAGCCTGGGAGCTGCTCTGGAACGATCCTATCAAGTTAGTATACAAGGTGCCGGTGCCTCTGTCGCGGCCCACCGAGCAGAGCTCCAGAGCCTGGGAGCTGCTCTGGAACGATCCTATCAAGTTGTATACAAGGTGCCGGTGCCTCTGTCGCGGCCCCCCGAGCAGAACTCCATAGCCTGGGAGCTGCTCTGGAACGATCCTATCAAGTTAGTATCCAAGGTGCCGGTGTCTCTGTTCCAGAGTTCCATAGCTTGGGAGCTGCTCTGGAACGATCCTATCAAGTTGTATACAAGGTGCCGGTGCCTCTGTCGCGGCCCCCCGAGCAGAGCTCCATAGCCTGGGAGCTGCTCTGGAACGATCCTATCAAGTTAGTAAACAAGGTGCCGGTGCCTCTGTCGCGGCCCACCGAGCAGAGCTCCAGAGCCTGGGAGCTGCTCTGGAACGATCCTATCAAGTTGTATACAAGGTGCCGGTGCCTCTGTCGCGGCCCCCCGAGCAGAGGTCTATTGCCTGGGAGCTGCTCTGGAACGATCCTATCAAGTTGTATACAAGGTGCCGGTGTCTCTGTTCCAGAGTTCCATAGCCTGGGAGCTGCTCTGGAACGATCCTATCAAGTTAGTATACAAGGTGCCAGTGCCTCTGTCGCGGCCCCCCGAGCAGAGGTCTATTGCCTGGGAGCTGCTCTGGAACGATCCTATCAAGTTGTATACAAGGTGCCGGTGCCTCTGTCGCGGCCCCCCGAGCAGAGGTCTATAGCCTGGGAGCTGCTCTGGAACGATCCTATCAAGTTGTATACAAGGTGCCAGTGCCTCTGTCGCGGCCCCCCGAGCAGAGGTCTATTGCCTGGGAGCTGCTCTGGAACGATCCTATCAAGTTGTATACAAGATGCCGGTGTCTCTGTTCCAGAGTTCCATAGCCTGGGAGCTGCTCTGGAACGATCCTATCAAGTTGTATACAAGGTGCCGGTGCCTCTGTCGCGGCCCCCCGAGCAGAGGTCTATAGCCTGGGAGCTGCTCTGGAACGATCCTATCAAGTTGTATACAAGGTGCCAGTGCCTCTGTCGCGGCCCCCCGAGCAGAGGTCTATTGCCTGGGAGCTGCTCTGGAACGATCCTATCAAGTTGTATACAAGGTGCCGGTGCCTCTGTCGCGGCCCCCCGAGCAGAGGTCTATAGCCTGGGAGCTGCTCTGGAACGATCCTATCAAGTTGTATACAAGGTGCCGGTGCCTCTGTCGCGGCCCCCCGAGCAGAGGTCTATAGCCTGGGAGCTGCTCTGGAACGATCCTATCAAGTTGTATACAAGGTGCCGGTGCCTCTGTCGCGGCCCCCCGAGCAGAGGTCTATAGCCTGGGAGCTGCTCTGGAACGATCCTATCAAGTTAGTATACAAGGTGCCGGTGCCTCTGTCGCGGCCCACCGAGCAGAGGTCTATAGCCTGGGAGCTGCTCTGGAACGATCCTATCAAGTTGTATACAAGGTGCCGGTGCCTCTGTCGCGGCCCCCCGAGCAGAACTCCATAGCTTGGGAGCTGCTCTGGAACGATCCTATCAAGTTAGTATCCAAGGTGCCGGTGTCTCTGTTCCAGAGTTCCATAGCTTGGGAGCTGCTCTGGAACGATCCTATCAAGTTGTATACAAGGTGCCGGTGCCTCTGTCGCGGCCCCCCGAGCAGAGGTCTATAGCCTGGGAGCTGCTCTGGAACGATCCTATCAAGTTGTATACAAGGTGCCAGTGCCTCTGTCGCGGCCCCCCGAGCAGAGGTCTATTGCCTGGGAGCTGCTCTGGAACGATCCTATCAAGTTGTATACAAGGTGCCGGTGCCTCTGTCGCGGCCCCCCGAGCAGAGGTCTATAGCCTGGGAGCTGCTCTGGAACGATCCTATCAAGTTGTATACAAGGTGCCGGTGCCTCTGTCGCGGCCCCCCGAGCAGAGGTCTATAGCCTGGGAGCTGCTCTGGAACGATCCTATCAAGTTGTATACAAGGTGCCGGTGCCTCTGTCGCGGCCCCCCGAGCAGAGGTCTATAGCCTGGGAGCTGCTCTGGAACGATCCTATCAAGTTAGTATACAAGGTGCCGGTGCCTCTGTCGCGGCCCCCCGAGCAGAGGTCTATAGCCTGGGAGCTGCTCTGGAACGATCCTATGAAGTTAGTATACAATTAAGGTGCCGGTGCCTCTGTCGCGGCCCGCCGAGCAGAGCTCCATAGCCTGGGAGCTGCTCTGGAACGATCTTATCAAGATAGTATACAAGATGCCGGTGTCTCTGTTCCAGAGTTCCATAGCCTGGGAGCTGCTCTGGAACGATCCTATCAAGTTAGTATACAAGGTGCCGGTGCCTCTGTCGCGGCCCGCCGAGCAGAGCTCCATAGCCTGGGAGCTGCTCTGGAACGATCCTATCAAGTAAGTATACAAGGTGCCGGTGCCTCTGTCGCGGCCCGCCGAGCAGAGCTCCATAGCCTGGGAGCTGCTCTGGAACGATCCTATCAAGTTAGTATACAAGGTGCCGGTGCCTCTGTCGCGGACCCCGAGCAGAGTTCCATAGCCTGGGAGCTGCTCTGGAACGATCCTATCAAGTAAGTATACAAGGTGCCGGTGCCTCTGTCGCGGCTCGCCGAGAAGAGCTCCATAGCCTGGGAGCTGCTCTGGTACGATCCTATCAAGTTAGTATACAAGGTGCCGGTGCCTCTGTCGCAGACCCCCGAGCAGAGCTCCATAGCCTGGGAGCTGCTCTGGAACGATCCTATCAAGTAAGTATACAAGGTGCCGGTGCCTCTGTCGCAGACCCCCGAGCAGAGCTCCATAGCCTGGGAGCTGCTCTGGATTGATCCTATCAAGTAAGTATACAAGGTGCCGGTGCCTCTGTCGCGGCCCGCCGAGCAGAGCTCCATAGCCTGGGAGCTGCTCTGGAACGATCCTATCAAGTAAGTATACAAGGTGCCGGTGCCTCTGTCGCGGCCCGCCGAGCAGAGCTCCATAGCCTGGGAGCTGCTCTGGAACGATCCTATCAAGTAAGTATACAAGGTGCCGGTGCCTCTGTCGCGGCCTGCCGAGCAGAGCTCCATAGCCTGGGAGCTGCTCTGGAACGATCCTATCAAGTAAGTATACAAGGTGCCGGTGCCTCTGTCGCGGCCCGCCGAGCAGAGCTCCATAGCCTGGGAGCTGCTCTGGAACGATCCTATCAAGTAAGTATACAAGGTGCCGGTGCCTCTGTCGCGGCCTGCCGAGCAGAGCTCCATAGCCTGGGAGCTGCTCTGGAACGATCCTATCAAGTTAGTATACAAGGTGCCGGTGCCTCTGTCGCGGCCCCCCGAGCTGAGCTCCATAGCCTGGGAGCTGCTCTGGAACGATCCTATCTAGTTAGTGTCCAAGGTGCCGGTGTCTCTGTCCCAGAGCTCCATAGCCTGGGAGCTGCTCTGGAACGATCCTATCAAGTTAGTATACAAGGTGCCGGTGCCTCTGTCGCGGCCCCCCGAGCAGAGCTCCATAGCCTGGGAGCTGCTCAAGGTGCCGGTGCCTCTGTCGCGGCTCCCCGAGCAGCGCTCCATAGCCTGGGAGCTGCTCTGGAACGATCCTATCAAGTTAGTATACAAGGTGCCGGTGCCTCTGTCGCGGACCCCGAGCAGAGTTCCATAGCCTGGGAGCTGCTCTGGAACGATCCTATCAAGTAAGAATACAAGGTGCCGGAGCCTCTGTCACGGCCCGCCGAGCAGAGCTCCATAGCCTGGGAGCTGCTCTGGAACGATCCTATCAAGTTAGTATACAAGGTGCCGGTGCCTCTGTCGCAGACCCCCGAGCAGAGCTCCATAGCCTGGGAGCTGCTCTGGAACGATCCTATCAAGTAAGTATACAAGGTGCCGGTGCCTCTGTCGCAGACCCCGAGCAGAGCTCCATAGCCTGGGAGCTGCTCTGGAACGATCCTATCAAGTAAGTATACAAGGTGCCGGTGCCTCTGTCGCGGCCCCCCGAGCTGAGCTCCATAGCCTGGGAGCTGCTCTGGAACGATCCTATCAAGTAAGTATACAAGGTGCCGGTGCCTCTGTCGCGGCTCGCCGAGCAGAGGTCTATAGCCTGGGAGCTGCTCTGGAACGATCCTATCAAGTTGTATACAAGGTGCCAGTGCCTCTGTCGCGGCCCCCCGAGCAGAGGTCTATTGCCTGGGAGCTGCTCTGGAACGATCCTATCAAGTTGTATACAAGGTGCCGGTGCCTCTGTCGCGGCCCCCCGAGCAGAGGTCTATAGCCTGGGAGCTGCTCTGGAACGATCCTATCAAGTTGTATACAAGGTGCCGGTGCCTCTGTCGCGGCCCCCCGAGCAGAGGTCTATAGCCTGGGAGCTGCTCTGGAACGATCCTATCAAGTTAGTATACAAGGTGCCGGTGCCTCTGTCGCGGCCCACCGAGCAGAGCTCCAGAGCCTGGGAGCTGCTCTGGAACGATCCTATCAAGTTGTATACAAGGTGCCGGTGCCTCTGTCGCGGCCCCCCGAGCAGAACTCCATAGCCTGGGAGCTGCTCTGGAACGATCCTATCAAGTTAGTATCCAAGGTGCCGGTGTCTCTGTTCCAGAGTTCCATAGCTTGGGAGCTGCTCTGGAACGATCCTATCAAGTTGTATACAAGGTGCCGGTGCCTCTGTCGCGGCCCCCCGAGCAGAGCTCCATAGCCTGGGAGCTGCTCTGGAACGATCCTATCAAGTTAGTAAACAAGGTGCCGGTGCCTCTGTCGCGGCCCACCGAGCAGAGCTCCAGAGCCTGGGAGCTGCTCTGGAACGATCCTATCAAGTTGTATACAAGGTGCCGGTGCCTCTGTCGCGGCCCCCCGAGCAGAGGTCTATTGCCTGGGAGCTGCTCTGGAACGATCCTATCAAGTTGTATACAAGGTGCCGGTGTCTCTGTTCCAGAGTTCCATAGCCTGGGAGCTGCTCTGGAACGATCCTATCAAGTTAGTATACAAGGTGCCAGTGCCTCTGTCGCGGCCCCCCGAGCAGAGGTCTATTGCCTGGGAGCTGCTCTGGAACGATCCTATCAAGTTGTATACAAGGTGCCGGTGCCTCTGTCGCGGCCCCCCGAGCAGAGGTCTATAGCCTGGGAGCTGCTCTGGAACGATCCTATCAAGTTGTATACAAGGTGCCAGTGCCTCTGTCGCGGCCCCCCGAGCAGAGGTCTATTGCCTGGGAGCTGCTCTGGAACGATCCTATCAAGTTGTATACAAGATGCCGGTGTCTCTGTTCCAGAGTTCCATAGCCTGGGAGCTGCTCTGGAACGATCCTATCAAGTTGTATACAAGGTGCCGGTGCCTCTGTCGCGGCCCCCCGAGCAGAGGTCTATAGCCTGGGAGCTGCTCTGGAACGATCCTATCAAGTTGTATACAAGGTGCCAGTGCCTCTGTCGCGGCCCCCCGAGCAGAGGTCTATTGCCTGGGAGCTGCTCTGGAACGATCCTATCAAGTTGTATACAAGGTGCCGGTGCCTCTGTCGCGGCCCCCCGAGCAGAACTCCATAGCCTGGGAGCTGCTCTGGAACGATCCTATCAAGTTAGTATCCAAGGTGCCGGTGTCTCTGTTCCAGAGTTCCATAGCTTGGGAGCTGCTCTGGAACGATCCTATCAAGTTGTATACAAGGTGCCGGTGCCTCTGTCGCGGCCCCCCGAGCAGAGCTCCATAGCCTGGGAGCTGCTCTGGAACGATCTTATCAAGATAGTATACAAGATGCCGGTGTCTCTGTTCCAGAGTTCCATAGCCTGGGAGCTGCTCTGGAACGATCCTATCAAGTAAGTATACAAGGTGCCGGTGCCTCTGTCGCGGCCCGCCGAGCAGAGCTCCATAGCCTGGGAGCTGCTCTGGAACGATCTTATCAAGATAGTATACAAGATGCCGGTGTCTCTGTTCCAGAGTTCCATAGCCTGGGAGCTGCTCTGGAACGATCCTATCAAGTAAGTATACAAGGTGCCGGTGCCTCTGTCGCGGCCCGCCGAGCAGAGCTCCATAGCCTGGGAGCTGCTCTGGAACGATCTTATCAAGATAGTATACAAGATGCCGGTGTCTCTGTTCCAGAGTTCCATAGCCTGGGAGCTGCTCTGGAACGATCCTATCAAGTAAGTATACAAGGTGCCGGTGCCTCTGTCGCGGCCCGCCGAGCAGAGCTCCATAGCCTGGGAGCTGCTCTGGAACGATCCTATCAGGTTAGTATACAAGGTTCTGGTGCCTCTGTCGATCCTATCAAGTTAGTTTTCAAGGTGCCGGTTTCTCTTTCGCAGAGCTCATAGCCTGGGAGCTGCTCTGGAACGATCCTATCAAGTTAGTATACTGTTACTGTATCAATACTTTCTTGTACTGTCGGTATGGGCGATTTTCGTGGTTCCTGTTGCTAGCCAATTCCGCCCTTTGCATATTTGGGTTCTAATCGCTGTGAATATAATGATCTTGTAAAATCATGAATATTATCCATCCTTTCCGGATATAATCTATATTTTTCAGTTTTTGCCCACCGTAGTCATACTCGGCAAGTTCAACAGTTCATTCCTTTCATAATGAAAAAAAATTTTGTAAGCTTCTCAGTCATAACTAGTTTAGTACGGATTTTTTTTACGTATTTTGAGTAGGTAACCTCTTGGTATTAGAGCCAAGAGTTCAAAATTCAACAATGCACTCCCAGAGTGGAATCGAGCATTAGTTAATCTCAAAGACCCTTTTTCCCTCAACTAGGCCAAACAAGACCACGGCGACGATACAACTGGAGCTGGCCTCCAACGAAGGGTTCGCAGCGAACAGCAAGCGCGGCACGGGACACATGTTCGACCAGACAGCGCTGGACCGCTTCCTGCTGGCCAACCAGCTCTCACATGTCGTGAGAGCGCATGAAATGCATCAGAACGGATTTATGGTAGGTTACAAGTTATACTAGTTATAGCAACTTGAGTTGTTCTGTGACAAGTAACTATGGTGTCCATGTGTCGTGAGAGAGAAAATGTTTTCACACATAAAAGAAATTGGTATCTAGAATTGCCAAAATGGCAGCTGTTTCAAGTGCTGTGTTGTTTTGTCAAAAGCAGAGACGATATAAAATTTCTCCAACAGTCAATATGATATTCCTCATCTTTAGTAATACAGGTGGATAGATCACTATAAAAAAAGGACCTCAAAACACACATGCTGCTGCCCGTTGCCCTTTCGATATGATTTCGGTCTGCTTTTATGTCACGAGAAATATGTCAATTCTTCTTCAGTGCCAACTCCGCGGAAGATTGATATCCGTCTTCTCGTCGTACCACTACTGCGGCGGCACCAACGACTCGGGCGTCGTGCTAGTCGAAGGTGGTAAACTAAGGATCATGAGAATCAACTGTACGGACTGATGTAAGGATTAGGTCCTCAATGATAAATAGTTTGAGTAAATTGACGGACTCAAGACCTTTTGAGGTTGAAAATTACGAGTACATTAGAATGACGTATATCATTGGTATATTAGGTAAACATGTATGTTGGTAGGTGGCTATAGTGGCTAAAAAAGAACGCCGCCATTACGTTTTCTCAACTTTTCCTGAAAAGGGCACGCCCAAAGCAATCGAATGTCATTCGAGCGCCAAAATATCCTTGTAAAATCCTACAAGGATATTTTGCTTTGAAGTTTGAATCCTATATTTTTTACTTTTTCGAAGTTTTGTGTGTTAGAGTTTATAGTCTTAAAATCATATTTTTTTAGTTGTATTTTTCAAAGATTTGTAAGAATTTAGTTTTGTCTGAAATTCATTAAAATGAAAATGCAAAAACATTTTGAATTCTTTTATTTATTATTCCATCACTTAGAAAACTTCGGATAGCCTTGGCAGGCGAAACAATATGTCTATTTATTTATAATTATATGAAATTAAGTTAGTTTAACTTAACATGTTTTATTTTTTTATAATACAGAGAGATACTTAAAGCTAGGACTAACGACTCCATGACAAAAAGACAAATTATTCAATCATGCATAATTATAAAAACAGAAGTTTAGGATTTAGGGAAATCATAAAAAATTAAGTATGGATTTATCTTCTAAGAAGAAAAAAGCTAATAGGAATGAAAATTTACAACCTTCATAATTATGTTTGTCCCGTTACTCCAATGAATAAACTTCACATCTCCGACTGATGATGTAACCTTTCTCTAAAATGTTTATTCCAGAGGGTAATAAATATGCTCACTCTTACGGAAACACTCAACTTATCAAATCACTCATCACATCACACTTAAAACCTTTATTTTAACATTATTATCTACAATTCTACAATATAACTGTCATACATCCGTCGTATACAATCAATGGGAATTTACCGCACATACCATACCTCATTATCACAAAATTATTACAAGATAAGCCTTTGTTCCAGTTGCTCCTGTCTTTTTGTCATGGATTTTTAAATTAAATGAATTATGAGGAGTGGCTTGAGAAGTACATAGGAGTGTTTTGACTGTGGTGTTAGTATTTTATTGAATGAGTACTGTTTCATTGTAAGACCAGCCTTATCCATGATAAATAGTAAACATGTGCTGCTCCCTACAAACCTCATTTTCACATTCCATCTTACTTTTCTAAGTTGTCAACTGGTTTACTTTTTACTACAAGTTGACCGACACGGTGCTCAAGTTAGCTGTATATTTAACAGTCACGTTTAATAAAACATCACGCCACATGTAGTTTTACAATTTTATTATGTACAGATGAAACAGATTTATTCTATTGCCACATTCACAGTGTACAAAGTAAATCTAGTCATGTTCTCATAAATAATAGAAATAAAAAAATACAATAGCCTTTCCGTAAGCAACGGTCAGGCAAAAACAAATCATATTTCTAACTAGTCCATATTTCTGATTCTTAACAGTAAGAGGGAATGAAATAAATTGTTATTTACATTAAAGTTTAATTTGGAACTGGGTTTACGCAAAACTTTTACCGAGAATTAAAGGACAATTTAATACTTTTTCACAAAAAAATTGAGTTTGGACGATTTTACGGAAGCCAGTTGTGGTGCCTATATTTTCTTGATCATCATACTCTTATCAACTTATAACTAAAATTAAATCAGGCATTAACTATTACATGGGAAACGTGACAAAATCACCACTTTGTAAGCATTTAACTTACAGGTTTTTGGAAAGCAACGCGTAAATACGATTGTTTGTGAAAATTCTACAGATGAACATAAATGAAAATAATTCTAAAAACTCAGATATTAACATAACCAGTTTCTCACATACTTATATATAAACAATCATCTCAGACTTAAAACTGACAATATGTCCATTTGTTTACAATAATAAAACTTTCTATTTTGTTAGTGATACATTTATTTTTATTCTTTGCTCTTCCTATCTATATTTTACTTAGCTCTACGAATTTATTCTAGTAGTGTTCAAGTAATAAATACTCTTTAGTTATCTATCTCTAAACAGGGTGGAATTTTGTAATGCCACCTGGAGGGAAAGTACTCTTAATACTGCAGATAGAAAATTTTACTCAAAGGAAATATTCCTTTATTTTTGAATAGAAAGCAAACTGCATTCAAAGATTTTCGAAAATTCTCTTCTCCCACACCCGGGAATCGAACCCGCTAAAATCTGAAAAAATTATACCGTACTTTTATTGCATCGATCGTTGGGGTCAATTATAAGGATGAAATCTCTCTAACAAACAAGATAAAATTAAATGAAAGGAAAACCAGGAAATCTTAAACTTGACTCATTGAATTTGTAACTTCTACTTTCTTCTGCTTTCTATTCAAAAATAAAGGAATGTTTCCTTTGAGTAAAATTTACTATCTGCAGTATTAAGAGTACTTTCCCTCCAGGTGGCATTACAAAATTCCACCCTGTATTTAAGAGCAAAAGGTCACTCACTCATAGGACACGAAATCTCGGAAACTACCAGTGCTAGGGGTTTAAAATGTTGCAAAGGGGTTTTTTTAGGACGTAGGTGCTCGCTAATAAGGGATTTTGCGATATTACGCCCCTAAGGGGTTGTTTATGGGGTTGACAGTTTGTATGAAACTTTGTTGCTACAAGTACTATGAGTTTTAAATTTTGTATGTGGGTTCTTTTTAGGAAGTAGGTGCTACATAAAAAAGGGGTTTTTCGAAAATCGACCCCTAAGGGGTTGATCTTGGTGTTGATAGTTTGTTTGAAACTTCCTTATTATAAGTGCTAGAAGGATCAAATTTTGCATGGGGGATATTTTTAGGAGGTAGATGCTCCCTTAGACGGGATGTTGCGAAATTCAACCCCTAAGGGGTTGTTTTTGGAGTTGATAGATAGAGGTCTGAAATTTTGCATGGGGATTCTTTTAAGGACAGAGATGCTCACTAAGACGGGATGTTGCGAAATTTGACCCCTATGGGGTTGTTTTTCGGCACGGATAGTTTGTATGAAACTTCATTACGAGCGCTAGGCGTTTCAAATTTAGCATGGGGGTTCTTTTTAAGATGTACGTACTGCTTAAGACGGGATTTGTGAAATTCGACCCCTAAGGGGTTGTTTTAGTGTTGAAAGTTAGGTGTCTCAAATTTTGCGTAATGGTTTCTTTTTAGGAAGGAATTACTCACTAAGGCGGGATTTTGCGAAATTCGACCCCTAAGGGGTTGTGTTTGGGCTTGATAGTTTGTATGAAACTTTGTTACTACAAGCACTAGGAGTTTCAAATTTTACATGGGGGTTCTGTTTAGGACCTTGATGCTCACTAAGATGGGATTTTACGAAATTCAACCGCTACAGGGTTGTTTTGGGGTTGAGAGATAGAAGTTTCAAATTTTGCATAGGGATTATTTTTACGACGTAGGTGCTGCCTATGACGGGATTTTCTGGGGAGGGGATGTTTTTGGGTTCAATAGTTTGCATGAAACTTCGTTATTACAAGTGCTGGGAGTCTCAAAATATGCATAGAGATTTTTAGGACGCGGCCATCGCACACATCTGGGCAAGCCGCAATCGCGGAAGGCATGCTAACGAAGGAGGAGGCGAGACGTGTGAGGGAGAGGACAGCGTCCACCTCACAGCCCAGCCGCAGTGGTAGACGCACACTGCGACGGACGTCGCAAGACGATCTCTAGTCACCGTAGGCGCGGGCATGCAGACGGCGAGTAATGGGCGACTCTCTGTCCGACCATGGAACATGCCCGGGTCGACAGCGCGTTATGTTCCACGCGCGCCTCACTGAGTGTCAGTACAATGATGCCCCCCCCCCCCCCTTAAAAGGGCCAAAGCCTGCCGGGGTCGCGGGACTAACGAATACCGTGACCCCGGAACGTAAAGGGCTATTGAAGGACATCGTGGATTTTAGTAAGTACAAGTCTGACAGTCCCTCTTATCCTGCCTTGGGTGAGAGGGCTCATTTGATGAATTTACACGCTAAAAAAATATGCTCACTAAGACGGGACTTTGTTCTTGATAGAAGTCTCAAATTTTGCTTATGGGTTTGTTTTAGCCGTAGGTGCTACCTCAGGCGGGATTTTGCGAAATTCGACCCCTGAGGGGTTGTTTTTCGGGTTGATAGAATTTTTGTTGGATATTGATTTAGATTTTCCAAAAGTATCCCATAAGGGGGGTGGCCGGGAGTAGAAATTCACAGATGAAAAGTTCGAAATACGCGCAGACGAAGTCGCGGGCGAAGTGCTAGTTTATTATAATTATGTGTACTCGTCACAAAGATGGACAAGTTAATAAAGAGATGATACTTCCGTAACACTTCAAACTGATTATTCAATAAAATATTGTATTTGTAGGCTCTCTGTGTTTGTCAATATTCATTTACATTTACACTTCAATTCATTGTAAATTCCAATAACTGAAGGAGACAATAACACACATACAATGATGTCAATTCATAGAAAATTACAAGATAATGAAAGAATTACCGTAAATTGTTAAGACGCAATAATAATAAAGCACATACAGAGACTGCATCCTTGATTACTCATCCCATATGCAGGACAAGTTGTATCACATTTTCCATATCAAATATTTTTGATTGAGGTCAAATGGAGCAAAATACACATCAGATTTTGATGGAGGAGGGATATCTGAAGCAAGTTATGAACAACACTGGTATAAGAACAGTTACGTATAACACAATAGGGCCACAAAAATAAAGTAAATACATCACTAACATGTATAAATAGATACCTATAGCAGAAGCTTGCCCATGAGTATCTCTAGCGCAGCCTTGCGGCGCAGGTATGGCATGTGTGCCTGCGTGAAGGTGTAGGGAGCGTCGCGTGACGTGAACTCCGCGAACGTGCACGCGAACATGCCACAGTCGCTACCGTTCATCTGCTGGGGAATATCCTGCAATAACACATGCGAGAGGTTAGTCAAGGAAACCTCATGTTGAAACTCTCAAGTCGAAACTCTTGTCTTTTCAGATGGCCATCCATTATCCAGCAATATTAATTACATTTTTTAGTGATTGTTTAATAAAGTTAACATTCAAGAAAAAATTGGATGGATACTGTTAAGATGCAGTACCAGTCGGTAATTATATTCTAATCAAAGTCGAGAACGAACCATTGATTGACTATGCAATTCAAAATGGTTGAGCTGAATGGTGCTGATACCATGTGTCATGTTCGTGAACGGGCACTGTCAGTTGCGACTGGTCATCTCTTAGCTGCCACGGTTTATTTTAATTATCAATAATTTTATTTCTGAATTGTCATTTTTATATTTCCTTTGGACACTTTTTAACTTGCTACATCATTCTCTCATAATGTATCATCTCAAAATGAATGATGTAACAAAGGTTTTGTAATAATTTTGGCGATCTAAAAAGAGTGTCCATGGAGTTTCTTGCCCGTTCTTCTCCATAGAGAGATCTACTTCTTGGAATGGGCATCTACTGCACTTCCACAGTCTCGTGACTGGTCCTGTAGCACCATAACTTTTTAGTGTTTAATTACATTTTTATTTGTCTATGACAATTCAAAAGTGCCTGTAACGGGCCTACTTGAAATAAATGCTTTGATTTTGAATAGGAGTAACAAAAACTCACTTTGAGACACTCTGTCTTCCAGCCACTGGCATCGAAAGGCGCGCCCTTCTTGTCCTGATGCTCGTCCTTGAGATACTGCAGCAGCGCGTCCAGACAGGCCTGGTTGCGACCGCCCATGCTGTCCAGGTAGTTGATCTTGCGCGCGCGGAAGTCCACCAGGCTCATGCACCAGTGCACGCCCAAGTGGACGGGAACTACCATGAGATCGTGCGCGAATATGTCCACCTGCAATATAGAAATAATATTAGAATATAGCAATTCATATTAATTGCTGCTTATCCCTTGAATTGTTGAGCGGACCAATTGGTCCTCAACAATTAAAGAACAATTACAAAATGGACGTCCACAGTACATGATTTAATAGATTTTTTGAGGAATTAAAAAAAATAAGTTAAAAATAACTAAAACCCTGTTCTGTTCAAGTGCGAATCCTTAAAATGTTTGGACATATCATCCGCAACGAAAGCTCATTGGAACGTTTGGTGATACAAGGAAGAGTGGAAGGGCAACGCTCTCGCGGCCGCTCACCGACCAGATGGACAGATCTCATTAAATCATCTACACAGTGTACCCTTACTCAATGTACACGCAGTGCTACGAATAGGGAGAGATGGAGAAAACTCGCCAACCAACCAAGCAGACTATCCATGACCACAACCACTCCGCCAGAAGTGTACGACTAAAAAGAAGAACTAAAGCCCGACTACGAAAAAAACGCGCACTGTAAAGTATAAAACAAGAACAATACTCATTTGACTGATATTGTGATAGCCATGGTCGTATGCCACCTGCGGTTGTATCACACAGTCTTTATTGGCTAGGTGGCATACAACCACGGCTATCAAGTTACAACGAAAAGTGGCATTGATTTTTATATGTATAGATAGAACAACATGAATAATAGGAAATATAGGCACAATGCCTGTTAAGTTAGTTTTAACCCTTAACCACCTAGCATACGTCTCACAGACCCTGTTAAGTTTAAAATGCTGAATATTTTTGCGCGGGAGTGTCGTATCATGTTTTTCCTTCCTATACCTTTTCCCCACGTCCCTCAATACCGTGCAACGACCCATCGGGGTTGGGCGGATTCGCGTTTGCCTCAGGTGAGTAAATAAATACATGCTGGGGTCTGAGAGACGTATGCTAGGTGGTTACGTGATTATTTTAAATTGTGTATTTCTTTATTATTTTAGTTAAAATAGCACATAGACAGTCTATTATTAAGAGCTGGTTGAAAGAATTATCAGACGACTATAATATAACAAACGACCAATATAGTGATGCGGAGAATGTTGATACAAATCATGTTCTGGAAGAATGTTGTGCGTCTTATTCCGAATGCTAGCGGTCAGATACAGTTCAACTAAACACTGTATCATACAGTGATATTCCTTTAGAGTGGTGGTTAAGTGTTTTTAACTGAGGATGATGTGCCGTTTTCGGAAGTTCGACCGAGAAGAAGAAAAAATATTATATAATCACTTTAGTTGGTCATCAGCCCCAACCTCTTCGCGATCGCAAATCTACAACATAATATAGTTGAGGAAAGATAAGGTATAAATACAGCATACCGGAATAAACTGAATACATATGGCAAGTAATGAAAGTAATGTGAAATTGCACCGTGATATACGTGTCGGTATACAACGTATCCTTCAGAACAACACGACCCCTCCAGCAGCTGCCCCAGGCAGCAGCAGTGCTGAAGGGCGATTGATAATTCGTAAAAACTGTATTACTTATCAGTGTACTAAGGAACGAAAAACACACTACATGTGTTTCGAATGAAAAGCGCTAATTTGCCTCGAATGCTCAAATGAGATGTGTTTTCGATGTCGTGAAAAGATATAAGTTGAGAGTCTGCAATTTTGTTCAATTTATTATTTTAAAGAAAATTTTATATTTTTTCCATGTTTCTTGTTGATTTAATATTACAAAACATTAAGAAGAATTTTCTATTACTCATAATTTTTTTGTAAATCGCAATTTCCAAACGTATTAGTAAGTAAGCCTAAAATAAGAGACTGCACCAATGATTGGGGGTTAAAAGTATAAAATGTTGATTTTCATGTGCCTTTTGTTTATAATATTCGAGTTTAATAATGTACAAAACAGATTTATTAATAAAAACAATACCCTTCCTTAATATTTATGACAATAGTGAAGTATTTAACTCTAGGGTCCTACAGACGTATGTTAGGTGGTTGTGTGACAATATTATGTGCTAGGTAGTTAAGGGTTAAGCCATACTATATGGTATATGATACAGAAAACCAATCATGGATAAAAAAACAAAGTTTTCATGGATAAAAATCTAATTGGATGGAGTGCTTTCAAATAATAATGCACATTTGTTATGCAATAAATCATCTACCTATAAATAGTTACTTGAAAAATACCTTTTTGGTCCACCTCCTAAGTCCAGGCTGCCCACTTTGTATGAGCCTGGGATAGAAGAAAGTATTTGTGGCATACACTTTGGGCAAGTCTTTTCGTTCTTGACTCCTCTGCATTAGTAGGTTCATGTAGAAGTTTATCACCTCGTCATTCAGCCAGTTAAGACCTGACAGAGTTTGCAGGTCTGACCTGGAATATTAACAAAGTGCCATCTGTGAACATGATCCTAAATGAAGCTACAATTGAATGTACATTATATCAGTGCTTTCAGATTGGTGATGGGATTGCCTAGCTACCACAGTATGCCACCAATGCTTGCTGAAGCTCAAGTGGATGGCTTTCACACCATATGTAAGAAGGTAACATCGCTGATGCGAAGGGTGAGGGTCAGTCCCAACTGCTACCTGTGGGTTAGTCCAGAATAGATCCAGTCCTGTGTAGATGTGTTGATTGGGATGCATTTGCATTGTAGGGTCACTCATTTTTTCTCTTGTTTAAGTGTGTAAGTTACTAACATGGTTTTAAGTTTTCTGTACTACTAAAGTCCTATAGAACTAAAAATATTAACCCCCTTACTTATAAAAACTTGTGTTGCTTAGTTACCAATTAAATATCACCTGTCCTTGTCATTTCTATTTTAATGAATAGAGATGGCAAGTGACTTAAGAGCTATTTAAGATAAGTAACGTCTAATCAATGTTTATAAGTAAGGCCCTAAATGTTTTGAGTTGAATTGAATTAGCCTTTAAAACTAAATTAAGTTGATCATACTACTCTTCTCTTTCATAATATGCAAATACTATTAAATTTGTATATTAGTTAAAGTTAAATAGACCTGGAAAAGTGCAAAAGCAGAAAAATTTAAGTAAGCAAGAAAATAAAACATTTATTAATGATATTTTTCCTTTATAAAACAGTAAACATACCTTTGTATCCTCAAATTGAATTTCTCTACAAGGACTTGTTTGGCTGGTCCTGGTCCCAGGGCTCTGTTTACCAATTTTTCCTGTTCTGGGGTCAAGGCTGGTAACTCCACAGTGGGCTGTGGCTCTTCATAGATGCTTTCTGGTATGCTCAGCTCATACTTTAGCTTATGCTCCAGATGAGCCATCTTCTGCTCACTGTTAACCTTTGATATGATATCAGACTCCCGGCGAGCATCTTTAAGCTTTTCCTGTGTCTCTTGCCGTTTCTTCTTATATTTAGCATCTAACTTTGATAGCCAGTCCCCAGATGTGATGGACCTGTCCTTGTGCGAGTCCTTCAGTGTATTTATAGGATCTATTTTCTGTGATGATGTTGTGGATGACTCGGAAGGAACAATCTCGATTTCAGAATCTGATGAGTTAATTGATGCTACTGTGATAGGGTCGTATTCCTTTGCGCTACTCTCCCTATCAGCAAGCAAACCTTTTTCAACTAATTTAATTTCATTTAATGCATTTTTCTGTGTCTTCTGTGTGAGTCTAAATGATGCTGCATCATCTGCTATATTGATGATATCAATAGGTTTCCCTGATGATACTGGTTTCATTGAACCGGCCACTCGCCTAATAAGTTCCTGATAGTTTTTCTTTTCATCTAAATTAAATACCTCTGAGAGGGTTGACCTAGCGTTACCATTGATACCTAAAAATCTATTTCTTGCATATGATGAGAGATTCGCATTTGCTGGTTTTGAAGATTGCATCCATCTTGGTAAGGGTGTCGGGGCCTTTTTGTATGACTTGGTGATGCCTGGAGGGGCTTTGAATTTAGTTATTGTTTTGGGTGATAAATTCAACAGGCTTCGGTCATTTGGTCTTCGGCTTAACTTATAATATACAGGTTCATCCCCAGCTGAATCAGTTGCATCATGGCTGTTCTTAGAAAGGAAGTACTTGTAAGGTCTGGTTGGTGGTGGGGATGTGACTTTCTTCACAAAGATCACATCATCTTCTTGCTGATTGTGGTCATTCTCATCATCATCCAAATCAATGTAAACTCTTGTTGGCTTTTTTGATGTATTTTCTGATTTTGATTCTACCCAAGTTACCTAAAACATTTGCAAATTAGTAAATGAAAAAGATATTAGATATTTTTATTTTAATAATATTTTTAGTTTTAATTTAGTCTCTTAAGTAAATATTGAGATTTAGTTAGGTTTGTATATGTTTTTTTTGTGAGGATTGTAAATATTTAATTTGTATTATAAAAAAATAAAATGGAAGGAAGTATGGATATTAAAATGTAAACAAAAATATAATGGACTTTCTATTAGAACTCTCTCGTACTTTGAGAAAAATCATTTGGATCCAATCATTTTTATTCATTTAACGATACTTACTTCTGGTTCCTCATTTTCATCATCTAATAGTGCGTGTATGACAGGTCTTACTGGTGTGTGCTTCCTAGGTTTTCTTGAAGGTGTTGTGGGGCCATTTTCCGCTAAGCCAACAAGTTGTATTGGAACTGTCCTAACTCTGCTCTTGTTGAGGGACTCATTTGGAGTGGAAGTACTGGCGTGACCCTCTATTTGTATAGGTACATATGTTACATTTTTACTATGCTTCTTCTGAGTATCCCAATCATCTAAGAAAAAGGTATATACTTGATTTAAGTTCAAAGTCATTTTATTTATTGTTGATATGAATCTTATTGTTGATACATTCTAAAGCAGTAGTAGCAATTGAGCTGCCTCATTTTAGAGACAGAACATTATGAAAAGAAACCACACACGGTGCGGCTACGAAAGAAGCGTTAAATATTAGGTTAACATGCGTTGATAAACCAGATTAAGCCGCAATAACATTAAATAGGTACCATTGGAGGCCATGATGTCTGGGAAATTGGTTCGTTTCAGCTGTTTGATTCTCTTGAGAGCCGGTGTTTCATCGTCTGACGACAAATCATCGTCGGGCCTGAAAAACAATAAAACGTGTATACCTTGGCGACGCATTTGTTTTGCCACTCGCTAACCTGAGAACCTACTTCCAAAACTTAGATGCCACTTTCAGAGGTACCGTAAACATTTTGTGCTGTTTCTTCAACGCAAATAGATATTTTTACATCGACTTTACCGCCATAACTAGTGTTGTAAACATGTAATGTCATACCTGTCTCGTTTGATGCTTGTTCTCAGTGATGCAGTTTCATCACACCAACCGAGAAGACTACGGACATAAGCCACTACGGACTTCATTTTAAATAAATTAAGTTTCCATCACCTATTTTGGTTGCGTTTTTTAAGGAAAAATTCTAAAAAACGCTACTCAACCTCATTAGGACAACTGTGCAATACCACAGACAATACTTGATATTTTTTTTAGTGAAGGGCTATTTCCAAAAATCAGGATTAGTGATTGGTCTATGATTAGTCGATTATTGGAAATAATTCTATTTTTAAGGTGAAACCACACTAGGTGGAACTGCACTGCAGCGGAAACAAATACTTATCCCTTCGATCATTAAGGTTGATGCTCAAGGGTAGCCCGCGAAATTCAAAATTTCTTGGGTTTTTTGCAATTTGCAGGCCAGTGCTAGGTTGTATGTTGATTAAAATATTGATCGCGCTTGTAAGACGTATGTAGTTACAGAATTATTATCATCGAAATCACCAATACAACCCTCCAAGTTCATAAAGCTTCAGGAACAAAAAAATAACTTAAAAAGTCATTCCTGAAGCTTTATGAACTTAGAGCGTTATATTGATGATTTTGTTGATTATAGTTCTGTAACTACATACGTCTTACAAGCGCGATCAATATTTTAATCAACATACAACCTAGCACTGGCCTGCAAATTGCAAAAAACCCAAGAAATTTTGAATTTCGCGGGCTGGTTGGAGCATTCCCCTTAATAATAACTAGATACACAATCCCGTACAAAAACGAACTAAAAACTGTCCTCAAGTAGGTCGTAAAATAGAAAGAAAAAAAAAAACAGAAAGAGACATAACTGACCAACATATTATACCAAAAGAAATTAAACCGTATTCAAATGATTTAAAGTCGGATTTAGAACGGTCATAAAAACATATTAAATTTTACGACCGCGACTCGAATCAACACGTCATGTTACCCGAATAAATCAAATAGCCATGCGACACTACGAACTGTACGTTTAGTAAAAGTCTTTTCAATTTAGGTGCTTTATAAACCCTGCTGATAATTTCGTCAATTTTAAAATAAATGTTTTACGGCGATTTCTTAACGAAATATCAGTATTTATAGTACAGTGATAGTTATTATATATTGGTAATGTTAGTACTTACTGAACAAATGAAATTACATCCTTTTTTTCGGTCCTGGAAGAGTGATTTTTGCACTTTTTAAACGAGCACGGAGGCATGTTTACGTTCCGAGCGTTAGAACAGTACTAAACCAAAAGGATGAACGATCTCTGATTTGGTCATTCTTTTGGTGAGGACGTTTTTTGTCGCTGATTGTGTATCTAGTTGTTATAAATGATCGAAGACTTATCCACAGAGTATCGAGTTATATAATTATTCTCTGTAAAAATAAATAATTAAAGTAAAGCAAATATTTAACGGAGGCTCAAATACAAAAAAAACGTGTTTTTGCGGTCTGTGGGTACTAAACGGGGTACAATGAAAATACTTAACTAAATTCTCCACTTTAATCTATAATCGCCTAATCAAACCTTCGGGATCCTGTGGGATGTGCCAATAGTAGGCTGGTGAAACACGATGGGGTCATTGATCTTGAGGTAAAAGTCAAATCTGAAAGTCATGAACTCATGATCAGCGATTCTCGTGGAGTTAGTGTTGTTAAGGTCAAGGTAAAGTGTCTATAGAGTTTAGGTAAAATGACTTTGAAACTAAAATCAAGTGATCCCGAAAAAAAGTTCTCGAGTGGCGACCACGGACCGGAAGACGCAGCGTAGGCAGGCCTCTCACTAAGTGAACCGACGACATCGTGAGGTTCGCGGGCAACCGATGGATGCAAGTGGCGAATTGTCATTCGGCGTGGCGGTCTAAGGGGGAGGCCTATGTTCAGCAGTGGACGTCTTACGGCTGATGATGATAATGATGATCCCGAGGGCATTATTTATATACCTCGAAGGTCAAGGTCGAGAGGAATTGATGGTCAAGGTCAAGTGACTTTGGAGTTCAGGTTCATAACCTTGAGACTCACAGTCAAGGTACCAGAACTCCAGTTGACTTGACTTTTAATTGCAATGATATATTTTTCTCTTCTTCTGTTTAAATCTCCAAATCCTGTCGCAAAAATAATGAAAAAATTCAGCCAAGTTATAGCGGGAAAAATCTTGTTCCAGAATATTATGGTCACTCTACTAGAAAGAGACGGTATTCTCCAAAGTTGCTCTCTCAGGTGGCACGGTTTTCGGCATTAGTACTCAGTCCAGATTGTTATATTACGTCTATGGGCTTTACATCAATCTTACTATTATCTCAATGATACAATGCCTTGCTGTGCTCCTTAACATCTCCACATACATTTAGAAAAGCGAATTTTAAAAAACCGCTCATCCGTTTTCAGTGAAATTAGCAACAGTAATTAGAATAATATCTAATGTGTTTATCGAAAAAATGTTTTAACTGGGTTTCTGGGAAAATTGGTTTTCGGAGTTTTTTCCGTATTTTGACGCAAAAGAATTTGCCGGCGCCTGCCGGCGCACTATTGGGGAAGGCAAGTGTCAAAGTGAAAAGTGACATCTGTGTCCCAAAAGAACTGTCAAATTAAAGGAATTTTCTGAAAAAAAAAAGCGTTTTATTGATGTAATATGACTAGATGTTGTGTAAAAGGCTGTAATAATGATGGAATATACAAATTTCCGACAATTCACACTATCAAAAAATAATGGGTAGCTGCTGAGACTGCTGTGAGAACAAAAATTGTATTATCACTAAGGAAAAGCTATACAATAAACAAATATGTACCCTTGCGAAGCCGGGACAGGCCGTTAGTTGAATTTATTAATGAAATTCTATGATTAATCGAACAACAATCGAATACACCTTTGAAAATAATATCTACTTTTCTATTGGAGGTTAAGTATTGCATCGCTCTTTATATCAGGAAATGGTTCTTCTGGTGGAAAAATTATCACCGGGACCGAGATTTGTGATAGTTGTGGTGTTAGAAAGTTAAAATTCTTATCATATTGCTCCAATCTATAAAATAGATGTAAAATTAGATGAAGAAGACAAACACAAAACTTGATGACATTTTTCTCAATATAGAATGTCAGAAGTAGTACTATATTCTTTGTAGAGGCTAGCACATGTAATACCTACTTAAAAAATACAATTTTAAATCCTAACTACAAGTAAATGTGTTTAATGTAATAGAATCAAATTTCTAGCCTCTCAACTAAATCACTTTTTTTTCCTCTTGTAGATGCACCGCGGCGTCTTAGTTCTTGTTTTAGTGTATGCACTTGCATTGACGAATAATGTTCCATATTTGTTTTTTAAAATAAACTCAATTTTTATAACAAAATACGTGTTTGTTTTTTGTACAAGCTATAGAGTAATCTGACTTATGGGACAACGATCGCAGCGACATCTACGAATAGCTTTGAGTTGCCATCCCCATTGTCAATAGCCAAAATGGCAGAATCGGATTGACAAGTATATAGTCTGTGGACAGTTGAGTCAAGTCAAAAAAACGTGTTGTTTTGTTCACAGACCGTTTTGTTTACAATATTTTTTTGAGCATTCCGTGTAAATCTTTTTTCTACAGAAAATAAATGCAAGATTTGTCTACTGTGCTAGTGTATTAAATTATATACAAAATGTTGCAGCCAGTAATGCATATCCTGAAGCAGAAAAATATAATTTTAGCAAGTGGATCACCAAGACGAAAAGAGCTTATAGAAAATATTGTAAGTAGGAGTAGTTAGTACCTACAAATATATGATAAATCTATATATATAAAAGAAAGTCGTGTTAGTTACACTATTTATAACTCAAGAACGGCTGAACCGATTTGGCTGAAAATTGGTGGGGAGGTAGCTTAGAACCAGGAAAAACATATAGGATACTACTTTTTAACTTTTTTTTGTTTTTTTTTTTTGTTTTTTTTCGGTTTCCGTGTGACGTGACATAAAACGCAACTGACATGGAATGACAGCAAAATGAAAAATGTATCAATCAAAACATCAATTGACCGGTCGATGTGTTTGTATTGAGTTTCTAAGCTTATTGTGCCGATATTATCATAATTATCAATGCGATGCCGCCACCAAGATGATCAAATTTTTATTCTGTTTCCGTGAGACGTGACATAAAACGTAGTAACATGATCACGAAGAAGGTGTTGGTGCCGAAATTGAATAAGGGATCTGAACAAAAAGTACTAGGAAAACATGAAGAATAATTATGTTCATGCCGCCCAACGCCCACCGGTCTTGGTAATGCTAAAAAAGTATTTCGGCGAATACTGAATACTCAAAAAATATACTAGAACTGCATAAATTCAATACAGCCATAGGTACGATGAAGAAACACCTGGGTGTCGCCACTGCGAGGACACGGTGGAGCATACGGTGCAGGACTGCCCCGCTGTTGGCAGAACACCGCCGTGTCCTCACGGCGACGATAGGCGGAGACCTCTCGCGCCCGGCATTGGTCGAGGTCATGCTGCGGGGCGAGACGGAGTGGGAAGCGGCCGCCTCCTTCTGCGTAGCAGTCATGCAATGGAAGGAGGAGGCGCACCGCGTGAGGGAGAGGTCAGAGTCCTCCCTCCACCCCAGCCGCAGTGGTACTACATACTACACTACACTACAGCCTACGGTGACGGGTGACGGACGCCGCCAGACGATCTCCAGCCACCGTAGACTCGGGCATGCGGGCGGCGAGTAATGGGTCTCGCTGTCCGACCTTGGACCATGCCCGGGTCGACGGCGCGTTGTGTTCCACGCGCGCCTCAAAGAGTGTCAGCATTATGACCCTTTAGAAGGCCAAAGCCTGCCGGGGTCGCGGGACTTACGATTTACTGTGACCCCGGAACGGAAAGGGCTATTGAAGGACACCGTGGATTTTAGTCAGTACAAGTCTGACAGTCCCTCCCGCTCTGCCGTGGGTGGGAGGACTCACATGATGATGTTACCTCGCTAAAAAATATTCAGTTGCGTTTAGGCACCAACTTTCCAATTGAATTAAAACTCCTTGGATATGGTTTACCACCGCACAATTTACGATTCATGAAGGTTGGCTTCGTAGTCATCGTGCTTCGAAACATAAACCAACCAAAGCTGTGCAACAGAACGCGTTTGGAGGTAAGAAAATTGATGAACAATGTGATTTACGCGACGATACTCAAAGGAAAATTCGAAGGTGAGGAAGTTCTCATTTCTAGGATCCCAAACGATATGCGGTTTGAGTTTAAACGACCTCAATTTCCGATCCGTCTTGCATTCGCCATGACCATTAACAAATCACAAGGCCAATCCTTGAAAGTTTACTGGGAGTACCTTCACGCGGTGAAGGCGGTAAGACTTTAGGACTGATTTTCGATGACGATGGTATATCATTAAAAATCTGACTCTACTGGCCAGAACTCCCATTTATTATTTACCCGGGCTCTATTGGACATCAGACGTTTCAGATCTTCGATTTTGACGACTCCGTTGTCGCTGGCATAAGCAACAGGATCCGCGTACGAAGTCGCGGGCAGAAGCTAGTAAATTAATAAATAAGATTAGCTAAAATTATTACGATTTTGTAAAATGATAATGACTAATCTGTTAATTTTCTGATTTGTACTCAGCATAGGAAGGCAATTACAAATGACTAATAGTTGTTATTGACATAATTAAAATCTTTTCAGGGTCTCAAAGTTGGTCTATGCCCATCGTTATTTGAAGAGAACCTAGACCCAAAGAGTTTTAACAGCTTCTCAGAGTTTGTAGAAGAAACTGCATTACAGAAAGTGTTAGAAGTGGAGAAAAGACTGATTTTGGAGGGAAACACACCTGATGTAGTCATAGGGGCAGATACAATGGTCACCTTGGGTAAAGAGATGTTTGGCAAGCCTACATCAGAGGCTGAGGCATTTGAAATGTTAACACGGTGATTATTTCAACTTTTATGATGTGAATTCACTTCATCATCATCATAATCATCATCAGCTCGAAGACATCCTGCTTACTGCTGAACATAGGCCTCCCCCTTCCACCATCACACCGAACGACAATTCGATCTTCAATACACCACGTTTTTTTGTAGATGTTGACAGTGTTGACACATCTTAAAAGAATAATTTAATAATATATCCTATTAATAGTTATGATGCCAAAAATTTGCATTAGCAGTCCTGTTCCACGTAAAATAATATTATGTTTCAGCTTATCAGGCAGGGGTCACACTGTATACACAGGAGTAGTAATTAAGGCAGTTGACAAAGTTGTTAAGTTCACTGAGAAAACTGATGTTTTCTTTGGAAAAATGGATGAGCAACAAATAAGAGGTTATATTGCTACTGGGGAACCTATGTAAGTTTCTTGTTTAATATAATATAATGATGATGATGATGGATGGCGTCTTTGATGCCAGCTGAAAGGTGGTGGGATAACCTGATGGGTACTACAATGGCTGGTTTCAGATGGCACAGGGCACAGGGCTAACAGTGAGACAGTATTGATTATAAAACCATATTAGGCCCTAGATTTCAAATTGCGTATTTTTCTATTAGTTAATTTGTTTTTAGGGACAAGGCAGGAGGCTATGGTATCCAAGGAGTGGGAGGGACATTTGTAGAGCGAGTGGAAGGAGACTACTTCACAGTGGTTGGCTTGCCGTTGTTCAGGCTGTGCTCAGTTCTGTATGACATTTATAAACATCAAGCTTGATGTTATCTTAGCATTTAGTTCAATCATTAGGTACAATAGCAGATGAGGTTTGTGGACACATAAAATTAAAACCGATGTGATAACATGTTATAGAATAGAAATATTTATGTTTGTACCTATAAGTAAAATATTTTCTATGTAGACCAAAGTGACAGGTAAGATAAAGAACCATATAGGATAAGAAATTTAAAACCAAATTGTTATATTTAAGTACAAAGAGAGCCATTGTATAGCAATTTCATTTAAAATAAAATATTTATAACATATCCAGTTTAATTAGATTCTATAACAAATGGCTGGGGGCGGGTGCTGCAAAACATCACCCTTTTTAAAATAAATACAGCAGAATAGAATGGTACCCAATCAAGTTTGCTGCCTTGTACTGATATATTAATCATTTGTTCCTTTGATATTTTATATTGTTGACATTGACATATTAAAAGTTTGTTTTAACAATTTTTAATTTATTATTATTCATATTTTTAACAACGACAGCCCCTTGGCTAAGTACATCATACTTACAGCAAGTTCACGACTTTAGCCTTAGGGTCAGCTCAGACCGAGACGACGCTGCGCGCACATTTCGCTACTCTAAAGCTACTCAAAATCTAACTCTATTTCTTACACGATAAGATACCCCTTTCGCGACGCAGCGCTGCATTGTAATAGCAACTCAAAATCGTACTTTATTTACTACACAAAAAGATACACATTTGCAGTGTCGTTGTGTCACGTCGTCGCGTCTCGGTGATCGGTGTGAGACCGTTAGCGGTGGGGCGGGCGACGGGGGCGGAATAAAACATTAATTACTTGGTAGTACGCGTACGCGATACCGCCACGGGCGGCGCCTTGCAAACATTTCTGTATGTTACCAGAAATGTATGATATCTAGGAATTGTATTCAACTCCTAGGAGATATACAAGTAGACAGTTCCAAAGCTATGTAGGAAATGCATAAAAAAATGTGTGGCGCGTTCAGGTAGACGACGGGGCTCTATTTTCCGCGCCGAACGGAACCTCCGAGTGCCCGAGAGGGTTACCCATCATCAAGGGCGTCGCCAGCTTATGACTAAGGGGGGGGGGGGGCAACGGGGCAATATTTTGGAGGATCAAAAAATACTAACGCCGAGAGCATGAAGCATTACACATTTTTTATCGTGCTAAAATCATCAAGAGTCCTCCCACCAAGGCAGAGCAGGAGGGACTGTCAGACTCGTACTGACTAAAATCCACGGTGTCCTTCAATAGTTCCGGGGTCAACGCGCTGTCGACCCGGGCAATGTCCATGGACAGCGAGTCGCTCATCATTACTCGGCGCCAGCATGCCCGCGCCTACGGTGGCCGGAGATCGTCTAGCGACGTCCGTCACCGTGGGCGTCTACTACTGCGGCTGGGTTGAAGGGAGGACGCTGTCCTCTCCCTCACACGTCCCGCCTCCTCCTTCGCTAACATGACTGCTTTGCAGGAGGAGGTGACCGCTTCCCAATCCCCCGCAGCATGGCTTCGACCAATGCCGGGCGCGAGAGGTCGCCGCCTATCGCCGTCGTGATATCTTTGTACATACATTCATTGCCTAGCGATCAACACACAGCACCGCGCACCGCCGCGGTAGGCGGTGAAGCAGATCTGATGTCGCATTAATAAATCCGTAGATGCCTAACACATGTACAACGCCCGGCCGCGCGGTCAAGCGGTGCTTTCACCGCCACCGCTCCTCTGCGCTTGCGTCAGCGCGGGGAGGCGGGCGGCGCCGTTATCTATACATATAATAAATCTGTAGAAGGGTCAATTCTGTACATTGAAAATATTGAAAAAATAAATAGCGGGGGGTGTTGCTAGATCGATACCAAACCCAAATATGTGATTAAAAAAATTTTTGTCTGTCTGTATATGCAGGCATCACGTGAAAACTGACGGTTCGATTTCGATGAAACTTGGTATAATTAGACCTTATTATCCTGGGCATAAAATGGGATACTTTTTATCCTGGAAAAACACGTAGAAAAAAAATCTGTAACAAACCTTATTATGGAACCACTGGCGACACCTATTATCAAGTAGAACATTACGCCACGCCTGCTTCCATTGATTGCTAAAAAGGTTCCACCACTCACCACTAGATGGCGTTGTGCCTATGACGCGCATTTCTGAATCGCGGTGTTAAGATTCTCCGAGAGTTAACGACTACCGCGACTTTATTATTTTTCTGTGTGACTGAACTAGCAGTGCACTTGCGGGCTACGTCCTAATTGGAATAGTTACACAAGACACGGCTATTAAGTTTTATCATTTATGATGCCATCTAGCCGATTTCGGCCACAGCGACTGCAATCGATGACTTTTTTTTTTAGAGTGGTTGAGAGTTTTGATATGCCCTTTCATGTGCTCTCCAGTGACTCGCATATCCAACTTTTGCCGTAAAACTCCGAGCACAAAGTGGACAAGTAAGGACACCATTGATGACATTGTAAGTTATATTTGCAGGTGGTCTAGCTTTTAGGTCGTCACGCTTCTTGTCCAATTGTAACCTTCTTGTTTCTTCAAAGGTGTAAACCTGCTCCTGTACATAGCGTCTCCACTCGGGCCGATTTTGTGCCTGGTTCTCCCATGTTGAAGGGTCAATTTGGCACTTCTTAAAGTGTATTCAGAACATCCTTGAAACGTAGCAACTGACCACCGCGTTTCCGTTTCCCTTCTTGGAGTTCCGAATAGAAGATACATAATATTATATAAGATATATATCATTTATAGTGAAACGGTAATTCAATTCTGTTATTTTGGGTTTAGAGGACCAAAAACCCCTGCCAAAAACGCGAGCTCAACAGCAGTAGCTCAATAGATCTCCTTAATTATTATAGGCTTAGCCGTATTTTGGTCCAATAGATATTTATAAGATGTCATTGTCAGAGTTACTCAAAATGGAGAAATAAACCATCCACGCGAAGACCGACATCCGCGCGGACGGAGTCGCGGGCGGAAGCTAGTTATTAATATTAATCAAATGAAGAACATTCGCGTATAGTTAAAAAAAATATCTTCGTGTTTTCTCAAACTTATAGAGAATAGCATGAATCCAACCATGGTACAATGCAGAATGCGCGCTCGCTGAAGCCCGTAAAGAGTCTGCCTACCAAGCTTGGGCCAAAGTCCGCGACCGGAAAGCTAAGGCACGTAGGGTTCGCGCGAGGAAAAGGGCCTTTAATTCTGCCGCCAAGTTCTGCAAGAGCGTTCTGCGTAGGGCTCGTTCCGACCATGTCGGACGTATTGGGGCAAAACTAGTATCGCACCCTCCGGGTAGCAAACAGTTTTGGTCCTTGTCGAAAGCGGTGGAAACGAATTTCTATCGCCCCACACTGCCTCCAATGCCTGATGACCCCGCTGGCCCATTCTGCATGTGAGAAAGCAAATTTATTTGCATCTCCTCTTTGCAGGCAACTCACGTCTAGACACTGGCTCCAAGCAACCACCGACTATACCTCGTTGTGACTTCGATGCCGGAGGTCACTGTTCATATAAATGAGGTACGAAGAGTATTGCGCAGTCTAGACGTGAACAAGGCCAGCGGGCCGGACGGCATATCAGCAAGAGTGTTAAGGCAGTGTGCGCCTGAACTGTTTCCTGTTGACACGCATGTACCGCCTCTCTCTTGAGAAAAGAATGGTGCCAAAATCCTGGAAGCTTGCGAATGTATAACCTGTACCGAATAAGGGCGACCGTGCAGACCCTACTCATTACCGACCGATCGCCATTACCTCTATTCTCTGCAAGGTTATGGATATGGTACTGAACAGTAAGCTGCTGACCTACCTTGAAGACAATGACCTCCTGAGTGACCGTCAGTATGGCTTTCGCCGGAGACGGTCAATTGGTGATCTTGTGTATGTCACGCACTGCTGGGGCGAAGCCATTGAGAAACACGGTGAAGCACTTGCGGTTTCGCTTGATATCTCGAAGGCATTTGATAGGGTTTGGCACGCTGGTCTACTTAGCGAACTTCCTGATTATGGCATCCTTCATCAATCATTTTTGTAGCTGGATATCAGACTTCCTTAATAATAATATCCATTTTATTTCAGGCTACATGGGCCCATAGATATTTATACCTTATAGACTAACATAATACAGTGTGTCCGGACACGAGTTAGCGATACTTGAAGGGGATATTATAGATTCATTTTCATCGACAAAACTGCTTTTAAAAAAATTCTTACTCCAACACCTCGCGAATGGCGGCCATTTTAGTTTTTTAATTTGTCAAACTGTGGTATGGCAAATATCTTTAAATCCAAGAGACCTACAAACATGCCAATGACTTTATTGCAAAGTTAAATGTTAAGGCTTTTCAAAAACTTGCGAAAGTTTTCTAAATAATATGTAAAAAAAAAAAACAAAAAACGTGGGCAAACACGAAATTGTACACAAAAATTACTGAATATTTTCACATTTTATACTCTAGCACGAAAAGTACCCCTGTATTTTGCTTAGGTTTTTGCATTAAATTAAAAGTATTTGAGTTAGGCTATAAAATGGTATCAAAATTATTTCTCTACGTCAAGTACTTTAGGAGTTATTCTTACTTGAACATAACCCTTCCTTAGCGAATGTACCCCAATATTACAGGTGTCGCATTCTTTGGGCGAGCTAAATCGTTTCAGTGTAAATTTATGAGCTGGCATTATTAACCACCATGTAAATGATCCCAACTAATCACCCATAAACTGAAATGGCCCATTTTTTTTATTTATTCAAAGAAACCGATTTCATAAAGTAAAAAACAAATGTATTATTTCAGTTTAATGGTGATTTGTTGGGATCATTTACATGGTGGTTAATAAGGCCAGCTCATAAATTTACGTTGAAACGGTATAGCTCGCCCAAAGAATGCAGCTTCTGTAACATTGGTGGTACATGCGCTAAGGAAGGGTTATGTTCAAGTGAGAATAACTCCTAAAATACTTAACGTAGAGTGATAATTTTCACATAATTTTATAGCCTGACTCAAATACTTTTAATTTAATGCAAAAACGTAAGCAAAACACACGGGTACTTTTCGTGCTAGAGTATAAAATGTGAAAATATTCAGTAAATTTTGTGTACAATTTCGTGTTTGCCCACGTTTTTTGGTTCTTTTTACATTTTATTTAGAAAACTTTCGCAAGTTTTTGAAAAGCCTTAACATTTATCTTTGCATTAAAGTCATTTGCATGTATGTAGGTCTCTTGGATTCAAAGATATTTGCATTTTATTGTACATACCCCAGTTCGACAAATCAAAAAATTAAAATGGCCGCCATTCGCGAGGTGTTGGAGTAAGAATTTTTTTAAAAGCAGTTTTGTCGATGAAAATGAGTCTATAATATTCCCTTCATCATCATCATCATCATCAGCCGGAAAACGTCCACTGCTGAACATAGGCCTCCCCCTTAGACCGCCACGCCGAACGACAATTCGCCACTTGCATCCATCGGTTGCCCGCGACCCTCACGATGTCGTCGGTCCACCTAGTGGGAGGCCTACCTACGCTGCGTCTTCCGGTCCGTGGTCGCCACTCGAGAACTTTTCTTCCCCATCGGTTGTCAGTTCTACGAGCGATGTGGCCTGCCCATTGCCACTTCAACTTGCAAATTTTATGAGCTATGTCGGTGACTTTGGTTCTTCGCCGAATATCCATGTTCCGGATTTTATCCCGCAAAGAAACTCCGAGCATAGCTCTTTCCATCGCTCGTTGAGTGACTCTTAGTCTCTCTAAAAGGCCAGCAGTCAGAGACCACGTTTCAGAGCCATATGTCATCACTGGCAACACACACTGGTTAAACACCCTTGTCTTGAGACACTGTGGGATTCTCGATGAGAAGATATCACGTAGCTTCCCAAACGCTGCCCATCCGAGTTGGATTCTTCGGGCGACCTCTTTCTCGAAGTTGGACCTACCTAACTGAACAATCTGTCCAAGGTAAGTGTAATGGTCTACAACTTCGAGAGTATCATTCCCAACAACAACCGGTACGGGTGCCACATGGACATTCGACATGACTTTCGTCTTGTCCATGTTCATTTTAAGGCCGACCCGTTGGGAAACGATACTGAGGTCGCTGAGCATAGCATTGAGGTGCTCCAACGATTCTGCCATGATGACTATATCATCGGCAAAACGAAGGTGAGTGATGTATTCGCCATTGATGTTGATGCCAAATCCGTTCCATTCCAAGAGCTTGAAAACGTCCTCCAACGCGTTCGTGAACAGTTTCGGAGAAATAACGTCTCCCTGTCTCACGCCTTTCTGCAATTGGATTGGTTTCGTGCTCTCTTCCTGAAGTCGGATGGACATGGTGGCGTTTCTATACAAACACTTCAACACTTCGATATACCTATAGTCGATATGACATCGTTGGAGGGACTGCAATACTGCCCAGGTTTTGATTGAATCGAAGGCCTTTTCATAGTCCACAAACGCCAAACATAATGGCCGATTATACTCCTCTGTCTTCTGTATAATCTGGCGGAGCGTGTGTATGTGGTCTACAGTACTAAAACCTTTTCGGAAACCGGCTTGTTCGGGAGGCTGGAAGTCATCAAACCTGCGTTCGAGACGGTTCGTAATGACTCTTGAGAACAGCTTGTATACATGGCTCAGAAGTGAGATTGGCCTGTAGTTCTTCAACAAGGTGTTGTCACCCTTTTTGAAGAAAAGAACAACCACACTCCTGTGCCATGCTTCTGGCGTAGTACCTTCGAGTATGACGGAATTAAATAACTTCTGGAGGACCAGAAGTACCGGTTTTCCACCCGCTCTCAGAAGTTCTGTTGTGATTCCGTCTTCACCCGGCGCCTTGTTATTCTTTAGCTGTTTAAGAGCCATTCTAATCTCGTACAGGCTGATGTCCGGGATATCCTCAGTGTAGTGTCGAGTCAGTTTAGCTCTTGCGTCTCGAACTGTACCGACACTGGGTTGTCGTGTTGATGTGTATAACTGTCCGTAAAACCTCTCAAGCTCTCTCAGGATCTCCGGCTTCGTCGAAATGATGCTGCCGTCGTTAATCTTTAGCTTTGTCATTTGGCTTTGCCCAATAGACGAATTCTTTGCGAAGACTTTTGAGCCCTGGTTCCGCTCGATTGCCTCTTTGATCCGTGCCGCACTATAGGCACGCAGGTCACGTCGCATTGATTTAGAGATTCGTCTATTGAGTTTGCCATATTCCGACATGTCAGCTGAAGATTGCAGCCTCATCTCGGCCCGGTCTTGCATCAACTTGATGGTTCCATTCGAGAGCTTTTGAGGCTTATTGCGGCGCGGGGTCTTAAAGAACTTGGACCCCACAGCTTGGACAGTTTCCACCAACCCATTGTTAATCTCGTCCACAGTTTCGCATTCGGTTAGGCACTGGAAGCGATTGTGCAGTTCGAGTTGAAAGTCTTCGGGGTTCTGGATGTGGGCAGGACCAGGTCGGAGCGTGGACTTCACCAGACGAGACCTTTCAAGCTTCACATTGATATTCAATGTGCCTCTGACGATTCGGTGATCGCTACCGGTTTTCACCTTGGCGATCACAGAGACATCACTGAATATTCGCTTCTTGGTCGTCATGATGAAGTCGATCTCATTTCTGGTAGTACCATCGGGGCTCATCCACGTCCACCTCCTGGATGGCCGCTTCTGGAAGTAGGAGTTCATTAAATGAAGTTCTTCCTTTTCCATGAAGTCGACCAGTCGCTGGCCCCTATGGTTTCGCTGCCCGTACCCAAATGGCCCCACTCTCAACTCATCGCCATTCCGTGCGCCCACCTTCGCGTTGAAGTCCCCCATAACAACGGTGAAGTATGTTTCGGAGGTATGTATGGCCTCGGATATCTCCTCATACAATGCCTCTACTTCATCATCGGAATGTGTCGAGGTCGGTGCATATACCTGTATGACCTTCAACGAATACCGGTTGGTTATTCTGAGTATAAGGTATGCTACCCTACTCGACACACTGTCGACTTTCACAACGTTGTTGATGAGGGACCTGCGGACGAGAAATCCAACACCACCCTGGGATTTACGGTCTCCTTCCCGGTAGAAAAGCATGTTGCCGGAATCTAGAACTATCGTATCCTGACCCTCTCTTCGGACTTCAGATAATCCCAAGATATCCCAGCGCATTTTGCTCAATTCTTCCTCCAGCTCGATAATCTTCTCATCGGTCCTCAGTGTGCGGATGTTGTGTGTTGCCAGGGCCAGAGTCCGTTGGGGGTGGTAGCGGGGCATCTGCCGGGGATTCTTAGCACCCCCTGCTCCGCCGTTACCCGATCCGCTACCCAGACCAGGAATAGCGGAGCTGCCGGGGACTGGGGGCCGTGTGCTATTGTTGTCAATCATAATGGGGGGGGGGGGGTTGCCATAATCCCCACGCTTGGCAGGCGGCTTGGGGATCGCAGTAAGGTCACCGAAAGTTTACAAAGGACGCTGCTTCCCGTCCTTCGGTGGCTGGACGTAGTTTAAGGACGTACCCGGACGTACCCTTCAAGTATCGCTAACTCGTGTCCGGACCAATGATATTATAAGTAAAAAAGGTGTAGATACGTTATACGCGCTCAAAAACAGACGCGCTCAAATGTGGTTGATTCACAAACCTTGACCTCAGTCCGACGTTGCCAGCGACAACGGATGCGCTTCACGTACTACAGAGTGAGTCAAAAGTAAAAGTGACTCAAAACCACCGAAAATGCCGTCGTGTGTCATGAGATATTGTACAAAATATACAAGCAAGACTTCTAAAAGTCAAAGAATCACTTATCATTCGTAAATATATTATTTATCTTAATATTTTCACAAATAAAACATTACGTTTCTATAATATGGCGTCGTAAAAGAAAGAGTGCGAGTGAGATAAAAGAGAGAGCGTCACCATCTAGCTGTCACTTTTTTCCATATTGGTTTTATCAAGCTATCCTTTTTACTTGTAGTGAAATGTAATGTGTGTGAATAAAAAGTGTGTATGTGTGCTGCCTCTCTGCGCGGTACGCTTTTTTCTGTTGTTTTGTACGTGTATAACATATCTATGACTTATAATATCATTGGTCCGGACACACTGTATATTATTAATTTATTATAGTACAGTTTGTGTTAGTATACAGAAACTTAAACCTATGTTAGTAAACACTTCACTTAGCACTATTTAATAGTGCACTCCAGTGGCACTTGTCCGCGGAAGCGGCGGAACACCACGTCCTGCGGCCAAAAGTTCTCCTCCATGACGAGGTGCAGCAAACATGTGGGCACACGCACCTCGAACGCCTTGAAATTGACGTTGCGGCGCGACTCCAGGAGCTGAACTCTCGGCGTGTACTTATCTTTTGACGCACGTACTCCACGATGTCCTCAGCCTTAGTGGTGTAGTGTAGGCGTGAGATATACACCGGTGTATTCGGCTTAGCAGCACGTATAGTGTTGGGCTCCACAGGAGCCGTGCCGCAGCGGTTCGCTGACGGCGCTTCCTCCTTGTCACCTTCACGAAACCATCATCATCAGCCTGCTTCGATGCCTTTTCGGGCAAGGGCTTCGTAGATGCAGTGACCTTGCTCACAGCAATTAATGGGCGGTCGATCCGAGTTGTCGTTAATGGCTGCTCCTCTGACCTCATGGCTATTGATGCTGGTGTCCCTTAGGGGTCTGTTCTCTCTGCAACTCTTTTTCTGCTGCACATCAATGACCTACTTCAATCTGGTATTGTTGGGTACGCAGATGACAGTACGGTTTCAGAGAGATACTTGTCCAGCGCAAAAACAACCGGGGATGAAGTTTGTTCCTCGAGAGAGGCCATGGTTGAGCGGACAAATTATGCCTTAAACTTGTCTCCCAGTGGGGTGACAATAATTTGGTCTCTTTTAACGCCACCAAAACACAGGCTTGTCTTTTTACCGCTGAAAGGAGTCGTTTGGACCAAACTCCTATTTTTCGGGGTGCACCTGTACCTGTGAATGACTCGAGCTCCTAGGCATGGAGTTAACACAAGTCCGATCCTGCATGGAGTACTGTAGCCACCTTTGGGATGGCTCAGCTAAATATCAACTTGCCGCTCTTGACTGTGGAACGCAGAGCTCGGAGGCTCGTTGGCGCCGCAAAATTGGTGAATGCCAAGCTCCATAGCTTGACTCATCGCTGCAAAGTTGCCTGCCTGTCGGTCTTCTACTGATTGTACTTCGGAGAGTGTGCCCAAGAACTCCACGACCTCATCTCACCAGCCCCCTTCTATCATCGCACGGCAAATTACCATCCTTACTTACCTTATTGCAACCGTCTGTTTCCGAACGCATACAACCCTAATCTCTGCAAGGTTAGAGTGAAAAGGCTTCTTCTGGGTAAGCTCGCTCCATCGTCGACCTGTCTTACTCACTCCTTACCTAGACTAAGGTAAAGCGCAAACCCATTATATATATTTAAAAAAATGCCCCATTTAGAGTTCTGCTTCTTAAAAATGGATGAACCCGATACTTATCTTCTTATTTTTTTCTTTCTACGCCATAAAAGCCAGATTTTTTGCCACCACTTCAGCGTCCATTCTTGCCAGTGTCTGTGATCAAAATGGTCAAAACCGTGTTAAATCCATCTGCGCGGACAGGCGCGTAAACCGCCTTACCACACGGGGCACCGCTACGAAATCCGCGGAGGGGGGTGGCTTCGGGCGGTGCGCGATGCCGTGTGTTAATCGCCTAACCGAGGGCCTAAATAAGTGGCATAAAGTTGAAAACCTACGAAAGACAAAATGTAGTTCCTATTGTAATGAAGTTCCTATTGACCTATTATCGTTTGCCACTTGGCTAGGCCCTTCTGACCCCACGTATTCATATACGAGTACATAGTAGTCTAGTCTAATCCAGGTCATACCTGCGTCTTCTCTGCCGGATCTTCGGCCAATGTACTAGTTTATAGTATTCTCTCTCTCCTATAGGAGACTTACTTATTGTATGAGAAAAGGCATTGAAATAGATACAACAGTTTTTTATGTTGTATGTTACAATTTTCTCTGTATTTATCTATTATACTGGCTAGATACAAAAATAAAGAACCACATAGTGCTACAGCACATATACATAGGTATACATCTCGCAATTTTTTTTCTATGAGGGTCAACATAACAAAAAAAAACCACCTGTTACGATTCTTACGTCGCGTATAGATCAGAATTTGTCACACATGTAGATACTAAACATTTATTGGAACGAAGTTCCTTATCCCGCGTTGCGAAAGGGGGCTAGACGGAAAAAATTAAGGGAAAAAGTTGTCACGACACTTTTTACCCGACTGCGCGACGCAAAGGAGGGTAATGTATTTATTACCATGGAATGGAATGGACTGGACTGGAATGGAATGGAGTGGAGTCAAGTGGACTGGAGTGAGTGGAGTGGGAGTGGACTGGAGTGGAGTGGAGTGGGAGTGTAGTAGAGTGGAGTGGGAGTGGAGTGGGGTGAAGTGGAGTGGAGGGTCGAAAATAGCTTGTACTTTTTTTACCTTGCTATCGTTAAGCAAGTTAAAAAAACAGGTTCAAGCGATTTTCGACCTTATTGACATTTAAAACTTCGTTCCATCCGGGTGTCCCTTGACACCTATCAATTATTTTTTTTGTATAAATAATATAAATCTTCTTATATTACATTTACAAAAAGATAAATGCGAGATGAGTATTAGTCTGTTTAGTACGACACCAGAGCGGCAATGCAGTACACTGCAATTTTCTTCATAACATGGAAGGATTAATATAACATACGCGATACTCGGCGACGCAACTGGTCTTATTGTCATGTTACACCGCACTGTGTATCATTGTCGTGTAGTTTTGCTCGTCGTAGATTTTGAAGATTGCAGAAACCTGGCTCCTTATAGCAGTAGTTTTCCCATGAGTATCTCTAGCGCAGCCTTGCGGCGCAGGTATGGCATGTGTGCCTGCGTGAAGGTGTAGGGAGCGTCGCGTGACGTGAACTCCGCGAACGTGCACGCGAACATGCCACAGTCGCTACCGTTCATCTGCTGGGGAATACCCTGCAATGGGAGAATAAGCTTTGTTAATGGGTGCGTTCAGCCGATAAAACATATTGGCAGCACTAAAAGAAAAACGGCGAATTCTGAGTAGAATAGGCTGAGACAGCTGGCAAAATGCTTCATAATTTAGTCAGAATATCTGAATGCTGTCCAGATTTTGTATCGGCTGAGCCGATATAACATCTTGGCAGCACTAAAAGAAAAACGGCGAATTCTGAGTAGAATAGGCTGAGACAGCTGTCAAAATGCTTCATAATTTAGTCAGAATATCTGAATGCTGTCCAGATTTTGTATCGGCTGAGCCGATATAACATCTTGGCAGCACTAAAAGAAAAACGGCGAATTCTGAGTAGAATAGGCTGAGACAGCTGTCAAAATGCTTCAAAGTTTAGTCAGAATATCTGAATGCTGTCCAGATTTTGTATCGGCTGAACGCAGCCAATGTGTCTCCTAATGAAAAACTAGCAGAAAGTTCACATCTGCATACTTCTGCTAACAGTGGCGTAGCGAGACCGAATATAAGAGGGGGCAAGACGGTTGATATGCGAGGACCTTTTTTCAGGACGAAAATTATAACTTGCCTCCGCTGGTCGCGCGAGGCCCCCTTATTGTAAGTTCACTTGGTTCCTCCATGACACCTATACCAAATGTGATTGAGATGTAATACTAATAGCGACATCAGTTTTGCGAGGCCTGTTAGACTCTTTCAGTTCCCAGTAACAAAAAAAAAAACTGTGTAGGTAATGTTAATTTGTTAGTAGAAGTGTTGCATTGCTTTGCTGACTGGTGATTGCCGTTGTCAAGATTTTTTTTCTTTTTTTTCTCTGAGCGCGAGGCCCCTCCAGGTGCAGGCCGCGGACTAGGGTCCGCTTCGCCCCCGCCTAGCCACGCCACTGTCTGCTTAAGTGTTAGTGGATTTAACAATCTGTACACTCATTCCTCAAAATACCGATATTCCAAACTATTATTATTAATAAATTTACTTACTGTTATGCATTTCATCTGCCAGCCACTTGCATCAAATGGCTCCCCTTTCTTATCCCGATGTTCATCCATTAGATACTGCAGTAAAGCATCCAGACATTCTTGGTTCGGCAAACCCTGACTGTCTAAGTATTTAATGAAGCGTGCGCGGAAGTCAACAATGCTGAGGCACCAGTGATGACCTATATTGACAGGCACCATGAAGAGTTCATAAGCGAATATGTCAACCTGGAAGATTATAACCGTGGTTGTTTAGATTATAATGGTCACACACTTGAAAAGAAGCAAAGAATGAAGACGCGAAAAAGGTAGCAAGGCATAAAATTCCATTTATAATTTCTACCTTTCTAGTCCACCTCCTGAGTCCAGCGTGCCCACTTTGCACAAGCTTAGGATAGAAGAAGGTATTGGTGGCATACACTCTAGGTAATTCTTTTCGATCTTCACTCCTCTGCATTATCAGGTTCATATAAAAGTTTATCACTTCGTCATTTAGCCAGTTTAGATCTGCTAGAGTTTGTATGTCCCGCCTGGAATATAAATAAGGCATTATAGCTTGTGTGTAAATACATAATGATAGTACTCATTCCGATTGACCATATTACCATTGAATGATGAGTTGTTTTTAGGGTTCCGTAGCCAAATGGCAAAAACGGAACCCTTATAGATTCGTCATGTCTGTCTGTCTGTCTGTCTGTCTGTCTGTCTGTCTGTCTGTCTGTCTGTCCGTGTATGTCACAGCCACTTTTTGTCGAAAGTATAAGAGCTATCCTATTGAAACTTGGTAGAAAGATGTATTATGTGAACCGCATTAGGATTTTCACACAAAAATCAAAACAAAACAAATTTTGGGGGTGCCCCCCATACTTAGAATTGAAACTCAAAAAATTTTTTTTCACCAAACCCATACGTGTGGGATATCTATGAATAGGTCTTTAAAAATGATATTGAGGTTACTAACATCATTTTTTTCTAAACTGAACAGTTTGCGCGAGAGACACTTCCAAAGTGGTAAAAAGTGTGTCCCCCCCCCCGTAACTTCTAAAATAAGAGAATGATAAAACTAAAAAAAATATATAATGTAGACCTCAACCAAAACTACCAACGAAAATTGGTTTGGATGAGATACAGTTAGCAGTTTTTGAGATATAGTACATTTTCAAAAACCGCAAATATAACTTTGCCATTCATACAAATACTATGAAAAACAAAGTTATTTTTATTGTTTGTGTATATTACTTACTAATCTCAATATAATTATATCTCTAATCTATGCTTGCTGCTACGGAACCCTTCATGGGCGAGTCCAACTCGCACTTGGCCGGTTTTTTTTTTTAATAAACTAACCTGTGTATTCTCATATTAAACCTTTCTACAAGCAGCTCATCCTCTGGTTCCGGTTCGAATGCTTCGTCTACCATTTCCTCCTGTTCAGGGGTCAAGACAGGTAGCACATGGGACTGACTTTCCACAGTACTTTCTTCTATCGACTTATTACTTATGTTATCTGTTTCTTCATGATATTTATCATAGAGACACCCCAATTTCGACATCAGTTCTTCGGATGTATTAAACTTTAATGAACAAGCTGCTTTTTGCTCACAATCCACTTTAGTTAAATCATTCGCCTCTTGACAAGTGTTTTTAGGATTTTTTTGAATGTTTCTGTGCTCAGTTTTATCTTTAGAAGTTAATGATGGTCTTTCTTCTGTGGTATCTGGCTGGTGCGAGGTAGTGTGTTTTTCATTACTTAAATTCAGAGTTGCATCATTATGTTGTTGATGCCTGTTACTTTGCACTTTATTACATTTAGCTCTCAGATCTGCCAACCAATCGTCTGTGCTGTCTAGCTTAACTGAGCGGATTTCACTCTGTTCACCATTTTCTTTTGATATATTGCTCAACTTTTGCCTTGCAATATTAAGACTTACCTGATTATTTTGGGGTTGCGTTTCATATTGAGCCTCTAATTGTGCCAACCAGTCCCTTGAAGCAGCTGGCAGATACGAGCGAGCTTCGTTTTTCTCTTTGTTTGCCTTTGGCGTATCAGAAGCCCGGTCATGAATTTCTTGCTTGTTCAGCAAATGCGTTTCGTATTTTGTCTCATTTCTCAAAGGTGAAACTCTTGAAGTATTAAGATTAATCGAGCAAACATCGTTTTCTTTACCATTCATTTTTGGTACGACTTCCGACTCGCGACACACTTTGCTAAGGTTTCCTGGTGTTGGAAAATATTTAGATTCTAATGTCTTCAGCCATTCCTTTGTGCTTTCGAGAGGCGACGCCGAGGCGTGCAGTTTTTTCTGAACAGTGTCTTGCAGCGCGTCAGAATTTTCATGAAACTTTTGAAGATGATTTTTATTTTTTATTTCTAATTTCAAAAGCCTGTCTCCAGCATCTCTGGTTTTGTGCGCATGAGCTTCATTTTGTTCACTAACTTCAGGGATATTACCAGATTCGTGATGCACATCTAGTTTGTCTGGAGTCTTTCGAGGTGTTCGGAAATATTTTGCATCTATTTTCGCCAGCCAGTCCCCGACTGTCTCCCGCTTAGAAGAGCCAGCCTCATTTTGTTCACTGTTCCCATTCGGTGTGATATCCGACGCCCTTCGAGAATCATTATGCTTTTCTTGAGTTTTTTGGATTTTTGGTTTGTTATGTAGTTCCCTAACGTTGTAAGTGGAACCGAATTTCGCCAGTGAGAGGTCTGATCCGTCCGTTTCGTCGCGCCCGTTAGAGCAAACTTTGTTTTGATCTCTGCTCTTGTTATTATCATGATTACTTTGATGATTATTTTTGTAAATATCATCCAGTTCCATCAACCATTTTTTTGATAATTCTTCAAATTTTTTGGCCGTATTTGTCTTAACGGAAGATGTTGTCGTAGGGGCTGGCGGAACTATCTCTACGTCATCGTCAGAATCGCTGGAATCGGTCAAAGAGACTTGCATAGTTTCACGCTTTTGAGGAGCATTTGGATGCCTGTTATCGTCGTGTACATTGATCTGTGTTTTCTGCGCCATATCCCCTGTCTGGGTGCTATCATCAAAGGATTTTTCTTTTGACCTTATTGTATTTTCAATTCGTTGGAGCAATTCCCGGTATTCGAGCAAGTCATCTGACTTTATCGCTGCTGAAAGACTTGATAGGAATTTATCTTTGACATCTGAATCATGGCTGTTTCTTTCCTGGGAGTGTTGGAGCGGTTTCATCCGAGGAGTGGCAACCTCTTTCACAAACACTACTTCATCATTGTCATCCTCATCTAAATCCACATGTAGTATGTTTGGCTTGTTTCTTTTACTTTCGGGTCTCGATTCTACCTTCGCCACCTAAAATACAGGATTGACATAAATTAAGATCAGAACATCCCTTCCCATCTCCTTTAATTGAAATAATGTAATTTAGTGTAATTTATGAGTTTTTATATAAGTATTTCTTTACTGTGTACAAAAATTTATAATAAAACTATAAACTAACATTTGTTCACAAAGGTGAGCTTATCTATTTTAAGAATTTTTAAACTTCGAATAGAAAAAATCTTTTGAGTTGGATAGTGCATTAATTTATTGAGAAACTCTATAGGCTAATATCACAGCTAGCAGGTCCGAAGGCCCCTAACATGCCGATTCCTATCGGCTTCACTTTCGAAATATAGCAAATACTAATATCAATGATTTTCATTTATCATTTAGACAAATTAATTATTTACTAAGTTACATTGCTTGTGAAAATAACAATCAAAGAAAAACACTCAAACTAAAACTAACAATCAAAGAAATAATAAACATTTACTTAAGAAAATAAAAATCAAAGAAATAAATAAACACCATTTTTTTCCGTGCAATTTCAACTCGCGCAAAACAGGCAAGCCGTAAGGCAAAACAGGAATCCTTCCTCTTGTAGCGATCGTGAGCTCGACGCTACGTAACACCGCTAAATTAAGGACGTTGGGAAGCCGAATGTCTCCGGCTTATTATAAGGACAGAGATATGAAATGCGTACGTCAGAACGAGATGGAATGATACTGGACTTCGTAATTCATTTAGATAGTATTATTTGGATGACAGATTCACATTAGTTTTGATTCGCGTTTATTTATAGTTTTGTATTTATTGTTTTCACCTGTCCATTTGCATTTAATTTGGTGTTATTGTTAAAATTGATAAGTTTTGCGTAGTTAGTGCAGTAACAACAAGGTTATTTCAGTTCAATGGTATTGTTTGATAAGCGGTCACACTAAAACAGTGTTATGTTAGTTACGAAGTTTTCAACTAGATGGCGTTGTGCAATTACGTCACGATCCTGAATCGCGGTGTTAAGATCTGTAGGCGATTAGTATAAGCTTTTGAGAAAATATTTTTTATTTTATTTGTAACTGTGCACTATGCTATGTATATTACTCTGAATGAAAAAGGTTACTCGATTCGTCCGTGTAATAATCATTATTTATTGTTTGTTTTCTATGTTTGTTCGCGGGATAACTTCGTCATTAATGAACCGATTTTGATGTTTTTTTTTGTTGAAAAGAAGATAGTTCAAAAGTAAGGTTCATGATAAGGAAATCAGGGTTTGATAACGGAAACCAGAGAAATCGAGTAAAACTTTCATAAATCGTAAGGGCGAGTAGTATGTTTGTATGTTTTTTCATTAAGTATTTCAAAGCACTACAATTTAATAAAGGTCTGGAAATAATATCTGATGATAGAGCCGAGTGACAGTTGAGGAAACTCCTCAACGATTCACAGCAGCTACCTTGTGTTTGAGCTTGATTGATGTAAGAAAAATATGTATTTGACAAGAATTTGAGTTGAATATTTAAACTAAAAAGGCTAAAATTAGGCCAAAGCTATAGTTACTGGAATTCACGTTTTGGTCCGGCTTCACTTTCAAGAATATTTACCCTACGCCACTGACAGCTAGTTAATTATAATCATTAAATTGTAAAAGACAACACAAAAAAGGCACTTTATAAGTGCTTTGTGTGATTTAGAATTTGTAAGTAGCAGACTGGCATCCACAGATAAGACAGCTGATGGATTTTTTCAATCATTGTTATTGTCCGATACTTTATGTGTATACAAAATATAAAAAGACCATGGATAAAATAGTGTCTAATTGAAGGGATCTAGACAATTTTATACAATTTGTATCTTCCCTCATATACAAATTAATTTGAATTCGAATTGGCAAAGTTATTGATAACGCTCTATAAGTCTTCAATAGATTTTCAACTTTATGCTCTAGAACATAAAGTTAGAAATCTATTGAAGACTACAGTTTGTCTTAAATATTATAGGCGGAAAAGAGTGTATTTGTTTGTTTGCTACTGGCCCTCTGGACTGGTATATAATAAAACTGTGACTTTACATCTATTAAGTTGCTATAGTTGAAGACAATTTGGAAGTAATTCAGCTAAAATAGCTTTTTTTTATAAGATTCTTCTCTGTCAGTCATATTTTGAATGCCAAAGTTTGTGAGGATGATTGAATAATTCTGATGGAAGTTTGTTATGTTACTATTTGACGCAAACGTTGTGAAGTGCAGTAACTGTCACACTGGAGCAACATTCCGGGATATAAAAAGTTAAACCATTTAATAAACTATCTGTATACCTTTCAAGTTCATTTTTTGTAAACAATCATCTTCACAATGTTTCATGGTACAAATACCGGCATGGATCTTGAGCGCTGACCTTCACCAGAAATGAGTTATTAGGTCCCTTTGGTAGATGAAGTGAGGAACGGGGGCGGGGAAAGTTTAGTAATTGGCCCGCATAGCGTGCCTTAGCGCATGGCGTCATAGCCGCCACTCGGGATTCGTTGTTTTGTGCGTTTTATTTGTTTTATTGAGCGTTTCATTTGTCGATAAGTGTACGATGCGCAAAGCGATCCCCACTCTTACGCCGAGCGCTCAAGAACCGTGCCGGTATCTGTACCTAATACAAAGAGGCCTGTTCACATAATGTTGTTCAGTGCATAGTATGATATTGTATGACTCACATTAGGATCTTCCTGTTGCAAATCAGCATTTGTTTTAGGTTTTGCAGGTGTAGATCTTGGTGGTGGAGATGGGTTTCTGTATAAACCTCGAACATCAACAGGTATGGTTCTCTTGGAAGACATTTGAGGAGTAGATGTATAAGGTGATGATGTTCTACGTATAGGCACAATTCTTACACTCCTGCTATGATTATCCCCTTTGACATGATTATCTGAAAGAGTTATATAATATAGGAACAGTATTAAATTGTTTAAGTCAGTTGATTTGTTTAACTTCGTTAAGCGATTGGCTAAAATAGCCTAAATATCAATTGCTGTGCCCCTAGCACCCGGCTAAGAATCGGTGAAATAATAGCTCCTCTCTCTTCACTTTTCACTAAGCTGTTCGAAAAGCTCTTAAAAGGTTAAAGTAAATTAAATGTTAATATTTCAAAGACAGCATTTAGGTTTCTTAAGGATATACTTAAATGATGTAATTAGTTAATTGGTGGAACTATATTATAAATTAAATCTTAAAGAGCACAAAAAGGCTCCTCATCAAACAGCCAAGGTGAAATGTAGCGCCTATTTCATGGGAACTGGGTAACATTAGTATGATAATAAAGTTTAAATATTTACCAACTGAATCTAAGTCTGAACACCGAATTTTTTTTGACAGCGGAAAAGTACCTGGAGTTTCATCATCATCAGAAGAAAAATCATCAAATACTCTGAAATTATTTAATTTATATGTTATTTAGACGACATTCATTCATCTATTGTGAAATAATGTTGTGCTTAGAACCTACGTCATTATTAATGAAGATCCAAAACTTTTGGCTCAACAAGACTGTATATAGGTAAAATATTTTGGACTTTGCCGGCTTTAGGCGGGCGCTGCTGACCACACCACGTTCATGTTAACATGAGATCTGATCATTGAGATTTCAATACCTGTCACGCTTAATGTTTTTCCTTTGAGATGGATGTTCATCCTGCAAACTTAAAAATCCTAAGAAGCCATTGAAAAAATCTGATAAGAACTTCATTTTAAATTACATATTTGGCCTTGGCAATGTTAGATTATAGCAAAAACTAAACTTAATAAACTAACTTATTTGGTTGCCTTACTATGTAGAAATAAAACTTCAGAGAAAACATTAGAAAATACACAAGACGTGGTCTAACAACAAAAATCCAAAAATCACAAAAATGTCATGTCAAATTGTTGTCAACTAATGAAATGTCAATATTAAAATGTCAAATTGTCAACAGATTACAAAAACATGGTTTAGATTCGATTTGCAGTGTTACCAGGGTATAATGTCTTTTTGTCCTAAGAGATGGCGCTGCACGTGCCAAAAGTCACAAAAAATTGCTTGTTGCACACGCGTGGCCGCGAGTTTGGATCACGTACCAATGTGGCGGCCCTTATTGCGACATCTGATTATGGTATAGAGTCATACAGTCTGACACACGAAACATGAGCCTGGATAATAGCGGCAAATTCAAAAAATCTACATCGTTCATCGTCATTTGTAATCCATGATGTAAATTCAAGTATCAAATGACGATTGAAGTATCAAATGACGATGAACGATGTAGATTTTTTGAATCTGCCGCTGCTGCAGCAGGTACATACATACACGCGGTGTTATGCGCACCAGCGTACCTTTATCTATAAAGTACCTACTTGAGGTTGTACGCCTTGTGTACGCCCTTGTGGCTCCAGCTCCAAATAATTTAATTATATTACGTAAGATGGAGCGTCAGAATATGACTAGAAAAGATCTGTTTTGAAGAACGTGTGCGGCCGTAAATAACGTATATAATATGGCACACATACAAAGAGATTTAAAAGAACTATAGAGCGGGCATTGGGAATATTGTCATACAAAAATGTTGATGTCGGGCGTCAGTAGCGCTATCTAGCGTTGTATAGCAAAACTACGTATTAAAATAATTCATCAGAATATATTTCAGCCATTACACAATAGATGGCAGAACTGAGCATCTTGTGATAGGGGTGCAACATTTTAGAATGGCACAATTATCGATACATAAACATCGATAAAGTTAAATAGGATTTAAATATTAGAAAAAAATTAAAAAGTGTGTAAGGGCAGAACAGAAATTAAATTATTAGTTATTAATACAATCCTATATTATCAATCTATCGTCATTAACTTAGTCAATGAACAACATAAAAAAGTGTTTTTTTTTTCGCTCGTATGATTTGATGAAAACGTCTTTTTCTTTTGACTAACTTCCACCGTCTCGATTTTATTCTTCCCATGTCATAAAATGATCCTAACATTAAATGTGTCAAACGGCATGAAAATAAATGTTTTAATTAATTTTTGTGGACAGCTCGCCCTTGAACAAAATAAAAATGTTTCTTTTGAAACATTTTTTCTAGTCTCCTAAAAAAGTTTTTCCGTAAGTATCTCTTTCATTCATAAACAAGTCAGTATACGAAATTAATCATTTGGTATTTTAATTACTCTTCGACTTAATAAATATCGATAACACATATCGATAAACAGACAACTCTAATTCTTTAGCATATTGTCGTACAGCTACTGAGCAACAGATGGCGTTTATTTAAAAAATGCAAGAGTTCTAGAATAATATCAGACAAACTCTTAAAAACCAGGTAAAAATAAAAAAAAATTTAGGAAAACAAATTGATTTCAAGTCCACATGTTTTCTTATATCTTGATTTGCAGTTACGCAAAGCGCAACTAGGCATATTTTCCTATAATCGTCCAACGAAGTTTGAATTTTGACGCACGGTCACACGACCTGTCAGGCGGACGTCTGAAACTAGACTTAGGGCCGAGTTCGCCGACTCTCATTTAACCAATGTTTGAGTAATCGGCCGATGAATTTCTAAACATCGTTTATGCAGCCGGTTAAGTATTCACTGTTCACCACGATTATTATAACCGTGTTTAATAAATCGGGCAATCACCATACGCTCAGAGTGAATGAACGAATGATATAAGTCTACTCATTAGCAAAGTCACGTCATTATATTTAGTCAACACGAGTTTTAGTGACATCTTTATTTAATAGCATAAATTACAATGTTTGCAACTTGAGAAGTTCGAAAATGCATTGGGAAAGTTATACTAGCCTGTAGTGTTTAATTTGGATGGGTAATAACACCCCTGCGCTGTTACTGTCATGTCAATTGTATTCACAAACTATTTTTTGTTAGTTTATTTGCACGTGTTTTATTCTCGTGGGCATTATTTTGTTGTTGTGTTGTGATTGTGATATCGTATTCATTGGATACTTGGTCTGAGGTTGTGAAGATAATTAATTGTAAAATTACCTACTACTTGAGAAATGGCGGCTCAAAAGAAGAGAACAAGCAATTTTTCAAGCGATGAGAAGCGCATTTTAACGGAGTTGGTGTTAAAATACCAAGATGTCGTTGAACACTGACTCCATGTTTAATTATTCACAAACAGAAAAATCTAAATAAAATAAGTAAGTAATGTTGCAACTGTTGTTATGTCAACTCACATCAAATGTCAAATGGATGGTTAAACGCGGTTAAACGATGCTTTTGAGCTCGGTTAAAACAATCGGCTGTTTAAGGGCTGTAAACACTGGTTAGCGTATGGTGAACATTAAAAATGATTTAATCAGTTGTTCAAATGATAAACAGCTGTTTAAAAAGTCGGTGAACTCGGCCTAGACTGGTCGAGTTTTTACCGAGTGGTAAAAATTTGTGGATCACAACTTTCTTCGTGATGTCCCGTCTATTGCTCGTATATAGTTTAATGTCTTTGCACACATAGTTAAGAATTGCTGTGAAGAAGACGTTAAACCAAACAATACCTAACTGTTGGCCTACCTCCTAAGTTAATGGCACGAGATGCGTGACTCAGTCTGTAATGAGAAGCCGATGATTCGCGATTGTTTGTTTCATTGAAGGTGTCAGTGTCACCTTCGGCCGTTGCTCGATCATCGGTCGCGTTGCTTGCACACTGTTGCACAAATGAACTCTGTGCAACGATGACTGATTCCTAGTATGATTCAGAGCTACATTGTTGTGCTGGACAAACGTGTGTTAGGTCCTGTTTAGTCCAGAAATGACATCAATCAAGCAACAGCAATGCTATCAATCAAAATATCATGAAACTAGGTTTCTCTCTTTTGTTTTTTCTGTTGTTTGTCGAACTCGATCGCCATTCGTATAATCCACAGAAATATTAAAAACAGACAACCTTCTTTAATATATCTATGGTATAATATTTCGTGGTTTCATTTGAAGATATAAATAAACAGGTAGTCCTTTGACCTACAAGGCAACACTCGCACGCTTTTAAAAGTTATTTATAATAATAAAAGGAATCGATTTCTTTTTAAATAATAATCGATTAAAGTATCGACTCGTCTACCCTACACTATGCTTCATGGTGACAGCTCATTCTTTTTCCGTGCGAGGCAACGAGTGCACGCGCTCCTACCTTATATTGCTTTTCTGTTTTCTAATTTTAAAAAGTACCGGTGTTCTGTTCACATTCACGATGCCTAAAAGGTTCTATGAAGAACAAATAAGTAGATTATTATATGAAGAAGATGGAGAAATTACGGGATAAAACCGTCACAAACGGCGTCGAGAAGATTCATTCTCGTATTCGGACGACGATAACCCACAAGGTTAGTAATTATTTTTCTCTGCTACCGTACAAGTGCTGGTTAAAATAACAGTCTTGATGTCGGTAATTTGCCATAGATTCATACTCGAACGCGGCAAATATTCAAACCGCCATAGATTCCATAAGCGAACGAGGCGAAATTGGTAATAGATTCAAATTTAGAACTGTTACTTTCGACGTACCTCACACATACATTATTGTATAGTTGTCTTGATGTCGGTAATTGGCCATAGATTCATATTCGAACGCGGCAAATATTCAAACTGCCATAGATTCCATAAGCGAACGAGGCGAAATTGGTAATAGATTCAAATTTAGAACTGTTACTTTCGACGTACCTCACACATACATTATGTATGGTTGGGTTACCTTTATTTATTTTTTCGAAACGATGGCGTTGGGGGTGTTATCACAACCACCCATAGAAACTGAGCCGCACCCTAGTCTCGGGCCTGAAGACACGGTCGTAATATCCGACCGTGATGCCGGGCCTCGGCCTGAAATTTTGCTGGAGTCATTACCACCAGCACCGCCACCGACAACGGCACTTCCTGAACCTCTTGGATCCAGAAATCCTGTCCGCTCTTGGCGAGGCTACTGATGAAGGACCTGTATGGGGCCAGGAAATTCACAACAATTTAACCCAATTGTGGGTACCATTACTCAAAAAGGGAATAGTTAAAGAAATGAGAGATAAAATATTAAAACATCGAGATCTCATCAGCCGCTGTTCCAGAAGTGGTAAGGTTACGCGACAAAAAAGTTGAGACATCTCAAAAACAATTGGGTGCAGGTATTGCAGCTATTAGCAAGGCGATGACGTCACTAATAACTAGCGACAACAAGATCGGAGCGATCAAAACACTTAGCAATGGCCGTCACATTTTGTGCGATTTACACAACTCCGAAACCCAGGCTCGGATAAAAAGGGTTACACCCGAGCTAGCGAAGCCTTTTCTTAATGTTATTATACAGGGCAGCGAAAGAGACACGATAAAATAAAGGCGTCTAAAACTATTGAAAAACAGGGTCTACAGATAAAGAAGACTGGACCATTGCCAGTGAAATCTAACACCAATGCCCAGTCCCAAAACACGATGTCTGAGCGCCATCCTTTCCAGGGAAACTGGGCCGGACCTTCTCGTTATCCAGCGAACAGGGGGGGGGGGGGCGAGGAGGTCTGAGGCGATTCCCCACGGCAGCACGTCGATCAGCAGCGGCGACGGCGGCGACATCGACGTCTCTAACCAAGCCGAATCAGAATAGCTCCCGTGCCCCTGCCCACCAGTAACACAGGTACATGCAGGGAGGATACAACATTTTAATAATTATTGGACCCGCATTACAAATAACATTAGTATTCTTAACTGGATCAGGAAAGGAATATCTATTCCGTTTATATGTGAGCCGTTTCAAACCAGCATTCCTCGAAAAACGCGGTCATTGAGCGAACAGCGTGACATGTCTGTAGCTGTTGAAAATTTAATTGAACTAGGTGCTATTTCACAGGTTGAGCCCAGTTTAGATCTATTATATTTTTAGCTCCAAAACCTAAAGGTGGTAAAAGATTGATTCTAAATTTATAATCCTATCGATTTATACCTAAAACACATTTTAAAATGGAAGATAGTAGAACTGCCTGTAAGTTAATACAATCAAACTGGTACATGGCGACCGTTGATATGTAATATGAAAGAAGCATACCTACTTATTCCTGTTGCTAAGCAATTTCGTAAATATCTTCGATTCCATTATAGCGCGCAAAACTCAAACGAAACAATAACTGACGAGTTTAACGCTTTACCCTACGGGCTCGCCATTGCTCCTAGGTGTTTTACTAAGATTGTCAGAGAGGTTGTTAGTTTTTAATCTGTATCATATTTGACCATCTGATTTGTTTACGGAGCAGTTACGAAGAATGTCTTCGTAATGTAAAGGAAACGGTAATATTACTAGAGTGTTTGGGATTCGTAATAAATTACGAAAAAAGCAATTTGGAACCCCAAACTTCATGCAAAATTTTAGGATTTATTTATGTTACCACTCATATAACCTTATCGTTACGTCTAAACAAACGCAACAAAATAGCCTGTTTATTACAAAAATATTCCAATCTACCCACAGTTTCAATTAGATAGTTCTCTCAATTGATAGGAATACTCGTAGCAGCCCGGCGCGGCGCGCGGCGGGGCTCTGCGCTACGGTTGGTTGTATACAACAACACGGTACATTTGACACAAAAGTTAAACTTCCTCGTAACATCTTATGCGATTTGAACTGGTGGTCTCAAAATATTTACAAAGTAAGAGGCGCTTAAGTGGATACTTAAGCCCCAAAGCTATGCGTTGAAAATTACACTGACGCCTCACGCACAAGCTGGGGTGCAATCAGTAATGGGTTACGAGTCAATGGTGCTTGGAACGACAATGAAATAAGTTTTCACATCAATTATTTGGAACTGTTAGCGGTATTTTTTGCTTTTTTAAATGTTTTGCTCGGGATCAAACTGACTTTGCTATCCTACTACGTGTAGATAATACTACCGCTATAAATTATTTTAACCGCATGGGCGGAGTTCAGTTCCCACACTTAAATGCACTTTCTCGTGATATTTGACAATGGTGCGAGATGCGAAATCTGGGGTTGTATGCTTCGTATATAAACACAAAAGACAACATCGAGGCTGACGAAGAGTCCCGCAGAGTAACCCCGACGTCGAATTTGAGTTAGCACAATCTGCATTTGTTTATATTGTTAATCATTTAGGTCAACCAGAGATTGACTTATTCGCTTCTCGTATTAATGCCAAGTGTCACGAACATGTGTCATGGAAACAGGACCCAGATGCGATAGCCGTTGACGCATTTACAATAAGTTGGTCATCAAAATTATTTTATGCTTTCCCCCAATTTTCTCTCTTATTAAATTGCATACAAAAAATCATACAGGAAAAGCCACCGGTATCTTGGTTTTTCCAACGTGGCCTGCACAGGCTTGGTATCCTATGTTAATGGATCTATTAGTTGGAGAAATTGTTGTCTTAGAACAGCACCCCAACCTATTATTGTCGCATTTCAGACAACAACACCCGCTCCACCAGACGCTTTCCCTGGGAGCAGCGCTGCTCTCGGGCTCGCGTTCTCCCGCCGCGGTACGCCGCCAACAGCCCTGCGCTTGATGCTTGCCTCACTATCAGCAAGTACACTAAAGCAGTACAGCGTTTGTCATAAGTTGTGGTAGCAGTACTGTAAAATCATAATCAGCACGTGTTCGAGAGTTCTATCCCTGACATAGTAACTTTTTTAACCGAACAGTATGATAAAGGTGCGTCTTACGGCACGATTAACAGCCACCGTTCAGCATTATCCTTGCTCATAGGAAACAACTTAGCTTAAGTTCAGATGAGTGCGTTAAACGCCTCTTAAAAGGGATATCCAAACTGAGACCATCTTTGCCCAAATACTCATCAACATGGGATTCCCAAATAGTGCTGAACCATATTTCGCAATGGGTCCCACATTCTCAACTTAATTAAAAAAAAAAAGACTTGTACTGAGTTTGTGCACTGTACGAGTACACATAGTACAAATTTTTCTTTAACTAAAATAAGTAATGTTAAAATAAATTCAAACGATATCGAGGTTGTTATAACGGATATTATTAAAACCTCTGGGATAGGACGGGACCAGCCGGTTTTGTATTTTACCATATTTTTTTACAAAATCCTTCCATTTCTCCAGCCACAACGCTAGTCGACTACATGTCTGTAACGAAAGCCTTAAGGCCTGCAGATATAAATCACCTCTTGATTACTGTGAAGCGTCCCTACAGGAACGCGACAGCACAGACTATAAGCAGGTGGATCAAGCAGACGTTGTCTGCGAGCGGCATGGACATGTCAGTCTATGGAGCACACAGTGCTCGCCATGCTACCACGTCAACGGCGCGTGCGGCTGGGCTGTCTTGATCTCATTCGAAAAACTGCCGGCTGGACTGCGTCCTCCCAGGCCTTGCTAAGTTTTATAATCAGCCTGTTGGAGAGAAGTCCAATTTTGCAGAATCTGTTTGTTAACATAACTCCATGTTTAGCGATTAAGAACACCGATCAAATCAAGAATCGGTTATCTCGTGTTTTCATTATCAGACACTTATCCAAGTGGTATCAAAAAAAAAAAAAAGTAAAAATATCACAGTCTCTGAACATCTACCTGTTTATTTATATCGAAAATGAAACCACGAAATATTATATAAGATCAAACGAACTTCTCAAGTGAAGTTCGATCGATATAATATGAGTGGTTTCATTTGAAGATATAAATACCCAACCCACCCAAAACCCAGTTCATTTTTACGAAAACACGAGAGGACTGGAACTCTAAAAGAATGAGCTGTCACCATGAAGCATAGTGTAGGGTAGACGAGTCGATACTTTAATCGATTATTATTTAAAAAGAAATCGATTCCTTTTATTATTATAAATAACTTTTAAAAGCGTGCGAGTGTTGCCTTGTAGGTCAAAGGACTACCTGTTTATTTATATCTTCAAATGAAACCACTCATATTATATCGATCGAACTTCACTTGAGAAGTTCGTTTGATCTTATATAATCTGTAAGATGTATTGTGTAAAAATAAGTACAAAAAAGTTTAAAATAACTTTTCTTTCGGAAGTCGGTGGCAATAGTCAATGACACAACAAAACAAAGCCACCGACTTCCGAAAGAAAAGTTATTTTAAACTTTTTTGTACTTATTTGTTTTGAAGTCGGTACTTTTTTTAAAAAAAGTTTTTATTTTACCCTTTTTAGTTTATTTATTACATATTCAACCCAAATTCTTGTAAAATACAAAATTTTCTTACATAATGCACTAATCTTGTAATCCGTCACAACATAAAAAAATCCATATCTCTAAAACTACTGAACCGATTTTGATGAAACTTGCAGTGTACCCTAAGTTGAACAATACCTAGTACAACAAAAAAAGAATTACTTAAATCGAACTTATAGTTCCGGAGATATGCGTGCACAAACATAAAAACATACATACATACATACATACATACTTACATACATACATACATACATACATACACTTATGAAATTTGGCACATTTGTTCAGACGCTGATATAGACTAACATATATGAAAACTGGGCAGTTCTGATAATATTACATACATACGGGTCGAATTGATAACCTCCTTTTTTTTGAAGTCGGTAAAAATACAAGCTAGGTATACAGCGACGAACGCCGATGTTCTACCTAACTATTGAAGGCTTTAACCTTTGATTATATAATGTCATTATATGACATTATAGGTACGAGTATAATCAAAGGCTTTAACGGGCTTTTGCTTTTATTATAAAATCTTTCCAAGACAAACAAACAAAGAAAACTGCACTGCAAATCTGCAATAGGGACAAGCAAACTTGTCCCCATAAAGTGAACCAGGCAGTCTCAGTTAAACACAGCAGCCTGACAAGACAATACCGGCGTGGGCGCATAATTACGCAAGTAATAAGTACATATTATTTTCCCGACAGTTCGTGTTCCTACTTCATTAGCTAGCTTTCCGTGTATTTACGTACGCCATTGTGTCGCGATGCTCTCGTTTTGATTGCTGTCATAATGCATGGGAGCGCGGAACTCTGTTACGTATCAACTATTAGAGATGGTTCGCGATACAGGATTGTTTATCGATGATTCAATAAATCTAGATCTGTTGTGGTCTACGGTTTACTTTTTTTTCCAGATTTACCATTTTTGCAAAGGTCACCAGTGGCTCTGGTTTTTAGTTCTGCACTTCCCTTTCCTCTCCTGCCAGTCTTTCCTCTACTTTTTTGCAATGTTTTTAACCGATTTCCAAAAGGAGGAGGTTATCAATTCGCCTGTTTTAATTATGAAAAGATCAAATAAGTTTTTAAAAAAAGCTCTCAAAAATATGTTTGCAGTGAGCTGACAAGTACCTACTAAGTATAGATGCACATCAACCTACCCTCATCTGTTAAATTTTTGCTTATCGAATTGTGATTGCTATTGTGATAAAGTTGAAAATCTATAACAGAAAGACAGATTGGGGTAGCGTAATGATATGCTGGAGTATTTCTCTAAGTACAATAATTCGCAATATTGGCCTTGGCAATTAACAAGCAGTTTAATCTATATATATAAAAGAACAGGGTTTTTTATTAAGACTCGACTACAGCCGAAACCGCTAAACGCAGTAACTTGAATTTTGGACAGCAATTGCAGTCTACCATGTAGATAAGCAATAAGACGGGATTTTGCGAAAATCCTCCTCTAAGGGGGTGAAAAGGGGTGAAAACGTTTGTATGAAAAATCTTATTCCTTGGGTTTATAAATTTGAAACTTGCAACGAATAAGAACACAAGTAAATCAAAAAGATTGGCTCAATTATTTTTTTTAAACTACCCTCCATTGGTAATCTAGACGATGTTAAAGTTTGTATGGGAAAATCATAACGCGTGAGCTGATTAATGTGAAAATCAGTATTTATATACTAGATCAGAAATAATTAAACACGTGTTTTTGGATTTTTCGAAAATCATCCCCCAAGTTAGTGAAAAGGGGTATTCAAGTTTAAAGGGGAGGATCTTTAACCGCTAAACGTATAACCTGAATTTTGGTCGGTAGTTGCAATTTATTATGTAGGTGAGCACTAAGAAGGGATTTTGCGAAAATCCGCCTATAAGGGGGTGAAAAGGGGTGAAAACCTTTGGATGTAAAATCTTATCCCTTAGGGTTATAAACTTGAAACTTGCTACGAATATGAGTATAAGTAAATAAAAAAGATGAGCATTATTAGTTTTTTAAAACTACCCTCCATTGGCAATCTAGACGATATTATTTTAATCTAGAAAATCATAACGCGATAAATGTGAAACTCAGTTTATAGAAATTAGATCTAACCGATAAATGTGAAACTCAGTTTATAGAAATTAGATCAAAAATAATCAAACATGTGTTTTTGGGTTTTTCGAAAATCACCCCCTAAGTTGGTGAAAAGGGGTGAATAAGTTTTAAGGGAATGATTTTATTGCTTGCTTCGATAAACTCATAACTGGGCATAAATTATCTCGCAATCGAATAAAGGATGCGTATTTATTTATATGTATTTCAAAAATCAACCCCTAGCGGGGTGAACATCTACTACAAACTAATAGAAAATTTTTTGATTTTCCAAAAATTCACTGAGTTCGAAGTTAAAAACATGCGCAGACGAAGTCGCGGGCGGAGTGCTAGTTGCCAATATAACATTGCCTTAAAGCTTCCCAGCTCGATTAGCAATAAATAGACATCTGTCGATATTCCCGCCAGACCAACTCTAACCTCATTATTTTTTTTTTGACACTATGATAGGCTGAGGCAAGATGCCACTTGTGCCTGTTTAAAAAAAAAAACTATTGTGCTCTGTGGGAACTAGAGATTTGCCACCTGTGCGTAAGCGCGCTTCTTTGGTATTTTGAACAAAATACAAATTCGTTTTTGGCTCTATGGCGAGCGCAGGCGCATCGAATTACGCCCATGCAAGCCCATGCATATTGCAAGATGCATCTTTTAAGGTCATATAATTTATTTTATGTAGGTAGTCGGTTATCGTGTTTTTCATTTTGAAACGTGCAATAATAAATAATGTTTATTTATTTATATTCGTCTTTGTGTAAGTTTGTTTGTATTGTAAACGTTGCGAAATGGGTATATGAATATCTGTGAATAGGTAGGTAGGTACCTATTGTGTCGTTAATTTTGATGTAATTGATTTTCTTAAGGGCAAATCAAGCGCCATGCGGGCGGTGAGTAATGGGCAACTCGCCGACCGACCATGGACCATGCCCGGGTCGACGGCGCGTTGTGTTCCACGCGCGCCTCAAAGAGCGTCAGCAAGATGACGGGGCCCCCCTCTAGAGGGCCAAAGCCTGCCGGGGTCGCGGGACTTATACCATTACCGTGATCCTGGAACGTAAAGCGCTAATGAAGGACACCGTGGATTTTAGTCAGTACAAGTCTGACAGTCCCTCCCGCCCTGCCCTGGGCACGAGGACTCATTTGATGATTTTACCACGCCAAAAAAAGGGCAAATCAAGGCGTAATTCGCAATAATAATAATATTTCACAACTATCACACAACGCCATCTAGTCCCGAGCTTGTGTTATGGGTACTAGACAACTGATAAACATACTTATATATTTCTAAATACATAAATATCTTATATATAAAAATCAATTGCTGTTCGTTAGTCTCGCTAAAACTCGAGAACGGCTGGACCGATTTGGCTAATTTTGGTCTTGAATTATTTCTGAAAGTCCAGGGAAGGTTTAAAAGGTGAGGCGGTACGAAGTTTGCCCGGTCAGCTAGTTATAGATAAAAAATTACACCCAGACACAGAACAAATGATCATGCTCATCACACAAACATTTGTCCTGGGTGGGAATCGAACCCACGACCTCCGGCATAGCAGTCAGGGTCACTCTAACCACTAGACCATTTCCGTTCGGAACAATGTAAAGGCGGTGGCCGGTTATCGCTGTATATTTAGGTAAGTAGGTACTTACCTTGATTTTTTTAAGATAAGTTTGTGTTCAACAATCTTGCACCTAAATACCAGTAACGTAGATAAAACGACCCACTTGCACCATGGTCTGGTTTTGTGAAAAAGTGAACTATAATTATTCTACCATGTATCTACTCCCTATACCTACAAAGAGGGTGTACTTAATAATAATGCAAAAACGTCAACATTTCCTTCCTTAAATTGAACCTCCTCTCCTTCAACAACTTCCGAGTTTTAATAAAACAATCCCCAGCATCCAATCCAATACATCCGTAAGGGAAAAAATCGGCGGGGTGTGGGAATCGCGGGCAGATGCGCTCCGCATCCGCGGCATGTGGCTACACAACAGTAGTGCATTGTGCTAGCGCACGCTCAGAAAAGTGCCAGAAGTTCTACGTACTCCGTAGTAGAGGCGAAAGGAGCATTTCAACCTGAAAGCAGTTGTTAATGGCGGTCTTTTAATTGCAGGGGATACAGATGAAGTGTTGAAGCAGATACAATACATTAAAGCATTTTGATGAGATATCCTATAGAGAACACATTTCACACACATGTGCGTACTTTAGAATTGTTTAAAACAATTCAATTACTTACTTATTAAGGTAGTTGTGATTCTCCATTGGCAAAATATTCACGAGAAACAAACAGTGCCGAAAACAGGGGTGTGACAAAGGTGCTCCCTTGGGGCGCAGAAATGGTCACACTAAGCCCAAAATTGGCCAGACCAGGGTGCAGTTACAGGAGCTCGCACTGGGCGCATCCAGTGCCGAAACTTTCGGTCGGCACTAGAAACCAGTTGACTTATAGAAAAATTCAGTTAACTATAAGAAAAAAATAGAGGAAGCAAAAGAGATTTCAAAATACTTCCATAATTGTTAAAATTACACCTTCTGTCGTAGAGCTTATGACGTGAAACGTTCCGAAGATAATAGCGATCATCTGTGTCGAGATTTTCGTCTACTCTCACGGATACTCTCTAGGAGTAGGAAGGAGTTAATTAATTTAATTGGAATATTTATTATAAGAGCGGTAAGTGATCATTACAGTGGGATGCTGTGAAAAATTGGTGATCGTAAGATTTTTTCTAATGTCCATGAAATTGGATAGAGAGGACTGCTTATTGTAGATTTGTTGTAAAGAGTAATTTCCTTAATTTTTTTGTAGCATTTGTGTACTGCACACAGATAGACTGATAATAAGTGATATCTCATGTGCGTTTATTTCCACTTTTGCTTTGTCTTATCCAAGGAAGAGTTACGGCGTATGGATATCCTTAGTTACAAGTGCTACACAGGTACCTTTGTAGCACTTCCTATGTACTCGTAATTGCTTTTCTCTCAAATCGTCATTTCGTTTATTAAGTGTCATGCAAAGAACGTTCTCGCAGTTCCTAATGAGAAATAAATTATTGCAAAACCTGACAAGTCTAACATAATGTTTAGTTTATTTAATTGAGTTTAAGCAATTAGTCGCAAACAGACAAAGTAATCTAATTTCAATGAAAGCTTTGTGTACGTCGCGGTACACATTTCAGCTTAAACCCACAGAGCAACATTGTATCTGTTTACTTTAAGCGGAAAGCCAAGTTCATTACAAAATTAACTGTGTACAAATGTGTTTGTTTGTCGCTTACGTTCTCCGAAACAATGTTACCCCTTTGAAGGGCGGCCGTTTCCGGTGCGTCCGGGCCTACGGGCAGCTTCCGGCGCGGGAATAGACAATTTCAAGTTCGCAAGCGCCCGCGCAGCCCTTGTTGCGCACGAGTTGTCGTAAACGGAGCTAAAAGGTACGGTTACACTGGAACTGTACACAAATAGTTTACTCACGTCGATTTCAGTAGCGGAAACTACTTACAAAATTAGTAAGTTTCTCGATTTTGTGGTAGGTAAGTACAAATCATTCTTCTGGGTTTGGATTTCTTACTATTGAGGGTCGTGATCTCCCGATGTGTAGTCCTTATCTGTTTGATGATGTTTTGTTGTCTAGATAACCTTGGTGGTGTGAAGGGCGTCGCCATTGTACTTTGATCGTTTTGTTTCCTGCCATGAGCAAATAGAACAAAACAGAAATATTTACAGAATAATTAAAAAAATAATTAAATGTGAACACACCACTTATGGGATTTCACAGAGAGGAGCTATTATGTCCCAGTAATATAAACTTTATATACCTAATAACAGCCTATTATTGTCCCATAAATGAGCAAAGACCTATTGTCATACAGGGAAAGCACGAGCATTGTGCACTACGCGTGTTCCAGACGGGTTGGCGGTAATTCATCCAGGTTACCTTACGATGTTTTCCTTCAACGAGATATCAGTAATAGTGACACTTTATGGCACAACACTTTGAAAGGGATTTCGATCGCCTACGTCACTTGTTTCAGTGGGCGACTTATCTAAGGCCACATATGGCCATAATGTTTGAGCCATGGACCCTTCCATCATCGCCCACGATGACGACCTTCGCTAACAGGCCCTTCATAGTTTTTATCTATACTGTTTAGACATACACCAAATTAACTGGGTGTGATGAAGTTTCCTATGTATGTAGGTGTGATATAATTATGTAAATAAATAAATTAATTAAATGCTATTTCTTGTTTGGTATAGGTAAGCTAACGTCACTAACGTTTCTGTTATTAGAATTAGCTGGGAAACACAAGCTTCAAAAATCAAAGAAAAATAAAAAAATCTTCATTTTTCATGTAATTTTCATGTAAAATTAGATTCTTAGGTCCTTCCTTCTCCTGCTGGGCTCGCGGGACTTTCGGGTAACCGTGGCTCCGGAACGTAAAGGGCTATTGAAGGACACCGTTAATTTTAGTCAGTACAAGTCTAACAGTCCCTCCCATCCTGTCCTGGGTGGGAGGACTCATTTGATTTTACCACGATAAAAAACTGTATGCCATATAAATATCAATTAACCTACTTGGCCTTTGCCCAGCAGTGGGATCATGTAGGCTAGCAGTATCAGTATAGTACTTAATTATTAAAAAATACTCCTTGAGAACTTTATCGTTCAAGAAATTTATCAATACCTAGCTAGAACATTAAATTACAGCAGAAGTGTCACAACACTTGTTTACAATATTTAAAGGGTTTTATTCCAGCCCACATCAGAATCTATCGGTGGGCGATTTTTAAGGCCATATCTGGCCATGTGTTGATCATTGACCAACGTCGTCGCCCACTGAAGCCCTTTGGCCTAAAACTTGAGGCTAAATCGTGAATTAATGGGTACTAAGTAGGCGGCAATGTTGTGAGAAGTGCATAATTAAGTTATTTGTTGATTGATATCACCCACGCTTGCTGTGTCGTTAATCAAATTAAAATTATTATGTTAGAGATGCTAGTTACTAGCTGACATTTAGTAATTAACATTTTTATCATTATTGAGCCTAATTTCAGATTTAAATCCAAGCATTCCCCGGGGTCGCGGGACTGTCCTCGGGGTCACAGGACTGTCTCATCAGGTAACTGTGACCCTGGAATGTAAAGGGCTATTGAAGGATACCGACCGAGGCTTTTTAGACAGTGCAAGTCAGACAGTCCCTCCCGTCCCGCCCGCCCTGGCCCATTTGATGATTTTAGTTACCACGAAAAAAAAGCTTCTATACTTTCGCACTTAATAGGGACATCAATGCTTACACTAGGCGAACTTTGCATTCAGCTGCTTTGTATTTGTAGCCTAAAAGCTCTTAAAACAATCTTTATGTATCATCATCATCAGCCTTCAATGTTCCCACTGCTGCGCCGCGGCACAGGCCTCCTCTCTGTGAGAGGGAGTGGGCCATAATCTATGGCTTTATGTATATTTGTTGTAAAATTACGCTTATTCTTTTTATGAATACGATGACAATGATAGGCAACTTTACGCAGGATTATATTGCAAATGATGGATTTTTAAATTTATTTTAAATATTGGTAAATTGTTGCCTGGAACTGAAAGTCTCCAGACTGAAAATGGAAGTTCCACTACCCACTTCTATAAAAATCTACGTTGTATATTTATTTAGCAGCCTAAATGTTTATGTTTGAATACTCAATCATCATCGTTGAGCTCCTTGAGGTCTGAGTCGAGCTACACGATCACCGACAAATGCTTGCACTGACTGGACAGGTCCACTCAAATCTGTGTGGTTCTTTCCTCAAAAGACCATTTCAGACACCCGCATGGTCATCGTATGACCTGAACAAAACAATGTCTGGACTTTAAAAGAGACTGTGACCTCTGAGTTTGTTTCGGATGTTTCTTCTCGGAGTAGTCAGGTACGAAACACCGGCCTCATCTAGTTTTAAAAAAAATATTGGTTGTGACGTGTAAAAGTGTTTTTTATAACCAACTAACAAAATAAATAACATTTATCATTATCATTTATCATTAAAACCAGTGAATGAATCAATGTACACAATGCCTAGATTAATTCCTACGCCTAAAATACCTGTTTAACTTCGATTAGTATTTTGATATTTTCTAAGAATTACTATGTGGATAACTGCTTATTATACAATCAAAACATCACTTCTCACGCCCAGGCCCAGCAGTGGGCGGAGCGCCCACTTTTGTCCCCGATATGGGAAAATAGACGAATTTGATATTTATAATACCGCCATATCTGGAATATTTGGAAGTGTCCCGTGCTTCACAAGTTTTGTCATTGACCGTATCATAAATAGGCAGTTTATTTACCAATAAAATAAAACTTATGTTGTTATTATTTAAATTGTATAATTTATATTTGGGACATTGACATTTTCCTTTTTTTGGAATTTTTTATTCATGAGTTTCCATGAGCGGAAGTCAATGCACATATACGTTGTCCGTTAGACAATTTGAGATATTGTCTATGCTGTGGCGAGTACTTCGCCCTACCCGAATGTTCTTGCTGAACCTGCCGAGAACAACACACCTCTTGTATGTAGTTGCATTGAGTAATAGTTGGTCGAAGCAAAGAAAACCTGCACAGGTTGAAATGTAGAGGTTACTCCATCCTAATGTGTGAATTTGTACAGTATGAAATTTTTATGGGACCAAATGGCAAGTATACTGCATCGAACAAAAAAAGTACATACATAAAAAAATACCGACCGAATTCAGAACCTCCTCCTTTTTTGAAGTCGGTTAAAAAGAATTACTCATAGAAGGATTTAAGGTCCTAGCCTAATTCTAGACTGACTTATTCATCGACGCGCGAAGATGATTTAGATCTTCATCGCCTACATCATTCTCATTTTATCTTCGATCATTAAAATATCGAAGCATTTTATACGTATTTCGGTATTTGCTGTAGAAGCGTGTCGTACTCTTCACTTGCGAGGAAGAATACTTGCCTTGAGTGTGATCTGTGTGTGTAATAGGTGATCAGTAATTAATGTTATCTACTAATTCTCTTCCCTTCATTTATTCTGGTCCTTATCATCTCCTTATCACATTCTCTCTCACAAAATCTACTCCTTGTTTTGTTGACCTTCCTCTGTTCTTTGCTCAAAACTTCGAACATTTATCATTCGTTGCGTAATTTTCCCAATACAATACAATATTCAGGGCTCTAGGGCTCGAAGGTCAGTCAATCAAATCGGGGCGTTGGTGGCCACTTGTGGTCATTGAGACCCATATGGTCATGTTTACTACAGGACAGACTTGTTTACGATACACTGGTTAATTGGTTGCAAGGCGACTCTGTTTAATGTTTATACGGTTAAATGTCACGAGCATCGTGAGGTTTCGCAATCGTGTAAGTTATTAATTAGTAGTATTGCTGCAGTAGGACACGTGGCTAGAATGACAGAAGGGAGATGGACACAGCTGGTGACTAAATGGCAAGGCCCAGGCGGCAAGAGAGCCAGAGGCCGCCCATTAGAACGCTGGGACGATGAAATAAAACAAATAGCTTGATGTTTAACAAAATTATAATGATATTTAAATGTATGCCAAAAATTAATTTGAATGTAATTTAATAATATTTTACGTTGAATGAAATGTAAAATGGTATGTTGAGCGAGTGTTTATCAAATGTCGATAACTGTTATTTTAAGGCAAATATAGGCTATTTATTATTATTGCTGCAGTTGCCCGCAATTATGTCAAAAAATATTCTACGGGAACGTAATACTATATATAGGAAATAAGGAATCTCTTAAGTGTTATTCCATTTAATCCATGTAGTAGTGTTGTGTGAAAGAGTAACAGACATCCATCCATATAATACTATCTCAAAAATGAATGATGTAACAAAGGTTTTGTAATAATATTGGCGATTGAAAAAGAGTGTCCATGGAGTTTCTTGTCCGTTCTTCGCCATAGATCTACGCTTTCGCTTTGGAATAAGCACCTTCGGTAGTTTTACAGTTAATATGTCTTGTGATTGGGACTGTAGCACCATAATTGTTTTTGTAACACATTTATTTTGTCCTTTGACAGTTCAATAGTGCCTGTAACTTGCCTACTTGAAGTAAATAATTTGAATTTAAATTTGGCGATCTTAGCATCATCGATGCCTAGAGGGCCAGAGCCTGCCGGCCGAGGTCGCGGGACTAACGAATACCGCGATCCCTGAACGTAAAAGGCTATTGAAGAATACCGTGGATTTTAGTCAGTACTAGTATGACACTGTCCTGCCCTGGGCGGGAGGGCCGGGAGGACTCATTTGATGATTTTATCGCTGAAAAAAAGCATCATCGATGCCCATTTCATTGATTCAAGTCAGAGCTTATGTTATTATGAAACAATGTTAAAACTACAGTTTACCACTGTACCCCATTTCGCTCTAACTGTTATCTAGACAGACCTGATTAAGTTTTTATCTCAACTTAAGCATCAATAAGCAACCGTTCGGTTCGCGTTACGTTCCGTGAAGCTCCAGTGTGGGAGCGGTGTCGGGTTCGACTCCCGCGGAACACAATCGCCAGAGATATTGCTCAACCGATACTAACGGTGGTAATTGTAGAGTTATGGCTGATAAAAAGGAAATTTTGTCATCTTGTTATGATGGTTGAGATTGAGAGTAGCTGGTGTTACATACATAGGTACATGTTACTTGTTTAAACTGACGCCCATTGTATGTGGGCAGGCCACCTGCTGCGATCATTAGCCTTTTATACGTATTTTGCTTCGTCCACTTTCATAATAGGTATGCGTTTAAATTTAGAATAGGATGATCTTGACGCCATTTGGGATTTGGTGCAGGTGTACGATTTTCTAATACATACTTACACGCTCTACACAGTAATCATAAAATATATAAAAATAACATTAACAAGATAAATAACTATTAAAAATATTATTGAAAACTCATTTCCGTAAAGGATTTTTTTCACGTAGTTTTCATCACAATATGGCGCCAACATTATCCTATTGTTAGCAGAAACGCATACCTAGTCATACACGTGAGCTACTTTTTGAACATTGCATCTAAATTGCATCGATTTCTTCGAACCTCGTTAAGACATTGTAACGGTATTCATTTGTTTCGGTGTCGACTGCTACTGCTGAAGTGCCGACCCACCTTCGGATAACTTAATTTGTTGAAACTCATTACTACTGAACATTACCCTACTTTGAGAGCATGCGGTCACAATGTACGCGATTTGTGCGAAAGTTATTTGCTCTAACTTTATTTAGCGGTTTCACGGGGGTTAAAACTCGAGAAAGGGATTTGAGAATTAATTCCATTTTGACAAAAATGCCGGAGACCAAATTGCGAAGTTCTTTAAGTCTTGTACAAAATGGCTAAGTTTGTAGCGATTTAGGCTTTCGTTGTCGACTCTATCTTGTGATGTGGACGTTTTTACACACAATTGTATCTTGTGGTAATTTTTATCATGTATCAATAACGTATTAACAGGTATCAATTGCTCTCTCTTTTATTGATGGTCGTTTTATGTTATTGTTCAGAGTGAAGAGTATAATATGTAGCGGCAAGAGAAATAAAGGCAAATGAAATCGCTGTTGCTTATAGCGTTCGCTAGCAGTATCACCAAAACCCATGCCCCAACTGAGCCGTTTTTACCCAACTTGTCGCGGAAGCGGGTGATTCCCACGCATTGCTTTGCGACCTTCCACTGACTGGCTTCCAAACAATGGCGCTTGTATCTGGTGCCATCTAGCGGTTACCAACTTATGTTATGACCGATATCTTTTTTATTTACATTTTATACACAAGGCTGCGAGTTGCATTTATCAAAGTTTTTGTTGAAACTAGTGGGATTTTTAATTTGTTTTGTGGTGTAGCTTGAAATAACCGTTGAGTGAGGTTATTTCGGTTCAAATAAGGAGTTCATACAGTATGAGAAGTTCTTAAACTGTACCCGAGACAAAATGACTTTCTATCAGGATTAGCAAAGATGGAGCACAGTCAGATACCTATATTTTGGGCCCATGAAACTGCCAGAAACTTCCGAAAAGCTTATGTGAGTCGTTGAAAGTTTTACATTCACTTGTCTAGCTCCTCTGATAGACAAGAACTTGGTTTTGGACAAAAGTGGATGTATTTATGTCAATAAATCTGGGAAAAGGCTAGGAAAGCATGTTATATAAAAGGTAAATGATTGCAACTAGATCTTGTAATAGCGCAACGCCCTAACAGTAATACATAATATTTCATGCATAACATTACCTACTAATTTACAATTATTGGTGATAACTAGAACGGATGTTACATGGAAATAGTTACAGCTTTAAGTGGACATAATAAGGTGCTATTTTGCATGTGTCTTTTTGTAAAAAAAATGCAACAGGGTGTTATTAGATGAATGATTATAGAGTTGGGTGAAGTTTCAAAACTGAGCTTATTATTTAACACGTTGATAAATTAGCGAGGGATGAATGAACAGTTGAGGTTTAGCAAAGATATTTATATCTCTACTCTCTACATATATTTTGTGCCCATCATCTTTCTGTCTGGGTTTTTGTGTATGTGAGTTTATATGTTTGTAAACGCACCCACGACACAGGAAAAATACCTAGTGTGGGGCAACGTTTAAAAAAAGGAAGTAAATATATTTAAAAAAAGTTGCAACGATATTTACAGGGTCCAGTAGGCTTTTAGTGAGAGCTCAAGCAACATCGACCACATCGAAAACCAACCATGAGAAAGGACAATTTCTCAAGCACAGTTACCTCATAAAATCCAATCACTAATTAGATATGACATCCACCGCATCCTCTCTACCAAGAAAGCCCTATAGACTAGCAGATTCCAGTGCGTAACGGTGTTGGCGTGACGAAGATGACGCGTCAATATTGATATTCCACGGTGTTACGTAAGGGAAGTCGGAATTAATGGTCCGAACAGTTAATCCAATGAGCGACCGGTTCTATGCGCGAGACTATCTGCGCTTGCGCTTGGGAGGCCGCTGTTACACCGTGATGTAACTATAAACTCCTGGTCCGTGTAGCATACTTATTGTGTTCTATTTATCGTCCTGAAATTCTTGCATGTTACTGAATTTAGTAATATTCCTGAATTTCGATGATACCTATTCTCCAACTCAACCTGTTCTTGTGCACCTCAACTGCCTTACAAAATGTATAGGTACCTATTTCGTCATAGGTAACGCTAATACGAACTTTATTTAAAACGAATTTGATCGACTCCATAAAAACCGCAATTTTAATTGTCAAAATTAATAGCGTAGAGATTTTGACAGAATCGAAGGAAATGGATTTTAAGTCAGTCCCTCCCGGTCCTCCCTGGGCGTGAGGACTCATTTGATATTTCTATCACCTAAAAAAAGCGATTTAGTCAGTGTTACACCACTGCTTGTATCATTTCTGCCGAAAGAAAGCTTGATATAATACGCATTTGCGAACCAGAATCTAATATCTAAAAAAAAAGTTCGCTGGCAGATATCGGTGTGAGAGAACTCCTAGCGACCTCGCAAGGCCGCGCATCCGCCGTCCAAATAAGGCCCACCTTCCCGCCTCTTTTTATACCGCGAACCTTTTTGTATCTCACATTCTACAACTATAAGCTAGCGGTACACTTTTTATACCACAATATGCAGTGAGAATTAGACTGTATGAGTTGAAATTAATCGCCAAGCCAGATGTGGATGTAAAACACAGGTGGTTTATTGATCGGCCTTAATACTAGGAAAGATGCATGAAGAGGAAGAAATCGTTCTCTTTTTGATGGACCAAAATGAGAGAGATGGAAAAAAAAGAGAGTTGATGGACTTTTATCTGATGACCCACAAGTAGAGCTAGATAGAGAACAGAGCCGATTGTCCAATCAATCTCTTATCGCTAGTAAAATTACGTCTGGCAAACGACGATGTTCAAATATTCTTGTTCAGACGAGATTTCACGGTGACCTCTCGTCCTCGTGAGCTTATACTTTGTCTTTTTCTTGTCTATGGTGATATGTATACTCATGGGAATAAGCATCTTTCCCTCTCGTGAACTATCTATTCATGATAATATACCTACGATAGGTAAGAATGTTATTGATCGAGTTGACTGTTAATTGTTACTCATCAAACAAATTGCGGTCTATAATTAACACCACCTTTGTTTTTGTGAGTAACTAATGGACATCATTTAAGAAGGACTGGTCTATGGTACACCCGGTGTTTGAGAACTTTTGACTGTGTTTTTTATTGTGCTGTTCAAGGTTACAAACGGGACAGTAGTCACCTGTGGCTTGTGGGAGCCAGGTGAATGTTTTTTTGATAGGGAATAAATACAGGTGTAAGTTAAAATAGGTACATACATTATTTGTCATTTATGTAGGGCCACGATCAGAAAACATTTTAGACATGTTATTACTTTTGAAATTCAACGATCAATTTATAATACTCAAAATCAATAGCCAAACTGAGGAAGTCGCTGCCATTGTATTAATTTCCATATTTTTCCCTAAAAGTAGCACAATTTCCGAATACGTTCCATTTCCAGTTGAAATATAGTCTGTTTAACTCGCTAATAGTGTAACTTGTAGTTTATAGATGAACGAATTTTGAAAATTGGCCCTGTAATTTATGATTTTATTGATTTACATAAATCTTAAAATATTAGTGCAGTAAGAATAGCAGTATTTTACAAGGAACCACGGCCTACCTGATGTCCACTAATCTACATTCCCAGTTACTGGGCATTATACATCATTTAAATCTACTAGCACCTAGCACCCATCCATATTCTTTTAGTGATTGTGCCCAATTTCCAGTAATCAATGTACGAGTATAAAATAATGGTATAATTGTGTTAGTTCCACGACCTTCCCAACTTGTGCTGTCGGTTGTACGACCGTAGGCCGCAGCGAATTCTGTACCATGTCTTTGTGTGAAGGGGTCGCGGGACTTATCTCATTACCGTGACCCCGGAACATAAAGGGCTATTGAAGGACACCGTGGACTTTAGTCAGTACAAGTCTGACAGTCCTTCCCGCCCTCCCCGGGGTGGGAGGACTCATTTGATAATGTTTTTGTGTGAAACGGACTGAATGTTCGACAATTTTACCTTAATTGTACTACTTTTTGGTATTTTTGAATCTGTAGTTATTATTTTACTAATACCTTTAGATTGCTGACAAATTTTTATTAAGTTATCATCGTTTCTCGCGATAGACGTCCATAGTTGGCGTCTCTCGTCACCACACGTTCTAGTCGTCTAGCTAGTGACCACACTCGCGTGTGGTTTCAATCAGTATGTTTGAGTGCTAGAATGATGGGGCGTTTTATCAACTACGGCGTAGTACCTAGTTTTAGTCTTCTTGCAGGTCTTCCTCTGAATATATTATTCTTCTTAAATGAAAATTTTTAAAATTGCTAAACTTCTAACACTTGATTGCAAAATGGTATGCCGTCTTTAAAATTGTTTCAACTTGCAGACTTGTCGAAATACGTCGGGATTACACACATTGAAATGTCAAGAAAGTTAACTGTTTCCCTTATGAGTGTTTTCCGCTTTTAATAATCTGAATATTTGTTGATTTTGCAACCCAACCTCCTGTTCTATTCAAGTTTTAGACAAGTTACCAATTTTCTTATAGTAGCTACTATGTTGGATGAGCGAAAATCAGGAATCAAATGATTGAAAACTGAAACGAATATAAAAGTTCACTATTGCTTAGATACGTTTTTTAAAGATGTAGTGAATCGATTATTATTATATATAGATTATTATTATTAATATTATATATTATGTTGTCTACTGAGTTTATTATAGTAAAAGTTCACAAATCTTTGCTGAAGATTTGTAATTCTGTGTCGTGTTCCTGAAGATTTAATATCGTTTTTATTTGTTTCTTTCCTAATTTATTTAACGTTTTCCATTACTTCTCTACTAATCGTCATCTCATGAGTTCTTTTCTGCTCAAAGCTTCACAAGTTTTAAAGATTATAATATAAAACCATATAAACCTACTTCTGACTAAATTATGAAACGTGATCCGTTTGTAATCCTATACCCTGATCGATTAACTTACACCCAGATGTCGCTACCTACACTTGTCAATCCGATCATCTGATGTCCATCGACCTCTTGTAATGAGACCTCTTCCCATGAGTGTCCATGTATTGTGGGCCAAATTCTTCGTCACGGCATTGTTGATAAGAAACATGGTCATTGCTCTAAAAAGGTTTTCAACAGTGTTATGTCGATCCAAGAGACAAGTTAGATCAATAATTATATTTGACAAAGTTAGATCTTTGACTGATTTAAAACAAAATTGTGAGGTAATTATTGTAACTCACTCACAATTCAAAAGTAATTCATTTTGACAATTCAAGACCTTCTGTTTTATTAATAGCAATAAGAGAGAAAAGTAATACGCATTCAGGGTCTTTGTGCTAGTAACACTTGGGCTTCCACGTGGCCTATGCTAGAGATGAACTCCAGAGAATGTGGGTTCAGATTCATTTCTTTAGACTGGAATTCGAAATTCACACTGACCTTTTGCCTATTTTTAGTGCCTACCTGCGGGTCTAACATGGTATAGCAATGTTCCAAATGATGTGATTCACTTCGTGAATGAATAGCCAATGACGTTGCTGGAAATGCACGATATGAGTTATTAAGAAAATTGCTTAAAGTGGCCGTTTTAAACCTTCTTTCTGGCTTATATAACTTAGTTACTTGTGTATCTACCTATACCTTGAAAAAATGTTAAGTCAAAACTGGTAAGCAAACACGTTTTTATAAACTCCATCACAATACTGTGAAGTAGATTAGGGATTCCATCCCACGATCATAAGACTACTCGATGTGCTATTGTCGTTTGATCTCGATCAACCTGATTCAATTTGTTTGCAACTCTTGTGTTATTGTCACCTCATGGCTCAATCCCTTGTGATACTTCTCAAGATCTTCCTTGCAACACAAATTCTTCTCCACTAACTGGAGCTTCTTTTTCGTATAGTCATCGTAGCTCGGTCGACTTCATCTAGTTTCTCCACCTGAAGAAAATACCTGAGAAACTACGTGAAGCACTAGTCCACATCCCGTCAATCAGTATTATTTACTTATCTATGATGTGTGATTTGTCTAATTCAATTTAAAATTAACATAATATTGCGAATTGGTTGGCTGACATTTGTCCGATAATTTATTTGAACTTGAATAGGTATCTACTATCAATATAATTTAGGAATTATAAATAGAAATATGTGGAAATATCAAAAAGGAAAAATAATAGCAATTTTCCAAAATTGTGTCAGGATTGCTGTTAACAGGAAAAGCGGCCAGAAAGCTGACCACGTTAAATAAATGGCATTTTAATTGGTGATACATTTTTCTTTCAAAATAAGAGGCAGACAACGTGTCTACTATAAAGGGTGAATTTTCCAACTGGACGTGGATGGTCAAACCATTTCAATAAGCGAGAAGTATCAATACTCAATTTTTTATTAACTACAAATCATACATACTATCTTTAAATTACCAAGACAGCCTTTTGTGTCACATTCCTTGTCACGGCCTTGTTAACATGGATCATGGGTCACCAGCTGATGTAGATTCCCACCGGTGTCCGAGATGAGGCCGGTGTTCCCCGTGTGGACGTGTGGTAGACCGAGACGATTGCTTCATACTGAACCGAGAGAATGCATCCTGTTTGAAAAAAAAAACACAGGTTATCGATTTATTAAATACAAATTATTAACTTTACCCTCGTTATACATACTCGAAGTAGCGTCATTTGTAAAGAGTAACCCCCAATTATTTCCACGACTATCTGACGCGTTCCCACGCAACAGACGCGATAATAGCCAACTTTGCCTGCACCCAGCAAAAACTGTGTTGATGTCGAAAAGCTTGTTTGGTATGGCCCCTAAGATTTATAACAAAATACCTCAGTCTTACAAAACCTTGACCACAAATATATTTAAGAATAAGATTCGAAATTTATTAACAGACCAATGCTACTACAGTGTAAATGATTTCATGACGGATACATTTTTGGATAATATAGTCTAACAATTGTTTGTGTATGTGTTAATTCTATTGCAATGTTTTGACATGTTGAAATTATCTGCAATTTTTAGTTTATTGTTACCGATTTGAATTATTTTATTATGTATATTAAATGACATTTTTAGACTTTAAAATATTTTTGTGTGTGTTAATTTTATTGAAATGTTTTGACATGTTGAAATTATCTGCCATATTTAGATTATTTGAATTAACTATTTTATTACATAAATTAAATGACACGTTTTTTAGGTTTTTAAATTATTTGACATTTTTAAATTATTTGCTTATTGATTGATATGTGATGAAATTATGTTTTTGTTGTTTTTGTTTTTTTAATTATTTGACATATTTAAATTATCAGTCATTTTTAAATATTGACCTGCATAATAATAATATTTTATGATATTTTTTGTTCTGCTATCATGCGTATCATTGTTTTCTGATTTACTAATATTTGCATGCCATTGTCTGGCAAACATGACGATCTATTTTACTTGATGACATCTCTTGCAGGCTAACAATTTGTTATGAATGCATTGTACTCATGTTTGGGCAAATAAATGATTATCTTATCTTATCTTATCGACTCATAATTTGAAAACAGAAATACGTATGGGTATTTATTTATTTGGGACAAAAAACAGTTACATGCAACAATACAGAGAAATACTTAAACTAGGATTTGTCAAACATGCAACCCATACCATTGTCCACGAAAATACGGGTCTAATTATAGCGTGCGGTTTAATATCCAAATAAAGTATTTCTGTAACACCCGTTACATTTAAATTGAGTCATCGTATTAATTGTTATCGATCATAACAACCGCAAGGTATTTAATAAATATTATTGTAAGTTTTAACAACAAGTTCAATTTTTCCTTTAACATATTATTCACAGTTTGCTTTATTTGAATTTCAACCATAATAGGTAGGTACCTACTAAATTTAAATTCAGTTTTAAAAGTGATTATAGAAAGAAATAAAGAAAGAAAAGAGATTTATTGGGACACACAGGACAGAACAAACAAAATTACATGAATAAAAACAACAACAAAGAAAAACAAAAATTAAATAAAACAAAAAAAAAAACAAAAGGTAAAACAAACCCAAAAAAAAACAATTTAGTCTGGTCCTGTGTGAGGCCAAAAGGCTCCTACCTCAGCATGTGCTGCGACAATTTTGAACTAAGTATCTAGGTATATTGGGCCCCCCTCTAGAGGGCCAAAGCCTGCCGGGGTCGCGGGACTTATCTCATTACCGTGACCCCGGAATATAAAGGGCTATTGAAGGACACCGTGGATTTTAGTCAGTACAAGTCTGGCAGTCCCTCCCGCCCTGCCCAGGGTGGGAGGACTCATTTGATGATTTTACCACGATAAAAAAAAAAGTATCTAGGTATATTGGGAAAATAATTGTAATGGTGGATATTGGAATGGAATTGTCGTTTCTAAAATTACCTACCTATTTGTTTTTCAAAAAATATTTGACAGACTATAGGAGGAGCGGTGATCGCTTTCAGATTGTTTTGTTTATCCAAAGATGTGTCTAAACGGGCAATATTTTTACTGCAATATGTACTATTATAATTGTGGTCGAGCTGACCACAATTATAGTACATATTGCAGTAAAAATATAGTAGTAATAGTATAAAATATTTTCAATATTTCCGGCCATCAAAACATTTTAATAACAACAATATTGTCATATTTATATTACACAGTCTGGCTGTTGCCCGGAATTGAAATTCTGAAGGTGTGCCTACCTTCAGAATTTCAATTGACATAGCTTTTTTTTTCTACACACATTTTTTATCTACATTTTACATTTCGCTGGTCGCAATAGGAATACACCAGACATCGCGGGAACGGGTCGCGTCTGCGGTCAGCGCTGCAGGTTGCACCCAATTGCCGCTCCCACGGGATCATCTTAGTATGGCCTTATATCATTTATGTTTTTTTTTATCGATTTGTTCTTAAAAATGTGAATTGAACACTTCAACCTCATGCTTAGAAATTTCGAAATGTTATAGCAATTTGTTATTTGTGATTTTGATTTACCAACTTGTTGTTGATTCCAAGTCTGGCTATGTGGAGATTTAGAATTTAGATTCAGAAAATCACGAAAGAGAGTTGATTAACTTTTTACACAATTTAATGGTTATAGCATTTTTGTATTTTTTCCTTAGCCTGTACTTTTCCATTGCTGGGCAAAGGCCTACCCCAACTCCTTCCATGAACTCTTTTCTCGGGCCGCTTCAAACCAGCCCTCTTGGTATAAGACATAGCATTGTTCTAAAAAATGTTAACAAATTCTTCTATTTAGAGAGCGAATTTACTTCATCTGCTGTAAAGTTTTTCTAAGATTGAGTTAGTGTTGTCTTTATCATCGTCACTGGTAATTCATTCATCGTATTTCCAGTAACATCACGATACAATATAACAATAGAACAATATCTGGCTCACTATCTTTCGACCAAAATATTCGTGACATCACACGTAGCTGTTACAATATGGTATACCGCTGTTGTCATAATATGCGACTTTGTGATTACAATCTTCAAGAATTGTATTTTCACATAGGATGATCAGAACAAAGGGTAGGTTGCATCAGTATTGCCCAGAGAAACTGGTTCGAAACATTACAAATTGGTCCATAAATCTACCGTGTTGTAAGCAAGCAGATTCTCGCTATTAAAAATCTTTGAAATTAAATAAATCTCTGCAACTGTACATTGCGTTACATATTTCAGCTTTGAACAATTACTGTAATTAAGATAAAATATTGCGAAAGCTGATTCAAATTGATTCGAAATTAACACTGGGCTCAATTGTATTATTAAATTCTTAAAAGTCTTTTACGCTGGTTTTTCTATAATGCAATCTATAGATAGATACAAAAAATTTATATTTATGCAAATGCATTTTCCGAACTATGCATCTTTCTATACTGTTCCGAGTATTGCTGTCACTATATTTTATTTTGTTAGACTGAAAACAAATTCTAACTTGTCCGCAATAGCAACTATCATAGGTTGCATTCGTCTTCTATTGACTCGTGTATGGTATATCTCTTTTGCATTACATGACTTGAAGCGCATGTCTTTCATTCAGCAATTTGCATGGCGTCCTCTGTTACAGGCACTTTTGTCGATCTGCATTACTAAACAACATAATTCGATCCGTTCAAGCTACTCACTTTACACCCGATCCTTGTTACCAGCACAAACCGCAGGTCCACATACCGAAGCCCTACGCCGCCGCATGATTCTCACACTCTTTTTGTTTTTACTTGCGAGTTGCGCGGGCGCACAGGTGTGGGGAATCGATTTTACGTTTACGAGAATATGTTACATACATCGGTTGTTCCTGTTACCACCTTATTTAAGCTTCAGTTGCTAAATATGTTTGCTTTTTGTAATGAGGTTGAGTAAGCAGGTTGGAATTGGTCATAAAAAAAGGGAATGTAATTTACAATTTTTCGTTACCAAATAGCTTTTTATATTGTTTTTGATTTTGCTTTAAAGTATTATTAGACCAAAGTAAGTTGCTTCGTCAGATGTTTTGTCTTCCCTTATTTTTTGACCAAGTATATGTAATTAAAAAAAAGAAGAGAATTGTGTTATTTTGCGATAACGCCTGCCTAAAGTAATAGGGGGATATTTATCCAAATCACACAGATTACTAAACGATAAACAAGAAATTCCTTACATTTCTCATTCTCAAAGATTCTAGGGTCCATTGGTAATGCTATTACACCGCTCATTCGTGCACGTGGTACCGTACGTGACGTCCGGTAAGACGACTGCGCTTGCACATCTCACTAATACACCGATTAGGGAAGCTTATTTTTATACCCATTCCAATTTGAACCATAGAGTGTAAGGAACAGATTTGGATTTTGACTAACTGAATCCGAGGTAAGATATCAAAATACCGACATGTTTAAAAGTCCATAATATAGAGTATAAAGGTGTTAATGCCAGTTTTATGAAGTCGTATCGAATCGTGTAAGGGTTACACACGAGGTATATGTGGCTCTGGCTATACATTCATTTATGGCAGAAGGGACATTGAAATCAAATTGTTGTCTTCTTTCTGAATTTATTACCGACTTCAAAAAAAAGGAGATTATCAATTCGACCCGAATATTATCAGAACTGCCCAGTTTTCATATATGTTAGTCTATATCAGCGTCTGAACAAATGTGCCAAATTTCACAAGTGTATGTATGTATGTATGTTTTTATGTTCTTGCACGCATATCTCCGGAACTACAATTTAAGTAATTCTTTTTTTGTTGTACTAGGTATTGTTCAACTTAGTTTTAGAGATATGGATTTTTTTATGTTGTGACGGATTACAAGATTAGTGCATAGGTATGTAAGAAAATTTTGTATTTTACAAGAATTTGGGTTGACTATTTAATAAATAAACTAAAAAAAGGGTAAAATAAAAACTTTTTCAAAAAAGTAATCGACTTCAAAAACAACAACAAAACAAAAAAGGGCGAAATAACCTAATTAATAACTTCTTTCGGAAGTCGGTGGCTAAAAATCAATGAAATAAAAAATAAAGCCACCGACATCCGAAAGAAGTTATTAATTAGGTTATTTTACCCTTTTTGGTTTTGTTGTTGTTTTTGAAGTCGGTTATTTTTTTTTTTTAAAGTTTAGTGGCTAAAAATCAATGAAATAAAAAATAAAGCCACCGACATCCGAAAGAAGTTATTAATTAGGTTATTTTACCCTTTTTTGTTTTGTTGTTGTTTTTGAAGTCGGTTATTTTTTTTTTTAAAGTTTTAGAAACAATTGTTTTATAAAAATTAGCGATGGACTGGTCCTCTGGCTATACTGGCTAAGCCATATGGACAAGTTTAGTATGTCAAATTTTTAAGACATTCTCCTCTTTCCTATATATATCTCTTCATTTTTACTTGAAGAGGTTTCCTGTTAGCAGTACAAGTCCAGCAGAGCTATTCTGTAAGGAAGAGGTCTTAGGTGCAGCGCTGCCCAAACGTAGTAAGCACAGTTTGAAATTCTATTCACTAATAAGCTGCTAACAGCGTCGTGTCTCGACACTATTTCAACGCTCTCTAGCTCTGTTTCGACGACGAGCTCCTCGTGGCGTACAGCCTTGAAATTGGTTATAGAATTGCTGAAGCTAGAAAAGCTCGGAATTAACGAGTTTTAGTAATATGGCCCACCTTCTTAACTGTTCTCTGTGTAACTCCACCTGCACTCTAAGGGAACTGTCCGAGGCCACCACCAACGCCGTCAATGTGGCAGAGTTTTGGTCGAAACAAACAATTTAAAGGAATCATCGACACGACGAAGAAGAAGAAGTAATATGGAGATATTACTAAAACTCGTTAATTTCCAAATTAGTCAAACCACGGAAGACAGCGACGACTGTATATATACTATATTTATTACTATATTTCGTTCCGAACTAACTGTAATGTCTTCCTTCACACCAAAGGAAAGGAGGAAAGGCAAAGCGTGACCAATTTGACAAAACGCCATCCTTTACCCCCGGGGGGTAAGTTGAGATAAATGTCAATTATTTTAAAAATTATGAAGAGTCAGTTGCGTGAAATAGCTTCAAATCACCCTAAAATAGACGCCATTTAAGGCAGGGGCGTTAAACGAAGTTAATATAGTGATTGAACGTGACTGCGCAGACGCAGGCGACTGTGTATGAATTATTACGAGTTTATTGTTTCCTGTGCTTCCGTTAGAGGGTGCGAAGGGTGACTAGGCTTTGAACAGAGTCCGGATATTTATGTTATTTACTTAGACCTTTGTTGTGGGTGACTGGATTTGCGTGACGGATTAAGATGGCATAAAGTGTTCTTTCTTTTGTTAACCGTTTGTTCGTAAAGTTGCCAGATACGGAACAATCACTAGTCATAATATAAATATTTGTGCCCATGCGGGAAACGGGAACTTAGCGCAGCATCCAATCGCTTCGCTGCTGCGGAAAGTGTATCGACTGTTGACTCTGTGGCTTGCGAAACTATGCTTACTTGGGAAAATCTATGAACAGAAACGCACTTATAAAATGACTAATGGAACATTGCCATTAGTCAAAGTCCTTATATCAATGAACCGTATACCCGTCCTATTCCAGGTGGTGTTTCAAGAGTTTCGCGGTGCGCGTGAGTCGCTCTATTTTCAGAGCTATTAGGAAAGCGCGCGGATTCCACCGGTTCGGACTTCAAACGCGCTCGTATTTCAATATCGAACGTTCCGTCTTTGACTTTTTATGTTTTTAATGTTTTCATGTTTTTTTTTTTTATCTTTCTGCCCTAGAAAGTTGGAATATGAAGGATTTGGTGAATGTTTGTCCGTTGCATTTTGTATTTACGGGCAAAATTGATGCGACAGTCTCACGCTGTCGCAGACAGCTGAAAACTTTCCAGGTCAGCTTTTAGTTTGCTAACTATATTTATTAAATATATATTCAAAACAAAACCCTTTTTATGTATCAATGTTTACTATAAAATATAGGTAATTCCTTGTTGATCTATAGGTACCGCACCCTCTGTTCCGTTCGATTCTCAGGCATAATGTTTTTGGGTTTTCTATCAACATTGTAGTACCTGCCACTTCACGCATCCTCTGGATTTTATAATCATTTTATAATCATTTATTTATTAACAGTAAAGTGACACAGCTACATAATAGCTCTGTCTCCCGAACTAGGTAGTTAGCCTGTATCTCAGGAGACAGTTCCCTTCCTAATTACATAAGCCAATTCGTTTACATGCTAGATACATAATATTAACTTGTAAAATTAAATTTAGAATAAATATACAGAAGAAAATTAAAAAAAAAAAAAAAAAAAAACATGCGACATTATAATATGTCAGAAGTAAAAAGAAATATGTAAGTACTACCATAAAATAAAATAATATGATGAATGATTGCTCATGTGTTTTCTCATCTTGCATGTCGCTCCTCCCACCGAATAATATCGTAATGTGATAAAACGATACTTTGCGTTTTATTGCATATTCATCATGTAGGTACTCTCTTACACTTTGTCAATTTTTTCATATTTTTCCTATGAGTACATTACAAATTAGTATGTTTATAATAACCATTCCGATACAGATTCATTGTACTTATTTACGTGAATAACATCGCTTCCAGTGATTACGATATTAATGAATTTCAATATGTTACGATAACGATATTATTCGAGTAAGAACAGCAAACTCGTTTTATAGTAAAGTTTTTTTACAATACTATTCCTGTAGACATTATTGTGTACGCTGTCTTTTTGTTTTTACGCGAATAATATCGTTATGTTTTGTTACGAAATAATGTTTTTCTAACGTATCCAGTAAAATAAATTTTCTTTAATAACTTGGTCCTATTAAAATAAAAATTAAATACGTTTATTTAGAATGATTCTATTAAAAAATAACTTTCATTTGATATATAAATCATTCTCTTAGGTAGGACAATTTTTACAATAATCATAAAAATACACTGTTTTATTTTTCCTGTAAAATTTGAATTTATCGATAACGATATTATTCGGTGGGAGGAGCGATGTATTCAAAAGAATTACAATGTGTGTGTGTGTGGGTGTGAGTGTGTGTGGGTGTAAGTGTGTGTGTGTGTATTTGTATGTATGTATTGATAGTTCAGTTCTTATATTCATTTGTGTTGACAAGATTTTCTGTTTGGTCGTAGTCCAATTCACTTAGCCAGTCAAGTATCCCTTTCGCGAAATCGTGATTATTTAAGTTCTGAACCTATCTATTTGCCAATTAGTTATCAATTCTGTTATGCATCATAAACTCATTATTTGTCTTTTACTCGCGTGATTTTATGTAGGTAGATACTCGTACGCACTGTGATTTATTAGATCACCGCTATTCGAAGTAAAAATGCAAGCAATTATGATTTTTTTATCGTTTCCGCAGTTTTACTTGGAAAATTCATTAAAATATTATAAATATAATAATTTATACCGTTATACATGGCTCGTCAAAACTTTACGGCTAATCTTGATAGGAAGCCAAACAAAATATGAATAAAGAAGGTTCAGTAGGTTCACTTTCCCTCCGTGACTTGTAAGGCTATGTTGGCCATTTATTATACATATTTTGTTATTCTACAGATTATATCGTATAAGCACAGGACAGGTAGGCAGTCGTCCAAGTAAAATGTGGGTTCCTAATTCAGCATCTGATCCTGGCTTTTACTGGAAGTCGGCAAAGCGAACGAAAGTATTGTTGCTGTCAGCAATTTTTCCGATGAACAAAATTTCAGACTCTCTAACTCTTGGTATTCAGTTTCAACCGGTAAAACTAGAAGTCTACTCAAACTTATCGTCAAAGGCTAGGCAGATTATGATGACCATGGCTTTGGGATTATTCCACAACCTCCTTGCAGTTGTGTCAGTGTGTGTAAAAGTAGCGGCACGAAACTTTAGCGCTGACCGTTATAGCGCGAAGTTAAAATTAAGGTACCTGATTGGGGCTAGCGGGATGAAGGGCGAGCGTGCGTAGCGCCGATTGGTTCTCCAGTCGCATTCTGTTCCCCGCGCGACCCCCCCGCGTATCGTTCAGCGCTAAACTTATGTGCCGCTACTAAGTATTCTGTGGTTGTGTGACTTGGTCGTCACTTATCATCTTACAGAAGACTTGTACTTCTGTACTGATCATCTAGTAGGTTTCTTGTGTGTGTAATAATAAACACGGTGTATTATGGCGACAAGCTCGCCTTGACACGTGGCGACGCAGATGTTTGTAAAAATAATAAGTTATTGTAAGAAAGTTCGCTCGTGCCAATTATTGTGTCACCTTGGGGGTCGGGACTGGTATACCGTTTATGGGCTGTTGTTAATTAATCGCACAGTTCTGGGCGCTGCTGCATTCCGCCAACCTTTTTCGGCGCAACACGAGTTACTTGTTTACCACAGATTACAAATTCAACCACTGGAGAATGATACGTGAAAGTATATTGCGTCGCGAATCGTGAAGCTCTTTTACGGAAAGAAATACATATTTGATTTAGAGCAGGATTCGAAATTAAATTAGGCGATCGCAGTCCTGCCCGGCAATGTCGAATCTTTCATTTCATTATTATACGTCTTGCGGTGATGTTAGATTTCTAGAGAATTTATCCAGAAGTAGGTTCGAGTACTGCCCGCAGTCAAATTTTTCTTGTCGCAAAAAAACTGCTGTTGCCATGCAGTATTTTATTTTTCGATTCATAGGTTTTTGAGACCTTACTTGGTAAATTCCTGTCCGGTAGGCCAAACTAATTTATTTCTGTAATAAAGTACGAGTCTGACAGTCCGTCCACCTCGCCCTGGGTGGTAGGACTTATTTGATGATTTTACCAAGATTAAAAAAGTGACAAAAATACTTGTGTCACAATCACATGTGTAGCTATTATTCAGATATTATGTGTTTTTTTTTAAGTATTGTACCTATTTGTAGCCAGTATTATTTCATTTGTATAGGTACAATATTCTCTCTAGGTATGAAGGCACTCTTACTTCTAATTTTAACTCAACGGGGACAACGGGCATAAATTGAAAAGCATAAATTACAAGAAATTAACGGGGCAGCGTACGGGGACAACGGGCATACACCATAATTTTGTATTTCAATATTAATAGCTGTCTGTGACCAAATCTGACATTGAGAGACATTAACTGATTAGTCAGAACTCATGATAATAAATACAAGAAAAAAAGAATCAGCAATCGTACCACATGTCGAAGAAGTTTTTCAGTGATAGATCAAGAGTTTAAAATCTAATCTGCCGTGGCCTCCAGGGTGAAGGTTAGGGGAGTGGAGCAGTTCAGCAGCACCTACAGTGAAATATAAACATAATAATGTCCCATTGAAATCATTAGGTTGTTATGTTCCAGTGCCTCTGTTTAAGATCCCTTAGCACGTAGTGTAAATATTGCCAATTTGAGTGCATTGACCGACTCCTGCGCACCACATTCCCTTCGCAATGGTTTTGGTTTATATCAACGGTGAAGTGTGGAATTTATGTTGTTTATTACTTTTGCAGGTATACGAGTTTAGTTTATTCTTATTAGGTTAGGGAGAAAGGAAATAAGTAAACGGGTTATTTTAAGAATAACTGGCTGGGCTGAGTTAAGCAGTAACCTCAAAATACTTTCAATATTTGTCAAATACTCAATTTTCTTATACGTGCACTAGGAATTTTGTAATCCGTAATACCGGTAATAACATCATCCAAGTACACAAGCCTAAAATGCTCATAAAATAAAAACTCCTGAACCAAACTGAATATTTTTTTATGGGACCAAATGGAAGGTAGGTATATTAGGTTTACACATGAAGGTTATGAGGTAACAAACATACAGTCCAATTCAGAATCTCCTTCCTCTTTGAAGTCGGTTGAAAAGGACTTTTGTCAATTGACATAATGGGGTGTGTTGGTAAATTAGAGAGATTATAAGAAAACATCGTCTTTGCCGACACGACCCTGTCAGACATAGCGAACATTTAGTCTAGCGTTTTAAACAATATGTCCAATTGTCCACATATCGATACTGAAACAGAAGCGCAAATGAAGTACGAGTAGGTAGGTACTATTATACCCTCTAGCAGCCACAGGTCATTACCTATTAGTGCATACAAAACGGTAGGAACGTTAAACCATAGATTATTCCTGTTCACTAGTATTTCCTAGGTTCCTGACTCCTTACTGAGCTGCAGTCTACCCCAGGATGTTTTGCTCCACTAAGCTAAAAGTGCGTTTCCCTACACGTAACAGTTTATTTAAGTTCGATTGTTGTGCTAAAGCTTCCCGTCGTTTGCACTGTTATGTATGTACCGTGCTTTTTTATTTACTGGTGATTATTTACATGCTCTTTTATGGATGTCTGGTAGCAAAGGGTTAATTTACCTATTTAAATCAAAAGCATTTTTTTTTAATTTTCAATTGATTTTTCTGTCAAAAACTCATTCATTCTGGCATTTAGGCAAAGAGTTTCAAAGATGCATCAATAAGCTGTTGACTGACTCGTTTCTTTATAGGAAATTCAAAAATGATAAGTTAATAACTTAGCTAATATTCTTACTTCATCGGCAAGTTTGGTCATTTGTTTCGTTGTCACATTTAGATACAATCTTTATAACAAAGACAACAAATAAAAACCATAAACTAACAATAAGATTTAAAGGTTCTTCGTTTAACAGGCGTAGGTGTAATCGGCGCCATAAATAAACTATTAAATTCCCATGTAGGCGTGACCTATTTCCTTACTCCATACATTGCGGGTTTGACACCGCAAAACGTGATAAAAAGCTGGTATAAATCAGTAATGTATAAAGAACGTGTGTTTATACTCGTGGGTGGTGGAAAGCCCATAGACTGATTGATAACTAAGCGATAATTATAAGCACATCATTTGGCTTTTGTTTTTCGTATCTTATGGCGAAACAAAGGAAGGTGGGCAGACGGAGATATGAAATCGTTGCGTTACCAGCTTGTTCGATAGAAAGATGCTAATTTATTTCCGCGCATCAAAATGAATTAATTAAGAAAATAAAAAAATATTTTTACAAATATTTTCATAGTAATGACATATATAAAGATCAAAATCCTTGAGAATTAATTAGCAAAGATCAGATCAGTTCAAGAAAATCTGACAGTTTTACAACAATTCAATGACAGCCCGCCATTGTGCGGGCGCCATCTTGAAAGTTATGATATCATCGCGCAAGCGCAGTGGCGCGGATGATTCGATTGTGTGATTAATTATTATTTAAGTAATTATGCGTTATTTAATTTCCTTGCTAGATATTACACTGTTACATGTGCACATTGCGGTAATTTCTGCGTTATGCATTTAGGTATTTACGTTTTTTTGGCTAATGTTACGATTTATATCCGTCAGTTCTAGACTGACTGACGTTGAAAATAACTCAGAATAACGGTTCGAATAATTAATGTGTAGATTTCAGCAATTTGATTATAATTTACTGCATTGGGTATTACCTACCTACCGTCTGATGTGACCCACGATTTAGTGCACATTATTAGTGTTTACAATTTTCGGGCATAATTAACGCAGCTTTTCCCCAATCTCCTTTGCTTTACTGATCTCTGTCCTCGTAAATATATTTGTAATAAGACACAAAAAACAAGATGATGCTGGTCGTCACAGTACAGCGCTCTGCCACTCCTCTTCACGCGTACTGCACATTATAATGACGGTGGTGCTACCACGAGCTATGAATAACTAGACATTATTTCGTGTCCAATGAATTTTAGTTCATCGGTTTTAAGAAGTGTGATGTCTGTTTTTTTTTGTAAAACTGGTTAAGTGCGTTCTCTGTTCTTTAAATTTACCTGCGGAGATTATTAACTATTTGACTTTTTTGACTACAGAATCTACTACTTATCCTGGATTGTGGTATTCAGTTACAAATTACAAGAACCACAAAACAGCAAAGCTCCTGTTTCCTGGTCTACTGCTACTCTCTTGAGCTACTGCCAGGTCAGGGTATGAAAATCTCGTCAAATCTCCTAAAATTTACCACATTATTGGTGTATGTACCTGCCATGCGCGTGAGTTCATATGGTAGCACATAGGTAACGACAGGCGCATGTAATGTTACCGCAAAATTACACACAGTTTACCTCAGAACCAAGTTCAAGGAAACCACTGTCATCAGTGGCGACAGATGGTAGAAACAAAGGACAAATCAGAGGCACCTATGGAGGATAGATAATATAGGTAGATAACTGCTAAAATTAAATGCGATTTTGTTGAAGTTAGGAATCTAAGATGTTTAAAAGACCTCAATAATAATATTGGAATCATCAACTCCAGGATTGAAATCTAGGAACCACAAGGAAACTTGATGATTTGAAAGGTACTCCCAAGAGGTTCTAAGTGAGATGTGTGTCTTGCTCTGCTCTCTCCTATGCCTCATATTTCGTTTAATCTCTTCCTTATACTGAAGTAAAATTAAAATAAGCGGTTTTAGCACAGTCCCAGAGTTGTCTTTATTATTATAGATAATCAGCCAAACAGTGATCATGACAAATAACAAGTTAAAAATAACAAGTATTCAATTTAGCGGTCTGTTTCTTGGGCCTATTTTTGGCGTCACTCTGTTATGCCCTGATAATGTCCATGATTACCTGTGCTAGGTTACCAACCACCACTTTATGCAGCGTAATCAAATAATACGTAGTTATATTTTCCCTCATCATTGCACGATATATCAAGATATTATCAGCACGAAAATTATTCCTTCCTGCTTAGAAACCGATATGCGTATGTGTTATTAAACTGTTTTTATGCAAAATATTAATTACTTTTAATTATTATGAGTGCGGTAGCAGTGATTTTTTACACAACTTTCTCATCAGTGTTTTGTATGTTTTGCGATATGATAGAATAATAATTTACTTCCACACTCCCTCATTTTCTTGCTATGGTGAAATTTTATACTTCCTCAAATATCTATATTAACTTTCTATTTGACAAAGTGAGAATCAATTTTGGACGTAACGTTGGTATCAAAACTTAAAACTAAAGGTGTAGATTTTTCTAACAGGCTATGGTATTCACCATATTTTACACAAGATGATCTTAAACGACGATGTGGTGGCCCAGTGGTGAGAGCAGTGGTGGCCCAGTGGTGAGAGCAGTGGTGGCCCAGTGGTATCGGCCTCGACTTACGAGTAGTAGGTCGTGGGTTCGAACCTTGTCAGGCGCATTACTTTGTGTAATTTATTTCATCACCACTGCTCTCAAAACGGTGAAGGAAAACATCGTGAGGAAACCGGCATGTCCTAGAACCAAAAAATTCGAAGACATGTGACATCTACCAATCCGCACTGGGCCCGCGTGGTAGATTACGGCCCACTCCCTCTCACAGAGAGGAGGCCTGTGTCCCAGCAGTGGGAATATTTATAGGCTGATGATGATGATGATGATGATCTTAAACTCCAATCAAGGGTAGAGGTAGAACTGAAGACTGCGTAAAGAATAACATTTTTTCAGATGAGTAAACAAAAACTTACTAGATCTTCCTACCTATCCTCGCGACCGTCTAAGCAGATACCCAGAGGCCCTGGAACGCAAAGGGCATGTTAAAGAACAGGGTGGTTTTAGTCAGTACGAGTTTGACATTCCTCTACGCTACAACCAGACTGGAGGACTGGCTAAAACATCCGTCGTACCACAAAAACTTTTAAACGTCTGTTCAACACTTGTCTAAAAAAATGACAGATTATGGCGTTGAAATAAGGTCCGTTTTGCAGTCACACTTTTTTTAGACAAGTGTTCAACAGATGTTTAAGTTTTTGTAGTAAGACTGTGAGTTTCACTATTTGTCTACGCTAGGAAACAGTACCTTCTCGACCACATAATCATGAACATCATAATAATTTCATTATTAACAGCCACACGCCATCGATTCCCACCGATAGTTCACAGTGCCCACTATTTAATACAACGACCGCAAGCGCCCAATACCTCCTATCTGACATTTTTGCTTAAAATTTGTTTTTAATGCCATCTGTTGTGAAATGTGTAGATCTATCGCGTGACAAAAACTCGTAAGAATCCAAAGCCACTAAGTCACGAAAAATCGCTTAAAGAAATAGCTACTAACTCGTTCTGCAAATAAATGTGGTAGAAATTTCTCCTATCTCGCAATTTGACAGTTCTTTTCGTATTGAGAACCGATCGGAACCTGTTCGTCCAGACAAAAGTAAGTATTTCACTTGTTTTTGAATATTAATAGTAGTAATTGAATGTTATAATTGATGACGAATGTTACGATTAACTTAGTTTTATAAAAATATATATAAAAACGTCGATCTTTGCCTTGAGAAAATAAGTTGTAAGATTCGAGTGATAGTTAAGAGGTATTTCCATGTCAAGATTTTTTCTTGTTATGTCGTTACTATACTTGTTTGACTGATCAGATAGAAGTTATTGTCACTAAATTTTTACATTTACGCGTTTTACTAACATGATTTGTATTGTTTTCTTGGTAAACACGCCGAGTAAACGAACGCTTAAATTAATAATCTTTAGCTTTTTTCGCTCCGGGGGATGACGGAATAATCACAGAGCTGCTCAAGGCTGAGGGAACACCTGTCTTGATAGAGCTTGCAAAGATCTTCAATTCCGTCATCCACACTGGCACATTACCGGGCGCATGGTACAGGAGCGTGGTGGTGTTATTTTTCAAAAAGGGCGATAACACGGTCCTTACGAACTACCGCCCCATTTCACTCCTAAGCCATGTTTACAAGTTGTTTTCGAGAGTTATCTCGAATCGTCTCACCCAAAAGTTTGATGACTTCCAGCCAACGGAGCAGGCCGGGTTCCAAAAAGGCTACAGCACCATGAACCACATACATACCCTCAGGCAAATAATACAAAAGGCCGAGGAATATAATCAGCCTCTATGCCTAGCGTATGTGGACTACGAGAAAGTCTTTGATACTGTCGAGACCTGGGTTGTGCTAGAGTCCATGAAGAGATGCCTCATCGACTACCGGCTACGTTGAGGTGATGAGATGTCTGTATAAGGTCACAACAATGACCGTTCAAGCACAAGAACACAACAGAAAACCAATCCAACTGCGTCGAGGGGTAAGACAGGGAGACGTCATCTCTCCGATACTGTTTACAAACGCGTTGGAGTACGTTTTCAAGACGCTTGATTGGAAAGGACGGGGTATACCTAGATATCAACGGTCAGTACATCTCGCACCTCCGATTTGCGGATGACATTGTCATCATGGCAGAATTTCTGCAGGAGCTTGAAGTAATGCTGAACAGCCTAAGCGATTCTTCATGGCGTGTGGGTCTCGGAATGAATTTAGACAAAACCAAACTCATGTTCAATGGTCATGGCACTCCGAGACCTGTAATTGTAAATGGTGCTGCCCTCGAGGTTGTGCAAGAATTCATTATATCTAGGCCAAACTATACAACTGGGCCGGCACAACTTCGAAAAGGAAGCAACCAGAAGGATACGCTTGGGCTGGGCGGCATTCGGGAAGCTGCATCATATCTTCGAATCATCGATCCCACAATCCCTCAAAACGAGGGTTTATAACCAGTGTGAAATACTCATAATGACTTACGGAGCCAAAACGTGGACACTTACCATAGGCCTGGTCCACAAATTCAAGGTTGCTCAACATGCAATGGAGAGAGCAATGCTCGGAGTTTCTCTGGCGGATCGAATTCGGAACGAAGTCATTCGCCAGAGAACCAAAGTAATCGACATTGCGCGTAGAATAAGCATGCTGAAGTGGAAGTGGGCCGTCCACGTCTGTAGACGGACAGATGGTAGATGGAGCAGACAAGTGCTAGAGTGGAGACCGCGAATGGGCAAACGTAGTTTAGGACGCCCTGCGACAAGATGGGTCGATGATTTGAAGAATGTGGCTGGCTGCGGATGGATACGGGCTGCCCAGGATCGGGAGGGTTGGCGCTCTTTGGGGGAGGCGTACGTTTAGCAGTGGACGGCAATAGGCTGATAATATTTATAATACCAATAAATTCTATCTGCAATATTTGCAACAGATTTTCCATACCAATAACTCGTATCTACCATAAACTACTCTTAGACTCAAAATAGTAAAAAAATAACTTTATTAATCAATACTTTACATAAAAAATGAAAACTTGGATTTTTAGTATCTCATTATACCTTGGAATAAGTTTTTAATTAAGTTTTATTGTTCCCCTGTAAAATTCACCCGGAGTCAGATAGGAGGTATTGGGCGCTTGCGGTCGACAAATCACTTCCTTGGCCGGTGTTTAGTACCGTTTAGCTCACCAATCACGCTTCTACGGGCATTTCCCTTTCCGAAATGTAAGGCCGATGACACGGGATGCGTATTGGTGGGAATTTATTAATATTTGTAAGTAATATGGCTAGATTAGTGAACAATAATGTTTTACAGATTAGATGAATGAAGAGAGAAGCTATTCACTGTCATTCTGAACAGAAAGCGTAGAATTTTTTAAAGATGTTCGTGGTAACGGTTAAGGGAATTGGGATGCCCTAGAAGGACATGTACTGTACTAGTAATAGTAATGTTGTCAAAGGTTAGATAGTATTTGCTCTTGTCATTGTAGTGACATCGGTAACACATCCAGAGCAAGTAGAACTCTTCAAAAAGATCGTGAAAAAGATTCTGCAAGGTCGGCGATACCTTTGATATTGCAGACGTCTTTCTTCACTTTCCATCAGGTGGGCAGTATGTTTGTTTGTTGCTAGATTGGTATTAAAAAGTCATATACGAACCTAGACGAAACCCGAGGACAGTAAGGATTGTTTATTTAACTATTTATGTACACACAATTAATTTACAGGAAATTAAATTATAATACTAAAGTACAAAGGTACTGCTTATTTCTTTAGAAATTTCTGCCAGCAGACCCTCTACAGGAGAAATGAGAAAGAAATGTAGACAATAGTGTGTAACAAGAATAAAAAGCTTAATGTCTATGTGAATATCTTAACCTAAGTTTATAACAAAGTAATATTACTACAAAAGCAAATACATACCAAATACTATAATATATAAATATACAAATACACATATAAATAAATATATCACAGAAGAGAGGAAAAGTAATGCTCTTTCACTCTAAGTTTAAATAGTGAAATGGATTTTAGATCACGAATGCTAGGCGGAAGTGAGTTCCACAATCTTACAGCATGAACGGAGAAGGAGTAGGAATAGTAGCTGGATTTATGAGGATGGGATTTAAGGAGGGATCTAAGGTGAGATCTACAGGGTGCGTCGCTAGGACGGGCGTAAGAAAAACGTTCACGAAGGTAAGATGGATAGGAAGGATTGTGAAGGATGTTGAATAGGAGGCAAAGGATACGAGTGTTCCTGCGAAGACGGATTGGGAGCCACTTGAGTTCCTTGCGAAGGTGAGAGACATGATCAAATTTACGAAGACCGAAAATAAACCGAATGCACAAATTTTGCAAGCGCTCAAGTTTGTTTAATAGCTCCTCAGTAGCATCCAAGTAGCAGGCATCGGCATAATCAATAATCGGCTGAATAAGTGTTTGCGCTAAAGAAATTTTCGTCTTAAGAGGTAGGACAGTCTGGAGACGCTTCAGTGAGTGTAAAGAAAAGTGAACCTTACGACTGACCTCGTTCACCTGAGCGCGCCACGATAGATTGGAATCAATTAAAACACCCAAATCCTTGGCGGTTTCTGCGTAATCGATGCGTACACCATTGAGGTATACAGGTGCTAAAGACGCCACAACAGCCGCACTACGAACAAAGCGGCTGCCTATGATCATGGCCTGAGATTTAGTAGGGTTAATTTGCAAACCGAATGCCTTAGCCCACTCACTTATACAACTCAGGTCATGATTCATTGCAGCAATTGCGGAGTCAGCATCTGCTACAGAAAAATGCCGGTACAGCTGCAAATCATCTGCATAAAGATGGAAACTAGAGGAGATTACCTTAGTAACCATGTTAATAAAAATAGAAAAAAGATGAGGAGAGAGAACGCCACCCTGAGGCACACCCTCAGTGAGATTACACCAATCAGAAAAAGTTTCGTCAAGGCGAACACACTGCGAGCGTCCCCGAAGGTAAGAGTCGAACCAGGCAAGAGAGGAAGAGGAGAAATTCATGGATTTAAGAATGCCTAGCAAAATATCAAAGTCCACAGAATTAAAAGCACTACTGAAGTCAAGCAGAACAAGAATAGTTAGTGATTTACCCTCCATAGCCCAGCGGATGTCGTCAGTAACTTTCAAAAGTGCAGTTACGGTGCTATGACCAGAGCGGAAACCAGATTGGAAAGGGGAAATTAGAGAATTTGACGCCAAGAAAAATGTGAGTTGTCTATGAACTAATTGCTCGCAGACTTTAGAGAGAAATGGGAGAATAGAAATAGGTCTGAAGTGAGATAGCGAAGAAGGATTGTTAGATTTAGGTAACGGAATAATATGAGCCTGCTTCCATGCCGAAGGAAAACAGCTACTGGAAAAGGAATGATTAAATAAATGAGTGAGAACAGGAAGTAATGAAGGAAGGATGAGAGAAACCATTCTCGAGCATAACTTATCATTACCAACTGCAGAAGATGAAATTGCAAGCACTGATTTCTTTACGTCATCCTCAGACACATTACATAGACTAAAAGGAGAACATGGTGGCAACGGCAACCTAGAGAGGTTCTCCAGTGTCGCCGCTTTGACACATGTATCAAGAGAGAAGGGAAGGGAAGAGAAATGTTTGTTAAGGTCATTGAGGTTCACATCCTGGCACTGGTTGGAAGGTGATTTGCCAATGCCTACAGACTTTAAGAATTTCCAGACATCAGAAGAACTGCGATTGTTGAGTTGGTCGCGGAAATAGCGTCTCTTGGCATCTTGACACAGATGACTGCAGCGATTACGCAGCGATTTGTAATAAAAGAGATTCAGATCAGAAGGTCTGCGCTTGAATCTACTCTTAGCTTTATCCCTGCGTGCCATAAGCTCTTTAATTTCGATGGATATCCATGGTGCTGGATTATATCTAACTTTGACTCGTCTTAATGGTGCATGCCGATCATACAAGTCGAGAACTTTATCGTTAAAATAATTTACCTTGTCATCGATACAAACCATCTCAACCAAAGGTGACCAGTCGAGATTACCGGCATCAGACTGCAATGCCTCCCGATCGATGGCTTTGTAATTTCGCAGAAATAATAATTGGGGCTTACGCTTAGGAACACGGATGCGATATGAAAGATATATAAGGTCGTGATAGGAAAAGGTAGCAGTGAGTTGTCCATGAAATAAAACATTATTAGGAGAGGAAACAATCATGAGATCAAGGAAAGAAGGTGAACAATTAGGAAAATAGTGAGTTGCAGAGAGTGGTAAAACTTGAAGATTAAAAGACGATAAGACTGAAAGGAGTTTAAGGGAACGGGAGTCATTTTTAATCAAACAGGTATTAAAATCGCCCATTAAAATAACGTGTTCGTACAAGGGACACAGGTCGCTAAGAGCAGAATCGAGGGAATCGAAATAGTCAATATGTAGATTCGGACTATAAAGCACAGCTAATAAAACCTTAGTATGAGAGACAGAAATTTCCACAAACAAGTATTCAGCCGATCCAGAGTACTGTGAAGGAGATGAGCTAATAACCCGGAAAGGTAAATCAGCACGTAAATACATAGCAACACTATTGCTATGTATTTACGTGCTGAACATAAATACATTGTTTCTTGCAGTTTCTGCCAGTATCCGCGGTCAATAGACGTGAGTTTGTGTATGATTACTGGAGTAAAGCCTTGTAAAGAAACTCGTTGATGTGTCTCGCATTCTTGGAAGAATCACTTACCGTGTGAATGAAGTTCATTGGCGCCGTACATTCAATAAGAATGAACGTGTTCTGGGATATATTGATTCAGAGAAATTCATTCAATCGCAAGCACGAGCAGGTGTATCGTATGGAATATGAGATCTTAACTGAACCTATTAGTAATCGATCTGCACGGCCCGATTAAGGTGTTGGGTTTTGAGTACTACAGAACAAATTGCGAAGTATTATGCTTAGAAAATAAGAAATTTAAGCAATAGTATGACCAATTCTGTTTGTATTCTAACACCACTGTCTGTCTGTCTGTTTTTCTATCCTCTTTTGCAATGATAGCATCTCATTTCTGCAACATTGTATTGCATCTTGTTATTCAATGTCAACAAAACAATACCAGACTGAATAATCATCTATTTCTTGGTTTCAACGTGTAAGTCTATTACATCATCGTGCTCGTGGTTCCTCACAAAAGTGCGTAATCGATTCATGCCGATATGAACCGATTGACTGGGAAATTGAGCATTGTAGTACTCTGGGTTAGTCATGCGTGCCTATTGAACATACTCTCTTCTAGGTCATCAAGAAGCAACGTCATCAACTGAAAAATATTCCAACTAAGATTGGACTTGGTTTCTAGTGTATTTGAACACAGCTGAAAATTCTTTTATATGGATTGAGGGACTGTTTCTGATTTCCACAACCCAGTGTGCTATCGGTAAAATGTAACCATAGTTATCAGACTTCGCAGCGCCGGGGTGTATCGCCGCTGCCTCGAGAAGTCGAGGCGCGGCGGGAAGAGCTCCGGCGCGATCTCAGGGCAGTATGGAGAGCACGACTGTCGCTACCGACGGCCGGGCACGCCGCAATCGCGGCGGTAAGACCTCTCTTTGAGGAGTGGCTGGATAGGAGTCACGGCGTCCTGACCTACCGCATGACGCAGGTCCTCACCGGACACGGAAGTTTCGGGAGGTACCTGTGTCTAAGGAGAAAGGAGGAAACGCCTGGGTGTCACCACTGCGAAGATCGCCCGGAGGACACAGTAGAGCATACGGTGCAAGACTGCCCAGCTTGGGCAGAGCACCGACGTGTCCTCACGGCGGCGATAGGCGGAGACCTCTCGCGCCCGGCATTGGTTGCGGCCATGCTGCGGGGCGAGACGGAGTGGGAAGCGGTCGCCTCCTTCTGCGAAGCAGTAATGCTCGCGAAGGAGGAGGCGGGCCGCGCGAGAGAGAGGGCAATGTCCTCCCTCCGCCCCACTCGCGGTGGTTGGCGCCCACGGCGTCGGACGTCGCAAGACGATCTCCGGCCACCGTAGGCGCGGGCATGCGGGCGGCGAGTAAAGGGCAACTCGCTGCCCGACCATGGACCATGCCCGGGTCGACGGCGCGTTGTGTTCCACGCGCGCCTCAAAGAGCGTCAGCATAATGACGGGGCCCCCTCTGTAGAGGGCCAAAGCCTGCCGGGGTCGCGGGACTTATACCATTACCGTGACCCCGGAACGTAAAGGGCTATTGAAGGACACCGTGGATTTTAGTCAGTACAAGTCTGACAGTCCCTCCCGCCCTGCCCGGGGTGGGAGGACTCATTTGATGATTTTACCACGAAAAAAAAAAAAAAAAAAAAAAGTTATCAGACTTTCGAGGATTTAAGAAAACATTGTGTTGAAAACAATGTATCGCAGACGTCTTCTATTGATGCGCTTCATTTCTTTTCTTACAAAGGATATAAATTGTTTCTGATTAGCGGTTCCTCCAGGTTCATATAAAACACTGTAAAGATATAACATTAAAATTGCTCAATCTTTATTAAGCAATCTTTATTATAATTATGCTTGCATAGGTGCTATAGTTTGAAGATTAAGGACTTGAACAGGAACAGGAAGACTGCGTTAGTCTAACTCTGACTTAAGGAAGAAGATATCATTATGATCTAAGAATAGACACTACTTTATCATACTGCGATTATGTGAGTCAACATTATAAGAGGGAAATGGATCATTGTGGTTCGCTAGTCGTAATCGTGAGCAACATTATTAATATTAAGACTTCCAGAGACGTAGCAGGTACAAAATAAGTACGAAGTATATTCCAATAACAACTAGCAGATTATAAGCATTGTCTATGAGTTTTCAAAGATTTAGCAATCCACCTAGCCTGTTGATATATTGGGTTCCCATCCAATCGATATTTGATGGGAACCCATCTTCATCAAATTCATCAATTTTGTTGTTGTTGGAACGATGGCAGAACCTCGAGAGGAAATTGTATTGAAGGCAATGCTCAAAGGGTGGGTGTGTATTAAGAGACTGTCTCATGTAGTTTTGAAATTAAAATGTACTTTTTAGCCCAATCTCAATCAATGTCAGTCTAAATCAAAATGTTTTTTCACATAGGACTCAATGGTCACATAAAAACATCAAAAAATTGGCACGGTTCGGGTTGGTCGTTTCCAAGAACCGGCAAGAAACACCATGTTTTTTTTTAAAGTATGTTTTTAAAATGTTGCAGTCAAGGTGGAATCTATGATACAAACCATTTCCCACCCTAGTATATTGTAGAAATATTTGAAAGTCCAGCAAAACTCTATACTAAGTTTAATCAAATAGATACCCAGCAGTTCTGCCGATCCCCCAACAGCGAGGCTAGGCGCGGCGTCACACACGAGTGCGCGCGCACAAAAGGATCGCCGCGTTACCGTCGCACGCGCATCTCATTCAAATGATCGTAACGTTTATAAATGAGGATGGAGGGCTTGAAACTATGGATATAATTTGGCGTTATGTTTATTGATATCAAGTGAAGTGATAAAGTTCGTTAAACAGTCAGTAGTTTGGAAACAATTACATTGGGAATTAAGGTGGGTAATTCTTCATAGCATAATTCAAAATCTGCTCAAAAAGTTACGTATAAACCACAATTATGAATTCTGCAGCATTTACAAGCAAGAGCTTCTTTTCAACCACTATTGGGTATTGAACTCCCTTTGGTACCATTTATTCCTCCCTATTATTTAATCCTCCCTTTGGTACCATTTATTCTTCATCTGCGACAGTCTTACTTGATCTTCTGAGGTCGTAATTTGAAAATGTTCGTGTTAAAGACAGACTTGTTAAAGCAATCCAAGAAAATATGAATGACCAAAGAAGAGAAACAAGTTAGTGATTTTTGCAAAGTTGTAATGTGGTGCGGGCATGCGGGCGGCGAGTAAAGGGCAACTCGCTGCCCGACCATGGACCATGCCCGGGTCGACGGCGCGTTGTGTTCCACGCGCGCCTCAAAGAGCGTCTGCATAATGACGGGGCCCCCTCTCTAGAGGGCCAAAGCCTGCCGGGGTCGCGGGACTTATACCATTACCGTGACCCCGGAACATAAAGGGCTATTGAAGGACACCGTGGATTTTAGTCAGTACAAGTCTGACAGTCCCTCCCGCCCTGCCCGGGGTGGGAGGACTCATTTGATGATTTTACCACGCAAAAAAAAAAAAAAAAGTTGTAATGTGGTTACCATATTTTGCCTCAGTCAATTCAAAAACAACGAGCTGCAACAAGATTATCAAGGAACAAATACTCGTTGGCTGCACCGGCAAGGAAAACAATGCGGAGGTCAAACAGATGCGCCGGCGCACGCTAAAGGAAAGATTTTCACACTTCGCTGCGCACGGACTGTGTTTGTTTTGGGTTTTGGCTGGTTTACTTTGGTTTATTAGTAATTAAAAGACTTTGTGGAACCAGTAATATTACTGACTTCGGAGTCTGCTGTTTTCATAGGTTGATGTCTTCATATTTGGCCAGTCTATTAAATTAGTTATTTAGTTTTTCCTGTCCGTAAATTGGCCTATCATGTTCAATCCAAGGCAGAGTTTATTAATGTTTCCTGTGTCTCTTCTTTGAAACCACCTTTAGTTAAGTACCTGCGTAACTGGCAACCATAATAAGCTGAACCTGGTACTGATACTTCTAGCCAGCATTATCCTAAAGAGGCAAAGCCTGGCTTCCAGATTTTTCCATCCAGGGCCAAAGTGAGTGGATCATTGGTAGTTGATTTTGTCATACATCTTGCATGTCCCGCCTTCTTTTACGAAATCTGATGCGGTGACTTCTAGCTTCTTTTTATGACCAACCTAATTATCATCTTTGTTTATTTATAAAAGAGTTTTTAGCCCTAGTACTTCTGCTCCGATTTTCGGAATTTTGTTTCGATCCGGAGTTCGAATTTCGAGCTCTGCTTCCATAGAAGCTATTCTAGTAAGTGTGAAATTCCAAAGTAATCGATTTAGGGCTTCAAAGAACTATTGCGAGAAGAAATATTTAGGTTACGATCTCGTTACGATTTCAGGGAACTTTCACTGTGTCTGCAACTATTGCATTATGTATCCGGAATGCATAACTGTCAAAATATAGGGCATATTGGAGTTGGTTACCGGCTGGTATGAATTTATCGGATGCGGACTTCACGACGTATTGTTTTAGGTGAAGTATTATATTAAGCTGCAAATTGCTAGTTCGTGAGAGGGCAGTCACTAGTTTATAAATACTTTTTGATTTATGGAAAAGGGAAAGGAAACCCTTCAACAGGTGAAGGCGCTAGAGAATAAGATCGGGAAATGTGTATATTTTCCTTCATTAAAGTCACAGACGTGGTCGTAATTTCCGCATGAGAAGAGACCGAGACGGACCGTTTCCACTTAAAAGACCTGTCCGGATCCGCTTCTGATTTTTATTTATGGCAAGTTCTTTGGGAGACTGTGAGGTGTTCTTTCCTGAGCCTGCAAAGTCTCACTAGTCCGACCGTTTCTACTGGGTACTGGACTGACCATCATAAGCTGAGGTGTTGTCTGAAGATGAACCCTAGAAGTTTTTATTGATTGCTATAATATAACTGACGCGGTCTTGTGACTCGTAGATTTGTTGGCAATTTATTTAAACACATTGTTTTTGGAAGTCAAACTACAATTTGGCGATTTACGTCAGGCTTAACTTTTTGCTGAAGTAAATAATGTTTTTCCAAAAAAAAACAATGACAATGACAAAGTACTTTACCTACAGTTATTAATACCTAAGTACATAATAATAAAGTGTTGTATGTGTCGGTAATGGACACGTAACAGAATTAACGCGGCTAGTACCGTGACCGCGCCAAGGATGGACGTCCAAATAATGCGGCAGGTAGGGCGGCAGGGTTCCTTGAGATAATATGTGGTGTTAACATTTAATTATGATGCTTAATTACCCTGTTATTACGTAGTTGCTGACTTATCTTTGAATCGCGGCTACGATACGGAATATGAAAATATAAACATGGTCGGCCTTGTAGATGGTGGTCTATTTGATTTATCTGGGATTTTTTTCAAGTTTTATATGCAAATTCATTGTTATAATGAAAAGATTTGGTCATCCCTCCTCGGTTTGCGAAGGGCAAGTATTACAATAGCAGTTCTACATAATGTTCAATAGATGGCGCTGTGCGATGACGTCACGTTTCTGAATCGCGGTGTTAAGATTCTCCGCGAGCGAATGACACCCCTCGGTTTGTCCAAGTCCGTTATCGCTTCTCGGCCTTTTGGCTAAGATCAAAGTGTAGTATCTGTTCTTTTCAGCTTAATATCTGAAAGTTCCCTCAATGAGGGACCAGTATATTAAACTGATTTTTGTAAGCTGACGGGATGTTCAGGGCTCGCTCCACTCCCGTCGCGGGTCGGCCCGGCATTGCAGTGCCGCCGGGATCGGCCCACATAATACTCGTGAAACTAGTTAACTAAAGATGGGCGGCTAATCCCAATTGCAAGACTTTAGCGGGTTTTGAAGGCTCTGTCTGATAGCCTTGCCAGCTTTATCGCGTAATTGGATCGATTGTCTTGTAATGGGGAAGTAACAAAAAAGATGAAACATCAAATCTAGTGATTTCAACAACAATTCTATTGTATTTAATTCAACAACAATTCTATTGTATTTAAAACTATACGGGTCCACAACACATACTAGGCCTAAATCCGCGGTATCAAGCGAGGTAGTAAATATCCCGGAAACCGCATTGATTTGTTATTCATTGTTTTGCAATCCCATTTTTTACTGACATTGTATTTGCATGTATACAAAATATAGTGAAATGCAAGGATACGAGGGCCCATTTGAATTGATAATTAATAGAAACTGGAGTTGCGATCGGTAGTCAGTGGTGCAATCGAGCGGTTTTGGAATGTGGAGTAAGATTCCTTTAGTAGATATTATTTGACGAATATAGGTATCAAGGTTCGGTAAACCGCCTTCTAGTACTCCCAATCCAAGGTATTCCGTGTGTGTGTTACTAGGAAATGTTCCGCTCCCTTCTCGATACTTGCTTTTTGATAGATAAAAAGACCAAAACAAGTTTTGTTTTTACCTTTTTTGGTTCAAATATTCATTACTTCACTTCTTCATAAATTCGAGTAGACGGATAAGTCACAGTTCCATGCACCGTCATTAAGATTGCCTTTTTCCTATTTCGATTCAATGACCCCTTGATTGTCATCTAGATAATCACATTGGACATTTGCTTCAAGACAAAGACAATATTTTTATATATTAAGATGCCACTGTAGTTTTTATTTACATATGTGTGGTTAAAACTAGCAAACCGTCACACTTCAGAGTTACGCTCATCAGAGTCATGCTCATATCTGAGGTGTGACGAATGATATAATGAGCATAAATAGTAGCAAGGTTAATGTAAACGGTATATAAAACAAATAAAATGTTATAACAGAACTACTGATTTATCGAGATAACGTTGGCTTTACCTGGCTTTACAATAGAAATCGCTGTTGCATCTGTTTGAATAAAAATCAAATTTGGTTAAAGGATGAATGCCACCTTTAAAATACGAATCATTCGTATCGTCACGTATATCAGTCTCTTAATCGCACAAGTCCTGACATCCATTGGTGGAGTAGTACATGAGCACTGGACACAAGGAAACAACATCCTCGGAGTCAGTCGGAGTATCCCCACTTTTCTATCGAGGGCGAGTACCTTTCTACCCTGTTCCTTATTTCTTCAAAATGAGATCAATATCCCGTTTCAGAGACTTCATCCGTGCCCCCTATAGTATGGGTTTCCTAAAAAAACCCTTTTCCTTGTCCAGATACATCGTAACGATCAGCTCTGTGTGGCAACTGTTTGTTTGTGGGTCTAGCAAGCATGGTGTTTATCTCAAGACTGTTTTATAAAAGAAAATATGAATAATGATTGCAATTCGATTAAGTTCTAACAACAACTGATTTTAACCGCTATTGTACTTATTTTTACAAAACACAAGTGTACCGTAATTAACGTTTTTTCGCATTCCTAATTCAAAGAGAATAACAACGTAATGTTTTTTTTTAGCGGTCGCCATTTTTTCCGCGACCTCGTCTTCTTTGGATTTATAAAATGTTATGTCAATTTTAGTTTTTCTATACAACATGTTTCAGGCGGTTTTTAAATAATTTTGCATTCGCAAGAACATTATTAATAAATAATCTACGTTTTTGTGTCTGTTTTTTTTGTCTGAGTCGACTCGTTACCCTTCTTAGGTTTATGGATATTTCTTTGTTTGGTACAATACACACTTCAAACCAGTATGGAACGAAAATACTTGGAGTAACCACTACAATAACATTGTAGTAGATCGAGAATTAGAAACCTCTTCTATTCATGACAATGATAACTGAAAAATAAATGAAAACCATCAGTTGATCAGTTAACATGATTTAATCTACACCGGAAAACACAGTAACCAGGAAAATTATAGCACCTAGTGTGTTAGTAGGTAATTTACATCTATTTTAGTTGTACACTGTATATTTATAGGTTCACGTTTAAAAACATGTGCCTGCGGTGACTGGCGCGGATACACATGTCTTTGTGTATCATCGTATCATCATCGGCAGTACGCCGACTAGCAGAGTTAACAACCGTATCTGTCTGAATGAAGGTATATGACTGTTTGGATGATGCCTTGGGTACATTATGGTATTGTTTTTGGCAACGCTTTGTAGATTAAGCTGATGATGATTATTCATAATTTGTTACGTTGCTTTGCTGTTCAACAAGCAATAGGGCCCTTAATTCTTATGTGGAATTTAAAACTAATGATTATCGGTGTAGGTACCATTGTGTAAAACTTGAGCACTAGGTGAGTAATGCTTGTACCACTTACTTCAAAAATACGGAAGTGTCCGGGATGTCAGTATCTCCACCCAATTGATCTCATTTTAATATGCATACAGTAGGATTTTTACAATGCTAATTATACATCTATGATACGAGTAGTCCTGCGTAGTAACGATTTGACTTTGTTATCATTTCAAGCATTTTTATTTCGGAATTTTAAACAAGGAAAACTAGATTTTCCTCTTTTTTGTCTCTCTATTTATAGTAGTTTTTTGTTTTCCTCAACAAATACATAAAATCTACCTTAAAAAGTTAGTTAGATTTAATTTCTAGGTCATCAGTGCCTTCCCCCACAAAAACTGGAGTCACTTCTTCTGTCTACCAGTTTTTCTTTGAACTCGCTGCTCGTAAATACTACTGCAAAAAAATAATAGTTACAGAAAACCCACTACATGAAATAAATGAATACAGTTGTTTACGCAGACCAAGCGACAAAATTAATGAGAGATAGCGGTATTCTGATTTCGCAAGAAAATAATTTTTATCGTCATGTTAGACGTCAGAAGACGATTACTCACTAAAGAAACTAACACCGGCAGTTTTGGCCTCAGTAACAGTTTTTTTGAAGCCACTTCTGTCTTTGGAAGTCACGATTTTAGAGGTTTATATGTTTTCTATGTATTGATTTGGTTGTTGGACTGGAATCATCATCTGCCCAGCCTTTTCCCAACTATATTGGGATCGGCTTCCAGTCGAACCGGATGCAGCTGAACATGAGTATTTTACATGGAGCGACTGCCTATCGGACCAGTAACTGGGTATTACGACACCCCATAATAAGACTGGTTGTCAGACTTTTACAGCTTCTGACTAATAGTAACGACACAAAGATCTACCAATGACAGCCGGGACCAACGGTTTTACGTGCTTTCCGAGGCACGGAGGAAATTTATGACAGATAGTCACCCATCCACAGACCAACCTTGGCAAGCGCGGCTTAACCCGGAAGATCGGTCTGTGCGGCTTTAATTATTTAGCCACGAGTTCCTTGTTGGACTGGCAATAGGTATTTCATTATTAGACTTAGAAACGATAGCATTTTCTACTCTGACCATTTTCGCCTTTGGGAATGGAAGATCCTACTGGATCTTGTCATCTCATGCGTGGCGGCTGGCGTCATCGTTGAGTATGCGTGCGTGACGGTGAGTCAGCAGTCAGCATCGCTTGACGTCTGCGCGCGCGCCTGTTGAGAGAGCGGTGCGTGTTGACAGATCGACATGTTTGTGCGTCTGATTGACTTTATGGAGATGTAAAGCGGATTAATGATCGGCGATGAATGAATTTTGTAATGATGTTGATGTTACAGTAACGTGATTGATTTGTAATGAAGCTCTCTAATTTTCATCGACATCTGCTGGCTTCGGCGTTTGTGTGGTTTCATTTCCTGTTTTCCGGTTTGGAATGTTTGATTTTTAGAAACTAAATCCATCAGTTAAACATAGCTAATTTTAACCAATCTAAGAATAATCAAATTAATTCCCCAAACGATCAGATATCAGACAGCGGATTACGTCACAGTGCATTACAAGTTCAAGTTTCAGTCGCAAGATGGCGGTGTATCCGGCGTCGTACTTCCGGCGCACGCGCACGCTTCAGTGGCGCGCGGTTTCAGCACACTATCGTATTGTTTGAAGGAGGCCATTGTTTGAGGAGCACTCCTGGGTGGGCGCAGTGACGAAATTATTTAAACAGCCGTATATGTTTCATGCCAATTATATTTCGTAACTGGAATTGCGAGGTGTTTGTCTTCACGGTCGCTTCTTCTGCTAAATCTAACATTATAACATTTGTATAGTATTTCGTATTTCTTTTTTATATCTGTCTTCTCTGTTCACTAATCATTATGGTTATTATTCTCCTGACCTTGGCCCAATTAATTACGGGGCATAGCATATTTACATATTTCTTTCTCATTTCTGTTCATCTTAACTGCTATCATCTTTTACGCTTCATCCATGATTTCTTTTATTTTAACCACTAATACAAAATTAATTAACAACTACAATATCGTAATTTTACCAAGAACCAAGCGTATTTTTTGCGTCATGCGGAATTCAACCGAATCAATTACGGTATAGTCTAATAAATAGTTATTCAACCCACATCCCAGACAGCTTTATTTAAATTCTTCTTATATTCTCTTGATTAACAATATTCGAAAGAAATTGAAAAAAACAAGAAAACGTAAGACTATAATTATTATTCTCAAAATGTTAAGTAACACACGGTTACACTACTACCGCTTTTCAATGACGTAACCTTGACTTCCAATACGGTAGTATACAAACCTTATCAAAGCAAAAAATAACAAGCAAACATTCTTCAAAATCCAACTACAATAGCCTAAAAGAGTTACCTAACTAATAACAGTGGTTGTTAGCATTTTACTGGTTAAATAACATTGCGAACTTCTATACAAATGCTGAATGATTCACGCTTCGGAAAATGGAAAACGATTACGTGAGTGCCATAAAAGATGGTGGAAAATCGGTGTTATGTACTTGGAGTGACTCAGGTTGGAGTATTTGGTAGTGTGAACTCTATCACGGATATAGGATTCTAGTAAGTTACTCAACATGTAAGTACTCGTACATAGTTCGATATCGTTCGAATGCATGTGTAATCCGTATGTGTATAAACTGGTATAATGTTTGGAGAGAACGAATTCGTTGCCATGTGAAGCAATATTCTGCTTATAATGTTTCCATTGTGGGTGGGATACATGGGTTTCCCCCACTTAAAAAAATTCATGAATTTCGGTCTGTGGTTATAACCAAAAACGGTCCTAGTTATGTCCCTTGGGAGACACTCCTTAGAACCCCATCCAATATGACAAAGTCAGTAACTTTTTATAATTTACACTACAATTTATCAATTGCACTAGAATGTTTCAAGAAGTTTTTTAAAGTTATCGAAACCAATATTTATTTCGTTCCTGCTCTTAGTCAATATTCGATACATGTGTATCTTATCGTAAGCCTCTTAAGAGTTTACAGGTTCAAGCTACTGTACAAAATGACGTGAATTCAATTGATTGCTGTTCACGAGACCAATGTTTATGTTAAATGATTATTTAATTTGATTGTTAAGGGGAAGTGGTTGCGCACGCGCCGCGCCCTCAGCCTTATCGCTCAACGTGATTGCAGTTTGTGTAATCACTACGGTACCAGTTACCACTTTAACAATACCTGAACAATTACATTGATGAAAATATATTGCAATTGAATTGAATGTGTTTGCGGAGGACATTTAGATATTAACCTACTTCAAATCGGTTCGGAACCCGTGTTAACATCTTAAGTTTAAACAGAAATTAGGTGTTTGCTTAACATAAGGATGTTTAATCTCCGTGATGTATCAGTCTCTTTATTAGGGATGTAATCTCTCCCAAAAATCTGTGTGACTTTCTAAAAACACATATTATCAATTTCTTCAAAGTTCACAAGGAAACAAGAGAGCCATTATTCTTTCGATGCAGCTATTAAGCTGAAAGTGCATAGCGTCGGTCGCAAGCGCAGCATCGCAGGCTTTGTAGCAGCGCGGGAGGCGAGACCGCATTCCATAGCATTTCGCGCCGAACCTCCGCGCGCGACTCACGTGTCGCGACGCTCGAAGTACCGCGCGCGTTCGATCGATACTATTGGTTTACACACTGTGTTTGTGACGTTACTTTTATTTATGTGCAATGTGTTATGGAGCTTTTTTATGTGTGATCGCCCCTGAGAGGGCTCTGTAAGAAGTGCACTCATTTTTTGGAAGCTAAACTATCAGGTAAGTTTACAATCTCATCTCATCTACTATCATAACATTGCATGAGGTCCATTGTTAATTCTTTGCTGAGCGTAAAATTCGATTGACAAGCCACAATCGATTTTACGATGCTACAGTTTTATTTACAAATAGTTAAGGAAGTTCTAATATTTCTTAAGTTATTTTCGAAACCTTGGATGTAAGACGGCCTTAAAGTACGTTTAATAATAGACTATTGAGATGCATAAATCTGTTGGTTGATTTTTTTTCTTGTTTTTAAACTCGGTATTTATCACTGAATAGGGTAAGTTCGCCTGTTCGCGTCCATCGTCCGGTTCGCGTCCATTTTACGGATCTCCCTTTAAAAATGCTCGAAAATAAGTATATTCTTACTCTAATGACATGGAAAGACATGACCGCCTATACCTCAACGTATAAGAGACACGATAACATAGACAAAAGTTCCGTCCGCCCCGCTAATCCGTTTAGAAAAAATATTTAGTCCCGGGTTGTTCAACAGCAGAGTGAAAACGCGCGGAATGTAAAAAAAAAATAGTGTGCAGCGGTGCGTTTAACGGTAAATATTTTATTGTTTTATGTGAATTTTAGGAAACATAGCTATTTGTAGACATTAATAATGGAAAAACGAATAATATGAATTATGGATTTGCTTGTTTTTTTTAAAGTTAACAGTTAAAATAAGGTGGACGCGAATTACAACACCGAATTTATAAAATGTGCACTTTGCGTCCACAGTGGACGCGAACTCGTCTATTTATGTTTTCTCTAATTGTTTATTTTTATGTGATTAAAATATGAAAGAGAAATTGGATTTTTGTTTATTTTAACACTTATAGTATGTAATTGTAACTGCCAATTTGCGTCCACATTATTATGATTGTAGTAAAAGATAGACAACATCGATTACACGTGGACGCAAACTATACCTGCATTGAATAATATTATATAGCAAATTGCGTCCATTTTTTCAATAAATAAAAATGATAGCATAAACATATTTTATTCATATTTTTTAAATAATTTGAAATGAATAGGTAGTACAGTTTTGATTAGGACTATGAGATTAAAATTCAAGTTTTACTAGTGCAATGAAGTCTGAAGGTGACTGCCCTCCAGCGCGTCAGCGGGTAAGACCCCTCTTTGATCAGTGGCTGGATAGGCGTCACGGCGTCCTGAGTCCTGACGTACCGCATGAAGCAGGTCCTCACCGTACACGGAAGTTTCGGGAGGTACCTGTGTCTGATGGGAAAGGAAGAAACGCCTGGGTGTCACCACAGCGAGGATCGCCCGGAGGAAACGGTGGAGCATACGGTGCAGGACTGCCCCGCTTGGCCAGAGCACCGCCGTGTCCTCTCGGCGGCGATAGGCGAAGACTTCTCGCGCCCGGTATTGGTCGAGGCCATGCTGCGGGGAGAGTTTCAGTGGAAAGCGGTCGCCTCCTGCGAAGCAGTCAAGCTCGCGAAGGAAAAGGCGGGTCGCGTGAGGGAGAGGATAGCGTCCTCCCTCCACCCCAGCCGCGGTGGTAGGCGCCCACACCGTCAGACGTCGGCAGACGATCTCTGGCCACCGTAGGCGCGGGCATGCAGGCGGCGAGTAATGGTTGACTCGCTGTCCGACCATGGACCATGCCCGGGTCGACGGCGCGGTGTTTTCCACGCTGACAGTCCCTCCCGCCCTGCCCTGGGTGTGCCTGGAGTAAAGAAACCGGGACCAGAACCAATGTATGGTTATTTTTTTTATTTTAAATTTTATCGATGTTGAGAAGAATAAACAAGTTTTTTTATTTTATTTTATAATGATATGACTATGTTAATTTTTTATTTAATAAAGAACAAGAGGTCTTAACAATATCACCCCTGATCACCCCTATATTCCTTCTCTAAACTGATGGACGCGAAATGGTCCATGGGTGGACGCAATTTGGATTTTTTGGACGCAAACTGGGTAAAACGCCTAATTTTGACATTTTTCTGTTTATAAAAAAAATACGAGAAGTTTCGAACAAAACTGAAAGCTGATATTAAAATAGACTATATAACGAACGCATTTACATAATTTTTTTATTGAAACTGGTGTTGGGACATTTTTATTTTCTCCTTCAAACTTGTCAACTGCACTAAATGGACGCAAACAGGCGAAATGACCCTATATTGTATTAGCTTAAAACTTGCTACATATCCTTAAACTGTTCGCAAACATTTGTTGCGCTTGCGGCGACTTTACGCACAGTATTTAATCGCTTGACATCATCGATGCGTTTGTTTTCTAATGCTTTTATTATTATTGTTCTTCCAGCGGACGTTTTCAGATTTTCTTTTTATTATTTCTCACATTCATTAACTTTCTTCGTTGTTATAATAATATTGTTTACCATCATTTGGCCCGGTTCTTCAGTGGATCATATACATAACTTGTGTAAATGATTCATCCAAAAATTGCGACAAAATTTTACTCTCTTTGGGTGAATCATTTCTTGATCCAAATTCTTTAAAGATTAAAGAATTTGGATAGAATAGGTAGATCCACTCAATCCTATTTGGACTAATCTGTAGAGTTATTTTGATAAACGTTTGGGGTTGTTTAAAATGTGTTATTTGTATTCATCCCTTTGCCGGTGCACCCGTCTATTGTTTACGAAATCCCAAGTAAATATCAATTACGAAGATAATGGAAAAGGCGTCGGGTGTGAATACCAAGAAAGGCCTCCGCCTCGGGTACACAATTAATCCTTTAGCACGTCTTGTGCTTTTTGCTAACGCTACCATTTTTTTAAATTAAACTTTTACGTGATCTGTCGACTCCCGACCCTTTTTTATTGCACTGTTTTATCAGCAATCGTTTTAACTTTATTCACAGGTTCTTAGAACGATGACTGCAGATTTTATTAATCGTTAAATCAAATGATCACGAACCCCATTGAATTCCAATTTATCGAATTCGAAGGAATAATTTCTTTAGTCTTTAAATTAAAACATGGACTCTTTGGGATATAGTAACATTCTCTAGAAGTTAAACTAGTCGAAATAAAATCTTAATTCAGAAACTTGGCATCTGTTTACTATTTAATACAGTGATTCCCAAAGTGGTCCAGGTGGACCCCCAGGGGTCCACGGGAGACTTGCTGGGGGTCTAAGTAGGCGTGAACAAAAAATGGGGGTCCATAAGATGTTAATGGGGGTCCACGTAAATTTATCTGCTTTTGATAGTAAAGAGCAAAAATGTAAGCATAGTTTTTATAAGGGCCTACCTACATTGTTTTAAGTACCTAACTAAGCAGATAATATTTTAATAAGGCAAGCGACTGTTACTTGTCCAAACTTGCGTATTCGATATTACCTTCGATCATTAAAATCAACTAGATAGACGGTCAAATATTTAATAGCTTTTCCCTCCTCATACCTTGTCGAAAGGAGTTTTAGTGCCGTTACAAACCTCTTAACAAAAAAAGGAGCTAATTAAAAATCACACAGGATTTGCGGTTATTGCTCACTAAAATAAAGCCAAACATTGATCGTTTGCTGACACTCTATCAAATACTTACATCCTTCCTATTAGGTAATTAAAATTATGACCTGAACCTATATTACCTTATTAATTTTTTCTTGTAATTCTATTCTTTTAATTATTGTTATTGTTATAAAATGTACCATTTTTAGGGTTCCGTAGTCAACAAGGAACCCTTATACATAGTTTCGCCATGTCCGTCCGTCCGTCCGTCCGTCTGTCCGCAGCTTAGCTCAGAGACGCCCAGCACTAGAAAGCTGTAATTTGGTGTAAATATACGGATTTGTTGCGTCAAAAAAATGGTAAAATAAAATCTCGTAAAATATTTTTTTTTAGGGTACCTCCTGTACACGTAAAGCGGGGATGTTTTTTTTTTTCTCGCGTACCCCTTAGTGTGGGGTATCATTAAATAGGCCTTTAAAAAATATTGGTAGTTTCCATCAACAATTTTTTGATAAAAAGATTCGTTTGTGAAATATTAAGCTTTAAAGTGCTAATTTTTGCCGTACTCGAGTGTCCCCCCCCCTCTACCAGCTAAACGGTTATGTTTGGGGGTGTGAAAAAATTTACAATAGTAGTATATATAACGAAGTTTAAAAGAAAATTATCATGACTAAGTGGGCTTTACAAGTTTACGAGTAATAGTTGACCAACTTATAAAACGTACTGGGATAACATTTTCCTAAACAAAATGTATCGGAGAACAACTGCAAATGTAAGTTTGTCAACTTCATTTTTACAGCTATAATAGGTAGTGGAGTGGAGTGGAGTGGAGTGCAGTGGAGTGGAGTGCAGTGCAGTGGAGTGGAGCGGAGTGGATTGGAGTGGAGTGGAGTGGAGGGGAGTGGAGTGGAGCGGAGTGGAGCGGAGCGGAGTGGAGTGGAGTGGAGTGGAGTGGAGCGGAGTGGAGTGGAAGGGAGTGGAGCGGAGCGGAGCGGAGTGGAGTAGAGCGGAGTGGAGCGGAGTGGAGCGGAGTGGAGCGAAGTGGAGCGGAGTGGAGTGGGGTAGTGTGGGGTGGAGGGTCGAAAATCGCTTGAACCTTTTTAACAGGTTCATAGCGATTTTCGACGTGCCTTGACACCTCTCAAGTTTTTTTTTTAATACGTCATAAATCGTAAACCTTTCAAAGTTGGAACCAACTACATGAACTTTTATAGTATGTTATTACTTGCTGCTACGGAACCCTTTATGGGCGAGTCCGACTCGCTCTTGGCCGGTTTTTCGTTTTTATTTTACCTATCGGAATATAGGGACAGAACTCAGAAGCGACACAATTTTTATTTTTTGGCGACTTTATGAATGTGGTAGAAATGTAGCAGCAGGGGGTCCACCGAAACCAGTAAAATTTTGAAAGTGGTCCACGAGAAAAATAAGTTTGGGAACTACAGATTTAATAGAACCTTTACGAAGATAATAAAGGAGTTAATGAAGTACAAGTGCCAGTTTATTGAAAGAGTGATTGTGAAGTTGTTTGAATTATTCAGTCCAGTAGCTAAGGTAATCGCTGCAATTTCGATAAGTCGTAGGATAATTAATGTGCGTTGATTGCAAGCTTCTGTTTAAGCCGTCGATTGCATTTAAATGTTCCTGGGAATGAACATGAGAATGATGGCCACATTAATCTTGATAGCTATAATCGGTAAAGTCCCGAAGTGCTAAAAGATGTCAAATGTGATTACTTTGGGATTCCCGGTTATAAACCAAACAGATATGATGAAGTATGTATACGTAGAACACACTGTAAAAGAATTGTATTTCTATAATTAAATACAGTTACACAGTCACGAAATAACACTAGGTTAAAAACTAAAGTGGTCTAGTTGCTTCCGTAGCAAATTATAAATAAGCGTCCTAAACTTCCATAGTTGGTTTTTTGTGCGCAGTTTTTGCTCAAGATTAACGCAATAATAACTAAATGGATAAAGCTTGCAAGAAACGATAGGTACGGTGCAAGTATAATATTAAACATCAGTTGGTATTTGCTATATGTATTGATAGTTCTCAAGATATTTGTATATGCCATATGTTTAGAGTTGTAATCTGTGCTGATCAGAAAATTATTTGTGCAAGCAGCAGTATCAGCCGCAAGATAAAACTGTTTATAAATTCAGATACCGTCTGCTATGAAATATAGAATTTCGTCGAGATGGCCTGCCAGTGTTTACTTAGGACCAAAACGTGCACACCTAAGAATTTAAATGTTTAAAATACAGCCAACGTGTTTTTCCACCGCAGTGCGGTCACGCTTCTGCCTGCAACTTGCCCCACATCAAATATTTTTTAATCTCTTCTCGGAATTCACCTTGACACGTCCACCATGAATTCCGAAGGAATTTTCTATCAATTATTTTCAAATGGTGCGTTGTGCAAACTTCAGCGATTCATGCAATTTCTGCATTCTGCTCCAGTATAGATGGATGTTGCATATATCTTTATGTGGGAACTAGTTGGGACACAATGGGGCTCTGCGAAGCCTCTCACGCTCTCGTGGGTGGTTCTTGCGACATTTCGGTCTCGAGAGATTGTCAGCAGTTCGTATTGTCACAACAAATTGAACCTAGTTCAGTTGTTTAATTGATAACTCGGCTTCTTGACGTTTGATATCAATTATGATTGACATGGTAGATTGGATTGCTAATTCAGATAGTCAGTCTTATTAATTTATTGACTGGTTTTTATCTGCTTTGATACGTAGCTGTTTTAAAAGAATTTCATATTTGATCTTTTCTGTAGAACTTTGTCGTAAAACTTCACTCTTCACTTCAGTGATACCACTGCATAACAGTAACCTGTTTGATTCAGTCTACTAATTTCCGGTGGAAAATAAGTGACTAGGAATCTTCGATCTGTATTTTGGGATTTTAAAATTTCACTTGATCACACAAATGCGGTCGTAAACTTTAAACGATCTACTTATTAGTTTCTAGGAAGTTACGGTCAACATCAAGATTGATCGATGATTCACAGTGTGAATCACCAATCGTCTTAATAGCTGGTCGATGGAAGTCGATTTCTATGTCATTCAGCCATAAAGCCGGTCTGAACAATTACCCAGTTCAGCACATGAAAAACATACATCTGAATGTGACAGCGAAAGTGGCATAAAAATCACTATTTGCACACTGATCGAATAATCCATCACGCAACATAGCGTGTGGTCAATAAAATATTCTGGAATGTAAAATCGCAATTTTGTTCATCGTTCAATGCTTGCTTATTATTCATTTATAAGTGTGCATTCTCAGCTAAGCAGTCAGTGTGATTTAAGATAATTGGGATTACTGTGTTGGTAGCGTTGACTTAATTGTGTGGCATCAAACTCTCAAGCCTACCTGAACGTAGGTCAGCAGGGCGCGGGGCTTCATTCTCATGGCACACTTATGCTGCACAATCAACACACAATTCGTAAGACGGTAGTAAACGAACTATGACACAGAATAACAGTTACCTTTACGCCAGTAGGTGTTGCATTCGTTTGAAACATCGTTTTACAAGCTGTTATTTAATATGATTGTGTACGTAATTGTTGTAATGATGGTCGTGCTCAAAAGAGCGTGAAATGCTCAAGATCTTTTAGTGTACATCTTTTATTACCAGATTGATTGAATGTACATTCCTTTCTTAGTAGTACTCTTTTTCAATTTAAATTCTCTTCTAAATCTGGAATGGCTTCAGGCTCATTTTATCGTGGATGCACAAAAAATGTTTGATCATTGTAAATATTGAAGCCGCATTCCTCGTGGCTGCAATCCGTGACGAAACACCGGGGAGTTTGTTATCACTCCTATATTTAATATCGGAGTGACTTTGAACATTTTTTATAGCGTCAATGTCGAGGCGCCGTCGATGCACCCGCTCTTCCGTTCGGACATTCCGATACTGGACGTTGCCCTGTCGAAATGCTCTATCATCCAATCTATATGTAAGTACTTACGTATTTGTGCTCATGGCTTTTGAATATCCAAGATTAATATTTCATGTGAAACTTTCGAAATTGTTGAGTACTTCTAATTACAATAGTCGGTGAATTCGAATTTCAGTAATTGTATGTACCTACTTGGTCATTTGTATGGGATTGCTTTCAGATAGAAAGGCTTTCTCAGCTGTGAAAAGAATGAACAATTCAGGTTTCAGTTTTCTCCTTTCATATCGGCGAGAACCGTATTTACCAATTAAATAAAAGAGAATAAAGTAACAATAGTGTGCAGTGTAGAGGTTAATGAAACCTTGAGAAATTCAACCATTTTCTGTTACTAATTGGCTTCTAAAACTATTACATTTTTTAACTGTGTATTTAAAGGTTTATTTTTTGTATGGATAATAATCAACTGTTGCATTTATTATTCAACACTTATTACGTGTAACAATTATCTTTTATTAAACCAGATTCGACGAAGAGGTTGGTTGTCGTCATTTTGGATATTACTTTCATATAGTTTTTTTTTTAAAGTTGCTGTTATTTGTTGCAATATTACATCTAACTTCAGACACGGTTTTCTAAAAAGTTTTCACTTCAATTGTTACTTTTTAGACTCGCCCTTGAAAAAGAATTATAGATATTTTTAGAACTATTTAAATAAGCCTCGCTGTACCAGCATCCGTTTGCAGTCAAGGTTGAACAAACGTACAGATAACAGCTTATTATTAGTTACCCTGTTATATGTAGATAAACGCCGTTGGTCAAACACCGAATTGGGTTAAACCCTTTAGTAAAATTTTGATAGCATCCGTTTAGATAGATGATAAGAAGTTAAGTCATGTGGAGGGACAGTAACTTGTTGAGTAACAGGAAGAACTGTTTGATAATAATTATAATTATTGTGCTGGTTCTGAGTAGATGAGCGGATTGTGTGAGAAATTATATGACAGACGAGAATGGAAGAAAGCACATGGCATACAGGAAGATGATGATGACGCTGATGTTAAAATTCTTTTTAATTCTGATTCTAGACTTCCTAGTAACAATTTCACTTAGTAAATCAAACTTCCCCGTTTTTTTACAATTGTGTTCCAGTTACCAGCATTGCGTTACGAATTATACATATTAATTGATGAAATACTGAAGGCGAAACCAATCGGAACTAAACATTACTCAATTTGGTTAATAGAAAAATTATGCTTACCGATTATGGGAAACGTGCGATTAGAATCCATTAAAAACATTTGTTTCAAGAGATTTTGGAAACATTAGCAGATTTTCTACAGCAGTTGTTCTTAAATCTTAATCGTCCGTGGTTGTTTCATCAGCTTTATGCTTGTTATGTTATACAATAGAATTGCTAGTCTTAATAGCGACAATCTTGAGTTTGCAGATGAGATGAGTTGATGACGCATAATTTTGTCCCATATATTTTTTCTGATTAGGTTTTGTCCGCAGTTTCGTCTGCATGGATTTTAGAAATGATCTCACTAAAACGTAGCCGTAGTCTGTATTGACATATCATCTCAGCCATAGGACGTCCACTGCTGAACATAGGCCTCCCCTTTAGATCTCCACATATACCGGTTGGAAGCGACCTGCATCCAGCGTCTTCCGGCGACCTTTACAAGGTCGTCTGTCCACCTCGTTGGTGGACGTCCTACGCTGCGCTTGCTAGTCCGTGGTCTCCACTCTAGCACTTTTCGACCCCATCGGCCATCTGCTCTACGAGCAATATGGCCTGCCCATTGCCACTTCAGCTTGCTAATCCGGTGGGCTATATCGGTGACTTTAGTTCGTCTACGGATCTCCTCATTTCGGATTCGATCACGTAGAGAAATACCGAGCATAGCCCTCTCCATAGCTCGCTGAGCGACTTTGAGCTTTGAGATGAGGCCGATAGTGAAAGACCACGTTTCGGTGCCGTAAGTCATCACTGGTAACACACATTGGTTAAAGACTTTCGTCTTGAGGCACTGAGGTATGTCGGACGAAAAGACATTGCGTAGCTTCCCGAACGCTGCCCAACCGAGTTGGATTCGGCGGTTGACCTCTTTCTCGAAGTTGGACCTACCTAATTGGACTACTTATCCTAAATAGATATATGAGTCAACAACTTCGAGTACCGAGTTTCCAACAGAGACTGGGGTGGGCACAACATTGGCATTTGACATAATTTTCGTCTTGTCCATGTTCATTTTCAAGCCCACCCGTTGTGAAACTCGGTCGAGGCCATCGAGCATCATGCTGAGTTCCTCCATCGACTTTGCCATGACTACGATGTCGTCGGCAAACCGAAGGTGAGTGATGTATTCGCCGTTGATGTTGATGCCAAGGCCTTGCCAGTCCAGGAGTTTGAAGGCGTCTTCCATTGCGGCAGTAAACAGTTTCGGGGAGATAACGTCCCCCTGTCTTACGCCTCTTCTCAATAGAATCGCCTTCGTGCTCTGCTCCTGTACTCGGACCGACATGGTGGCGTTATTATACAAACACTTCAACACCTCGATGTACCGATAGTCAATACGGCATCGCTGGAGTGACTCAAGTACCGCCCATGTTTCCACCGAATCGAAGGCTTTCTCATAGTCCACAAACGCTAAGCATAATGGCAAGTTATACTCTTCGGTCTTCTGTATAACTTGCCGCAGCGTATGGATGTGGTCTATGGTACTATAGCCTCTTCGGAAACCGGCTTGTTCGGGAGGCTGGAAGTCATCAAGTCTGTGTTCGAGACGGTTCGTGATAACCCTTGAAAACAGCTTATAAACATGACTCAGAAGCGTGATGGGTCTGTAGTTCTTCAATAGGCTGTTATCACCTTTTTTGAAGAACAACACCACCTCACCCCTGCTCCACGTTTGAGGCGTTTTGCCCTCGGACAGGACGGAATTAAAGAGTTTCTGGAGGACTTTAAGTACCGGTGTTCCACCCGCTCTCAGAAGCTCTGAAGTGATTCCGTCCTCGCCCGGCGCCTTGTTGTTCTTAAGCTGCTTCAGGGCCATCCTAATCTCGTACAGACGAGATGTATTGACATATATATTTCTAATTCCATCCAAATCCTTGTATTGAAGGCGTGATAAGGTAACAGGTAGATCGACAAAGATACTTTCGTATTTCTATATTAGCATGAAATACTGCGGTGATAATTACCATATCCGAGTAAATTCTGTACTTTAATCGTTCGTAAATTAAGTACCTACACTGTGATTTATACCCCGTCCTAAATCCATTTGTTTACCAACACAGATAAGTACGTGCCCTTTGCTCGTAGGAGTAACATTTCATTGTGTTCCGTCGTTAACTAAAACGCATCTCCTTTAAAGGCTATCACCGTCAATTTGATCGTTATCTTCAAAGCAACGAGCGCCTTTATCAGCATGCGAGTGTGGGTTGGTTTGTTCTAGTTTATTTTCCTCTACAACTGTAGGAGTAATGCGGGCCAGTGGATTATCAGCTAGAACATTATTCATTGCTGCTCTAATACACATTGCGTCTTCAGAAGTTGTTTCTGATGGAATAATGGATGACACATTGATTGTGTTGAATCAGTGTTAATTATTTTAATCTTTTGCATCTCCTTTCTTTTAATTTGGAGTAAGTAGAGCTGAATGTTTATCAAGATTGAAAGAATTATCGTTTTTTCTCAGAGTAAATTTTTTTAAAGCTAAGTACCTATAAAGGATAAAGTGTTGGAGTCACAAATGACCTTTGAACAGCCTCAGATTGCAGCCACAGCAGCCAATTAATTACAATCAGTTGACTCACAATTTGCGCAGGTTACCAGCTGCCGCACTCAATTAGCAAGGAAGCTGATATAGTTCTGTATAGCTTTGACTACCATACTATACATACCTTGCATAATAATTGATCTAATTTGTGTTTTAAATCATAACTCTCCTGCTGTTATTCATTTGGAGTTGCCGCAGCAATCTCCTCCTTTTAATCCATATCATCCTTTTCAGTTTTCACAGTCCATCCGTCGTTTCTTCGGCCTTCCTCTACGCTTAAAGCATTTCACATTCATACTCAAAACTCAATCACTTGAACGCGCTTCTAAATAAATACTTTTTCTGGGTGGCTTTAAAAATAAACTTCTGAAGCTTACATCGTCTCTAGCCTCGTAAAAGAACCAAGCTATATTTAGCCCAACAATAAACGTTATTCAAATAAAGTAATTACGCAGTCAGTTCTTAGTAAAGGCTATCTGTATTAAAGCAGCGAGTGTTAAGACAGATAGTCATCAACGCGGCGCCACATTCATTTATAGAGCAACTGGGCAAGCAAGCCCAATGGTTGAAGGAGCTAAGCTCAAACTCAATTTAATAGTTTTAACTTATTCTGCTCCGCTGTGCCTTGGGGAACACCCTGAATATGCACTTGATTGTGGTTAATAGGGATATGACTGTGTCAATAAAAATATGGCATCACTTTTGAAACAAGCCGTATGGAAATTAACTGAAACATACGTCAAAAAACCATAAATACGAAAGAGATAAGCAAAAATTACCGTTAATTACTAAACCCTCGAAAAGTTAGAAATATTCGCAGAAAAACAATTTCAATTCTTAAGCAGACATTTTATATACCCACTTTATTTTAAGCACCGTTTAAAACTAAACCCGATGTTTTCAATGGTAATACTCGGACTAACAGATTAAGTAGAGCTGAAAGTCTTCTAGACCGTGAGACTAAAAGGCAAAGCTCACTACTCCATGCAACATCGAATTCAATTCGCCCAAAAGCGCAAACATAATGCGCAGTTCTTCCAACACCAAGTAAAGCATGGTACTGGAGGGTCAGATAGCAATCTCGTGGCGCCGAGTTCATTTGTCTCAATTGGCGGCAGCTGCCGACCCCTCCGAGGAAGGATTCATTACTCAACGTCTTCCTATGCCCAGAGATTCCGCAGAGGTACTCATACTCCGTGGCCATTTGGTAATTGAGAGTGTCAGACTTAACCTGAGTTATAACCTGTGGATGATGATGGTTAAGAAGGAAGCGTTAGGAATTTCCTACTTGGAAAAAGCTAGTTAAGTTTATTTTCGTATCGTGGCGAAAAGTTAGATGATGCTAATTCTAGTTATTGTATTAGAGAGACTGAGAGAGTTGACCCACAACCCATGGTAGTACAAAAGCTAAATCTGAAATATTAAAAGAAAATAGTAAAATTCAAGTAAAAGATGGCAGTATCGATTAAATTCGTAAGAACATCCATTCCATTAAAACTATAAATAAGCCAATAATGGCAAAGTCGATTACATTTTGTAAAAATATCAATGCGATTACACCATTCAATAATTAATAAGAAAGTTATTAAGAACCGATAATAGAATTAGCTTCTGATGCGCCATAAATATTACTTCGAGTGGTAGACGTAAATAGGAGGAGCACAAAAAAGGTAATGATCTATTTGTAAAACAGCTTGTATTGTAAATAAGTGCAGCGTGTTCAAGCGTATACGTATTGCATTCTCTGCCACTTGCGTGAGTTCGTCACATATGGCTTGGATTTCCACTGTTGATTAATTAGCGTTTGCAATTCTGAAAATGTGCTATTCCAATTTTTTTCAGAGTCAGATTCTCGTCTTTTTTTGCTCTACAGTTTATATTTGAAATCTCCTTCATATTCGGTTTAGAAGTTCTTAGTTCAGTACCTACAACAAGCCGTAGGTTGACTATTATTGCATCAAAGCATTCTAATAAAATATTTTAAAGCGTTAAACAAAAACTACAAAAGGGCGGATGTATTAGAATAAATTATTTTAGGTGCTACGTGATAGTTTGACAGTTGACACCCACCGATGACACTAAACTATGATGAATTATGACTGTCGTACTTTTCCTAACATCGTCCGTCGCACCGAAGTGTCGATGTCCATATCTTATCATTCGAAAGTTGGTAAACAAATAATTATTTTTATCAATGTTCTTCGTTGCACAACGTTCTCTTTAATTTATTATTGTTATGTTTGTTTTTACGACATCTATCTTATAGGGTTTGATTTTGGGGCACTCAGTTCGTCTTCGATGTTTTATCTTTAATAATGTTATATTTTATAACATAACAAAGCTTTTGCTGGTACTAACTACACATACTACTTTAGATCATTCTCAAGTATCTGTTTGTAATTTGTGATAAACTTAAGAATTATTGAAAGGAATGTTGTGAGATTTTCAACACCACTTCAGCCGTGTTGAAGTGCAGCTATTCTTGTATTATTTTGGTTTCATTTCAGAAGCTACACTTTATTACTATCAACCAAATATTATTTCACTCTCAAATTTTCAAATGTTATAAAAACCAGCTGTATTCAAAAGTTCTTCCTAAATTCCCCAAATGTCTTGTCTTGAATGAAGCCCACACAACGTGACAGACTCAACCAATTGTCTCAACGACCGTTATTACTAGTAAGAAGCAGTTCAGTCGACACAGAGACGCATCGCACTTCCTTAATGACAACGTTTTCGTTAATTGAAAGGAATTGGTCGGTTTTGGTGTCTGCTCGATATTAGCACACTTAGTGCTTTCAGACATTTGTTATGACGTCTTCGAGCTGAGTCATTATAGTTTTAGCTTTGTCTATTATTGTTTTGACTTCTGTGTCATGATCAATGATATGGTTTTTGTTGACATGGCTTCTTACATTATTATTACGTGCATAATTGTAACCATCTGCGAGAACACTGTATTCCTTTTATCACATCCACTTTAATGCGTTTGATTACACGTTTTTATTAGAAGTATTTGTTGTCAGTATTATTTTGGGTCCACTATCTTCTTATGGATTTGTAAGAATTCTTTCGCAACTCTATTATCATGGCTATTCGAATTCAAATTAAGACGTTTTGATTGATTAAGCCAATTAAATCTAATAATTCTTCTATTAAGTGCGTGTTTGACATTAATTGCATCTATTAAGGCAGGAAGCCCTTTACTTCTTTATTAACTGTTACATCGTCATTATAGTTAATTACTTCAAGTATTTTAACTTTCTGTACACACTGTACACAGCCTCTTATTAAAACCCTTTTAAGTGGTAAATTGTAATGATTTCCTCTATTAAACGTTCTTAGCGATACCATTATCAGTGAAAGTCAATATTAAAATTTTATAAAACTTCGAAACTTCGTATCGTACTACCATCGTAAGTTACCTGAAACGAGTTCTTAAGAATGCAAAAGAAAGATGGCTGACAATTTTTTTCTTTATTTTTATCGAGCATGGGAAACGGCGCAGGATTGCGATGTCGCAGCAATTAAAGGATTTTAAAGATAAACAGTACTTTTTAATTAATTACATGCGCGCTCGCAAAAAGACGAACAACAAGCTCCTTTGAATAAAGGATATATTTAGATAGTTACATTTACTGATGCATGGGTCAATCTCGACTTGTAAACAGTTGATGTAATACAGATGACGAAAGCATAGCCAATAATCACATAGTATTGGTTAACCGCATGAAATTGCAGATGGCAAAACAACAACGCCGGGGAAAAACAGGGAAAATTTATTTCATAATCTTGATAAAGCGTAATTCCCCTACACGATGTAACAAATATTATATGTTACTAAATAATATGTAGTAAGAATTGAATCAATTCAGCTTATTACGGTCTACTGCAGAACAAAGAACGAGATAAAGATGTACAAGAATCCCGCATCTCTTCTGATTCAATCATTTTTCTAAGGTTATCAGTTGTGCTTCTTCCTTCTAACCTTCTTCTTCCTCCTAGATCCTGGGTCCCTTTCTAAGTAATTACGGCTTCTACTTCCAGTGAATAAGATTTTCTGCATTGTCAACATATGCTGGCGAAATGTTATTACATTTACATACTCGTAGTTTTACTACAATAGTGATTCAGACTCGCCATTTTAAGCGCCATTGTCGCGTGCTAGCTAAAACAAAGATCGGACGATTACCGGTTACCACACAATGATAATAACACGAGAAAGTTAAACGCTAAAATTGCACCGTTTAAGCTAAATCTACATCTTTTGCTAAATATACGTCATTAGGTAAATGTTTGACAGTGGGTGTGTAAACTGTAATTATTTTTGTAGAAGCAACTCAGTCATGTATAGGTGTGAGTGTGATTGAATATTATTATTTCTGCTTTTGTTGTAACAAATGATAAATGTGAATGAATGTGCTTTAACCATAATTTAATTAAAGTCCTTTTTATTTTTAACTTTACAAAGGAGACCCGAGTTCTGGAAGTAGTCGTAGTTTTTCTTCGTGATTTCTATATTGTAAAAATATTTCATAGAAAATAACATCAAAATTGGGATGCCATGAAAAGAATGAGAATAATAAACAAAATTACGATTTACTTCTCATGCCAAGATCAACAATTTCCTTGTTGTTTATTAGGTACCACAAGGAGAGATACCAATTCTTTTATTTCTATTAATAATTTCTAATACTCATTTTAACTGTCCTCGATTAACAGCTATTTATAGAGCTAGCTAGTCAGAAAGCTGGAATTCTACAGCATTTCAAGTAAACTAGGTAGACAGGAACTAATTTACATTTTAGCAGCTCTATTTCACTGTATATTTACAGTGACAGCCTACCCAGACATACTAAACGTTTGCAATGGATCTATATTAACATGCCAGGTACAGTTGCATTCTGACTTATGAAGATTAGAAATAGGATTTCTAAAAAAATGTTTATTCAAACATGTGTACATACACCTTCTACTAGCATTGACTATGAGTGTATTTCAGTTGTTAGAATCAATATTTTTTAAACGTGGAACGAACTGAATAAAGATGAAGTGCTGTTTGGAGTAAAATAATTGAAATAAAAACTCAAATTGTTCAGTTTGTTGAAAACATCATATTCTGGTTTTTAAAATGGTACTGGGGCCAACGATATGACCATTCAAATATCTTGTCAAATATTTATTCATGATTGATGACTACTAAATCAATTCGTCCTACATTTGGACAGAAGCATGTAATATTTATATTGCATCCGGTCATTCATGTAATTAAATTGAGCTATGAAGTAAGTTTGTCCCAAAACAAAACCAGATGTGGTATTAATAAGTGAAAGTGCCACATGTTCAGTTTAAATGTTTAATTGATGTGGAGCTGTATGCGGGTACTGCCGGTGTCATGGTCTGCTCGAGGATTTTGTCGGATGTTTTCTGACAAAGATTTCAGTTGCACGAATTCTTTCTTTGTTTGAAAAGTATTGCAATAGTTTTCTAAGTGAATGGTTTAGCTTTTCAATTAGAGCTGTAATTGTTAGATATCTTTTTCGTCCTTATGAGGATATTTTGAAATTTTCAGATTTTTCAAAAAGGGATGTGAACAGACCGATCCGTAGTACTACGGAAGCAACGTTGCCACCCAAAGTCCCTATGTTACTGGGCTCTTACGCCACTGTATACCGTTTACCAGTGGATACCGATTTCAAAACCCCGTGTCTATTCTTTGTCGGAAAGCACACAGAACAATTATCCGACAATTTCAAAATCGTAGACATATTGCAACGAGGCTATGAAAAATGTTCTCACGACATTTTTCGCGCCTATAAAATGTCACTTCTGTCACATAAACTCATGCGCAAGTATTTCTGCACCACATATGGAGTTGACGTGGGTATCTATAAAATGATAATGGTGGATTAAGTAGGTGCCGTAAACGTTTGGTTGAAGAAATTGAATGGGTACCTTAGAAGGAATAACAAAATTTTATTAAAATTAAGTATTTCAAAGATGGTTAACAGGCCCGCATGATTACGGCAGCTTTTGTTCTTAAAGCTTTTTTTTTTATCGTGGTAAAATCATCAAATGAGTCCTCCCACCCCGGGCAGGGCGGGAGGGACTGTCAGACTTGTACTGACTAAAATCCACGGTGTCCTTCAGTAGCCCTTTATGTCCCGGGGTCACGGAAATGATATAAGTCCCGCGACCCCGGCAGGCTTTGGCCCTCTAGAGAGGGGGCCCCGTCATTATGCTGACGCTCTTTGAGGCGCGCGTGGAACACAACGCGCCGTCGACCCGGGCATGGTCCAAGGTCGGGCTGCGAGTTGCCCTTTACTCGCCGCCCGCATGCCCGCGCCTACGGTGGCCGTAGATTGTCTTGTGACGTCCGTCGCCGTGGGCGTCCACCACCGCGGGTGGGGCGGAGGGAGGACATTGTCCTCTCTCTCACGCGGCCCGCCTCCTCCTTCGCGAGCATTACTGCTTCGCAGAAGGAGGCGACCGCTTCCCACTCCGTCTCGCCCCGCAGCATGGCCGCAACCAATGCCGGGCGCGAGAGGTCTCCGCCTATCGCCGCCGTGAGGACACGTCGGTGCTCTGCCCAAGCGGGGCAGTCTTGCACCGTATGCTCTACTGTGTCCTCCGGGCGATCTTCGCAGTGATGACACCCAGGCGTTTCCTCCTTTCTCCTTAGACACAGGTACCTCCTGAAACATCCGTGTCCGGTGAGGACGTCATACGGTAGATCAGGACGCCGTGACTCCTATCCAGCCACTCCTCAAAGAGGGGTCTTACCGCCGCGATTGCGGCGTGCCCGTGTTCTTAAAGCTTAAGTGTTTTGTATCGTATGTGGCTTCCAGGGATTGAATATGATATTAAAATAATTTTTTAGAAGAGGAGAAAATCGTTATACCTTAAGATGTCGCTGATCATATAAAAAAGCGAATCGATAACCTCCTTTTCGTTTTGAAGTCTGTTAATAAATGTGGAACCCTCACTAAATTCCTTCTGTTCTGCCATGCCTTTCGGTCGAGATCCAATCATGTTAGCAGGGTAAGTAATATATGATATTACTATAAAATCTCTAATATTTACAAGAGATAACAACTGAACATATAATTTTATTTGATATAACAATCTCTTGATATAATAAACGATTGACATAATTTTATAATGACTAATTTCTATAATCATAGCAATCAGTGAATATAAAATCGTTTTGTATACCACTCAAAAGACATAAAACTTATTTGGTCTAATGTTTTTTTCTTCCTGGTATGTAATCTAACTCTGATGTACCTAGTAATAGTATGCTCGACGGAGCCCCGCTTCGCTTCGCGGGGCTCCTATTTCTGCGTGCAAGGTTTAAAGTAACTTAACAAGATAACCTGTCCGTGTCGGGATGCCCCAAGTCCCGAGCTCGCTTCGCTCGCTCTTGGATACTAATTTTTTCTAATAACAATAGCATTCGTGAAGGCAAACATTCAAAGTCCAAAGGATAAGCCAAAGTCATCAAAGAAAATGGTTTAAACGTTAAATTATATGTTTCAAACATTATCATAATGATTTTCGCTTAAATAAACGTTATATCAAATAAAATTATATGAAATGAGTTTTAGAGTAACACAAACATTATGTGTAAAGAAATTATATCAATCGTTGGGTATTTCTCACGTTGATTATATCATGTGAACGTTATTGAAATGAAAATATATCAAATAACTTTATATGAAATGAGACGCACCCATGTTAGCATGTGTTTGAGATTTACAGCCATAAACTTTTTCAGCACTTCGTCTCGTGACGCTGGCGATAAATCTTTTAGTTTTTCTTTATTGCCAATAACTTCTGCAAAATATTTAATTTTAATTGACCATTTTTATGAGCGCATTCTTGGTTTTTCCGATTGTAGCAATAGCATTTTTTATTTTATTGCATTGCTTTATTGCATCATTTCATGATTTTTAAACCACGATTCTTTCTATTTCTTCTACTAATGCTATCCTTGCCTATAAAATATGCTTTTTATTACTTATACGTTACTTTCCAACTTTCCAGGAAGGTAGGATTATGAGCTATAAAACTATTAATATGTTTATATTAAAAGTTATATTCAAACTTTTTTTATACAATGGCACCGTCCCTAATAAAAATCAATACATACACAATTACACAATCTAAAAAACTTTTTGAAAAAAAGGGAACCGACTTCAAAACCAAACACAAAAAAAGTGTAAAATAACTTTTCTTTCGGAAGTCGGTGGCTTTGTTTTTTATTTCATTGACTATGGCCACCGACTTCCGAAAGAAAAGTTATTTTACACTTTTTTTGTGTTTGGTTTTGAAGTCGGTTCCCTTTTTTTCAAAAAGTTTTTTATTTTACCCTTTTTAGTTTAATATTCGACTAAAATCTTCATAACAATCGGCGTCTTTGAAAATCTACAATCCTAGTTAGCAACAAACACGGATCTATGCGGGCAACTTCACGAGATATCTATTATTGTTATATACTAAAACCTTCCCCAGAATGTAACAAATACTTTCCTGAAAACCGCATCAAAATCGGTTCAGCCGAACGCGAGATAATCGCGGACAAACATGCAATGGTCACTGGAAATCTACAATCCAAGTAAGCAAAAACGGATCCACGCGGGCAGCGTCACGGGTTATCCATTAGTGTTATGTACTAAAACCTTCTCCAGAATATAATGAACACTTTCCTGAAAACCGTATCAAAATCGGTTCAGCCAAACGCGAGATAATCGCGGACAAACATACATACATACAGGTAGAACTGAGAACCTACTTTTTTTTTGAAGTCGGTTAATGAAGTCGGTTAACTACTTTTTTTTTTAAAGTCGGTTAATGAAGTCGGTTAAAAATATGATTTAATCCCCCGAGAAAAAGTTGAAATTTCTACGAGAACCATTTCGAATGTTGAGCAGTGAGATCGGAGATATTTGCACGCGAGTTGAAAGCTAATATTTATCTTCTGTCCGGACAGAAACAAATGTGATGTTATGCATTGCGTTTTTTGTTGCAGCTGAGTGATTTAGGTGTCAAGAGCATCAGCAATGGTTAACGATAAGTGCTTTATGCATGTTTGAAAACGCATTTCGTATGCAATCAGCGTTTGTAGGCGTCTTAGTATAATTGTTGGGACAGTGAACGACTCGCGAGGAGAATTACTAATAGGCTTAAGAATTCCATAGGTATAGTATTGTATACTATGATATCACGGTACGTTTTATAACTTATTGTTTTATTATTTTTATCGTAGGGTTCTATGTGAGTTTTATGCGATACTGTTTTGAATTTGAATTCTATTATTAGTGCTAGGTGAGACTATGCGTCTCCAAGGTACTAACAATTTGTGTTACATCTAATATAGTTTGATGGTGTTTGATCTTTTCTATAAGGTTTATGGTATTTACTTTTTGGTTCATTAGCTTCAAATTCTCCTCTTGAATAAGTATTTTTATGTATTTGCCGTTCTTCAGTTTTTTCCCGTCCATTACTGCAAATAAACCGATATCATGATTAGATTGTATTGTAAGTATTGACTTAGCTGTATTTGTGTCAATGACTAAGATTGCATAGCTGAGGTAGGTAAATAGGTATTGATTTACTTTTTTTTCCTTATGATTCAAACCACAGATACCTGGGTTTACTTAGGAATCTGATTATTTATACATTTTTGTAGCGCAGTGTAGAATATATTTGTTGTTTTTTCTGCGGTCGTTGAAGCATTTATGTTTCACACAGTAGTATTTGATTTTCCTTACATGAATCAAATATTTAGGTAAGTGTTCTAGACCTTCAATGTCTTGCTTCTTTGTCCCGCTTACCTTACATAATGTTTCTTTTACAATTCTAAATAATTCATCAATATTAATTTTATCTACGATTTAACTTAAACCAATAAACCTATTCAGATTTTCGAGAATACTATATTCATTTTTACCTGTTCAAGAATCAGTCAAAGATATGGCTAGTACACACAAAACAGTTTTTACGAGTTCATTGCGCTTTCCTTATTGTACCCTAAGCCAAAAGGGAATCCCTATTCATATTTAGGCTGCCTATTCGGAACTTAGAACAACTTTGCCTTATTCTTTCCCATACCCGTCGGTAAGCCATGCATTCACGGCTTACCGGTCAATCCCGCATTCGAGTCCCGTTCCTTGCGATGTGTCTGACACACGTAAAGACATTTTTTGCGCACTTGCGCAGTAACATTGGGTTTGAGACTTCCGTTTATGTCCACCATATGAATTATCTATGGCTTTTTGTACTGCCATTAGATCGATTATTGTGTGATGATAAAGTTCATTGACTTGAAGATAGCCTTGATGATGATTTATGTTGGGGAGATATAAAAAATACACAAAGGTGAATTATCATTCTTATTGGTCTTTATTGATTTTTGATTCATCGCCATTTTGATATGACAGTGGGGTGTCGGAAAGCTTAATTATTTTATTTCTGTATCATGCCGTTTGAATTTTTGAAAGCGTTCTCTTCCAAACCATTATTTTGGCTTTCTTTAGCTTTTAAGAGTATCTTTGATCTCTTGGAAGTCTAACGAGTCTTGGAAGTTAAAGTCTAATAAATGTTCAGTATTATTCTGATCTTCACAATGATGCCTGTTTGCAATTTAGGTACGAAGAGGTTTTCGTTTCTTTTTTATTTTTCATGAATTCATAGAAGTAAATCCATCGTTTCACATTGTTTAATAACTTTAATTTCGGTAGTATACTTACAGTAAACCTCAAAATGAATGTTTAAAATGTTTACGTTCTAGCGAAAGTTGTAAAATGTCAACTGAACAAAATCGATTAATGTCGCGCTCATGCCGCTGTGTTGCGGTTTCTCAAACATGTTAATTTACATTGTAACTTAAATTAATAAACAAGGGGACAGCGCACAATATAAATGAACTGTCTTGGATGTTATCACATATGTAAGTACCTTCTTAATGTAAATATTGAAATGTCTGTCATCAAGTTCTGCTTAGTAAAATGTTATGACTATGACTCGTGAATTACTCGTAGGTTTATCTACCTTTACATACATAATATGTATATTCAAGGCCTGAACAACTTCTGCCAGAATCGCCCGGAGGACACGATGGAGCATACGGTGCAGGATTGCCCCGCTTGGGCAGAGCACCGCCGTTTCCTCACGGAGGCGATAGGCGGCGACCTCTCGCGCCCGGCACTGGTCGAGGCCATGCTGCGGGGCGAGACGGAATGGGAAGCGGTCGCCTCCTTCTGCGAAGCAGTCATGCTAGCAACGGAGGAGCAGCCGCTGCGGGAGACGCCCACGGCAACGGACGTCGCAAGACGCGATCTCCAGCCACCGTAGGCGCGGGCATGCGGGCGGTGAGTTATGGGTGACTTGCCGTTCGATCATGGACCATGCCCGGGTCGACGGCGCGTTGTGTTTCACGCGCACCTCCAAGAGCTGTCAGCAATCTGACGGGGCCCCCTAAGAAGGCCAAAGCCTGCCGGGGTCGCGGGACTGTCTCACCTGGTAACCGTGGCCCTGGTACGTAAAGGGCTATTGAAGGAACACCGTGGATTTTAGTCAGTACAAGTCTGACAGTCCCTCCCGCCCTACCCTGGGCGGGAGGACTCATTTGATGATTTTACCACGCAAAAAAAGGCCTGAACAACTTTAGCACCTATGTGGTTATCACCAAGGTAGGTTTATGTTTTTAGTACTACTGGGGCACAGCCCCATGCTCGGGAACGCGTGTCAGTCGTGAAAGATCACGCGGGGATAGGTATAAATATGTACATAATATGTTTCTTTTGCTGGAACAGTATAGGTATATTATATGTGATATGTTTCTCTTGCTGCCTCCTGGGAGGGAGGCAGTCAGGTCTGGGATAGACAGTGCGGGTTGGTAGATAGGTATCACGTCTCTTTGAATGATTGCTTCGGATAATCTATATCTTAGGATATCTTGGTAGATACAGCAAACAAACGTCATGTCTAGATGTAGATTCAAACACCAAGTAATCTGATCCCGACACCAACCTTCATACACCACTGGCTCCACAAAGGGTGTCTTGTTACGATCTAGTGTGTGTGAAGCTTTACGTGTGCTAGTATCGATCGTTTTGATTTGACGCACATTGACCCGCTGCAGTGGTCACAGCGGTTTATGTTCACATCGGTCTGCGGTTAGGGCATTTTGATAGGAATTTGTGGACGAAATATTTCAATGTACCTCGTAGTAGCGGTAGGTAATTGAAATGTTTGTGTACCGTTAAATACGGTTCTTGTTTATGGTTAAGATTAAAGCTGTTTCACGTCAATTTGGGTTCAGAAGATTTTTAACGAAAGCACGCACAGGGTTGCGTGAGGTCGCGTGTGTGTAATTGAACATTACACCTTATAAATAAGTAAAAAAATATATATATTTCAAGTAGGTCAGTTTAAAATTAAAATTTTGTACCTATTGATAAAACCCATGTCTTTCATTGCTATGTTAGTCTGTTGTCTGATAGATTATAAGCGTTTTAGCTTCTTCAATGCGGAAGAAGCTAGAAAAAAATAAAGTTCAATTGAAGGTAAATGCTTGGATTACCAATCGCTTACCAAAACTATCGACTCAACACCAAAGTAATCCGGAAATGAAACTCCAAAGTTTCCCGCCGTACAGGCGTACACCTCTTAACTCATGTGTCGCATACAAATGTATTGTATCGCGTGTAATCGACCCCACAACTCAGTGCCAAGGTTGTAAGCGCCTTAGTCTATGATAATACAAGCACAATTTTAGACACAAAAGTATTATTATCTTATCTATGACTATATTTTAGCGAATTATGTCTGGAAAAACGATCCTCAGAATTATGTCATAGAGAAAACACTTGGATTCGGTGATATGATTTTCGTAAAACAGAAGATACATTAAAACGAACACCTGATAGACATAGAAAATTTAAATTTAAAGAAAATTTAAAGTATAAATCGCCACTTAATTAACATGACAAGCATTATATTCACATTTATGTGGGTATCACACATTAGTCAATGTTAAGCACTAAATACAATTAAATGTTGACATGAAAACAATTAAACATGACAAAATATAAAGTATCCTTAAATTGTTCTATATAGCAGTTCCAAGTGTAAGCCGGAATTATTGAAACTGTTTGAGGTATTTTAAAATCTTACTGAAATAACAAATGTATTCCTGTTTATTACTCAACAATCCTAAATTTTAGAGATGTCTTCGTTAGGAAGACATTTCTAAAATTTAGTACAACATGTACCTTTGTCAACAGAGTCAAAAGAATTCCTTTTAGAGAAGAAATTCTTTCACAAAAGCACCAAAAAGGGTTAACATCAACATCCCATGCTCATAACCGCTTCCTTGGTCCATCCCAATTAATCGAACAGATATAGATCAGCTTCAAACGTGCGGCCGGATGCGGTATCTTACAATTTTGTAATCGTTTCGTTACTAGCCTTTTATGGCGTGTTAAAATATGTTAATTTTTGGATTAGACTTTAATGGTTAATTATTGCTATAGTTACCGTTGTTGCATCTGGTTTGGTAGGAAGCTGAGTCAACTTGCTCAACGACAAGTTAAGAAGAACAGTAATTTTAGAAGGTTTAGACACGACGCTACTACTCGATGAGGTCAAGCTTTTGGCTACAATTGATGACGATGAATAGCTTGACATTTTGTTCCTACTGAGGGTTTACCAGCATCCTGATTATAATTCTAAAACTGCCATATTTGGAGATCAATCTAGCAGATGAATCAAGACAGATTGTAAAATCAATCATGAAAGTTTACCATGAAAGATCAGAAAATGTTGTAGAAATCATCATTTTAATAAACGCTTAATGAGGTAGATAATTTTTAAAGCTTAAAGGTCGTAAATGATTGATTAAGTGCAAAGGTCGCAACACAGCAGAGTGCAGAAGCACTTAGTGACTAATAGCTTGTCACTTCCGTGAATCAGTGACATTTTTATTAGTTGACTCTTCATAGGTGGCGATTTGTTTAACATAGGAAATATTCTGTCTTATGTCAAGAGATATTAATGATTCAAACACGAAGAAAACATGTTGACAAAATATCTTCGACCTACATATTTTATTGAAATAAAACATGATGTTAAAAAAGCAGTCGAGGACAAATACTACTGATGATGGATAGACAGTCGCTAATGACTTTCTAGCTAGTAAACTGAGAACAAACGTTATTGTATATCAAATCCTAGACAAAAAAGGAACACGGATCCGTTAGGGCTAAATCCCATTTCATATGTCTCAACATAACATCCGCACGGCATTTGACAAACGGTTTATGTTCATCAAACGCTCACACTGCTATAGATGGAACTGTCTTCACATGAAGTTAAACTGGACTGCGTTGTTTCTATAATTTCTATTCACCGGTCATTCTTCATCGTTATCATCATAATATCGTTGACAAGCCGAACAGTTTTGAGGTTTTCATTGTTCCTTACTGCAACATTTTTTCTTCACTTTCTGTCTTTTCATTTTGGATAGCACGAATCATATTTCTTCACTGTGAATACAAATTGGGAAACTACGCTACTGGTGAAGACTCAATGAAAATCTTTTCTTGTTCTTAAATCAATGTGCATAACTGCATCCTGCTGGCCATACACGCACACAAACCTCCTCCAATTGCTTTGTTGGTCCGTGCCGTGCGCGCGCGCATTCCGGCTTTAATTCCGTTAATGGTAAATTGGCCGGGTTTGTTTGGAAACACGTCAGATCCGAATTTATAGGACATGTTTACACAATAAAGCTCTCGGTTACCGTTCTTACTGGTATTGCCTGCTAGCTATTTCTTAGGACCAGTCCCGATTTATAGGAAAAGGATTAAACACCAATTTACACTGTATTGTTGAAAGTGCTTATAGTTCGGTTTGTTATTGTTGCTGGTTTACTTAAACTTCCGTTCTGGTATTTCGCAGAAGTAGGGCCAATGCATTTGTTCTTGATGGTCAATTCGAACTTATCCTTAACGACCACTTAAAAGATCAAAGATTGACAAAAACACAGGGATAGGGAAAAAAACGCCAAGAATATTCGTGGTTCAAGTCGTTAAGAAATGTCATTAATTCCTAAGAATGATGAACGATAATGGTATACAGAAAATTAAGAACAGTAATAGTACTAATGCAACACCGACCGCTAAAGCCAGAGCCGGAGCTTTATTAGGACCTTATGACCTTTACATTAATTTGCAAGTATTGTGTGGGTTACGTAAACCTTTGTTTTGTTGGTGCCCAGCTGTGCCGCCATATTGGGACCGATTACTATAATAGCAACCCACGGGTATTGTATAGTAACACGGTTATACGATTGGGCCAATGTTTTGTGGTTACTACCAAAATAGTGGCGAAGGAAACGCTTGGACAACATAGCTTGCAAAAACGTGATAAAATACTTGCGAACTCAATTTCTGAATGTGTTATGGTCATTGAAATTTTAACTGCTTAAAAACTTCCGAAACTGTATAACAGTGAAGTACAAATTAGTATATTAGCTGTTTCCGCTAATTTAGTCGTGCATTACTTGAAGTGGAATTTAGCTGGAATTAGCGGTTTCCGTAATTCAACGAGAAATCCTTCATAAGTACGACATTATTTCGCAGGGCAAATGTTTGATCCAATATTGAAGCAAGTAGGCGTTATTATTATTTGCGATTTGGTAATAACCGAATGCTAATAATCTTGTCTTGCCAAAATGAGATTTTTATCTTAATGTCATCATCATGGCTAATTTTATCGTACAATTTGTAGTAAAATTGTAATAACGCAAGTCTACTTTGCTTAATAATTATCCAAGACTTTGTATATAAAAAACTTTTTCAAAAAAAAATGTAACCGCCTTCAAAAACAACCATAAAAAAACTGTTAAAAAAACCTACTTACAAAATAACTTTTCTTTCGGAAGTCGGTGTCTTTATTTCTTTATTTCATTGTCTTTTTTTGCCACCGACTTCCGAAAGAAAAGTTATTTTGTAAGTAGGTTTTTTTAACAGTTTTTTTATGGTTGTTTTTGAAGGCGGTTACATTTTTTTTTGAAAAAGTTTTTATTATACTCTTTTTAGTTTAAATATTCAACCCGAATTCTTGTCAAATACCACATGTGCACTAGAATTTTGTAGTCCATAACACCGGTAATAACATCGCTCATGTACACAATAAGCTAATAAAATTCCCTATCTCAAAAACTACTGAACCGATTTTGATGAAACTTGCAATATTCCCTAAGTACAAACTTGCAAGATACCTAGTATAACAAAAAAAGAATTACTTAAATCGGACTTGTAGTTCCAGAGATAGGCGAACTCAAACTAAATCAGTCGATGCCTACTCCTTACTATTAAGGAGTTCTACCTTCCATCATCAGCTCAGCTACATGAAATTATGATTACCATACGCAAGTACTTAAATTACTTCATAAAATTTGCGAAAAACGGTGTGTCGGCCTATAAAATTCGAAGGTTGCCCTCGATTTCTCCAGGATCCAATCATCAGATCCCAACTTGGTGACTATGGGACCACCTCAGAAGTACCTCCTTTCGAACAAAAAAAGAATTTTAAAAATCGGTCCACAATTGGCGGAGTAATCAATCGCGTAACAAATATACAAAAAAAAACAAAAAAAAAAAAACATACCGTCGAATTGATAACCTCCTCCTTTTTGAAGTCGGTTAAAAAGAGCAGGTAATTTGGCATGAAGAAATCTGAAGAGCATTTTGTGTAATTATGAGGTCATTAAGTTCTGTACTCCGTGTTTCTTAACTTCTAAAGAAGCTCTTTCCAAACACAGAAAATTTCCCATAAACACGGATTTCAATGTCACTGAGACAAATTAATTAAAAAAAATAATTTAATGCCATTATTGATAAATTAATTGAACCACATTCTTGGTTTAATGGTGCTGGCTGCGTTAGTGAGTTTCATCCGGTTAACGTTAATTTTTACTAATATGTTGCTGCAAGACTGGTTATTAGTGTCCGAATAGAGAGATCATTTCATTTGATACCTTAATATTTGATCAAGAATCAGTTTTATGGCCTTGAGATAGAAAAACATAATGAAGAGTAAATTTTTGGGTATAGAACTTGTATTGCTATGCCTAATCTAAAAACAATATAAAAAAATTATTACGATAATAATGCACAGCATAAATGGGCACTCTTTCCTAAATGGAATACAAAGGATTAAATGTTTGTGGAAGTTGCACAAATATTTTTCGATAGAAAAATCCATCAGGCACACACATGGCTTGTGGAAGTACATAGTTAACTACTTAAATAACTTGATTGACAGAACGGATGTCACAAATTATTTTCTGCTAAATCATCATAAAAATTAACTTGATCATTAAGGCAAGCCGAAACCAGCCTTTGCTAACTTTGGCAGATACGCCTTTTACATTAGTTGAAAAAGGCATGTTAATGAGATGGCCATCAAATTTTTAAGTGTTCTCTATACGCAAGCAAACGGAACGGAAATGATTGAGACGAACAAATAGAGACGTATCAATAGTGACACGTGAACTCATATTTGTATAAGTTCGGATATTATTAATGTTGTAACTTGTACGATTGATGTCGCAATTAAGTGTGGAGATACGGTTACAAAATTTTAAGAAGTTAAAACGGAAGACGACTGTCACGGTATTGCAAGTGGCGGTTTAACACCATGGTAAAGTGTTTAGATTATAAATGAAATCTCGTAACTTCCATCAGTAGTTATGTTTTCCCAATGTTGAAAGTTATTAAACCAAAGCAACCGTTTCTATTGCAGAAAATATCTAATATCCCTATGTTGCTACCGTAAGCACTGGTTCATAGGTATCAAATGGCTAACCTAAATCGATGAAGCCGAACATTTTATTGACTTTGCATCCTCAATCATCCACGATGAGGATATACAGGTACAAATTATTATTGGTCAGTGATTATCTGAGGTAGCAATCAATTGGCTCATTAAAATCTGATGAATTGCTTTATAATGTTGATTGATTACAGTTGTAATTGTATTGCCCTGTTTAATGCGCATGTCAGTCACGAGCGCTTGTAATTGGTGCGTTCATTCAACAATTAATATTGTTTGTTCAATTTAATTGGATCGAATTTGTTTTGGGTAATTAAGCCATTATCTTTCAATGATATGGTTTGCGTTTACCAATCGATGAATTTGTCGGAAGACTTTATCTTAGCAATACAATACTGTCGTGTTTTATCATCACAAGCAGGAACATTAAAATTCACTTACTTTTAATCTCAAGCAACGATAGCGTTTATCATTATCACTCTCGAACGAGATGCACTTATGTAGAAAGCTGCATATTGTAGATAGATCCCACAGCGCGAGATTTCCCTTGCCTTCTGGGAAGCCGACAAAAACAATGGGTGCTCGCAAAAACTCGGGATTATTGTTCGACAGATGCCACGGCGGGCGCGGCGGATGCGCGTGCGACGACCACGCCTGCGCTTTACAAAGGGATTGGAACAGCAGTGCAAGTTTATCAGACTTCGAAGACATTATACTTAGTTTATTGGAAAGATTATCTGAGATATGTTTAAAACGAAGTGTATCTATAATGTTTTCTGGTCCAGATTATTTCAGAGACATTTAGTTCTGCCTTACGTCTTTTTAGAAACCTCTATATGAAACTGTGTTGAACCTTGAATGGCTTTCAATTTTTTCGTCCTCTAGACAATAGTGTTATCCAATGCTATCTCAGACAATTGTAGATTGCATTAACCTTCTGCAAAAATTCTATTGCCTCTGCACATGCTTCACAGAAGCGTTCAGAGCATTTACGATGTTATCCATGTGCGAATAAAAACTTTACTGTCAATTGTATCTAAACTAAATTATTAAGTTATGAGCTTATTGTGCTCAGTTCCCACGTAAGATGAAATACTTTAGTGCTACTTACTGCAATAACAGGTTGCAGCAAGAACACATATGAGCATTGTATTGAAATTCATTTAAAAGTTAAAAGTTTTCGTTTTTTAATCCATGATGAAACTGACTAAGCGAAGTGACTACTTAGATACCGTATTATCATAGAAAGTGAATATGATTTAAACGGCTTTCTAGAACAGTATCTTAATGTTCTAGATTTAATTTCACTTAAAGGTTTATAGACCGGATTTGATACCCTAAACAATATGCCAGTCTCATTATTGTCTTTCAACTTTCTTTCATTCTTAGTACTGTAGCTGTCTGCGCTAAATCTCACGACCTTATAATACATCATAACTATGTATTAGAAAATTGGGGTTAGCAGATACATAGGCCAATATACGAGTTCAATAAGGGCACTCTCACGTTATGTGCTAACATTTCTATGTAATTGACGAATTATTATCAGAGGTAACATTGGTTTTGAAGAACATAATTATGTTTGGTAGATGTAGTGGTGATTTTAGTTATTTGTTTATGGTTGGTTTGAAAATGATTGGCACATAATGTTGCGTTGTAAATAATTAGGATCATAACAATAATATACCCCGTTTAACATTTTGGTAGTGATGCAAATTCTTGCAGCTTAAATCGACGTGTACTTAAGATAAATCTGTTCGATACGAATAGAGCAGGTTATTCAGCCGAATGAATGGATTCAGAAGTAAAAGTTGTTCATGTCTCCAGGCAATATTGGCAAAGCTGCAGGAATATCGTTAAGACTTTTATCTGCAATTTATTACCATAGGAACTGTATAAGTTCCTGGATTTTGTGTTGGTGAAATATATTCTTGACATTATCACCGATTTTGTAACATTGCAAGCGCGGCTGTTTTATTGTCATCATTGAATTAATGATAAACATCGGCTTGCGCATCTTCTCGTAAATATTGCATTCCAGTCTCAAGATCCCAATCAAGATCGACATCAGTCAACAAGTAGATCTCGCCAAAAAATCACAATGCTACTTTTTCGCCTCTCTTTTTAATATCACCACAATTGGAACACCCATGTTCCGGGCCCAACAATGTTCCACTACAATAGCTCTCCAGGTACTTGTCACTTCCTAGAAGATACATCCGGCGCTATAAGGGATGCTGGCATGTGCGTGCGCAAGTGTCATAAAACTGAATTAGATGATGCTTTTGTCTGTGGGATGGTTCGTTTAATTTTTAGATCAGTGAAAAATTCGTTCCCATTTTGAGGAATGTTACAACCATTTGTTTACCGGGCACTATCAAATATTATCTTTTTTGTTTTTTTATGTTGGTTGAATATCTCAAATCCAGTGTAGGTATTATTCAAATTAATTTTATCTTTGCTTTGAAAAAGTTTATTTAAGCCATACGAGTTGTGTAGATCCCACCTAATTAGTTATCTTAATTATTTCATATTATTAGCATAACATCACGCATGTGGTCTCCGAAGGGTCACTTACACGACAGGAACACCCGCACTTGGCAAGTTATGTTCAACTCCAATGCTTTCAAGAACTTATATTTAACTCTTCGTTTCAATTGTCCCAGGGCCCGGCATGCTGAAACACGTGGCGGTGTCGCCGCACCGCGCGCGCGCAGACTCCGTGAGCCTCGCGTCCTCGGCCTCATGCTGCAGCCTGGGCAGCCTCGAGCACCGGCACGACTCCGTCACTGATCTGTCCCATAGAACGGTGAGTTTTTAATCTATTTGATACATTATTGACCTTCCTTCGTGACGTCACTTTCATGAAGTCTTTAGGCAAAGTTGTGTGTTGATCCAGTGCGCTCCAAAATTTCAGATTTACTACAATATTATTTATTATTTAGTCGTTACTTCTTAGACCATAAGTTTTCTCCAAGGCTTATCAATGTGTCCTTTAATTCTTTATTGACAGGCCTGTTGGTCTAGTGGTTAGTGACCCTGACTGCTATGCCGGAGGTCGTGGGTTCGATTCCCACCCAGGACAAATGTTTGTGTGATGAGCACGATCACTTGTTCTGTGTCTGGGTGTAATTTGTCTATAATATGTATGTATTTAGAAATATATAAGTATGTTTATCAGTTGTCTAGTACCCATAATACAAGCTCTGCTTAGCTTGGGACTAGATGGCTTTGTGTGATAGTTGTGGAATATTATTATTATTTATTAAATTCTGTTCCCACGCAAGCTACTAAACTATCAACCATTGCAATGACAACCCGCAATATCACTAAGACGTTTCTAATATATCTTTTAACCTTACAACTTTAACTTTTACTACGTATTACATGATCACCATCATCCATCATTCGGAGATCCCTAAAGATTTTTACAATAACATGTAAAGTGACAGCGATACCATCGCTGTGCGTGCGCATCATTATTCGATTTCACTTTCTTGGCAGCTAATGGCGGAATTTCCTATGTCTCCCATGAGATAATAGCCACCATGGGAACTCAGCACTACGTATAAATATTATAACGACAGGAAATACTTTGTGGACTCACAAGATAGGGTTATCTGTAATTGTATTTGAATATGTATAAACGCTTCTTCGTTTCTGGTATCTTATTGAAACTTGATGTCCAAACTATTTTAATGTTTGTTTTACGCCACGCGAAATATGACAAAATCGGATATCGATATAATAAGGATATCGTCGTCACGTAACGTCTACATGACATCCAGTTTGTAATAAGCAATCGCGCGTAATTCCCTTACAAGTCTGCTTCAGTTGAGAAATCGAACGTCGGTATTGCGTTGATGTCACATTAATTAGCCCAACGACCTTCTTATGACGATTTAGAAAATAATTTGCGACAGTTTTCAAATTGAATCTTTTCATACAAGGCGATGTGTTACAATAATTACATTTTTCAATTGTGTGCTGCACAGATGGTCTGCCACATCCTTTGTTCTGTATTCACATTTCTGCATCACCAAGGTCTAACTGTTTTGAGCGAGCAAACCAAATATTTTCAACATAATTCCTGGGAATTTGCGCACAATGGGACAATTTCGACATTGCGTTCAGTCATTACCTTCTACCACAACTTCTTAATTAAGCTCGACACTGACATTTTGATGGCCGATAGAGATACGAGATGATTTCTCGATTGTTTAGCGACATGTGAACTTAGGTTTAGGAGAAGTCAGTATTGTTCTACGGTGGAAAGTTCGAGAACGGTGAGAGCATCCGAATTAGTGTTGACCGACATTTTGTGATCGTTACCGACTTTGTTAGCAGTCTTACGATGTCATTAACTTCGGAGGTTCATTGTGTGAAAAAAGTGCGATAATGTGCAATTAAATCGAAACTTTTCACTTCTTTGTCTAGCTTTTATGTTATAACCTATTGTTGGAATATCTAATATCTATCTAGGAGTCTTCAGACCCTTTCGTGTTTGAGGAGCAGGCAAGTTCCCTTTGGTTAAAACTGTTGAAAGCATAGGCTGGCATTAGCCAATCACTTATTTGCAACTTAACTTTCTCCATACTTGATTTCAATGATGTAACTTTCAGGGAATTAAGATTTCAACCTTCAAATGATGTGATCGAGAGTGAATTCTAACTATCTTGTGTAAACGTGGTTTTCTATCTCGGGGTATTTTTCCATGTGTACCGGATTTCCCAACAATACAGTAAACGTTCTAAGACCAAAAAATAATAACGGCCGGAAATGTAACCGATAAGGAATTTTATCTACATACCTGAGTGCAGTATTATGTGTGATGTATTTATTTTATTACAAATGCAGACATCCACTTACTTAGCAGAGACGAAATGATTATTGCGATTGCAATTCAAGACCATTATTTAATTTCGATGACAGAAGTTCATTTTTCCCGCGTGATGCTGTTTTTTTTATAATGAATTTTTGACTGACGTTCTTAGTTTACATTCAGCCTTGACTGATTGGTAGAGCCGTTCATTTTAGTCGATTATTTTTTTAATGGTTCGGTTTATTACTGTAACATCAATTCCAGTCAAGTATAGGGGTTTAATTGTTTTTTCTGTATGTTTATTATCGGCCACCGGGAGCTGGTGCCCATATGTAGATTGTTTAGTTTATTACTAAATGGTATACCTACTTAAAATGCTTTGTTACAATTTACATCTTCCACATGTCCATAAAATCCCTGTTCACGGCTTATTGCATCATTTTGATAATAAATATGTCAGTAAGATATTATGCAAAGGATAAAGTCTATGCTCATCTGGTATGTATCATCAGATTTCTTAGATTCTTTGATGTCTTTATGCAAATCGATGGATGAATCATTATGTAATTAACATAATATTGTTTTAAAAGAACATACGTGTTACAAAAACTGTGTTTTTTTTTAACAGAATTCGTAAACAACCTTGACCGACTTCCTAAAACTCATATACAAATTATGCTGTGTGATTGATTGTTTTGATTATGTATCGAAGTACCGTTTGCATCCGACATGGGTTTGCATTGAGCATAATGATCACTCTCTAACAGACATTTCCGATGGATCGACTTGGGAACCTCATTTAATTGTACAGGTGTTATGATTTTATACAGCTAGACAATAGGCGTTGTGTTTAGTAATTATTAGTTCCATGCAATACACAAAGACAACCACGCCTTCTTTATTGTACCTGCACTCACTATTGTTTTTTTTTTTGTTGAATGAAAATGCATTTGTAACGGGAATAAAGTGTACCTTTTGTGACATGTATTTGAAAGTGTTTGAAGGTGACAAGTAGGTATAGCCATCGGTATTGAGCATGGTGTGATGTTGTGGTTTTCCTTTTGTTTCGACTAAATAAACTTTATTTATACATTAAATATATAATATAATTTGTTGTGAGTAGAACAGTTGTAATTATTTTCCAAAAAAATACTTACCTATAAATAAAATAATAATTGCTTTATATAGGTATTTTGCAATACACAGCCCTATACTTGGTATGTAAGTGGGTATACGGTTTAATATTCAAATAATAACAGTTACGTATATCTATGTAGGTATTGTTTAATATTATATTTTGCTTACGTAATCTCATATTCAACTTACGGAATAGAACAAACATTAAAATTAACAATGGCGATTAATCAACCGCTATTTAGAACAGAAAAAAAACTGATTCGAATTTGGAACAGGACAATGCACACTTGCATTCAGCCACACATGTCAACCGTCCGTGGGAACGCATGCGCGCTGGCATGTTGCCGCTAATCATCCAGTTATTGGACAACAACATAGACAATGTGAAGAAGTACCACTAGATAATTTACAATTAAAATTCTTTTAATGTAATAAAGATGATGACTGCTTTGGTATTCTATAGACACCTGAGTTCAGAAAAGGACCAGTTTTAAACAAAGAATCTTCACGGACTACGTACCTACGAGTATCATTGCAGTGTGCATTATCTGTTAAAATGTATTTAGAATAGAATATTTTATTTACACAGAATATAGCTTTTGCAGTAAGATCGCTGAATGCAGGTTTATAGAGTCCTTGTACATTATGCCAAATTGGCTTGCAAACATTACACCATTTTGACAGACAATGCACAGAGAGAGAGAGAGAGAGAGTTTTAGGATCTTAGTGCAAAAACTTAAGAGTTACGATTTGACTATATTTACGTTACACCTTATCAAACAAAATATCCAAATGGTTAGTATAAATGGATCGGTTTTTATATCCTGGGCGAAAAAAATTCATTCTCCGGGACACGTCGAGCTTCATTGTCTCGGCGCTTTTCTGGTGGTTGCCACTGTTGATTCTGGCTCTCAGGAGTTGCAGTGGTTTGGGAATAGTATGAAGGGTTTGTCCCAAAAAAAAATCCTGGGCGAAAAGTTTGTTCTTGTTATAACAATTATAACACCAACCTTTCATTAATTGACTATTTCCACAGAACTGTCTAGTCAGTGACTATTCTGTTAAGAAGTTAGAGCAACAGTTTCATTTTAGTATTACTGGAGCTTCTTTATGTTGTACACTTATTAGACGAAGTACAAATGGACGTGTTAGCGTCTTGTCTTGGAGAGTTTAGCGCGATATTGATGGGCAGCCATATTTGTTTAATTGTGCTTGCGACTGGCCCAATTTACGTAACCCGATCGGATGTACAGTTTATTTTCTCGGTGTTTCTTTGAAGTTTTTATTATTTTAATTTGGATAACCACCTCTTTTAACTACGTTACTGAAGATTCTTTCGACATTGTCCTCATTAGTCGGTGGAGCAGTAAACACCTCTAGTGGGTGTACTATTGGTATGAGTCCGCGTGGGTTAGGTAGAATTGTACCAATAGCATGCAGTGTTCGGAGATTTGAGGCGAGAAAATTCACGTACCGTATTTCATAACTTTGACGACAAACTGTTTAAGCGGGCTTCAGACGCTACATACAGTATCTGACACTGTTTAAATCAATGTAATAATCCTTCTAAGCAGATGTACTTACTTCGGGCTTCGGTCGTTTCATCTCCTCTTACCATCATCGTTACAGCTGAAAAGATAAACAAGGTGTTAAATTAAAATGTAAACTTAATTAATCTTATGGAAGGTAATTTTATTTCATTATATTCTTCTGAGAACTCGTTCTCATTAGTTGAAAGGTGTCAAGTCTTTTAAATTTAGTTCTTCATTAGGCCATAAGCATCACTATAATGTGATTCGTATTAATATTTTAACACGACCAATCGGTTGGACTTTTGTTGTTAAAATAACTCGGTTCCTTGATCATTTCATTCACTTTTAGCAACTTACACCGTTCACGCTATCGCTTTTTAATATAACAATCACATCACATAATTCGCTCCAGTATTATCACGTAGATATCCGGCGGGGATTGCGCAAGCACAGCGGTAGGTCACACGGCTGTCCGTCACTTCCTGTCATTACAGGCTTTCTACCGGTGAAAATGGACAGACAGACACCTAGGCTTTACAGTCTAAGCTAGAATGTAGGGATAATAACTTGAGAATTTGCCGAAGAGGAAGCTGTTAGGAAAAATTGTGTTTGTCCAATGAAAGCAGGAATTTAACAGAAACAATGGGAAGAAATGTCATACCGAGGTAAAAGGCAGTACATTTAAACAAGACTATAAAACGGTTAGAAATGTAGAAATAGGTAATACGAATCCTGTCATGGTTAAATAAGAATGCCAAGGGCCCTACCATAGCTTATTCATTCATTTTCTGTCCAATTTTCATGTTTTACTGACGTAGTTTTCAAGATTTTAATAAGTTTTATTACAACTTTTCACGTTTTTGTGACGTTTTGAGAGCAGTGGTGGCCCAGTGGTATCGGCCTCGACTTACGATTTGTAGGTCGTGGGTACGAACCCCGTCAGGCGCATTACTTTGTCTAATTTATTTCAACACCACTGTTCTCAAAACGGTGAAGAAAAACATCGTGAGGAAACCGGCATGTCCTAGAACGAAAAATTCGAAGACATGTGACATCTACCGATCCGCACTGGGCCCGCGTGGTAGATTACGGCCTGCTCCCTCTCACAGAGAGGAGGCCTGTGTCCCAGCAGTGGGAACATTTATAGGCTGATGATGATGTGACGTAAAGTAAACGGGAACTATGACGTTAATTAGATGGAAAAAATAGTTCCTCGTTCGGACAATACAAGCGCTTTTTCATTTTTAACCGACTTCAAAAAGGAGGAGGTTATCAATTCTACTAGGTAGGTACTAGGTATCATTTAACTTAGGGAATATTGCAAGTTTCATCAAAATCGGCTCAGAAGTTTTTGAGATAGGGAATTTTATTAGCTTATTGTGTACATGAGCGATGTTATTACCGGTGTTATGGATTACAAAATTCTAGTGCACATGTTGTATTTGACAAGAATTCGGGTTGAATATTTAAACTAAAAAGAGTAAAATAAAAACTTAAAAAAAAAAATGTAACCGCCTTCAAAAACAACCATAAAAAACGGTAAAAAAACCTACAAAATAACTTTTCTTTCGGAAGTCGGTGGCAAAAAAAGACAATGAAATAAAGAAATCAAAGACGCCGACTTCCGAAAGAAAAGTTATTTTGTAGGTTTTTTTACCGTTTTTTATGGTTGTTTTTGAAGGCGGTTACATTTTTTTTTTGAAAAAGTTTTTATCCATACAATAAACCTCGTAAATACTTTTTTTTTGTATTTGTATTTGTCGAGAATTTAAAAACAAATGAATGCTACAGTTGAGTTGTCCGTATATCTATGCATGCTCAATCTCTGGCGACAGTTGTCCATACCAACAACCTTTTGGCGTGTTTTCAACCCGGATTTGACCTGGATGACACGACAGAAATCTCTATTGAACTGTGTTCAGGAAAAAATATATGTAATTGACATAACAGGAATGTATCACGAAAATATTTTGAACATGATTTTCTGGACATCCTAAATAAATAAGAATAATAAGGTATTTTCAAAATGAAACCAATTTAAATTGAGGTAGGTAATAGATAGTTTTTAGTAGAGTAATTTGAACGTAATAACACAGTACAATACTTAATAGTACAGTCAGCATCAAAAGTTGCTGACCACATTCATTCAGATTTTGAAAATCTAAATGTGTTCAGCAACTTTTGATGCTGACTGTAGGTACCTACTACGTTACATCGCGGAGTGCGCCAGGCCTGGTACCTAGATAATAACTAGAATAAGCTTTCCACTGTATTTTTGCATTTACTGCTCAACATTTACCTTTCAAGCCTTATTGTATTAATGTAGACCTACTCGTCATTATTCAATATTTACCATAAATCTTCCACCTCTATCATAAGCATAAGCATCACATTTGCAAAACAAACGCCTGTAGGATGTAACAAAACTCCCACACACACACACACACTCACATACACCATACAGACTGACGTATGTACCTCAGTCATCATATTACATTAGCTCATTACATAAACAATACACAGTAGATCAGTTCTATACGGATCGTTAGCTTGTGATGAGATACAGTAACTTGATGCTGTGCGTAACTGCCGAGTAAGATGGGATCGCATCTCAAGTTATCTCTACCCATGTAGTCGTGACTTGAGAGCCTGTACTTAGTGGTCAAGTTACATGGAAGGTGATTAGTTAATGAGATAGTTTAATAAGGAAGATTTTAGAAAAATGAGTCTGTAAACTGATCTATGAGTCCTCCATAAAGCCGTTATCTCGTTTGTAAGTTCAAAATTGAGCGTGTCACACTTGATTTGCTTTAAATATTTTAGAATCTTTAATATGGATTATGTCTGACTCTAATGCAGGTAGATTTAAAGAGGCCAATACATAGTTAATACACTATCAGCAATGACATTGATATAAAACTCGAAAATGTATTGAGTTGCCGACACGAGCGGAACATTTATCAGCCCTATTGAAAATCGGTACTGAGGTGCTTGCCTCTTGCTTGCTTCATGAATATAGCAAACCCTAGGATAAAATAAACCTAAAACAGTCTACTTATAGGGCACCGATATCTTTATCGGAGATAAAATATCTCTCCATTCTCCACACATGTTATTGTTAGCAGTCACTGAACTCCATTGTGAGCTAATCTCTCAACGGATCTAGGAACAACACTGCATTTAGCAGTCAGCTTAGACATGAAACACATCCTCGTAATAATCTAGATATGAACTAAAAATATCACAATGGCGGCTTGGGATGCGCGGGCGACGGTCACTACGCGGCTACGTGACCTCTGAACAATGTTCCTAGGTTTCTGTGGGTGTGCGCGCGCAGAATTAATCGCTGCGACACGGATGCGGCAGGTGCTTGCACAGGTCAATATAAACCTGTCGTGTGTTTGTTTTGTGCTTTTACGTCCAGAAGATTGATAATTGGTTTTTGTGTGTTTTGTATGCAAGCTGTTAGGAATGTGGAAAACTTTTATCGTTTCCGTAAAAGACAAAGGTATAACGGAATCTCCTCATTAATTAAAATATAATGCTTTAATTAATGACAATAAGTTCAATTGTAGAGTCTGCATTACGACCCCTTTAAGTTTTAAATGAACTGTAATATGATGAGGTCAATTTAGCTAGAAAAAACTCACGTGTTACAAAGACTTGGTTGATATTCACATCCACCACTGAAGATCCTCCTGAAGAACTTTAGTTCACGAATACCAGTTTGTTCATCTTACTGGTTTTAGTTACCTATTGAAGAAGTAAAGAATCTGAAATTTGGAAAACTCATGTATTTTTTTAAGTCTTATTGTTATAATAACGGTCTCTACTCCAAATTGATCCAATCCCATTAAACTCACTGTCATAAGACTCCAGCTGAGTTTAATCGAGGCTGACTCACTGGCCGTCACGTAGCAACGTCACATGTGGTAGTACTACGGTCCTTGTACTAATGGATGCGCAAGAGTTCGCCATGATGTCATCCGCGAAGGGACGCTGACGCATGCGTTTATTTACAAGATCTTGTTCAAAGTACCTATTTACGTTATGATTGTCTCTGGGATGGGTTGTAGCGAAGTATTTACATCTTGTATGGGTTGCTTGGAAACCTACGGATGTTGGTACAGTCACCTTTAGAGAAATCTCACCCCTATGGTAGTGATGTCACTACCAAAAGGGGTAAGTTTTCTTATATGGATGTTAGTTGGACTTTAGAATGAAAATGTTTAAAATGAGTCAGTCGCTACTTAAGGATACTCTTAACTATTTCGCACCTAGTTTAGTTTAATGTCACGTTGTGTGAATAACATAGGTAATAGGATGGTACAGGGCCGCGCCGACCCCTTGCAGCGCCTGTGTGCAAAACCTATGAAGCGCCGGTGTGCAAATCATTTGAAGTGCTTTTTATGTAGTCGTCTTTCAAATTTATTTCATAAATTCAATTTTTTTGCTGAAATATTTTCATCAGTTTTATCAATTTATCAGTTTCCCGCCAGTACGCGCCGTGCCCGCGACTCCACTAGCTAATACCCATTTTCGATAAAATGTTTGTATTGTTTTGGGGAATCCCCGTCGTTTCGCATCGGGTTACGTTTATAAACTAATCCACGGCACGGCCTTTGTAATAAAATACATAGATTAATATTCTAATAATAATAATAGTCGGCTATCATAACGAATGTGGCGCGGCTTTTTTTTTTTTTTTTTTTTTTTAGGGTGGCAAAATCATCAAATGAGTCCTCCCGCCCTGGGTGGGGCGGGAGGGACTGTCAGACTCTTACTGACTAAAATCCACCCGTGTTCCGTCGGATGCCCTTTACGTTCCGGGGCCACGGTATCCTGGATTAAGAAAAATCCGCGACCCCGGCAGGCATTTGGCCCCATAAGGGGCCCCGTCGGTGACGCGTGAAACACGACGCGCCACCGACCCGGGCTTGGTCCTTGGTCGGACGGCGAGCATACCCATTACCCACCGTCCGCAAGCCCGCTCCGCCGCTGTGCCCTCTGCTGTTCAGAGGGACACGCGTTGGAGCGTCCACCCGACAGGCTATTTGCATACGGGCAAAGAAACCCCTTAGGCACACAGTGCCTAAGGAGAGTTTTTGCCCGCATCCCAGGGCGCACCGGCCCGAAAAACTGGTCTTCCCCCCGGACGTATCCGAGAGGGAACTCCAGTCCACGGGCGCACGTGGAGGTTTCCTGTCTTAGCACCCCATGTGGCGCGGCTGGCGGTTCTTTTGATTTTTAAAGCAGAGCTCGTAATTCATGTAAACAAAACCCAAAATATAAACAGTGGGTCAACTTAAATATGTTGTTTAGATAAGTATCGTCTTGGGAGACTTGTATCTACTTACTTATCGATACTCAAGTATTTATGTTGTAATGTGACAAAAATAATTTCAACAATTGGCACTGGTCATCCGGCGCCTCTATTGCCCTGGCGCCTGTGTGCGCCGCACACTTCGCACATAGGGGCGGTGCGGCCCTGGGATGGTACAGTCATCCCGGAGTTTTAAAGATGTTTTTATTTTAACATAGAAAGTAATATGTATTTGTATTATACCATCCTTCATTCTTTATTCTATCGAAACCAATCAGATTGCTGATTAGGTAAGTCTGACTAATTGATAATTGATTAAATGTTTGAAAGCAGATTTGAATCCAAACTATCTTTACTTTGTGTTAATATATTTAATTAAAAATGCTTTCGAAACAATGATATGAGAAAATCATCAGATCTAGGAGCCAAAAATTCGAAGACATGTAATTTCCACCAACTTGCTCTGGGTCCAAACGGTAAATTACATTTACATCGTAAACATAGTTTAACTAAAGTATTTACAACGACGCAATTTAATTAACAACCACAGTGTTTCCAATAAATACCTCTCCACAAATTAGGCCATGACCTGTCTCAATAAAGATTCTATTTATTGTCTTTTACGTCTACACAATGAATAGGTAAGGTACCCACACTCTGCCTACGCAAGTACACACCTAACACGCGATTGTGACCAATTAGTAAGTAACAATCATTTAATTAAAGTGCAGTGACGGCCAATATATCGATAACCTGTGACTTGTGCGAGTGCGTTTATGTAATAGTTTATCGAGCTCTTGTAGTGCCGACAAGACTGTAACTAAGACTAGGGATGGCGCGTAATTATTTGTCGATACTTTAGTTTTGTTTTTGTTAACGTAGATGCCCGATTTTGGTAAGAATCATCCCTCAAAAACTAACGAAACTTTCCCAGTCGATGTTAGTAGCTTCACCATTACTAAATTTACTTTCACTATGTTTACTTAACTCTCAAATTCTGCACAATTTTACGTTTATTTATAACTTGACATTTCATGTCTAATACAAGCAATTCACACAGCTATTTATACAATAACAGTAAGCAATATACTTATATAATTTTTAATCATCATTGCCAAATATAAACAACAGTTCGTAAAAGATTATCTAACAGCATTTCATGGCCAATAGCTACATGTCGGTCGAGTGCTCGTTTACTCCTTTATACATGGGCCATTGTGTAAACAGGGCTAGGGCTGTTCGTGATGGTCGATAGTCGTGTAACGTGACCTATCATGATAGATTTCAGACGATATGTTATGACTATGAGCATGAAGAATTGAATTGAATATTGCATGTGCGAGGTTTTAGGCTAGTTAAGTTTTTTTATTTTGCTTAAATGGTGTTAGTTTTTTAGTCATCCTTTTTAGCGTTACCAGATTTTTAAAGTGAATCGATAGTAATGTCAATGATTTGTCGATGACGTGTTTTTATATGTACCTCATTAGTTATTCAGTAGTTAATTTGTCCCCTTTATTTTGTATAACTTCATCGATATCTTCATCGATAGAACGCTCTTCGAAATTGTCACATCCCTCATCCCGGATACCGGACGAAGGGCAAGAGCCCTACTTTTCCCCGGGACCAATAGGGCCAATTGATCCCAATATACGGCCGGAAGCTGATCATTGTACCCGGATATGCACTTGTAGCGTAGATCCGCGCGTGCGCACTAAACTACACTACTCTACCGTGAAATGTTAAGTGAGGCTATTATGCTGTTTTTTCTATACAAATATAGTTCCGTTTTGTTTCCTTTGTGAATGTATTAGGTGAATAGGTTTTATAGGCTTTGTGTGGATAATTATTGCACTTTTATTGGTTGTTGTATGATTTGCGGAACGAATTACATACTCGTAGGTTACTGAGGATTTATATTTTGCCATGATATTTATGGTAAACGGAAATTGTATTTTATATTCGCGTTAAAACATACACCTTAGTCACGTTATCTCAGATTTGCTGTTCAGTAAAATTAATGAACATGCATTTCAATTAAGTATGTTAATAATTATTATTTCATTCTATTAAATAGCGTTTAAAAAAATTCTGGAGCACTAAATTGGGTCGCAGGACGGACTAAACCAGGGTTGGCATGTTTAATACAAGTTGTTTTAAAACACCTGTTTTAAACAGTGTTAATAAATTAATATTCAGGAGTCTTAATAGCTTGACATTAAATCATTTGAGTGGAGTGTATGCCCTTGCTCTGTCATAATTTTAACTTATATTGGCATTGTAATGAAATAACACTTCTAAAAATTAAAAAAAAAAACAGTATAATTATGTTTTTTTTTTATTTTTAGTTAGTAGTTTAGTTTTTAAAATTTTAAGTTGAATTCATATTTTTTTGAAAACATTTCTTTACAAACGAATTTGAAAAGATCTAGTCTAGAAATGAAACATATAATTTATTTATAAGTTAAGATGTCAACCCATACTTAGTCGAATTAATTTGAAAAAAATGACCGAAACTAAAAAAAAACACTTGTTTAAAACAATTTGAACAGTTTGTTTTATAAAATTAAAAAAAAAACTGTTTCTTTATTCCAACCTTGGACTAAACAGCTCTCGTGATCATCAAAGTCAAAAAGTCAAATCATTTGTACTCGTATATTTTAATTACGCCATCACATGCACTTTTGAACGTCGATTGTTAAAATTAAAGGGAATGGGATGGGATGGGATTGATTCTACACCATGGAACGTAAAAGGCAATTGAAGGGACACTCTGGATTTTAATCAGTGACAGTGCCTTCCACTCCATCCAGGTTGGAAGGACTCTTGATGATACAACCAAGGATAAATGAATTAAGGCGCGGTGTTATCTCAATATTCCCAAAAATTGGTTTCTTAGAACGTCGAGTATGACGTAATGTAATAAAAATAAGCAACGCAAAAATACAGTGAACAGAGAAGGGTGTAAAGAAGAATTTAAACCGAACAGAATAATAAATAAGAGTTTGATATTCCCAATAAAAATTGGGAAGTTGTAGCACAAAAATAAACTTTGACGTCGAAAATCTCTGTATTTCCAGCTATAACAACAGTTTTTTTTTTAAGAATTTAGTAGGTTTTCCATTTTTTTTAAACTTTAACGAAACCATTATTTAATTTTATGTCTATATTTTAAATAATCTAAAGAAAAGCAGTAAAATAAATGCCCATTCGCAGCTTACGTTACATTTCAACACAAATATCATTTTTTCAATTTTCAATCTTATTGACGCTCCATAGTGGTGACAATAGTTTACGCGGTCATAAGCGATTAAAATCGTAGTCAGTCCGCGCCTTAAATTAAATTCCATACGATACTAAGCTGGATTATAAGTGCAATTGATCCTTATCCAGTAACTTTTATGGGTCGGCAAAGCTTACAGTTATGAACTGTTATCAATAACGTGCGCATGCGTCGTAGTACCACGGCCGCACGGGCCGGCCACGGGGCCACGTGCAAGCGCCGGTCATCATTCACTGCTAGTTACTAGTGTTACTACACACCGCAACGGTTACTCATGCCAACGCATAATATTGACACATTTTAAACCGACTTCAAAAAGGAGGAGGTTCTCAATTCGGTCAGTATTTTTGTTTTTGTATTTATCCTGATTACACCGAGGTTCTGGGGCCTTACCACGAGCTCTTAACGCGATCCTGCTTTGGCTGTGGGAAAGAGACAGAGCTATACAAGTCGTCTAGCGCCATCTCGAAATTCGAATGGAATGGAAACAAAATCAGAATCGAATCAGTTTCGGGAGTAACACCGCTGGTCCGATTTGTGTGATTCTTTTTTTGTTCGATGCCTGCCATTTGGTCTCATAAAATTTTCAGTCTGTTTGGTTCTGTATTTTTTTATTTTACTAGCATTTTTCGCTTATTGTTTGATTAATTGAACTTTCCTAAATACGGATTACAAAATTCTAGTGTGCATGTAATAAAATTATGTGTATGACAAGAATTAGGTTGGGTATTGTAACTAAAAAGGGTAAAAAATAAATAAACTTAAAAAAATTAGAAAGTGTAAAATAACTTTACTGTCGGTAGTGGGTGGCAAAAAAGGCAATGAAATAAAAGACAAAGCTACTGACTTCAGAAAGAAAAGGTTGATTTTGATGTCATTATTTTTTTTAAGATGTCCCTTTTTTTTTTCTTTAGCTAATCGTTAACATCACACCGATAACATGAACTTGTGAGTCCGCAACTGTGCCCCATTCACACAACTTCCTTGCGACTGAAAATATTTAACTGCAGTCTATAGTTCGTTCAATGCGTATCAATATTTGATGACTTACATCGACATAACTGTATTTGGTGACAATATGGAATTCATAATAAAACATAATCCGAGTTCCGTGACTCGTCGATACATTATTTGTTATTACTCTGTAGAAATATTTGTATTGTAGCTGGCTTATACGGTTTTTTTTTTTTTTAGCGTGGTTAAATCATCAAATGAGTCCTCCCACCCCGGGCAGGGCGGGAGGGACTGTCAGACTTGTACTGACTAAAATCCACGGTGTCCTTCAATAGCCTTTTATGTTCCGGGGTCACGGTAATGAGATAAGTCCCGCGACCCCGGCAGGCTTTGGCCCTCTTGGGCGGGGCCCCGTCATCGTGCTGACGCTCTTTGAGGCGCGCGTGGAACACAACGCGCCGTCGATCCGGGCATGGTCCATGGTCGGGCGGCGAGTTGCCCTTTACTCGCCGCCCGCATGCCCGCGCCTACGGTGGCCAGAGATCGTCTTGCGACGTCCGACGCCGTGGGCGTCTACCATTGCGGGTGGGGCGGAGGGAGGACGCTGTCCTCTCTCTCTCACGGCCCGCCTCCTCCTTAACGAGCATTACTGCCTCGCAGAAGGAGGCGACCGCTTCCCACTCCGTCTCGCCCCGCAGCATGGCCTCGACCAATGCCGGGCGCGAGAGGTCTCCGCCTATCGCTGCCGTGAGGACACGGCGGTGCTCTGCCCAAGCGGGGCAGTCTTGCACCGTATGCTCTACTGTGTCCTCCGGGCGATCTTCGCAATGGTGACACCCCGGCGTTTCTTCCTTCCCCATCCGACACAGGTACCTCCCGAAACATACGTGTCCGGTGAGGACCTGCGTCATCCGTGGCTTATACGGTAGTAAAATTTTTTGTGCAATAAAATGCCTCTTGTCTTGTCGTCTAGGATTTATTTGTCAAAAGAAAGTCGTCAGAAATACGAGAATTTCTAGTATTTCTCAATCGAGAGTTCTTAATAATTATGGGTTTCTAAAAGGATATTACCTTGAACTTGAATCTCTTGTTTACTATTAGTCTTAATTATACGTATATTATTAGTAATTCCCAAGAATAAATCTAATTTAGTATTATATTGAGTCGAAACGGGTTTTCCTAGAAAAAATATAAAAATATCAAAACAAGCCTATGACGTCTAACGTAACTGTAAAATCTTGGAATATTCAAGGAAGTGTTAATTAAGTACAATTCGTAGAATACTACAACATAATAATGTTGTATAGCAACTGTCTTCTTCTTCCTGCCCTTATCCCATTCTAACTTGTGGTCGGCGCAACACGTTTTCTTCTTCCATTCTCCCCTATCAGACGTCACAGTATCATTTACTCCTTTTTCTTTCATATCATTCCTTAGACAATCCATCCATCTTGTTGTATAGCAACTGTGACGTTACTAATTACCTACAATAGGCTTTTAATATAGCAACGTAATAAATGACGTCATAAAATTTATAAGTTACGAAGATAATGATCATAAAACCAGTTAATTATACGCATAAACCCAATATGGCAAGCTTATTTATTTTATAACTAGTAATTTTGCACGGTACCTTATAAAGTAAAGGTGTCTTTAACTAATTATTAATCGCTTAGATTAATAATTATTTTATTAGTGAGAATTAGTTGTGAGTGAAAACGGTGAAACGGCATTTTTATTTGTTGTAATGCTGTTTACAGGCACCTCGTGTGGTGATTTATCTAAGTTATGGATAGTAAATTATATATTAGCTTTTGCCCCACGTAGTAGAGGTCAGAAATAATCCCACGGAGATCTAACACAATGATAAAAAATTACACGTCCTATACTCAGGACAAGGTGCCAAATATCATTCATATTAGATGCCTTATCACGGGATTTCTGTATTTTCTTTAGAGCTTACTTGAAGTATTTACTGCGTTTTTGTATGGAAAATTGAAAAAGTGTAGGAGCGAAGAACTAATTTTCCATCAAATTAAAGTTAGTTAACTTTTTACGTCACAAGAACGTAAAAAGAAATGCTAGTTTCAGTTTAGCCGTGAAAAGGTAACAGACAGCAAAAATGACATTTTAACATTAATTTGGGGAAACAATTTATTAATTATATCTCCCACTTAATAGACTTGTAGATTAGTTATAACCAAATGATTAACATCAAACTTGTCAACCAACTAATAACAACTTCAATCACTTTGATTCCGTTCCGTATTACGCAACTTCATGCGAACTGTCATTGTTTCAAGACGTAGGTGATAGGGAAATGGTATCCAGTTCTCTTCCTAGTTCCTACCGTCTATATTCCACGACGTAATAATGTGTCGCAGTAACTCCAGTCGTGCAATAATTAATCGTAATGTTGGCCTTGTGGCTGTCCGTCCGTGTGTGTGTGTGTTAGGGTTGCCAGCCGTACTATAAATATAGTATTGTACTATATTTAGGGTCTCCGTACTATATACTGTTGAAGAAATATATAGTACGCGAAAATACTATATTTCAGTACAATAGCTCAATGTTTATATTTTGCCTACTAAAATCAGTATAAAATGAATAAAATACTTCCTGCCGTTTTCGAACGCGTGTTTCGTTTTTTAAAAAGGCAAGAAGTGCAAATAAATATAGTTTTCATAAAAAATAAATAAGTAAAAAATATAACTTAAGTCTATTTTTTATTCTTCCCTACTAAAATACTGTATTTTATTGAAGCGTTCTATATTTTTTATGGCTTTTTAAAAAAAATACTATATTCTGACAAAAAAATGTTGGCAACCCTAGTGTGTGTATCCGTGTCGATACAGTAACTTACTTATAGGTTGCATTAGAATTGAATTGCGGGTGTAATAAGCTTATGGTTCTAAATTGGGATTTATAGACTGAACTGCAATGGCTAGGCAATTGGAGGCATTGTTATAAGAAACCACAATGTTTCTTGCTTCATCAGTATATCGCTGGCTGAACAGAAGTTACAAAATAGTACCCAGTTTTAACAATCTGTAGTTGTTTTTAAATCGTTTTTTTTTACATTCATTACACAGGTATTGATATAAAACCGGCCAAGAGCGAGTCGGACTCGCCCATAAAGGGTTCCGTAGCAGCAAGTAATAACATACTATAAAAGTTCTTGTAGTTGGTTCCAACTTTGAAAGGTTTACGATTTATGACGTATTAAAAAAAAAAAACTTGAGAGGTGTCAAGGCACGTCGAAAATCGCTATGAACCTGTTAAAAAGGTTCAAGCGATTTTCGACCCTCCACCCCACACTACCCCACTCCACTCCGCTCCACTCCGCTCCACTCCGCTCCACTCCGCTCCACTCCGCTCCCCTCCGCTCCACTCCGCTCTGCTCCACTCCACTCCGCTCCACTCCACTCCACTCCACTCCGCTCCACTCCACTCCACTCCACTCCACTGCACTGCACTCCAGTCCACTGCACTCCACCCCACTCCACTACCTATTATAGCTGTAAAAATGAAGTTGACAAACTTACATTTGCAGTTGTTCTCCGATACATTTTGTTTAGGAAAATGTTATCCCAGTACGTTTTATAAGTTGGTCAACTATTACTCGTAAACTTGTAAAGCCCACTTAGTCATGATAATTTTCTTTTAAACTTCGTTATATATACTACTATTGTAAATTTTTTCACACCCCCAAACATAACCGTTTAGCTGGTAGAGGGGGGGGGACACTCGAGTAGGGCAAAAATTAGCACTTTAAAGCTTAATATTTCACAAACGAATCTTTTTATCAAAAAATTGTTGATGGAAACTACCAATATTTTTTAAAGGCCTATTTAATGATACCCCACACTAAGGGGTACGCGAGAAAAAAAAAAACATCCCCGCTTAACGTGTACAGGAGGTACCCTAAAAAAAAATATTTTACGAGATTTTATTTTACCACTTTTTTGACGCAACAAATCCGTATATTTACACCAAATTACAGTTTTCTAGTGCTGGGCGTCTCTGAGCTAAGCTGCGGACAGACGGACGGACGGACGGACGGACATGGCGAAACTATAAGGGTTCCTTGTTGACTACGGAACCCTAAAAATAACAATAATAGCAAAACGATCTATTGTTCACACAAAATACAACTGTCTTTTCTATACCATTATAGTCATAATTCTTAGCAGAATATCAATAGTGATCAGTAAGTGTATGTATCCCAACATCCTTGGAGAACTTTTTAACCGACTTCAAAAAGGAGGAGGTTATCAATTCGACGGTATGTTTTTTTTTTTTTTTTTTTTTTTGTTTTTTTTTGTATATTTGTTACGCGATTGCTCCGCCAATTGTGGACCGATTTTTAAAATTCTTTTTTTGTTCGAAAGGAGGTACTTCTGAGGTGGTCCCATAGTCACCAAATTGGGATCTGATGATTGGATCCTGGAGAAATCGAGGGCAACCCTCGAATTTTATAGGCCGACACACCGTTTTTCGCAAATTTTATGAAGTAATTTAAGTACTTGCGTATGGTAATCATAATGTCATGTAGCTGAGCTGATGATGGAAGGTAGAACTCCTTAATAGTAAGGAGTAGGCATCGACTGATTTAGTTTGAGTTCGCATATCTCTGGAACTACAAGTCCGATTTAAGTAATTCTTTTTTTGTTGTACTAGGTATCAACTTAGGGAATATTGCAAGTTTCATCAAAATCGGTTCAGTAGTTTTTGAGAAAGGGAATTTTATTAGTTTATTGTGTACATGAGCGATGTTATTACCGGTGTTATAGATTGCAAAATTCTAGTGCACATGTTGTATTTGACAAGAATTCGGGTTGAATATTTAAACTAAAAAGAGTAAAATAAAAACTTTTTCAAAAAAAAATGTAACCGCCTTCAAAAATAACCATAAATAAAAAACGATAAAAAAATTCTACAAAATAACTTTTCTTTCGGAAGTCGGTGTCAAAAAAAAAGACAATGAAATAAAGAAAACAAAGACACCGACTTCCGAAAGAAAAGTTATTTTGTAGAATTTTTTTATCGTTTTTTATTTATGGTTATTTTTGAAGGCGGTTACATTTTTTTTTGAAAAAGTTTTTTCTTAGTAGACTTTGACAAATTACCAATAATAACAGTTATTTGCACAAATACGGTGCATATAATGTGGCGCCTACCGCATAAACGGCGCCGCCACAGATTTATGAGTGAGTTAATCAGCAAGCAGTTATTATGGATAACTATGTCGTTATCATTGGCGGCAATATTATTTCACTCGTGTTCCTTTGTTATACGCGAATCAAAGCATGCGCATGCATTTTTCAGAGGTGTTGGTATATTTCAGTCCGTTGTCAAGACGCAAGCATATCAACCTACTTCATCATCATCATCATCATCATATCAGCCGTATAAGACGTCCACTGCTGAACATAGGCCTCCCCTTTAGACTTCCAATAGGACCGGTTGTAAGCGGCCTGCATCCAGCGAGATCCTGTGGCCTTCATAAGATCGTCTGCCCACCTAGTGGGTGGACGCCCTAAGCTGCGCTTGCCGGTGCGTGGTCTCCATTCGAGAACCTTACGGCCCCATCGGCCATCAGTTCTGCGTGCTATATGGCCTGCCCACTGCCATTTCAACTTGCTAATTCGTTGGGCTATGTCGGTAACTTTGGTTCGTCTACGAATCTCCTCATTTCCGAGTCGATCGCGCAGAGAAACTCCAAGCATAGCCCTCTTTATAGCTCGTTGGACTATACTGAGCTTACTAATAAGGCCTACAGTAAAGGACCACGTTTCGGCACCATACGTCATCACTGGTAACACACATTGGTCGAATACTTTCGACTTGAGGCACTGAGGTATTTTGGACGAGAAAACGTTACGCAGTTTCCCGAACGCTGCCCAGCCGAGTTGGATTCAACTCGGCAACCTACTTCAATCCGTCAAAATTATTTAATGGGTTTTCTACTTTATCATAAAAGTAGAAGGGTTATGTTCGAGTGAGAAATTTTAACAGATTGAGGTCGGTTGATGAGCGCTGCAACTTTGATCTTCTGAAAGGAAATATGAATACAAAGCTAAAAGTTTGTATTAGTAGTTAGTTAAATAAGCAGGCGGAATTTGGCTAAAGTTTTGACCACCGCACTTGGAATGCCTAAAAGGAGTAATAAAGGATGTACTGTGTCGGTTACGGGCAATGAGCTCACCCCCTTATTACATGATGCAAAGCCTAACCAGCTAAAACTGTGAGTAAGTACTACATGTTCGGGCACGCCGCAATCGCGGCGGTAAGACCCCTCTTTGAGGAGTGGCTGGATAGGAGTCACGGCGTCCTGACCTACCGCATGACGCAGGTCCTCACCGGACACGGAAGTTTCGGGAGGTACCTGTGTCTAAGGAGAAAGGAGGAAACGCCTGGGTGTCACCACTGCGAAGATCGCCCGGAGGACACAGTAGAGCATACGGTGCAAGACTGCCCCACTTGGGCAGAGCACCGACGTGTCCTCACGGCGGCGATAGGCGGAGACCTCTCGCGCCCGGCATTGGTTGCGGCCATGCTGCGGGGCGAGACGGAGTGGGAAGCGGTCGCCTCCTTCTGCGAAGCAGTAATGCTCGCGAAGGAGGAGGCGGGCCGCGTGAGAGAGAGGACAATGTCCTCCCTCCGCCCCACCCGCGGTGGTGGACGCCCACGGCGACGGACGTCGCAAGACGATCTCCGGCCACCGTAGGCGCGGGCATGCGGGCGGCGAGTAAAGGGCAACTCGCAGCCCGACCATGGACCATGCCCGGGTCGACGGCGCGTTGTGTTCCACGCGCGCCTCAAAGAGCGTCATGATGATGGGGCCCCTCTCTAGAGGGCCAAAGCCTGCCGGGGTCGCGGGACTTATACCATTACCGTGACCCCGGAACATAAAAGGCTATTAAAGGACACCGTGGATTTTAGTCAGTACAAGTCTGACAGTCCCTCCCGCCCTGCCCGGGGTGGGAGGACTCATTTGATGATTTTACCACGAAAAAAAAAAAAAAAGAAGTACTACATTTTAAAAAAAATACATCAAACAGAGTAAAACTTTCACTGTAAGTAAAAATGATTTATTAAAACTCTCAAACTAACAAACCATTTGAAATGACTCCACTCATGAAGCAATTAAAGTACTTTTGGGCTGCAAATCTTGAGATAGCCACATGAAACTTAAAGTACTGCTAAATTGTCCTGCCAAGTGACGTCACTAGTCCGATTTGTCTCTATTTAGCTAATCGACGTATAAGGAAGTCAGTGCCTGACTCATGTAGACTTTGTTCATTTGTTCTGTACGGTCACTGACTGGACTAAGGTCTTTTGTAGTAAAAATGGTATTTTACGTACTATTTTGTTTGTTTAGTATAAGATCTTTAACCGATACGTTCAGTCGATTTTCGAATTTTCGATTCTTATTCAAAGAAGCAAACTTATTGACTTAAAATTTGTTGTATATTAAAATAATAACTTTAACTTCTTGATTGCTGCGCGTGTCGCAGGTTCGATTCCTGTACGGAAAAAAAATGTATTTACGCTGTTCAGGTAGGTGTAAGTACGACACAGGAGAAATTCCTGGTGTGGCAACTACTATTATTTTTGTTTTAATTCGTCAAATCATAAATTAGTATCTCATAATATTCTGCCAATCGTTTACATTGCAATTCGACATTGAATGCCATTCACACAAACACATTACGTCAAACTGGAATTTACTATCTCCATTACGACGTATCGATTGACATTTCGATACATTAATCAACACTCCGCGGTGCGCGGGCGCATTGCGCACGAGTTTCCGAGCAGTGGCGAGTGGCGACCTCTAAACGTCGAAGTTCTCGGAACTATAGGTACTGTCGCAAGCGTTCACCTCTACTCTAGAGGATTTTGAGTGCATGATAATAAGTTTTTCCACGAATATTGAGTATTAACTTTAAATGTCGATATTGCTATGTATAGGCATGATGTTCTGGGAAAAGATTGAGAGGTATTTGTGGTCCAATAAGTAAAATATGTGCCTATACTTGGGGACAGTAAATTTAAGCTGTGATATCCGCGTTGATTCCTCACTCACGTGAATATACTAGATTTACCGTAACCATAAAAGCTATGAATCTCAAATAGTATGCTGGAACGCGCTGTGATAAGAACGTATCGACGTTCGTGCGTAATTTTTTTAGAAAAATCGAAAATTCAGGTAATGTTTGTTTGAAAAAAGTTTTGTAATAATACTTAGATATCGATATCGTAAAAAAAGTTTTAAAAAAATGCAACTTTGACCTTCAATATCTCGAGAACCCGGGGAGTCCCAGGTACGGTCTAAAGGAAAAAAATGATCCAAATAATGGGTAGAATACGTGGCTTTCGGCTTCGTTAAGTGTCTTCTTACACCCGGTATAGGTAGGTACCTACTTGTGAAAAAGTGGCAATTTAATAAAAAATTGCAAGAAAAGCTGTTATGATAGAGTAAATTCATCAGAATATATCATTTTCACCATCTGTTAGGTATATTTTGGAAAATCTAGCATTGAATTCGATCAGAACCAAAACATCGAAATCAACTTCTAACTCGCATTGGGATAGACCCATTCCTCTCATATAGTCGAAGCCGGTGTCTCAAAAGGGAGAACATTATGTATGCTGTATGCAGCTATTTTCTTTGAATCTTAAAATATTGGTTATGTTCATAATTATCACACTATCCACAAGCCAGCAGATGCCTGATTGAGCCGCTAGCGACTTGATTACTGAGCTAGTGATGATGACGGCTAATTGATAAGATGAGCATGTTACTGTAATATGCTCTTGTAATTGCTGTAATGCTGCGGTTTCTCTTACGCGTCAATAGTGAGAATGTTCGTTACGGTCGAATGATTTGTTTGGGTAATAATTGCTTTTTTTATGTTATGGGGTAAAAAGAAAAATATAAACTATTTTCGAGTCGGCTTTACAGATTATTACTTAAAATAATTATGAAAAAAGTATGTAACGTTTTAAAAATATGTAAGTACTTACCTTAAAATAAAAACAGGTTATTTGATAAAAATACTCGTTTAGATTATTTGAACTGTTAATTCTTTTCTCTCATTGTTGAGAACAAATTATGTGCTTTTGCTAGTGAGTAAATGAATATAATTATGCATTATTTGTACAAATTAGTTCTCAAGAACAATTGAGTACCTACACAATTAAAATTAAAATCATTGCAGCGTGACAATTATTCTTATTTATGTGCTGTGCTCAGAAATTTAGGTATTGTTAAGTAAGAAACAAATTATTTTGCGTTATTCTTACTAAACCATGTCAGAAATAAAATGTTAAATTCAACTGAATTTTAACGCGTTTCATCTCTTTTGACACTGCAGAAATTAATTTGACAAGAGGTTGTGAAACGACTGCACCCGTGAGAGGTTTCATAAAAAGATATCCTTCTTGGGCGTGGGCAACGTGCATATTTTAACTTTGTTTAAGGCGCGTAAATCAAACTCGCCCTTACTGCAGTCGCATACGCCACGTCTCAACCGGTTCCGTCTTCGAAGGCTGTATGTGAGTCTAAGTTCATTGCTGCATAATTGGATGCTGCACATAATTAACATCTAACGTGTACACAATAAGATACAAGTTTTTATACTATACTTACGGTACACACGAGGTTAAGATTCCTAACCCATATGGAAGACAAAAAAGATTTTATGCAAAGTTAATTGAAGGAAGCAAATGAATGAGTGGAAGACCGGACTAAATAAGGACCACATGTTAAACTAATTACGTCTATTTAAATTATCATTAAAGAAATCAAGCTTCAACCGCATCCGTGATTTCTTAATCACAGAAATAGCGGTATAAATCTCAGATAAATATTCTAGTTGACATTTCGTTAGCAGAACTGATACAAGATTTATTATTCATCAGTAATATCTCAGTATTTCGGTCACCGTCATGGTCTGGCTGTCTTGAGGAATGTCGCCGGAGATCTGTCTAGGGCTCGCAGGAGACGCGATCAACCGTGCGACACACGCGACTAGTATTGAGGGCGAACCTGATTGGAATACAAGGACCAGTTAGTTTAGACTAAGGGCTTTTCCGTGCCAAGTCTTAAGTACTTCTTTTTTTTTTGGGTGGCAAAATCATCAAATGAGTCCTCCCGCCCTGGGTGGGGCGGAAGGGACTGTCAGACTCTTACTGACTAAAATCCACCCGTGTTCCTTCGGATGCCCTTTACGTTCCGGGGCCACGGTATCCTGGATTAAGAAAATTCCGCGACCCCAGCAGGCATTTGGCCCCATAAGGGGCCCCGTCGGTGACGCGTGAAACACGACGCGCCACCGACCCGGGCTTGGTCCTTGGTCGGCCGGCGAGCTTACCCATTACTCACCGTCCGCAAGCCCGCTCCGCCTCTGTGCCCTCTGCTATTCAGAGGGACACGCGTTGGAGCGTCCACCCGACAGGCTATTGGCATACGGGCAAAGAGACCCCTTAGGCACAGTGCCTAAGGAAGAGTTTTTGCCCGCATCCCAGGGTGCACCGGCCCCTCCAGTCCACGGGCGCACGTGGAGGTTTCCTGTCTTAGCACCCCAAGTCTTAAGTACTAGAAGAAGTATTTTGATCTATATGCTTGGAAATCAATAAACTATTTCGGTTGCTATCTTCGGTTGGATCTTTGTCTGTAAACAATCAACGACTGATTACCCTATCCTAGTCTATAAGATGTCCGATTAGACGCAGGCGTCAAAAACATAGAAACGGGATTGAATTTCAATATTAATTTCGGGCGTAAAATAAAAGAAATGGTTGTGCAATTCAAAGTATTTACGGTATTGAAGACAACTCTATATATATAAGGATAGTGCGATGTAAAGGCCTTGCTTAATATTCAATATTAACTGCGTGGAAAGACCAAAGATCCTGGTTTGGAAAAATCATAATTTTAAATTGATTTCAAGCATGTAGTTTTCAGAAAGGCATAAAGAAGACTGCATAATATGTGTGCTATAATTGTCAGTTTCAAAATCACCCTTAATAAACATTAAATTTCACAATGCCATTTAAAAAATAACACTTGTGTTTGCCAATTACAGTAGGTACTCGTACACCAATTTACACATAAAGAATATGGGCAGTGTTAAAAAATAAGGTATAACAGCAGCCTTACAAAGGACCTAAAATTTATTTAACATCACATAAGACCTCGGTTACGCACGTAGGTGCACCGTGGGCGCAAGGCTTGTATCCACTTGTATCTCGTTATGTGTTCAACATAGGTATTCACATCACGATAATTGGATAAAGTAAATTGGAAAGGAGTGTTTACTTTGTCGTCTTTCTGATAACATCAACGTGGTTGTGGCTGAATGGGAGGACCTTTTTTGGCTGACGGAAAAACATGGTCCTTAAAGAAAAATATTGCAAAATTTTTAGAAACAGTTCTAACACAAACTCACAAACTTTCGCCTTCATAATATTAAGTTTTAGTAGATAGGTAAGATACGGAGTAAGGTGCAGACTGTGGGATCATTTTAATCCTAACACTGTACAGTGAATCCAAAAATAAATATTCATTAACAACCAGACGTCGTTTCTTATTACCTCTTTGGTTCTTTGTCTTTTTCTCAAAACGAATCTTTTGAAGTTAGAGATCATTGTTTTCTTTCTCTTTTTAAGCACTAATGTCTTCATGGCCAAGGGCGCTTTTTTATTGGGTTTGTTCCTAAATAAACTAATGGAATTACTTTTCTCTTGACCATTGAAGCCACCACCTATCCTTCACTATCGACGCGACGACCAATAACAGAGGCTTGTTCCAAATGATCTGCCGAGATTGCGGGAATATCTCAATAGGTTATCGCAGCCCTAGAACGCAAGCAGCTAAAGGAAAAAGTTGAGTTTCACCCAGTACTAGTCTGACTATCCCATCCGCTCGACGCTGCTTTGGAGGACTTTTTTGATGATTTCTTCTTCTTCTTCCTGCCCTTATCCCATTCTACTTGGGGTCGGCGCAACACGTTTTCTTCTTCCATTCTCCCCTATTATTTTTTGATGATTTCCTACCACAAAAAAATCCGAAAAAAGTACCCTTACTTTTTTTCTGAAGCTGACTACGTGAATTCCTGATCACGCACATTGAAACAGCGTCAGATTTTTTTTGCCAAGCGTAAATGTCCATTTGCTTTTCATGAATGGACAAAAATTCTTACTGATCGACTCAAAGTCAAATCTATTCTTCGTTGATAAGTGTGGTCTTTTCAGAGTTATACAATGTAATGTTGCATAGTTTTCAGTATTTATTGACACTGCCCGGAAGTGCGGCACAGTATACCGTATCCATCACGCTATATCCGCGGTGGGGTGAATACTATTGTATGTTAATGCAGCACAAGTTATTATGATGGCCGACTGGAGATTTTTACGCTCCGTAGTTTTAAACGGGGAGACGATTTATGTGATGATTTTATCACTCTGGTTTGTTATCTGGTAATTTAAGAGGTATTTTAATTTACTTTTAGTATGTAATGGAGTTTCACTTTTCACAATGATGCAAGTCTAACCACCATGTGGTTGGCAGATTCTGTTTCTTATGTGGTTATCTCTGATTTTATTATTTACTACAAAATACATATGTTATTCGTGTTTAAGATTTTTCTATTGTTACGCTAGATACTATTCTGTCAACATCACACAGCTAACTTACAATAATCACACAATAATTAACACACACAGTAATGTAAGTAACACAATCTAAAAACGTTTAACATGAAACTTTAAACGGTGATGATTCTGCTGATACCGATCACATATGTTTTGCATGAGCATGGCCAGTTGCTAAAATCGCTACGGCTCGTTAACATGCGTCTGCGCAGCGGCGCGGGCGCAGTGGCGCACCCTGCAGCGCATCTCACGCAAAATGAGACCACGCTAAATGAGACATTGTTGTCTCTCTTGTGGGTGCAGTAACAGTTGATTCGGGGTTTTAATTGTGCCTGATGTAAAATTTTTGTGGTCTCTTTGGAATATGTTATGGGTTATGCCGTGTTAATTGAAAGTTTTTCTTAACTTGCAGCATGTGTTTGAAAGCCGAGACGCGTTTAATGAAATTATGAGATCCCTCAATTTTTTTACATGGTCTTAAACATAACTGATTTAATGTTGGTGTACTAAATATTTTTGTCCCAATTCTTCAGAAAATACCTGCTATGCAGATTTTATGTACAGATGTTTCATAAATCACATACTATTTTTTACGAAAATTAAAGAATCAAGAAAACGGATAACCATCTTCATCACAAATTACATCATTATAATTACTCATCTCCTTCATTCATTACAAAGTAGTGTCCATTATTAAATGCCGCGATAAATCATTAACAGGGTGCTGCAATAATTATAGATTCCGAGAAAGGTCGTGAGGGCAGGTCGGTAGGCGGTGGTCGTGACATCAAGCGGTGCATGCGGCCGCTTTGAATACACGCTGTATATTGTGCTAGGGCTGGCGAGAATTAGGATACAAATTATATTGTTTGAAGTAGGAAGTTGACTTTAGAGAAATAGTTGCTTTCACCACCACCAGCAGGATATTGGAGAAAATGTAGTTTAAGGAAATTAACTTTCATAGGATGCTCATTATTTTGAGAAAGATTGAGATGAGAGATATTTGGACAGGATCAAGGCGAAATATTAAGGAACTAGCCTGCCTGCAGCTTCTCTAGGGTCCCATCTATCACAGTACCTAAATTCATCTAAATCGGCATAACAGTTTTTACGTGAAAACGGCGCATAAAAACAAATATACACTGTAAAGTGTAAACATTTTATATGCCTGTGTCGCGGATCGTTAAGCTATTTTGGGGGAAAGAAAATGAAAGTCTGAGCTCGCAACTAAGTTCTTCTTTCCTCAAAATACTATTGATGGTATTAAATATTTTAGATTCTTGTCCTGTTTTTTTTCTGTTCCGTGCTCTAGTCGATGTAAGAACAGAAGTTAAATACAGCTTAGAGATCTATTATAAATGAATGTTTCCTATTGCCAATTTTGGCATTTAGACACCAGTTTTTTCGCTGTAATAATTTTGGGATGTGGCATCCGGTACCTAACTACTTTATGTTTCCTGCATCTTTAACAAATGGACATATAATTATATGCAATATATTATTTGTTAAAAAGTCTTTAATTGCGACGTTGCTGTTGCATTCCTGTGAACGAACGGTCTCTTCAGTCTTTGCCTCTTTGGCAACTTTCCGATTAGCTGATAAAAGCTGTATAACGTTTTGTTTGACGGAAACCAATATCCGAATCGTGCGTTCATTCATGTTTTAATAAAGAACTGTTTCCTGCAATCGTGTCGAAGCTTTCAGTTAACAGAAGCAGACTTGTTCTAGAATCTACTTTCAATACAATTTGGTGTAACATATCCGGGTCCGCGAGGATTTCCTCCTCCCCTCCTTCATCCTCCTCCCCTCCTTCCTCCTTCTGAGAACCTGGATAAAAGTATTTGGCTCAGAAGCCAAAGATTACATTGTATTTTTTTTAAAGCAAGTTTCTAGTTGCGACTTAAATAAAATAGAAAAAATAAACTAAAAGAAATTGGTGAGGACTCCCTTATTGATATTAAGGAGACTTGTAGGTTCAGGATGTTCGTCGTTTGTTATTTTCCTTTTGATATTTTTGTGAAGCAGATGTGATTGAAGGAGCGAGCCAGCCCTAAGGATCTTCAAACAACAATGTCCGCCTTTGAGCTATAAGAGGATTCTCATATTACTGCACCTCATAACGATCCGTGTATCGTGCATCGTAGCGTCATGTTGCATGCATGCGCGTGCCCAGTCAATCGATGCCGACCTTCCGTGGCGCCATATTTGTTTTTATATTTACCAAACATACCATTTTTGAATTCTTTTGCCAATTAACGTTTAAATATTGATTTTTGGTAGCCTTTTGAAAGAATTGTTTGTTTAGCAAACATTCTTGTATGTAAAATTGTTTTTTTTTTTGTGATACATAAATAGGTATATCTGCATCTGCAGTGTTGAACAGCGAACTTTTTTACTTGAAGGTCAAAGTTGCGGACTGACTTTATATAGAAACTTGTCTGGAATTTGAATCGAAAAAAAGACAACTGCATTGCATTCACAATCTACATAGCTTCTGTAGGTACGGTTATGTGATACCTATATATATAATATATATACATAGGTATCACATAATATGTGATACATAGACTTTTGTCGAAAACGTATTGGTTAGTTCTGATATGGTTTTACAGTCATTAAGCATTTTGAGGAAGGTCATGGTCTCGATATCCTTTTGAAACAAACGAAGCCGAAACAAAAATTTAAATGTGGCATACATTGAAATAATACATTTATGATTAAAGAGTTCGTTTGTCTGTTCTTGCGATAAATTCAATGTCATACACAGTGGGGAATTGTTTAATTCTCAGAACTTGACAAAACTTAATGTTTGTTGTAAAGTCTAGTAATTAGATTATCTAAATACTACATTGTGTTACAAAAACTGAAAGTATATTATCATTAACAAATTCAGTTATACGAAAAAATAATTAATAGATTAGTTACTAATGAAGCCAATGAAAAAAATGTAATAGATATACCTGCGATAGATAGATTATAAAAGTACCTACCTATTTTTTTAAATGAACTTTTTAATATCAATTCTTATTTTTTTTCTGTCTGACTGACATTGAGCGTAGAAAGGTTTTAACGAGTCTTAAGCACAAGTAATTATTTCGAACCAGAAGCCCTAGCATGACGTTTCACGTTTTTGTGAAGTAAATCGGAACTTTGACGTTAATTTGACGGAAAATAATTCTTCTTTCGTGCACTAGAGGCGCTTTTTCACTTTCTATACAATTTACAATAAACGCCGTAAATAATTCAAGTACGATGTAAGTAAAATACAGATATCTTGTGCTAAGGCTTAGTATTCAAAAATGTTTGTCGTTTGCACCTAAAAAGTAAGGCGAAAACAAACTCTTCCATAGAGTACACTACCAAATAAGTCGCTGTTGTCCATAGAAATTATTAAATTCATAATCCGGTCGTACAAAGATGGCTGGTGAGTTTATCAATCGCTAATTATTCTAACAGCCCAATCGTACTCGCGAGACGGGACCGGTCACGATCTGGACCGGCTTTAGTGAAGTCACAAAAATCGGGATTAGAACCGAAAAATCGGGACTGCTTGTATCTTTCAAGATATTTTCTGCCTTTCTCGTGATTGCCTATGAATTGCAGAGCGCTTGTGAGTTTTCCAGAATTAATTATAAGATTTTCCGTGATTGCTTACGTTTAAAGCACTAAATAATCATTGAGAAAGACATTCAATTAATTCAAAGGCTACCGAGTAAACACAATAAATTATCATGATTTATGTAGAAATGTGTTTATCGGAAGGTCGTACCTTAACAATTACTTTTTCATATGAGGTTATTCAATTAAAAATAGAAACCTAAATGATAACACGGACTCTTAATGATAAATATTTTTAAATAAATCCTGATTTTGCCTGGGACATGAGATAACACGTCCCATCACTAGTTCACAAAGTTGCGTTCACGCAGGTCTCGGTGCGCATATGCGCGTGCGTCAATTAGCACACATCTGTCAAGTTATTGCGCATACAACATGGTGCATATTCATATGAGTATACATATTTAGTGGAAGCTTATCCCGTAGCTTTAGTGGGACCGGTTTGCATTGTTGAAGTATCGTGATTTGCGGGATAGTCTGAAATAAACAAAATGGCCACCACAGTACTTTCACAAGTTATTATTTTACCACGTGACTAAAACTGTTTTTGACAAATCAAATTCTTAAAATAAATATACATTGAGTTTAGCCATTCTAGATGTTGAAAGAAGAAGATATTAGTCCTTCCTGATTTCAGATTCTCAAAAAAATCTTTGAACAGTATCGTCAATCGTAGATTTTTATCCAGGAGATGAATTTAAAGATGCACTCAGTATTTTTTTATTTCGTATTTGGTTCATTTGAGCTTGTTGTATGTCCTAACAGTACCTATATTGGTCTAGATGATTTTATACCTCAGTGATGTAATATAAAATGCAGTGTCATTTTTAAGCCGGTATTGACATACCTACAATATCACTGTCAAAAGCCGGTCATTGTGCTAATAGAAATGATTCCAAGTGGCATGGCGTGTCGTGGCGTGGTCGCAAGTCCGCTGAAACATGTATATTGGCAATTGGTTTCGCTTTCGAACATCTGGGTTGTGTTGTGGTGGTACGAACAAAATGTCTCCTTATTTCCTTAATTGCGTAAGTGCTCTGCGACCAATCGGTAAACAGCTGTTGTAATTGTTCGCCATTTTTGATTCGGGAATTAAGAATATGGAATGTTAAACCGTTTTGGTTGGATAAGGTGGTTTGTTGGTATTGTACCGCGTGGTGAAGTTTGGATACCCCAAGTTTGTGTTTTTAATTAAATATAGACACTTATACTTACAAAATAAAGCATGTTTTCTCTAAAAGGGTTAACAGAGGTGATACACTCAAATTCTTAAGTGGAATTTCAATAATGTTAGATTCAAACACAGACATCAGTGTTTGTTTTTATAAACTGTAGCGTCTCGCGATAGAACAATGGCCTATCTTATTCTAAACTCAAAAAAAAGAATTCAAGTGGCTAACACAGCGAACCATATCAAAAACACTGGCTGTTCTGAAAGCAATAAAAATTTTACTAGAAAAAAAATGTTTCAAGTTGAGATCTTAAGATGGCACGCATCATTTCCATTCTGCCGCTACGCTGGTAGCTACGTCTCAGTTTTTTCTAACGCTTTCATCTTTTTTCTTAGTATAATTACGTGATTCCGGTTATAATTATCGCTATTTGGAACTACGCCTAATTTAATTTGTGCTGCCAAGAGAGGTAATTAAAACTATTAAGTCACTTATAGGAAACCACATCATCAAATGAAAACTTTATGTCATATCAACGTCGCATAAATATCTTGTTCATAAGAAATGCTAATATTTATCATCCATAGCTTTTTTCTAGGTTTTTAATTAAAATTGATCAACATTGGTCATTGTCTAACTAAAACTACAAGCCGTAAGTCAAATATCCAGCTTTTAAACGTCCATCTTCATTGACAGTTGAATTCGAATTTGACAGTTGAAACGAATGGGTTTTCAATTACTGCTAACAAACGCAAAGGCATTCGTTCAAACGGCCAATAATGCCAATAGATAAATGGCCCGCTGCAAGCATAACCGTTATGGCAATAAATTGTTTGACCATTATGTCGTAAGCAGATATAATGTGCAGAGCATGGTAACATGTTCAACAATAATGATTTAACCAGATAATGAAGTGAAATCAACAAGTACCTAAGTATTGAATATCCTGAGGGATCCAGGGGATATGGGGTAAAATGTAACTATTTTCTTGTACTGTTATGTTGTAAAATTAATTTCATAGTAATTACGATGTAAGTGCTTCAGAAAGAAAAGTTTAATGTGACCCAATCATCGTGCCTAGTCATTATGAGAAATATAAACAGTTGACAAAATGCAGCTTCACTAATGGAATATTAAGATTTTCACCTACTTTAAACCTTCATCAAGTTTTAATAACCATTCACAATCGTTGTATTATCGCTTGTATCCTCGAGTTTATTGACGGCATAAAATTATACCGATATTCTAGATTCAGCTTAATTGAAGTCCAATGTGCTATAGTTTTTCTCCATATTTTTTTTGTAGAACTGAAGCCTTTCATTTTAAAACTTTTACTGTGTTGTCCCACTAAGAATGTATGGCAAAAAGGTGGTATTATTGTAAGAATTTTCATGTCACAAAAATTATTAAGTTTTTCTCCAGCAAGAACCGTTAGTAGGACAATCGTAATATGTTTTTTCAGTAAAATCGTTGTAGGTGAATATTATTTATGCGCAAAAAAATTAAACGGTATATTGGGCTGAATAAAACTTAATCTATGTAAAAACTTAGCGAGGTAATCGGATAACTTTTAAAGCTCTATTGTATGTTAGACAGCCTGGCGATGACATTCGGATTCACGGGTATTTATGATATAAAAGGAGACTAATTTTAGGTGGGTTCATTTTTTGAGCTTTCTTGCTAAGGGGATTTTTTACATTGTTCTCAGCAAAGCGCAAGTTATACTTTCTAACTGGCCTCATCCGACGTCAATTTTGACGTCAAACAATGTTTAGTAGGTACTATCTCTTTGTCTGCAAGTAGCAACTTACCATTACCAACACTATGATTGGCATTTCCTTTAAAACTGCCTACTGTAATACTAACGGGCCTTTTTTAAACTTAAAAAAAAAACCTGCCCAGTTAAGCGGTTCCTAACAGAAGCCTTGAGATGGTAGTGATTGAGCGCGGCTTCCTGCGCGCGCACCTGGCCCGTCGCACGTGCGGTGCGCGCGCGCTTGTCGGGCGGCGCGTTTTTTACGCTGCTGTTAAGCGGCTGTCTTTATCTTATGATGTGAGTAGGGTTGAGCTTTTATCTCTACGAGAAACTGGTGTTAGGTTTGTGGTATGTGGTTTTTACTGGCATTCTGTAACAATGCAAGGTCAATATAAGTTCGCTAACTGAATTTGAAGCTCTATTCATGATCTAAAATCCTTAGAACATTGACAGGGGCAAGAAAACTGCTGCTCTTAGGCTTCAAATTATTATTTTTTAAAGACCAAAATACTGTTTCATTTGGTTTGTTGCCAAAAATCAGCAGCCCCTTGAAAGTTCTGTATTACTATTCCCAATTTCTAATTGTCTAACTAAATGCTAATTCCAAAAAGTAAGTACCTACCACTAACTCGATAAGAAGACTGCATGAAACTGAACTCAAGCATTCTATTTTTCGAAATAGTTGAACATTGCTGCTATGCCTTGAACAAAGATGAAGAAGCTTTAGTTCAAGTTCATCTATTTTAAGCCCAATTTCAAAAGAACACAGACAACCCTTGCTTTGTGCTCTTGGCTCTGTGGTTTATAAAGGGCTGTCAGCATATGGTGTGTAATAATGGTGTCTGATACGCAGCCGCAGTTGAGACTCCTGCGCAGCTGAGGGTAATGAAGGCATTGTTTACCTATAATTATTATTTAATTATTGTTCTGTTTGCTACTAGGCAAGATGGGGGACAGATGACTTTTATGTAATGATATGTTTGCCGTGGTGACATCCTGATTCGACAGAAGTAAATGTTCATTATAATGAAGGTCTGTCTGCAATTTAGTTTTATTGATAATGCAGATGATCCTTTTAGGCGCGGTAGTAGTTTATATTTAGACAGACTCAGTAATTATTTAATTTGTCAAATAAGACTATGGGCGATCATAACTAGCTGTCATCATTGATAGTCTGCGTTGATTGATGAGACTGTCATATAATTGAATGGTCGTAAATTGAGTCCAAATTATCTGTGAATAAATAGAGAAAATGTTTATAAACATATTACTGGTTTGGTTTGGATTTCGCAACTGACAACATGATTCATGTAATTTGTTATTTTGGTCGTTCTTATTATTATTTCACAAAGATTCTATTTCAACTGTTCACTTATGACTCCTCTCAGCAACTTCCAAATGTTCCATCTAGTTACGAGAGCACTTATCATCAAAAGGGCTGTTTTACGACATTTACGAGAACGCCGCCTGCGCGTGCGCCGGTGGGCTAACACCTCAATGTTGTTCCAGTTGTCAGCCGTATGTGACTGATGAGCTATAAAACTTAAATAGAAATGGATCAGCGTTGAATGGGCAGAAGAACCACTTCTGACAAAAGAAAATTAAGATCAGAAACGAAGCAAAGTAAAAATGCTGATTGGGATAAATATCGAACTTGGAATTCAAATCATTGAGCGCAAACCCGAAACAAGATCAAAAGTGTTGAAATGTTTCTTTAATATTTGAATTCACAGCACTAAGGTTATACACCGTGTTCCGGACGATATACATAAACTTCGACCAGATGTTCAAACCACGGAAGTAAGCATTTTTCATTATGGACACATTAATAAATTCTTATTTTTTATTTTTTGTTAATTTTCATACAAACTAAATACCTAGACGTAAATAACCCGATATGCATGCCTCTTTATCCGAATTGGCAACGTCGTATTTTCATTCATAACATTTGGCGGGCTGAAACAAATGAAATGCAAATAGTATTTGATAGATTTCAAATTAAGATACTTTCTCACTGCATAGCTCAATTAAATTTCATTAAATGAAATTACAAATATCTTTGTAACGAAGCCTTTTTAAGTACTACTTCCTTTGTTGGATTTGATTTGTAAAAGCCATAGAAGTATTTGCTAAAGTTTATGGATAACGTGAAGAACACGGTGTATAACTCTTTCAATTTTATCGGTCGATATTTCTTATACTGAAATTAACAGTTATCGCCAAAGATTTAGCTAAGCCAACGCTATTGCGCGGGCATGCGGGCGGCGAGTAAAGGGCAACTCGCTGCCCGACCATGGACCATGCCCGGGTCGACGGCGCGTTGTGTTCCACGCGCGCCTCAAAGAGCGTCAGCATAATGACGGGGCCCCCTCTAGAGGGCCAAAGTCTGCCGGGGTCGCGGGACTTATCTCATTACCGTGACCCCGGAACATAAAGGGCTATCGAAGGACACCGTGGATTTTAGTCAGTACAAGTCTGACAGTCCCTCCCGCCCTGCCCGGGGTGGGAGGACTCATTTGATGATTTTACCACGATAAAAAAAAAGCCAACGCTATTGTATGCACTGGGTATCTAGCAAAATTCAAACGTTTTTCGATAGAGAAAACAGCGCATTTTGGTCCTTCTGTTTTAAACTTGTGCTCCTTTATTTAAGCTCGTCTTAGATTAGGTCAGGTCTCAAGTGCTCCCATATTTCGTAAGAGGGCCTTCTATATTTGTATTCAATTGTTTTTACGACCAAACGTTCAAAGTTTCATCATGATTGTTTTAACCGTGTTGTTGAAAAGAGGGCAATGCTTTTTGCCCGTTCATCTGTTTTATCACTCAAATCTACTGAAATGCTATAAATGGATGAATTAATTAGGCTCAATTGAAGCGTTTGTGGACAGGTCAATGAATTCATTTTTTTAAAATGAAAATAGAATTTGGCAACAGAAACTTACTAAAGAATAAATAGTTCATCCACTATCCATTATTTCGACTGTAGTTGAAATGGATGAGTATTTCAAAAAGTTGAACTTTGAACTTTTCGAGCATTTTCAATTGGTAATCTATTAAATCAGACTAAGAATCTCCCAAGTCTTCTTCCAAAACCCTGTCTTCAGCCTTATGCTTTCAGATTATCCCAGCTGCTTTATTGGATTTCCAAGTAGATTATTACAAGATTGCAGTACACCATCACTGCATCATGTCTTAACTGATTAACTCGTGCAGTCATTTAAACTAAGCTTAATAGGATTAAAAGGATTACCACGGATCACGATCAAGACTTCGAGAGCATATCAAATCACATTACATTTTGGATCACGACCATTTTCTATGTCGCGTTGTCTTGTGACACTTCAATGGAAAACCAAATTATACATTCATTTCTTCTAACCTTTCTGACAAAGGAGATAAAGTTTAACATTGGTGTGTTGAATAGAGGTCGTAAAGTTGTAAATGGGGCAAAGTTTGATGGGGTTAAATGTCGGGTGATGGCACTTTAGATTACGTTCAGTTTTAGAAGCGTTTTCTAGATAAATTATAAAATATTTTTTGTTAGAGATGAGATATGCGGCCTAGTTGTGTAGCTTATGAACGTTTGAGAGTATTGTATTATGTTATTTAGCGCTACGGGGGTTCAAAATGAATAAGTCTACCTAATTTTGATACAAAATCGAAGGTTGCCTAAAATTAAGTTATGCAGTCTTTACCTACCCACAAATCCACGCTGTATTAGTCTGTAACACTCATAAACACCTTTATGTATGATCCTACCTATTGAAAAAGATAATCCTTAGAAATGGCTCAAAGAAACATGTTGGCTGAACCAAAAACATTATATTTAGTAGTCACACAACAATTATTATCAGCTTCCTGTCCGGCCGCGCGCCATTTTCCGGTAATTTCTACATTATTGTTATAATTGTAACGGCCTCGCTAATTTCCGCCGCATGAGACCGATGACGCTGAACGAATGGTTTTTTTAGCTATCGATATACTTTCTCTGTTTCATAATCGCGAGAAATATCATGGAAATGCATGCTTTTCTGTTTTGCGCATTGCACTTGTATTGATAAATACTTATTTCATGCACCTTTCTCCTTACTTAGCTTATTATTTTATTATTTGAATCCGACTTACGAATTGTGATGTTGAAGATCGAACCCAACCAGGCGCATTATTTTGTGTAATTTATTTCATCACCACTGCTCTCAAAACGGTGAAGGAAAACCTTGTGAGGAAAACGAGATGTCCCAGAACCAAAAAATCGAAGACCTGTGACTTCTACTAACCCGCACTGGGGCTGCGTGTTGGATAGTCCGCATCTTCTCACAGAGAAGAGGCCTGAGACCATTATAGGATGACGATGATGATGACTTGTATGTTAGGTTAGGTTTTTAACTAGGATTGTAAGAGTGTTATGGAAGGTGTGAGATATGTTATGACATGATCTGAAGGTGGAAAGGGCGGATGGTGGAAAGGGTCAGTTCAGAACCAGAAAGAAAAGGACCAAAACCCTTTCTCTTAAAAACCACGTCTAGGCTTCATATTTTTGTCACTACCACCTACTCTGAGATCGAGCCTACCTTTCTAGATCTAAACTCGAACTGGATTGCATCGACGTTGCGTGTTCACTCAATTGCAGAAGTAGGTTAACTACATCTCCAATTAATCACTTGCATTGGTAATCCACCAGCAGGTCTCATGATCTCATCATCTGCTTAGTATTTCCAACTATGTTGAAATTAGCTTCATCATTTGCCTAGCATTATCCAACTATGTTGAAGCTTGAAATTATTGTCTTGTCTTTTTTTCCATGGAGCGACTGCCTGTCTGACCTGCAAAGCTGTTCTCTAAAACCTTATAGAATAATAATAATATATTCCACAATAATAATATTCAACAGCTATCACACAACGCCATCTAGTCCCAAGCTAAGCAGAGCTTGTGTTATGGGTACTAGACAACTGATAAACATACTTATACATTTCTAAATACATACATATTATAGATAAATTACACCCAGACACAGAACAAATGATTGTGCTCATCACACAAACATTTGTCCTGGGTGGGAATCGAACCCACGACCTCCGGCATAGCAGTCAGGGTCACTAACCACTAGACCAACAGGCCTGTCAGAATAGCACTGCTGTACAGTCATAAACTGGGTAATACTTATTACGACTAATTGCTAGTCTTACAGGACTCTGACTACCAATAAACAAATCGGTGGGCAATCAAGTATAATTAGGTAAGAATCGGTCCGACGGATACACGCGCCGTGCCGTTCTATAACCGGGCCGGACAAAAACCGTCACGATCGGGCGTGCTTCCCATTTCCTAATTTCCTGCTGTTAACGTCACACCTCATTCAGCCCAATTTAGCGGCGTCCTGTCGCAAGCGACACGAAGTTAGCGGTGATTGGAGCGAAGGAGATTGATGTAGCGTTTTTTGGTTGTGGTCTTGTGGTTTTGATTCGTAAAATGGGCCAACCGAATTTGTATCAGCTCCTGAATGTGCCGTTAATGTTATGGCAGTCTTTGTAGAGCACGTTATAGTAACAATTCAAGCGAATGTAACTATGAACTACCACTATTGATTTTCTGTTTAGGCAGTTGTTGGGTGTGAGGACTCATTTGATGATTAAACCAGGATAAAAACTAAATATGGGAGTATCTAAGGACTACAATCATATTAGGTCACAGAAAATTATATAATCTTACAACGAATTTAAGAATTAAAATTACCTAGGCTCTTTGATCGCTGATTTCTTGGCCTGAAAATTTAACTCCATAACGCGTGCTGCTGTGATGTTTTCAATGAAATTTTGCCGCTCGTCGCTCGCCGTCCACCTAGTTTACGATCCCACAGACAGAGTAATGGACAGGAAAACATTTTGCCCAATTTTCCACATTAGACTGTCACAAATGTTTAAACGCGCATATTTTTTCTCTAAATTACTAAATGATTTTAGCGGGAAGTGAAGCCCTTTGATTTTATTTTATTTTAAATGTAAAACCTAATAAAACAGTAGGTTCTTTATATATTTTTTGATGATGAACAGTAGGTACGTGTGATTTTCTTTGATTTATAATTTTGGGCAAGACAGAATGAATGTGGTGCTATTAAAATCGTAGAGGTGAACATCGCGAGCAAACTAGCATGCAAGGGACCAAATCATACTTGACATGTTGGATTGCAGGATGGGATGTAATCCAGGACTTCAGAGGATATCTATCCCTTATAAAAGAAATACTTTTTTATGCTTTTCAAAGTATCCAAGCAACTAAAGTACAAAATGATCCTTCTGTCTGCGTTAATTGAGGCGGCGACGGCGCGTGCGCGGCTCGGCGCCCGCTTGCGTCTGTGCAGCGGATGTTTGCTCACTTACCAAGTTACCACAGTTACACAGTAGCCCCGTCAATTGCTTCGTAATATTTGTTAGCCTAACTTATGGGGTGAGTTGGAATACTTAATAGGTGTCAATGAACTTGGTCTGTTTGACCATTCATTTGTAGAGTAAATTGTTTGTAGGTAATCATCGTCTGCCTTTTCTTATCTTTGTTGTAGTCTGCTTTAAATTTTTATTCATGGGTTTGCTCTTTCATCTAGCTAAGAATCAAAGATGAGAGCTAAAATTAATTAAATTGTTACTAACCTAACCTAATTTATGAGCTCTGAGCTTGAATTAAAAATTTCTATTCTAAAATGCATCGAGCTCATCCAGAAAGAGTTCTTACACACCGACGCGACGGAATAGGTCCTATATTGTTTGGCGTTGTGCCGGACTCCGACAAGAGCTGGGTGGCCCTGGTCAGGCGAACCACCTCTCATAGCGGTCCACCTTAGGCACCGTCACCATGACTTCGGGTTCCTTTGGATTCCGAGGTGGACCGCTAGGAGGTGGATCCCACGCACCCCAAAAGTACCTAGTCTAATCAGTTTCAGCTGAATACAATTATTTTACATGGAGCGACTGGTAATTTGTTGCTACTGTACAACCACTTAACACCTGAATTAATGAATTGTACCTTATAGACTAAGTTCTCTTTTTGTTGTAGGTACATACTTTGTGAGCGAAATAAATTATTATTATTAAATTATTATTATTATTAATTATGGACACCCATCCATTGATCAACTTCGAAAACTGTTGTAACATTGAAATCGACCAGATAGTTATTATTTAACCACGAGTCTCTTTTAAAATCTATTGTTTGAAGATATTCATGTTTAAATACCAAGTGAAGTTTCATGTTTGTAAATTAACCGATCAATGAAACGAATCGTATTCTTAAAAAGAACAATGTAAGTTCTGAAGCCAATGTCTTTTTTGGTCATTGTGTTCTTCAGCGAGCGCCTGAAAACAAAATTAACACTTCTTTGTATCAAAGTACCGTCACATTTAAATCTGACATCTTTTTATCGCACTCCGGTATTGTAAAAACTAGTCATTACTTCTCTATAATGATGTTGTATGCCGATTACGTGGTACCGAATAATCTTAACGGTAAGTATTATCCTATTTGATACTTGTTACTACTCCAGTTTAAATTAGATTTATTGTTGCCCGAGGGTAGTGTACTCGGTTCAATTTTATACCGTTACTGTATCGAAAAGTGGAACATCTAATAGCTTAGTTGGTTCGTAACAATGTGGATTGTTCAGCTTAATGTGTTGAGGTATTTGGTCGGATTAGTGTAACAATTGGTTTTGGATTAAGTCTATTAGAAGCAAACTACATTAGAATTGGGATCCATACCGTCTACGTTTTCTCTTCTTCATCACTCCGTTTCTGGAAACTCGATTCTCAGTCATTATTTTATCTGAGCTTCTTGTAGGTTCAAAACTGCATCATTATCTGCTTAGCATTTTTCCAACTAAATTGGCGTCTGCTTCCAGTCGAACCAAATGCAGCTGTATATCAGTATAGATTGAAAACTGCGGCGGGATATAAATGCAAATATCAAACGGATATACATAAGTACCCTACTTACTACCGCCATTAAACTAGCACGTGCATTTAAACCTAGCACTTAGGAACATTAATAACACAACCTACAACCATACTTACAATAAACGCCTACCACTGCAGGTGTTACTTGTGCCTTAGGCCCGTCTATCGCTAAAGCGGAGATGAGCGAAGCGAAAAGTTTATTTAGTTCGCTTTCAGGCCTAAACAACTACTTTTTTTATCGTGTCTTAGGAGGACTTATTTGATTATTTTAAAACAAATAAGTCCTCCCACCAGGGTAGAGCGGGAGGGACTGTCAGACTTGTACTGACTAAAATCCACAATGTCCTTCAATAGCCATTTACGTTTCGGGGTCACGGTAATTCGTTAGTTCCGCGACCGACCTAAACTGCTGAAGTAATTTTAATGATTTTTGCTGCAGAGATAGCTGGGACTGTGGAGATGGATATAGGCTTCTGCTACTTCTTTTTGTATAAAAATTTAATGTGACAAAGTGGGAGCCGAGCGAAGCCACGGGCTAGCTGCTAGTTCGTAGATAAACACATCTTGTTTCTCGCCAATCATGTGATTAGTTGAGAATCGCATGTTTGTTCGTCTCCGCTTTGTTGGTAACCATACCTTATAAAACCTGCGCGTGGGCAAGACAAACTGTGTCGTTAGCAACACGTGCTACTGTCTCGAACCGACATCATTATGGTGGTTATCGACTGTTCTGTAATGGCCAATTGAGGCCTTCACACGTGCCCACACAATGAAACGAGAGCAGTTGTGTTGGATGCTGTAGTAACTAGTGAATGATCTTTGGTAACCTTGAATGTAGCCCTTGTCTGGTCGTAGTGATAGTGATTAACGACTGTCTCGAGTACCTAACATGACTAATGCTCACGTATTGTAAATTTGTATGTCACTCCTCAAACATTTGCGAGTATAAGGCATGGTCAAAGCTAATTGCAAAACATTTACTAACGAATGACGCAAACAGTACCTACCACCATTAATTAGTAAACAAAGCTTCGTTTTTTGTCTTGTACTGTCAATAAATCAATTTTTATAATGCATTAACGAATGCCAAAGTGAACAGCTGCTACCACTCAATAAACACCGTTGTCCACTTACAGTCACTATAATTCACTTTGTCAGTCAATGTCCGCTAGCAAACACTGACAAATGCTCATCCATCAAAACATCAACCTTTAAAATAACAATAGCCACACAACGCCATCTATGATTACGAGTACGAACTACGTCAACAATGTCGTTCATGTACGCAATACGCGTGCGCCCGCGCCGGACGCTTTATGCGAGGGAGTCTGCGCTGCGGGCGATGTGGTCACATTATCATTATGCAAAGACTACAATATATATAATGACATTATGTATGAGCAATTTGAGGTATAAGACCATTATTGGTCTTTTGGAACTTATTGTTTTATAATGGTCGCCACTTGATGTTTGTTGCGAGACTGAAAGGTATTTTGATAGCAATAAGCATGGTGACAATAGGTTTTGCGTTTAGGCTAAAAATATACTTAACGGCTAAATATTAATGTTGAATGCAGGGTAGTCATTTGCTTGCTGCTGAGTATAATACAAACCAAAGAAAATAAAATAAAACGGATGTTTTGACATGCTCTTGTGTTCAAAACGGAACAGGAGATTGAAACGGACAAGTTGTAACGACATGCTCGTTAAAATCTAAGCATGCACTAACAAATGGCCATAACCAATAGCCTTGTGACAAGGATGTCTAATCCGCGGTATAAAACTTTTTATCACCGCATTTTCTAACCTGTCGTACACCAACTTAACTTGACACTTACATCGGCGCTAGTTGTCGGTCATTGCTTTTCAATTTGTAATGGCGTACTTAGTTTCGTCTTTAGCCGTGGACAGACTTAGGTTGGGCAGGTTTGGCTGCCAGTACCGCATTCCTGGGCCGTCCGGTGACTGTTTTTGCGTTTCCTTCGCCAGTCACCAGTTCAAGTTCAGTGGTTGTCGACGAAAGATGACCACTTTTACCGGTGCTTTCTTCCCCGTTGGAATAATCCGGTGCTTTCAGAATGTTAGGTTTTCATTTCATACATGTGACTTCTGAATGGTATTGTATGTAAATTGTGCGGGTACCGAGAATCTAGGACGTGATGTTAGAACAATGGTTGATGAATTTTTGTTCAGTTCCAGTTCGAGTGGAATGAATTTGTTTCATGCATAACAATTTGCATGCCATTTCTTTAATGTTGCTAGGAGCACTTCATGAAGTACCTCTTTCTTTATCTGAATTTCTCATAAATCTTTCAACATTTCTGATGACTTCTGGTATTAAAGTTGTTCCAAAAAGTTCGACGAAAAAACTACAAACTGCAAAAAAACACCCTATTTCAGGAGCTCCTAAATCATTATCAACGATTCCCACGTTTAACATATTTTTTGGTCCTTGAAGCACCTGGCCACTTGCAAATTGTGTTCGAACATTCACACGGTGCCTCCAATATTTCAACATTGTCGGTACAATCGATCGGGACTCGGTTCGGTTTCCGTGACGGGATAGACAGGTGTCTGCTTACCCTTTGTGTGGGGGCTGGGAGCTTCCGGCGCCAAGTCAGGTCTTGTTGCAAGTCCTATGTCTTAAATTTCACTATCTGTCGGTGTTGAGTTCAACGTTTTATTGGAAATTCAAGTTTGTAGTGCTACTTTTACAATTGTTTAGAATTCATTCTGCCACCATGATTTCTACACTTCCTGATATCCTTAGTTTATACTATACACCGTGTTCTTCACGTTATCCATAAACTTTAGCAAATACTTCTATGGCTTTTACAAATCAAATCCAACAAAGGAAGTAGTACTTAAAAAGGCTTCGTTACAAAGATATTTGTAATTTCATTTAATGAAATTTAATTGAGCTATGCAGTGAGAAAGTATCTTAATTTGAAATCTATCAAATACTATTTGCATTTCATTTGTTTCAGCCCGCCAAATGTTATGAATGAAAATACGACGTTGCCAATTCGGATAAAGAGGCATGCATATCGGGTTATTTACGTCTAGGTATTTAGTTTGTATGAAAATTAACAAAAAATAAAAAATAAGAATTTATTAATGTGTCCATAATGAAAAATGCTTACTTCCGTGGTTTGAACATCTGGTCGAAGTTTATGTATATCGTCCGGAACACGGTGTATTGTTTCTTCTCTTCTATCTCTTGTTTCCTAATTCCAAATTTTCAATCCTAGTTTAATTATCGATAATACAAAGAAAGGTTTTTATCCGTATTTGGTTAAACGAGATTCGCCTGCTCATCATTCACTTCACCTCGCCAACATCTTGAATCTGTACAAATCTCGGCATTCCCCGGATAGCCTCCTGTTATATCAAAAAATTGAGGAAGTAAACGACAGATGCTTGCAATGCAATGCAACCCCCTGTAGAGCTCGAATGCTCTGCTCAAGGCTCTTGGGCTCAGTGTCGCCCGCGCGTCGTCGCAAGCGCACGTGTCATGGCCGCCGCGTTCGAGTTCGCGCCAGTCCCGGCGCCGCGCATGCGCCTCGCGCTGCACCCCCATAACATTCACGTGAGTCATTTATAACATAAAATCCTCCATTATCATTTAATTTTAATGTGTCTTTTATTCAACATTTTTTTGTGTTATTTGTTCTTATTGTGCGGTGAGAACAGTTCGCGTGGGAACTGGATATTCTGCAATCTTTGCATTCTGTTACACAGAATAATAACATTATTGGTTGTTAGTTACTGTACTTGACTATCTCGTTTTGTGAGTCGCGATTTGTTGGCGGTGCTGGCAATTTCAAAAGGATTGGCTGTTGAATATGATGTTCTTTCAACTGCATCCGGAATTCACTGAGGGTGTACTGTACTACTTATACTGCAGTGTTCAAAATCAGTTATTGTTTTACCAAGGCATTTTCTTTGAGTGACGCACGGTTCATTGTATTGTTTCATGAAATTGGAACATATTTTAACTTCCATAAAAACGGGAATAAACCTGACCCTAGATTGAAATTGCCACGATAATTCACCGATTACATTATTTGCGAAATTTTTGGCTCCTTGAACTCTTCCTCCTCGTTCTACTTATCTATCTCTATTTGCTAAAATATTTTACTTGTTTGCACCCAGATACTAGATTTGCCAGTAATTTCACACAAACTACTCCCTAAAAACGGAAGTTTGATATGTTTGCTTTGCTTATCAATATATAACTGTTGAAAATTACATGTAAGTATGACCTATAATTTGAACTTTATCAGCCCAGGATTTGTGCTGAAAACGATTATTTTATCTAAACCGGTGCTCGCAAAAAATCCAACTTTATCGAAACGGATGGAATAAGAAATGGAGGGAGTCAACTAAAATTGAACATTTTTATGAAACGTTTTAAGGAGGCTGGTTAATTTAACATGTGGTACTGTTATAATCCCTATAGATATAAGAAATACTATTTAGTTGGCAAACCACACTTACCTAAAAAAAATGCTATTCTAAAACCCGAAGTGCATAGGTACTCATTAAAATCAATCCCAATAACCACCCTAGTCCGCCAGCCAACCATGGCGGATTCCACCTGTTTCACCCCACACAATGGGAGGCCATTCAACAGTGGAACTCTTCCGGTTGACACTGTAAAACTGATTAAAGATAACCTACAACATAATTTGACATTGTATGCAAATAATATCGATTTGAATAATGCCGAAACTTATCTACAGCATTGCGAACTTTTAGCATATTGCAATTTTGGTCCGTTGCACCAAATCTCTTTCACTTTGGTCCTTTGCACCAAATTCCTAATTCTGGTCTACCTTCTTTATAAGTCTTGATATGACAACATCACGGGGGGTTTGTTCTAAATCTTTTTGTCCTCAGCTAACACAAGTGTCGATACTTGGGCGTTTGGTTAAAAAAAAACAGCAGTCTCAGCCGTACTATAGCAATTGACTTTTGGCTTGATTTTACTAATATATCTATCTCTCTTGTCCACAGACTACAATAAAAGTATACGCCCGTCGCCTCCGACCGGACATTGAGTACAAAACTCTCTCCGTGACTTGGGGCACTCGTGCGCAGGAAGTGGTCTCGACGCTGCTGGGCAAGTTCCGCATGCGCCACCGGGACCCGAGGCTGTTCTACCTCAGCATGGAAGTGAGGGTCAGGACCGCGGGCTTGAGGACCGAACTGGTGCTGGATGATGACGCAAGACCGGCAGCGCTGCAAGCGTGCCATCCGAAGGGTTATTCTAAGTGAGTATTGTCTGGTTCTTCCTTTCAAGATATTTGCCACTATTGATGACGGTACCTAGACTGATCTTTAAAGTGTTCGAAGCCAAGCCTGACTGGATCGAGTTGTTTATCATAAGTGTTGACATCATAAATCTTAAAAGTTTACTTGGTATTACAATTTTCCTCTTTCATTCAACAAAAACATGGCATAAAATGACACCAGGCATAACTGCATAGTTGTGCCAGTCATAATTGAATCACACTTTGTTTCAAAACCCACATAAATAACACTCGCCACAATTTCACAAAACGAAATCAGCGAAAACTCCTTTCACTGGAACTTTATTTTTAACCCGACATCGGTCAACAGAAAACCCTTCGATAGTTGCGTCGTTGGTACCGGGACCACCGGCCGGCGTACCGAAAAAGATCCACTTTTGTCCCTTCTTCCGGCACGAGCTATTCCCGGACGGTAAACATGTCGGTAATAAAAATTATAAAAACTTTTAAAAGAGTCCTCTTAGTCTTTATTGACCATATGTATCGTGTTACTGTGTGTTGACAGTTTGAAGTAGATCACGGATCGACTTTAGATGTTATTGAGCATTAAATGAAGTGTTATTACCGCTAAAGCAATATGTATTACTAGGTTTATGGCTGTTTTGGAAATATTTTATGAGCTCAGTTGAACGGGATTATTATTAAAAAGGGTTTCCCCTTCAAAGTAAACAATAGAAATTTATTTACGTACGTTTCTTATTTTGACTGTATCTCAGTCCTTGGCTAGCATTTTATCAAGTCTTTTGAAATATGGGTTGTATTTCGTTTATTTGACCGATGGTGTATATTTTTTAACAGAGGGCGTCTAGAATTGCAGTCAATTCCAGCCGTCTAATAAGCATTTTAATATCTCTTTAAAATAATTAACGAAACTAATTAGCATGTTTAAAAAAGGAATTATAGTTAAGCATCTTTAGCGATTGAACGACCTTCGGGACTGAGAAAAAATGTATATTGCTCGTTAGCCAAGACAAGCCGTGAGAATGATCTATTCAGGCAAGGCTTTGCGGACAAACTGTATGAATTGAATGAAACTCTGAGAATTTTAGCTATTAAAGTGAATAAAGTATAAGATTTGTAGGATTTGAGCAACATATCTTTAGCAATCCACGCTGATACCAATAACAGCAACGGTTGTTTTCTTTTGTGGGAAAACGTAACAAGAATTCCTAAAAACCCATTCACACAAATAAACTTTGGCAAGTCATTTAGACATTTCTCCATTTCTGAAACAAACACTTCACTCAAAATTGTTTTGACCCGTTTCTCTACCTAATATTTTGCGAAGTCCCATACCATCACCAGATTTTTCTACACCTTAGTTTTCAATATACGAGGCTCTGCTATTATATTCTTTAATTCGTATTGCTCTTGCATAGCGGACTGGTTTCTGCATGGTGAAATATCCTCCAAAATCTTCTTTATAAAGTTCCAAACCTTTAAAAAGTATAAGGGGTCATATGAAATCTTCTAAATTCTAATCACGGTCTATCTATTTCCAGGTTCTCGCTACAGATGCGTCCAGGCGGCCTGATCAAGATCTACGACTCGGCGCTTATGTCTTCGTCGCAGTACAAGTGCTTGCTGACCAGCGAGAGAACCACGGCAGACGAGGTTCTGGCCATCCTACTACATTGCTATGACTCCAACGAGGGTGTTGAGAGGTTCTCGCTCTATGAGGTACGTATTGTATATTTTTTAAGATTTAAATTCTTAGTGTGAAGAAACTTTTTTGGAAGCCTTTTTGTATTTTTTTTCTCCTGTAAGCACGAATAGTTTGTTCTTCTCAAGTCTCTCAAGGCTTGAGTATCGACTTATTTAGAAACAAATGCGCAAACTTCTATAAAGTTGCTGTAAACGAAATTTTATTACTGACATTATCCCCGAGATCCAAATATTTTTAAAGCAACTGATTATTTAATCACCCAAAATTTCAATTCCAGGTCAGTCCCTCGCAGGAGTACGAGCGAAAATTACACCCTGACGACCTTCCTCTGATGGTGCAGCGTGCGTGGCCTGCCGACAGCGACTGTCACTTCCGTGTGCGTCGGAACCCCAGGGCTCCTCCCTTACCTCCACGAGCCCTCCCTCCTCCCGAGGAGCCCGTGTCGGAGGACGAGGAGCCCTCCAGGGCTCTGTCCGCTCTCTCCCTCGAAGCTGAAGGCGAGAAGAGAAGATACAGCCCCGTGTACAAGTTCCCCAGCATCAGCTATTGTAGGGAAACCAAGAATGACTACCTGTACATCTGACTAGCCGTGTACTTAGCCAGGTTCAGACGATTACGGTGCCGCGCCAAAGGACGCAGGCACCTCGATGGAACAGTGAGAAAGCGACTCTTGTGAAGTGTAAATACGGTACAGTTTTGTGTAAAGTGTAAATATGGATTTCGGATTGTTGAGGTATTTGGTGTAAGCTTTGGGCCTTGTCTGATGGAACGGAGTGAATCGTTATGAACCTTTGGTTAATGTAAATTGGTCCTTTGGAATTTGTGCCAAAGGAAAAGGACCATAGGTCTTCGAAGATCATAAAAATATATTTTGTAAGAATCTCCAAGGAGTAGTTTCAATCAGCAAGGGTTCTCAGTGAATGTGAAACCAAAGAGTTGTTGCAATAATGCTTGTAACTAACCTAACGAGGCAGTTAAAGTTAATCGTAAGTCATAGATCGACCCAGAATGAAAACAGAATAATTGAGCGAAATATATGTTTGTAAGAGCTATTTTGGCTTGCAATTTAAACACGATATAAATTGAAGTTACAAGTGAATTGATAGTGTTTAAGATTGTCATAGCTTTTGCCATTGTAATACCTAAGGCACTATTGAAAGTAAATGTAGTACATACTATCGAAGCTCTATGAAAAAGATGTTAGAATGCTATTTGTAATAGCTGTAGAAGAATTTTATTACCATAAGGTAAAACTCCTCCCAATGTATAATTACAAATAAGGTGTATTTGCAATATAACTATAATTCAGAATAATTTCTAAGGAATTGGGAACTTCTTCCGATGATATATTGGAAGGTTATATTTTTTTCTCTTTTATTAATCTCCACAAAAATGTTGCAACTATTAAAATAAAGTAATTTCTATGAGAATGTATATAATAATTGTATTATTTAGCTAGTAGACACCAAAGAGGCACGCGAGCGGTATATTATGAAGAATTAGATTTATTTAACAACTGTTACGCGATTTAATGTTTAATTTATTTAATATGGCAACCTTTGTGGGCGCCATTTTGACATGTTGAACGTCATCGAATTTACTTCAAACACGTCTGTAATAAACTGCGATATGTTTTTGAAATATGAAGTTTTCTTTCAATATAACCCTATACAATTGGAAATTAGAATATCCTCTTTAAAAAAAAAAAAATTGTGATGTAACTTTCTAGGTTTGTGCAGGGGCGTAGCTACCGCCGTATCTGCCGTATCAATTATACGGGGCCCTCGAGCTACAGGGGCCCCCAACGTGCGTAAACAAAAATTAATAAAAACAATGATTTATTAAATGAAATAGTTAAAAAATAGTTATTTACTTTTACATGATTTATTTGTGTTATCTAATCTATCTCTGGTGTTTTTATTATTTATATGTATATAATATATATAATAAAAACACCATATGTATACATATAATAGACAATCTCGTGCTTAAAACAGTATTCTGTTTTAAGCACGAGATTGTCTATTAGAAATACCGGGAAGATATAAACCATATTAATGTCAACATTTCGATGCAAGTATTAAAATCTAACCTAAACTCTACCTGATTCCGACCTCTGGACTGATCAGTAGCATCTTGAATTTTTTGATGACCTTTGTCCAATTTTTTGTTTATGTTTCGGCGTAGATACAGAAAAATGCATTTTTTTTCAAACAAATTTTTATACGGGGCCCCGCCAAGGCACGCTACGCCTCTGGGTTTGTGCAACGCAATAATTGGTTTTCAAAAAAAGAAAACTACAGTACTGAGTGACTCATTTGAGGATAGAATGACGTTAAGGAGGCGCTATTGGTAAGCATTTGTGCAATAACGGAGAGATATTACATATATCGTTGGTATGGCAGTAGTTCACCAGATACTATATTCTTACCTGGTTGGCGGATCCCTTTTTCCTTTTTGGTGGAGAAAAAAAAAACTTTATTGATGAGTAGCTGGCCCAAGCCTAGATTTTGTCGTCACAATGATTTCATCCACTGCTAGATAGAAACCTCCAATGTCCACCCTCTGCAACTTGCAAGCCTGGATTTGCACTAATGGCACTTAGTATACGGCAATAGGATCGCCTGCAATAATATGGGGTTAGATTAGGGTCAGTTCAGACCGAGACGCGAAGCGACGCGACGATGCGCGCACACTTTTAAGAGCCATTCAAAATACGACTTTATTTTCTACACCAAAAGATACATATTTCGTTGTGAGAATTTAGAATACGTTGAGATGCGTCACGATGCGCCGCGCGACGCCTCGCGGCGCAGCGCGACGCATCTCAAAGCAGCGGTGCCGCGCTGCGCCTCTCAAGGTATCACGACGCAGCGCGGCGCAGAGCGGCGCCGCTTGACGTCGCTCGCGGCCGCTCCACGATGCGAGGTGAAGACCGGGAGCTAGAGGTGACTGAGTATGCATAATTGTGAGTCACGAATTTCGCCAACCGATTTAAGTTAAGAAAAGGTCAAAGAATAACAATGAGAACTTGCCGGTCAATTTTTTGGTTCATTTTTTTGCCCTCTTCTCTTAATCGTAAACGGAATGTATTGAGTACATGATTTAAAGTCATTTTAATGATTATTCCCGTAATAATTTATAGAAAAATCAGATCACAGCTTTTTGTGGGACAGATAAAGCGCATAATAATATTATGTTTATGAATTCGGTCATAGTTGCCGTCACTCGGATTTTGCATACTCAACTACCTCTGGCCCCTGGACTATGTAGCTGAGGCCGCCATTTGCAAATGGGACTGCGGGAGGACGCGGGGCGGGGCGGCAACACGTGGAAAATCTAGACACTATCTGCTGCTCCGCGCGGCGTCTGGATGCGCCTCGCGACGTTGCGATGCGTCTCGCGGCGCAGCGAGGCGCATCGCGGCGCCGCGAGACGTAGCGCGACGCAGCGTGAAATGACAGGCCTCTTCACGCATCGTCGCGTCGCTTCGCGTCTCGGTCTGAACTGACCCTTAGGGTAGCATGTAGAAAAATGGTAAAAATAGATAAATTGAGTTTAGTAAATATTTCATAGATGGCGCTATTCTCAAGTTAAAAGAAAAAGTGGTTCAAGAAACAAAAATAGGTGGCAGTGTACTAAACGCCAATTTAGTTCATAAATCTGAAGCAGATGGCGCTCTCTTGTAATCTTCTATTATTAAAGAAACCAGTGAAACGTCAGACATCGATATAAAGTATTTTATTTACAAATGATTGCAACATGAAATACAGACGATGCAATATAATTACAGAGTATGTTCAAAAAATGGGAAACGGATAATATCTAACGGTACTAAACTTAGCTCATATTTAAAATTTATACAATCTCCGCGAGTAGCAGCGACGCAGCGGAACGCGGCGCAGCGCAAGCCACGGTACGGAGCCGTGCGGTATGTGACGCAACACTGTGCGGCGCGTGGTGCGACTCTCACGCAGCCACGCGCCGCCCAGTGCCGCACACACACCGCACGTGCCGAACCGTGCATAGCGCGACCTGACAAGCGCAGTGCGGTGCGGTTAGACAGCGTTAAGCGCGCGACGAGACGGCCCGTAGTCGTCGGGCGGGTCGCGGTCCCGGCGTCGCTCCCGCTCGTCGCGTGCGTACTCGCGGCCGTACTCGTCGCGAGTGTAGGCATCGCGCGTGTAGTCGTGGCCGTACGCGTCGTGCTGCGGCGGTGCGTGCGTGGCGTGCGCGCGCTCGCGCGTGTACTCGGGCCCGTAGTCGTGGTACTCGCGCGGGTAGCCGCGCTCGTACCGCTCACCGCCGCGGGGGTAGTACTCCTCCTCCAGCCGCTCCGGCCGCGCCGCGCGGGACCTGCCGCCTGACAAACGTAAATATTCTCGTAAAAATAATTTGTTAAGGTGGATGAGATCAAAGTAATAACCGTTGAAAACCAACACGCACTCGAACACAGCAAACTCAAAAATCAATTAGGACGATCACGGCCCTGGAAATCCATCCAGCCTTTGCATCGACCAGGGTTTCAGGGACCAAAGAGCACACACAACACACGGGACGAGAGAGAGGAGTAGGACGACCGGGACCATCTGCCCGAGCGAGGAGGGGTCACCCACACTTACTGCGACCACCAGACACACACGTCTACCCGCTGGTCCCGCCCGGAGTGCGCACTTTCCCCGGCACAGGGATCACTACCTGCGCCGCGGCCGGGACCGGCGTCGCTGCGGAACAGTTCACTTGAGATGCTGCGAACTACGGACCTCTGAAGGCTCTCTGCCTTTAAAAAGTATCCTGCTTGATGGAAGATGTTCTGCTTCGAACTTGACTGGACGATTGAACGACTTGTTATGGCGAACAGGTTGAGATGAGAGGCACGAGGTATGAGATGGCTATGTAACCAGTGACATACGAGACTATTTATAATAGGATGTGCAGCGTCAGCGCAAAATGAATTCTTTGTTTACTATAAAATTGAATCTGAAGTTCAAAACGGCAGCTCACAGATTTTTTTTTACGTTAGCGACCAATATTTCCTCAGCAAACTTCAAAAATAGAAACTTCCTACGCCCCAAGACTCAAACTTATTAAAACGCATCACAGTTAGCGTCATTCTGAACCGCTGTTACATGTTAGCTGGTGGAATCCAGCAGCTTTATCCAGCTGTTGGTTTCTGAAGGGTTAGTCAAGCGTCACCCTGAAGCGATCAAGCGGTTAGAGGGGTGGGGGCCGCTAGAAATAGTATGCAACCTGGACGGGGGCCGGTGCGTCTGACAATAAACACCTGGAATTTAGTCTTCGGCTCGGTTGTTAGTGGGCCTGCCCCGACGCTTGTACTGAAATGAACAGGAGGGTCAGTCGACTGGCGTCCTCTGGCGGGGAGGGACAACATCTACGTATCTACTACAACATCTAAAAATAACGCTGTTAGCACACCACTGGGATCCCCTAGCTGAAGGCCTTAGGGAGCTTATCCATGAAGTGATGCGACCGATTCCAACTACCTACTAATGAAAATCAACCTTACCGCTACGACATATGACGTAAAACACGATGTTATCTACGGGTAGATGAAAAACAGAACACGCTCGCCACGACAACGTCAAGTCAATCGAATTGCATCATTATTTCTTAGTAGCAAGGTCGATTTTCGTTTTTAAGTAGAAATTGCATATAGCACGAATCGCTTCATGGGTAAAGTCCCTTAGAGTCATTTTAGGCCTTCATAAAAAAAAAGTCCCAACCTCCTCTAGGATGACCTGCGAGATAACATAAAAGAAAAAAAAAAAGATAACCACTGGCAATTTTACTCCGGATCGCTACTGTGGTGTACAAACGGCGTTATAACTATGAGGTAAAGTAACGGACAGTACATTTTTAAACTAGTTTTTTGAAGATTTAGTCCGTGACTATACCTTAGATATTAGTAGACATTGAAAATAGACTGAGAATGAAATATGTAATGAATATGAAAAAAATATATAACAAAGTATAGCATTTTTCTCTAACCATATTTGGTAGTTTTATAAAAGTACAAAATAAAATACCTATAGCGCCTTTTTTTTACTACGTTATAGGTATTCATAAGGTGTTTTGACCAGGCATCAAATGTTCACAATTCGTAGCACAAACATTTTTAAAAATAAATCTTTTTTTTTTACACAATCATGTCTGCGTCGCGAATCTTGAAGGTTCAATTTCCTATTTATATGTGACTTTGGTTCAATTACACCTTATTCCCTTACATATAAATATTGTTAGTTACCTCTTTCCCGCTCGTAGCTATACGAGTCGGACCTCTCACGATGCCCTCCAGTGTTAGCGGGGGGTTCAAAATATCGCAGTACACGGTTAATACCCAGTTATAATAGTAGTATCAAAGAATAGTAGTATAGAAGAAGACGTTTGAATGGCTCAGGCGCAAAATGTCGCTTTCGCAAAATGTCTCCTGGTAGTAAAATGTCTCTTTCGCAAAATGTCGCTTTCTTATAATATCGCTTTCGCAGAATGACTCCTTCTCAAAAGGTCGCTTTCTCCACAATGCCTCTCTAGCAGTTTCTTGATTCTGTTCTAGTTTTTGTTAATATTGTATGACAACGTTGTAAATTCCATTTTGAGTGCAACCAAAAATTAAAAAAAGTACTTTTAGTATGAGTTCTTTACAAGATCTGCTATAGTGGTATAGTATGTGAAACATCTATACATATAATAAAATACTAAACGTTGCTAAAAACTAGAACAGAATCAACCAAGAATGAGAGATTGAAAAAAAACAACCTTTCTTTTAAACCTGGCTAAAGTTATTAACGCGACTTTTTGCGAAAGAGATATTCTGCGAAAGAGGCATTGTGCAGAAAGCGAACTTTTGAGAAGGAGTCATTTTGCGAAAGCGATATTATAAGAAAGCGACATTTTGCGCCTGAGCCGTTTGATTTGGTAAAGATATAGGAGGTATGTGTTTTTATGGCTTGGTAACGTGCCACAATAGTTACAAAAGAAAAAGTACGGGTCAAATATTTTTTGATAATCTATTTTCCGGAGTTATATTTTTTTTTTGGTAAAAAAGAAGTTATTGTAAAAAAAACTATCTTTTGCTTAGGCAGGCAGGTGACTTAGTGTTACCTACTCATACGTTTGCACAAATACACATAAATATCGTGTGTTTTGTATATTAAATGTTATTATGTGTTTTCAGTAGGTATTGAAATTCAAGCAAAATTAATGTAGTTATAACATCAAATAAAAAGCAGAGTTCTATCAATTTCTAATAAACAAAAATTATTTTGGTAGGTATAAATATAAACCGAACGGTTTGATAGGGTTTTGAAAGGCCTGTCGTGTTACGATAGAACAACAAGTGTGATGTAGCGTGTTGTAAGTGCGGTTTTGTGTGTTTACGTGTGTGTGTGTGTGTGTGTGTGTGTGTGTGTGCGTGCGTGTGTGTGAGTGAGTGAGTGTGTGTCTGTGTGTGCTCACCAGGCATGGCATGTGCGTTGTGCGCGCGCTGCATGGTGCGTGTGGGCGCTGCCTCCTCCGGCACGGGCGGGTGCGTCGCGCGCCAGTACGCCTGGAATGCATGAACAGAGGATTAGCAACAAACTGTATTTAAGTATGTACAGGGGGCCTACTCTCTAAGAATGAAGGGTACGAACGTATACTACTCCGTATCATGAATGGTAATTTTATCTAAAAATACGAACTAAAAATGAGTGAGCACACTATTGCAGAGTAGTTCCAATTTTGCTCGTCAGATCAGCTAAATTCGCACTATACTTATACAGTGTGTCCGGACACGAGTTAGCGATAATTGAAGGGAATATTATAGACTCATTTTCAACGACAAAACTGCTTTTAAAAAAATTCTTACTCCAACACCTCGCGAATGGCGGCCATTTTAGTTTTTTGATTTGTCGAACTGGGGTATGTACAATAAAATGCAAATATCTTTGAATCCAGGAGACCTACATACATGCAAATGACTTTATTGCAAAGTTAAAAGTTAAGGCTTTTCAAAAACTTGCAAAATTTTTCTAAATAATATGTAGAAAGAACCAAAAAACGTGGGCAAACATGAAATTGTACACAAAAATTACTGAATATTTTCACATTTTATACTCTAGCTCGAAAAGTACCCCTGTATTTTGCTTAGGTTTTTGGATTAAGTTAAAAGTATTTGAGTCAGGCTATAAAATTACATCAAAATTATCACTCTACGTTAAGTATTTTAGGAGTTATTCTCACTTGAACATAACCCTTCCTTAGCACATGTACCACCAATGTTACAGAAGCTGCATTCTTTGGGCGAGCTAAACCGTTTCAACGTGAATTTATAAGCTGGCATTATTAACCACCATGTAAATGATCCCAACGAATCACCATTAAACTGAAATAATACATTTTTTGTTTACTTTATGAAAAAAAAATCTTCTCAGTTTATGGGTGATTCGTTGGGATCATATAAAAAAATTTTTTTAAAAGCAGTTTTGTCGATGAAAATGAGTCTATAATATTCCCTTCAAGTATCGCTAACTCGTGTCCGGACACACTGTATATCACTTTTTCGTATTTAATGTGTTTACTGCGAAACTCTCTCGGCTCCTCTTCCAGTAGTATGTCGTTTGAAACGATCTGCTTTTCATTCAAACTAAAAAGCTTTAATGTTACCAAATTTCTACAGTACCCACTGTGCTGTGCACATTATTATGAAAATTTTTTTTAATACAATCCATTCTCTCTATTTCGACCACTTACGTGTGTCTAAACGTACTTTTTATTTATAGTGGGTTTGCTTTAGCCTTAAGAGCGCATATTCTGAAAGTTGGCAACGTTGCACATAGTTGTCAAATATAACAAGTTTTAATTAATTTAGCAATGTTACTACTGTTTGGAAATAAGAAATATGGCTCTGTAGTGAACTAGAAAATTGATAACGGAATGCAATAATTAATATCGTAACAGCGAATATATAGTTTTAGATGTAAAAAAAAGTATTTGGAAACTTGTCTAATGCATTTTTTACACCTGAAACGGTTACAACATTAAATTCAGTGTTTTAATTGCTTTCCTATATCTATTTTTTAGTGCACTACAGAGCATTATTTACATACAGTAAATTTGCCAAATTAATAAAAACTTGTAAATATTTGACAGCCATTTGCGACGTTGCCAACTTTCTGGTTATGCGACCTTACCTTAATCTAACCCAGAAGCAAAGATCTATCCTTATTCCTTTTCATACTAACCTCTAAATATTCAGCAATATGTTCGCAAGCGTCCTCCAACTGGTTCTCATCGAGGATTACATCGAACATGTCAGTGGGGCACTGGGACAGCTTCTCAGCAGCCACCATCTGTACAGACAGGTTCTTGGTCTGTCCCTTGCCCCGGGACTTGATCAGTCGCTGGAGGACCTACAGACAAAACCAGATTCTTCGTACAAAGCTGCTGTGAGGAGTGGAAGACATCTAACACCCAGGCGGAAGAGAAAGTGGATAGATGTACCGAAGTACGTAGTACAACATAGAACTAACTAAGGACCTCTTGCACTGTTCGATAAACGCGTTTAACGCTAAACGGGTTTAAATGTCCGTTCTGGAAGTTGGTTGTGGTAAATAGCTGGCAAATATCATGCTTTTTAGGGTTCCATAGCCAAATGGAAAAAACGGAACCCTTATAGATTCGTCATGTCTGTCTGTCCGTCCGTCCGTATGTCACAACCACTTTTCTTGGAAATTATAAGAGCTATCCTGTTGAAACTTGGTAAGCAGATGTATTATGTGAACCGCATTAGGATTTTCACACAAAAATAAACACAAAACCAATTTTGGGGGTGCCCGACATACTTAGAATTGAAAGTCAAAAAATTTTTTTTCACCAAACCCGTACATTGTGGGGTATCTATGGATAGGTCTTTAAAAATGATATTTGAGGTTACTAATGTCATTTTTTTCCTGAACCTGTGTTTCAGACTATACAGTACAATATTTTTTTTTTAAATAATAAACAAATTAACAGTGTAAAGTACTACTTTATTTAACATACTTAGACAATATTTCGATTCATTCAATACCTATGATAAAATAAAATATAAAAAAAAAACATTTCGACAGATATTTACAACGTCACCAACTTTTAGAACGAAAATAATAGAAGGACGTTTTAAATGCGTTTAGCGCTAATAGCATTCAGCGACTTATGGTGCAAGTGGCTCTAACATCGAAAACATCAAATCTAACTGCAGGATACAACAGCGATTCTTTAACGAAAACATTTAACTTACTACTTGCTGCTTCCTGGTTACAATCAGGGTTTAATAAATCTTGTTATGATTTTGATAGACTTTATCATAATCTTAATAAGTTTTATTCTGGACTTTTCATTGTCCCCTAGAAATTAACTTTCTAGATTTAAGACCCTAATAAGCTTCTACCTGTTTTCACCAGCACTTAGTAACACTTAAATGGATGTCAATATTATTGTACTCTTCGTTTTTCAATTCATAGTGACATTGAAAAACCAACAGTGTAATATTATTTAAGCATTAATTTAAGTGTTGCTTAATGTTAGTAAAACTAGGCAAAAAGCTTCAAAAAATCAGGACTAAAAAAATAGTATTTAGTCTCTCCTATACAGTCCTAAGTATTACCTAAATGTCTTAATCATATTGCAATCACTAACGCATCTTCGACCATTAACATATCAGAAAAAGTTTGCGATCACTTTGAAAAATCGAAATGTTTTTTGTTACGTTAGATTATATTATATTTTAATTTCTTCTTCTTTTTAGATTCTTTATTTAAAACTATAGATTGAGAATATAAAACAATAAAACAGTTCAATTGTTTTTCCATTAAGAGCGCATATTCTGAAAGTTGGCAACGTCGCAAATAGTTGTCAAATTATTAACAAGTTTTAATTAATTTAGCAATGTTACTGTAAGGGGTCCCAACTGACATCTCTCGGGACCCAAGCCAACCTCACCTGCACGTGGTGCACCCTGCTAAAAAACGAACGAGGTTATGGCGACCCACCAACACGCACTGGACCAGCGTGGTGGGTTAAGGTCCATCCCCCCCAATGGATAGAGGAATAAGAAACAGGCCCCAAGTGCCCGGCGACTCCAGTGGTTGTGCTGGCGTGGACGGGTGTTGGCGCGGCCCTGGGGTCAGGGGAGCTAAGAATCTCCGGGTAAGAATCTCCGGGTGAGAACTGTATGGAAATAAGAAATATGGCTCCGTAGTGCACTAGAAAATTGATAAGGGAATGCAATAATTATCTATTATCGTAACACCCAATATATAGTTTTAGATGTGAAAAAGCATTTGGAAACTTGTCAAATGCATTTTTTTACACCTGAAACGGTTCCAACATCAAATTCAGTGTTTTAATTGAATTCCTATATCTATTTTTTAGTGCACTACAGAGCAATATTTCTTATTTAGGTACATATAGTAAATTTTCCAAATTAATTAAAACTTGTAAATATTTGACAGCCATTTGCGACGTTGCCAACTTTCTGGTTATGCGGCCTTAAAATAAAAAAAAGCTTTTATTTATGTCTAGTGATCACAAACTTTTTTGATATGTATATGAACCTATGTTAAACTTTCTTTGGGCCTTGGGGACATACATATCTGGAGCCTTGGGGACACAAATATCAGGTAATAATACTAAATAGGCACTAGTAATACCACCTTGGGACTGGAGATCTTCAGGTACACGATTGTGGGTGCCAGTGAAGTCTTCGCCAGCTGTGAGGGGTGGTTGATGGTGTCACAGTCCAGGACCACAAGCTGCAGGGTACGAGCCAGCTCGAATATCCTCTCGATTTCAGCCTGGGTGTGTGGAATTTAAGAAGCTATTAAGTGATTTGTAGGGTGTTAAGTTGGGGACATCTATGAAAGCACATGTTTAATACGGATAATCTATCTATTTTTTTCTTTTATGGTTCCGTAGTAAAAGTTATTTATAATTATGACTATGACTCCCTGAGAGGTACCTAGGTATCGATGTTTTACCAGATCTCTGATCTGACAAGTGCCTACCGCTGAAAAAGTGGTGACAGTATAGCGAATCTATATTTATATTAGAAACATGTTTGAAGTGCTTTCATAGATGTCTCAGCAGCATCTAGACTAATTGCCAGTTTTTGAATGGTGTAATGGAAAACAATATCGAATAAGGTCTATAATTGAAGGTGAAAAATCTTATCTAATTTTACAACTTTAAACGCCCAATTCTTGTACCTATGTCTTTTAATTTCACGTTTTTACAAAACGCTTTTGACTGATATTTCGTATTTCGAGAAATTCTTGCTTTTAAGTTAATTTATATGGTCGTCTTTCTTCTAAAAAACTAAAAATTGTTGAAGAAAAACATTTCTTATTCCAGCGTCATTTCGTAATTTATTTTTAACTTGAGATTTTGTGTGATGGCGCTGTATGACTTTTTTCGTAATGAGACTGAAACTCCGCCGCATAGGTGTCTTTAACATAAATGAAATCTTCTAGAGCTTAATTCGTTTTCTATTTATTAGATACTCAAATCAAAAACTGGCAGTTAGGCCCGCCCGCTTACACCAAAATGGTATTTAAAACATTGTGTCAAATGTTTGAAAATAACAAAGTTTCAATGATGTTTAAAATATGTGTACCGTGTAGGGTAAATGAATTATTATTGTGGTGTAATTGGGCCTAAGCCCAATATGGCGTATTGATAAGCGAATATTGGTTTTACAAGAGCAGAATAAATACATCACTCCACTGTATGGCAGACAATGTCGCGAAGCAAAATTTATCATCAAGCTTTATTGACGAATATATAGCCGAGGTCGAGAAATAAAATTATCTTCAACGACGGTTTTTTTTTTTTAGTCTACATTGCTACCGTTACCTAGAACCCACATAATTTTTATTGTATGCATCTATTTAGATAATAGGAGTACAAAAGAAAAGAAAAAAAACTATAATCATAATTGCTCTAAAATCAAACATCAAACTACAAAAGATTTAAAAAATTAAACACTAAACTTATAAAAATGCCAAGATTTTCAGTGTCGGTGTTTATATTATTATCGCTTTTTTTTAAATTAGGTAACAATCCACTATTTCATGTTTATGAGCTCGGTCACAATTTTATCCAAATATTCGTATCGAGAATATCTGATTACCGATAAAGCTTTATAAATAATTGATAAACCCATTATACTTTTACCAGAAACACATATAAATTGACTGTAAGTGTACCAGAAAGTTGTTGTCATAAGTATTTGAGGGTGTGATTGAGACATTCAAACCGAACAACTTTCTCCATATGACCAACGTTGTAAACAATTAGTTGTTTGCGTATGGAACAGTATTTATGAAATAATGTATATAGGTATGCATATTGTAGGATGTGAATTTTAATGAAGCTGTCCTATAGAAAACTTCAATAAGTTAGTCTATTGCTAATACTTTATTTTGACGATAATAGCCCTGGTCTCATAGAAAAGGTTGTTAAGCTAGGTAGACTGCGCGGTCGCCTCTTTCTGCGAAGCAGTCATGCTCGCGAAGGAGGAGGCGGGCCGTGTGAGGGAGAGGACTGCGTCCTCCCTCCGCCCCAGCCGCAGTGGTAGACGCCCACGGCGACGGACGTCGCAAGACGATCTCCGGCCACCGTAGGCGCGGGCATGCGGGCTGCGAGTAATGGGCAACTCGCCGCCTAACCATGGACCATGCCCGGGTCGACGGCGCGTTGTGTTCCACGCGCGCCTCAAAGAGCGTCAGCACGATGACGGGGCCCCCCTCTAGAGGGCCAAAGCCTGCCGGGGTCGGGGCCGGAACGACACCGTGGATTTTAGTCAGTACAAGTCTGACAGTCCCTCCCACCCTGCCCTGGGTGGGAGGACTCATTTGATGATTTTGCCACGCTATAAAAAAAAAGCTAGCTAGACTGTGCCACACCTTTAAATATGGTATACCATCCTAAGCAGTACTGACTGGTATATTATTAGCTTCGTTCTTTTATCTTCATCGAAGAAAAAACAATGGAGAATATTTTGAAAAGGCTGAAATGCTGAAATAGACGTCAAAGCGCAGAGGTAAGGCAAATTAATGCAAATTAATATATTTTCAGCAACTTTTACGCCAACCATTCATGCAGATTCACTCTTCAATAAATATTTACTATTTTTTACATTTCATATTAATAGGAAGGGGATGGGGCATAGTATCGACTATCGATATTTTGCTAAAACAACACTAATATCTCAATTTGTTGTTTTCTACGATACAAACAGGAGATTTGGTAAGAAATTTAGAATATTTGGTGAAAATGTGTGTTATAATTACAAATGTATGTAATTATGTAATGGAATAGGAGTTTTATATTGAATGTTTGTGGGTAATCGGAAAACTACTTGTGTTCTTATTAATTTAATACTGTTATACTCTTAAATTAAACAATATTAAACTTTTCAGGGGAAAACTCAGGAAACTAAATACTGTATCAAATGCTACGTAATAATGGACAGCAAATTATATATAAAAAGTGGAATATTTAGTTTGTCATGGATCAGGAATTTAAATATCTACTGTAAAGGAGCTTTGGGAAGGATGTTTTGTTATGTTAGTTACTAATCAACCATTATACGTTATAAATACCAATATAATGAGCATGTATACTGTTATACTCTTAAATTAAACAATATTAAACTTTTCAGGGGAAAACTCAGGAAACTAAATACTGTATCAAATGCTACGTAATAATAGACAGCAAATTATATATAAAAAGTGGAATATTTCGTTTTTCATGGATAAGGAATTTAAATATCTATTGTAAAGGAGCTTCGGGAAGGATGTTTTTGTTATGTTAGTTACTAGTCAACCATTATACGTTATAAATACCAATATAATGAGCATGTTTGGATCGAGCGAGTGTAGTTCTAAAATTTGTCTAAACTGTATGTGTGACTAAATCTAGAAAAAAATGGAAAGAAATGTGAAAAAAGCAAGATTTGAACGCACTAGACTAAACTGGCGAGAAAAATATGAAATAACTAATCTATGTTGATCAAAACAAAACACTAGTACTTATTCGTTTTGCAGGACTTTAATCAGAGGTGTGTCTTTCGTCCAAACTGTTGGCAAAAACGACTCAAACTGTGTTTGAGATAGTTGGCTTCGAAAATATCTTTGGAATTGCAACCCTGTGCTATTAACATAACGCCTGTTTCTCTCTAAAATTTCGCGAAGGTCCGCTAAATTTCTAGGTGCTGACAAAATTCTTACATGAAGATCCTATAGTATAAGTCCTAGTTACCGGCGAGGTGACCTAGCTCCACTCATTCCAAACACGCCCACGACATGTCACGTGCCTCAAACAACAACACCACATCTAAGGCCTACTAAGTAATTCGCACCTGGACCTCGGCTAAACAGTTGGTCCTGTTCCCGCCCCTTTCTACGAACGGTTTCTTAGGCGCGTTTTGCGTTCGTTTGGCCAACGATATATCGGACTGGACCCTCGTGATGATAATCCTGCAACATGTCATACCTGCACTTCAGCGAGGCAAGTGGACCGCGAGTTGGAACGCTCCATGATGGCACGTTTCGACGGGTTGTTGAGGAGAGAGCGCTTCGCGAGAGATATGTCGGCCATCACGCGCGTTATTATAATCCTGCAATGTTAGTCCCGTGTGGTAGTTGTTAGTGAGTTAGCTTTAGGTCGGAGCCGGTCTCTGAAATAAACGGTTAGTTGGCTTTTGGGGTACTTCATGGAGCCTGTGCACACTCAGTACTCCGGGTATGAATATAATTGAGATTTAAAAGCCAATTTGTTATTTTAGAAGGTTATTGCCAATTCAGATAGTTAATTTTGGGACAGTTTTGACTGATATTCAAATAAATTCATAATAGTTAACAAACCCAACGGACTAAACCCATAACGCCGAAATTGGATCAATACACAACACATATAATATTTTCCAGAACATCCTATATGCTGAGATACCACCCTCACCTGCCTTCAAAGCGTCTCTTGAGGAAATCAAACAAAGCCTTCTGCATCATGTCGGTGACCTCGTACCCCTTGAGGCTGGGCCCCACGATGACCACGGGCCTCATGCTGGGCACCACGTCGTACGGTGTGCTGGTCTCCGCCTTCTTGAAGAACGGCTTGCGCTTCTCCTTGCCGCCCGCGCCGCCGCGTCCTCGGCCCGCGCCGTCCGACTCCTCGCCTGAAGGATATGGGACGATAGAAAGTTGGTGCCAAGCGGGATTTGATAGCCCTAGGTAGACCCTATCTTCTTTGAAAAATCATGCTTTGATTTACCGACTTAAAACAGTTTTTGCAGTATTCATCCACCACCCACCCTTATAAAAACTCTGCAGATACTTACTGTTGGTGCAGGCATTTCAAAGTGTATTTTAAGCTAACATGCTCTCGTTTTTTACAAAAATATCTAATTAATATAATATCTTTTGGGGCTTGAGCAATAAATAGCAAATCAAATTGCATTCGAGGTACAAAAAACAAACTTTGATAAATATTTGCTACGTTACACATAGACAACATCGAGATTTTTGGAGATCCCAGATTACAGAGTAGAGGAAAAATAATAATAAGAAGAGTAAGTAAGAAAATTTAGTATCAAAGAAAAATCTTCATCTTTTGCAACATATTTGATTAAATCCCCGGTCAGTCACTCATTCAAAGTTTTTGTTATTTGTCAGGAGATAAATTAAAAAATTACTGACTTCAGTCATTTTCAGAAGATATTATATCATCAATCCAAACTTTTCGTGCTCCCATACCCAATACAAAATAGTATTATTTATCAGGAGTAATTTTTGTTCGTCCATATTTTAGTCAGAACATTGTCATTATTCAGTACGACTGGTACGACCTATATTTTAGTATCAGGACACATGATACCTATATATTTTCCTCTACTGTGTAGATTTTTACACCTAAAATTATAATACACATAACCTCAAGACCCTTGGACAACATTCAAAAGCATAATCTCGAATGAGAATATAACCATTCTGCCCAAAATATAACCATACCATACCAGTAACATATAGTACACAAATAAATAAAATATAAGATAGCTAAAACGTTCCTGTAAAAACACCAAGAGATATTAAAGAAAATATTAAAAGAATAATTAAAAGTACATAAATTAATAATAGAGGAGTCATGCAGATAATGGAAGATGTGGGATGGCAACGGTGTACAGTCTCGAGCAAAAGTGTTTACTTAGATATTTTTGTTTACTTTCAAGATTTTTTACTTAACAGGGACTATACCAGCAACTATTAAGGAATTATTATATTAGAAATTCGGCAAAAAGTGGGTACATACTTTGGAAATTTTGTATTATTTATTGAGCCAGTTTAGTGTGTTCATTAATTCTTATATCATCAACAACAAATTGGGTCGGAATTTTAAATATATTATTTGGACCAAAAAATACAAATAACTATTTAAATTGGGGGGTTTTATCAAAAATAATAAAACATTTATGCGAACGAATCCACGGGCAACATCTAGTAATAATTATTAAAAAGGTGTAAATTTACGACATTTCCTGGTGTTGACGATGAGTGCGTGAGCTTACCTCGATCGAACGAAGGCACATCTGAAAATGTGGCAAACGTGAGTGCTAAGTATATATTATTCGATGTATCGACTATTGTGCTGGCTAACTATTCGATCAATTGAGAGATTTTAAACGTCAACAGATTAGTCGATTCGATCGATTACCTTTTAAACATTTTTAAATAAAAAAAAATCTTAAATTAAGTATAAAAAGATTTCAATGATAAAAATATATCTGACTAGACTTCAAGAAACTATTTCGGTAATAAGTGGATAATCCTTTGCTTTAAAATTCATATTTTGAAGTTCTTGATAAAACTATTAAATTAAAAGAAGATATTATCGGGTACTGGCATAGTTGACGTATTTCTTACGTCCAGCAGTAGACGGCCTTTGGCTGAAGGGAGAGAGAGAGAGAAAGAGAAAGAAAGGGAGAGAGAGAGATTATCCACATGTTACTTATTTCCTAGAAGTTTCGGTTAATAATTATATTGCAGCTGCTCAAGTTTTAAATATAAATACAGGTAATATACTTGCTTTGTTTTTATTTTTCGACCGAATTGACTAACTATTGACAAAAAGGGAAAGTCGATAGTCGACTATTAGTCGATTTTAGTCAATAATCGGTACATCTCTATAGACCAGGAAATTCCAGCAAATTCCACCGAATTGATGAGTGATCATGAATGGCTAGTACAAAGCAGTTATACATACCATATTAATACAGTATAGTTAAATAAAATTTTTGGTTGTGGAGAGAAAAATACAATTTAGAGAAATAAATTGAATTTAGTGCAAGGAGACAATAATTTTAAAGAACGCTAATCTACATAAATCATAGATAAGATTGTCGTTATTATTTTGTTTAATAATTTATAAATAATAATAATTTGATTTAAATAAAGAGATATAGGTACTCCGCGCTGAGGTGAAATTAATTTATTATTGTTTAGTAAGATATTTACAACAAATAAAATGCCAATTGTAACACCGAATTACGAACTACAAATATTAAAACCGTCTTGCTTTTTATTATTAATAATTTTGTTAATTTAGAAGAAATTTTGTTAAAGGCCATTATTTTCGTATCAGAGTGCAGAGTGTTAGAAAGAGCAAGACGATGTAAGAAGAGAGAGACAAACAACTGCGTTGTACGTTACAGGCACTGGATAAAATGACATACATTGTAAACAATTACATATTATGGCGCTCAAATTGACAATAAGTTAAATATTGCCATCATAAAAAACAGGGTGCGTTTAGTCGACAGAAAGACTGGACAGAAATCGTAAATGCTGAACAGCATTCAGCTATGCTAACTAAATTATCGGCTGAAACCATACTGAGTTCAGACGAGAGTGAAGCATTTTTCAGCCTTCTCAGCCTATGCTACTCAGCAATCGCCATTTTTCTTTTAGTGCCAAGATGTTGTATCGGCTAAACGCATCCAATGTGAGATTTGGCATTTTTCTAGCTGACGGTAACCATACTAACTTAGGGCAAAACTAGAATATTTTCCTAAACATACATTGTCATGATTAAGGTACAGACGCCAGCACATCAGCTTACCTCAATCTGTCAAATTTCTTTAATAGATTTTCAATCTTATCACAATAACGGAAGGTTAATGTTCGATTGGTAAAATTTGACAAATTGGGGTAACTTGTACTGCTGGCTGTCTGTACTTGTCTTTCTGCCAATCTCAAGAGCTACCCTTTTATTTTTGAGATCCAAGGGCAAGAGCCACTTTTAATGCCGTGTTAAGATTGTGTTCGTATGTCTTTTTATCCAGTACATGATAAAGCTTATAGGCAGGTGGTCACTCTTGCTTATAATATCCCAATTGTTCTTTATGAACTTATTTTACTTTAAAAATCAAGAATTTCAGCTCAATCATGTCTGTTTTTAAAAGTTAACTGGGATATTTTTATTGAACAGCATTATCGCAGATCCGGGACTATCGATTACGACTAATTAAATAGTGGTGTCTGAAATATTGACGATTATCGATAATTGACCCGGAAAATTAGCATTATGGTCATAGAAAATGTATTGAAAGAATGTCCTACTTAATTGTGGTCATGCAAAAGAACCACATAGAGGCCTTAGCACAAGATTTCCGTATTTTACCGTGTAGCGTTCTTGAAGTATGTTAAGTACGTTAACTGTATCGAAAATGAAATACCGCCTCTAGTGAACGTACGAAGAACTAATTCTTTCCATCAAATAAACATCAAAGCCCCCGCTTACTTTCCGTAACAGAAAGGTGGAAACTCGTGATAAGGTCTCATTTCTATAATAATTGCATTACGCAGAAGATGAGCATGACAGCATTCAGACACCAAAACATCGATAGTCCCGTATCTGTGGTGTGGACCACTTGTGCTTGCTTCGTGCGTGAGGCATGAGATATGCATGACGTACCGGGCGTGGGAGGGGTGCTACCTCGGGAGAGGGGCGGCGCGTGCGGCGCGGTGGAGGGGGGGCGCGGGTAGCGGCGCGCCGTCATGCCCGAGCGCACCGCCTCCAGCTTCACGGGCGACGGGATGAAGCCCACGTCGGAGCCTTCCTTCACGAGGCGCCCGATCCACCAGTTGTTGTCGTACTTCTCCTGGAAAGTTTAACGAGGAGTGTTAGAATAGTCCGCGTCACGATGTGGTTACCCCCCTTTGGAATCCCCTACTAGTTACTGGGGTAACCAATTGGTGAAGCCCACTATGCTATGATACCCACATTTTAAGCGTCGCCCTCATCATCATCATCTGATTATGCCTGTGTCCCAGGAATGGCCACCTCTCTGTGAGAGTACTGGGCTATAATCCACCACGAGGGCCCAGTGGGGGTCGGTAGCTTCTCCCCATAAGCGAAATCCTTCAAAGGTCCCGAGAGTACTTACTCGGACCACGACGAGCTCTATTGTCATATAGCGAAGGATCTTAAATTGTAAGCTCGTCTTAATATGAAAATATTAATTTGAAGACAGTATTTCTATCTGCATAGAACCAGCCCGTTTTTAGTGTATGATGATGCCAGATTACCTGTAACGGTACTCCAACTGGAATAATCAAAACCAGCGAGAGGACGGAATATGGAAATTCTGCAATAGACGGGTCTACCTATACAAAAAAATATAAAGAGATGATTACATCAAATCAAAATGCTCTTCATGAAACAATTCTTTGAATATGCCAATGTGTGGTTTCCTTAATTGAAGGGAATACATAGTACAATTAGGTGAGTGTAACATCATATTCTGTTCTGTTCTTACCTTGATGTGGAGAAAATCGCGCACCTCGAAGGAGATCGCGCTGCCGTGCACCGGCGAGTCGTCGTCCACGGTGCCATCGTACGACACATTGGTGCGCACCGCGAAAGCCACTGGCTTCTCCTGGAAAACAGAGTAGCATAGTTCAGTAGGTACTACTATAAGTGGTCTGATGAAGCTGTTAAAGGAATCTAATATCTACTAACCCGTTTAATTTTGCAGTTATTTACGCACATCGTTGACGCCAGTCTCGTCTTGAGGAGACGAGAGTGGCATCTCGATAAAATTAATGTGACTAGAGAGGCCAATATGTAATCATCATCTTCATCCAAAGTTTCTAATTCATTCTTTGGACTTGATAAAGGAATAGTGTGAACAGGTTAGCAGGGGAGAATGGAAGTAAAGAATATGTGTTATGAGTCGACTGATGCCTTGTCCAGCTGTTTGATAACCTGCGCTTAATTCTTGTGGCGTAGAGCCTTCTAGTCTTCATGTTAGTCTACTTTGTCTAATGTCACTTTAAGAGCACCGATGTCGGTCTAACTCCACTATAAGAACACTGATATCGGTCTACCACCCGTGCCTTCTCCTTCAGTTTTATAGCTTGCGCTTCCTATTGTGTGTACTGTCTTTCTAAGAGCCCCAATGTCGGTCTACTCACCTGTGGCTTGTCCATCAGTATTATAATTGCGTTTCCTTCTAGCGGCGCAATGCCTCCTAGTCTTCATGTTAGTCTACTCATAGAATATATTAGTCTACTCATATACTATGTATTAGTATGTATTACTATGTATTAGTATGTTAGTCTACTCATAGAGTAGACTAACATGAGTAACATACTCATAGAGTACTGAAGTCGGTCTACTCATGTCTACCCGTGCCTGGTCCAGCTGATTGATAGCCTGCGCTTCCTTCTCGCGGCGCAGCGCCTCCTTGTCTTCGTGTTAGTCTACTGGGTCTACTGTTACTCTAAGAGTATACTAATGTCGGTCTACTCACCCGCGCCTTGTCCAGCTGTTTGATAGCCTGCGCTTCCTTCTCGTGGCGCAGCGCCTCCTTGTCTTTGTGTTAGTCTACTTTGTCTACTGTGTCTACTGTTACTGTAAGAGTACTGATGTCGTTCTACTCACCCGTGCCTTGTCCAGCTGTTTGATAGCCTGCGCTTCCTTCTCGCGGCGCAGCGCCTCCTTGTCTTCGTCAAGCGACAGTTCCGACGATGGCTGGGAATAGTTTGAATCTGCTGAGCCCTGGAAATTAGAAGATACCTGGTTAGTAATGCAAATTGCAGCAAGGAAGAAGGGATATGAACACATATGTAAGGGGAGACCCATAAAATTACAAAGGAGTCTTATTTCTAGCAGTTGAGGTTATATTTGAGGTGTTTATCTGGACGCAAGTTTTATAACTGGCAAGACAATATGGTGCCCTAGGATCGAAAACGTGATTCCAAAAAATCCCTGTAAGGAAAAATGTAAATCCGAAACGAATCACTATTGCTGGAAATGAATAACCTTATCTTGGTTGCTATCTTCGGTTGGATCTTTGTCTGTAACCAATCAACGACCGAATTTGACTATCTAGATTCTAGAGCCTCATGATGAGATGTCTAATCAGAGGCAGCCGTCAAAAACAAAGGCATGATATTTGGATTGAGATATAATAAACGTACACGCAGAGAAATGTCTGGCTACCTATACGAGAACTTCTGGTTGCAACCGTGACAGCAACTCACTAGTTGACTTTACAACATTTCTAGTAATAAATACTAAGTAGGTAAGTGTAGTAGAGATAACAAGGACTTAGTATTTATTACTAGAAATGTTGTAAAGTCAACTAGTGAGTCTTGCTGTCACGGTTGCAACCAGAAGTTCTCGTATACATTTCTCTGCGTGTATTAAATGATTTGTGGTGCGAGCCTCCAACAACTCCATAACTGAACTTGATTATCATAAAATGAGGTCACCGCTACAGCTTCTAGATCAATATTCAACGCAGATATTCAATCTACGTCCCTCCTTTCCAGGATAGATCACGTCATTACATCACTGGGTGACAAAGAGTTCAAGGTTCCTTTCCTTTACATCTTTGGACCGGTTCCACTATTTTATGACAGTGCAACATTTTAACTAACAGTTAATTCATGTTTATTGCTTGTTTCAATTGCTTTAACATTTATTAGGTAATTTTATGATCATGTTTAGCTGTATTTTGTCTTATCGTGGGCTATCAACGTCGTTTCAATTTTGATATAGTTAGCTTTTTTATTATCTAAGCTTCTTTTGAAATCACGCTCATACATACCGTAGGTAAAGAACAAAGGAATATTGTGTCAGGCCTAGATAGTTTAATCTGATAATAATTTCAGCCAGATACAATTGGGTTTCACTCCATGTAAAATACTGAAAACCTACCCAAGATATGAAAAGGCTAGGATTGATATGGGTTCTGCAAGCAGAACCTAAACGATAGAACCTAGCTATTAATAATGTACCTTACACAAATATTATTAAAGTCTGATATCAGATAATAGAGGTACAACAGCATAGTATATTCTGTCAATAAAACTTTACGATGTAAATCGCTTACATTTTTTCATAGTGATCTTGGTCGGCTGAGTCATTGTCCGAACTGCGGGTGTACGCAGTCGTAAAGCTGTTTTATGTTGTGAGTAGACATGCGACGTGTGGTTCATATCAACTGATAGGAAGCTGGGCAGACAGCTAGCTCAACCACATCAGCTAGTGACGAGATAACAGTCTCAAAAAACCTTTTAAAATAGACCAGGTTGACCTAATTCTTATCCAAGATATTTTTTTTTATCGTGGTAATTATCTAATGAGTCCTCTCCCCCCCAAGGTGGGACGGGCGGGAGGAACTGTCAGACTCGTACTGACTAAAATCCACGGTGTTCCTTCAATACCCTTTTACGTTCCAGGATCATGGTTATCTGAAGAGACAGTCCCGCGACCCCAGCAGGCTTTGATCATCCAAAATCTGGGCTACTGTTTGGCCAGTCTAATTTTCGCAGTTTTATTTTATTTTTAATAGCAGCCAGGCGTAAAACTTGTATGAGTTAATAGCCTATTAACAGAAAAAAAACTGTATGAGACATAATATTCTATAATGTCACGTTCCCGATATACCAACAAACTATCAAAGTTCAAGTGATTGAACTTGAATGGCTTATACATATTTTGGAAGTGTGCTGCTTGAGAAGATTTTGTCGGAATTTGGGCAAGCCAAACTTAGAGTAGAAAGTAGTACAAACGTAGAAACTGTTTCCCTTTTTTTTTGTAAGTACACCAGTTAAAAACATCATTAGGAATTTCACTGGAATATACACTACTAGCCCTTCCCCGCGGTTTCACTCCAGCTGCTCAGCTCCTATTGGTCTTAGCGTGATGTTATATAGTCTATAGCCTTCCTCGATAAATGGATTATTCAACACAAACTGAATTTTTCGATTCGGACCAGTAGTTTCAGAGTTAAGCGCGTTTAACGGGTTTAACCACACAAAATCTTTAGCTTTATAATATGACATATGAGTATACATAGTACTCTACCCAGAATAGCTCACATCATTCCTTCCCACAAATAGGACGTTTACAAAACAAATTAAACAAAGTTTACTGAAACAAAACTGTCAGTTATAGTTGAACCAACAATCCATAAGTAGTGCAAATATTTTGGCACGCGCTCCGACCGGCGCGCGCATGCCCGCAACACTTTGCACCAATCATGCAGTTTTTACCATGGATTATATGGAAAAGTGATACCTATGGTACACTTAGGAGACATTTTTTTTACCCGGCTGTGTAAAAGAGTGTGTACCCGGCTGTGTGAAAGGTCGTTATTTTGTAATGTATTTAGGTCATGCTTTTAGGTATTCAAAAGGAACCATTGCGGAGAATCAACCTAATTTGTGACTATGGTTACAATCCGGATTTGTGTAACTTTTTGGTTTGATTTGACTTTTTGACGATTTCAAATAATTAATGAATATAATTAAATACTTAAAAATAATTAGTGGCCGTCTGAATCATTTTGGTCATGACTGGTGTTTTGTCAGGACTTGTGCCCTCAGAATACTAAGGAAAGCTAAGCATATACGGACAAATTCTGACTGTCAACTTATTGCTGGTAGTTTCGACTATTACTACTGAAATTGCCACTACAATAGTTAGAAAACTATGGATCATGCCATGTTCTCTTAGAACATTGCAGCCTGCTTGAAACTTTTGTACGGAAACTAGCGCCATCTATCCATCATGGTGAAAACTATTAAGCCGTTTTACCCGTTGGGTTACCACTTTATAACTGTGTTATGATTTAATCAAAAATAATAATATATATAAAAACATTTATGTTGCTAAAACGTATTTATTTAATTTACACTAGTTTAATTTAGTAAATAGAAAAAGTAAAACAACGTATTCAATCAACATTGCAAAAACATTTTGTGTCCTAGTAGGTGACTTAAAGGTCTAGTTACCAGGCCATGAAATTCCAAAAAAAAAACGACTTAACATGTCACTTATAAAATAAGATAATTTGATATTAAAGGGGTTTGCAACTTTTAGTACGGACCTTGGCATCATTTTTTTTTTTCTTTCGCCAGTGATGAAACTTTGGGCACAATTAGACTACTACCTAAGAAGTTCATAGAAAAAAAAAAAGTTTCTAAACCGTAACCAACCAGAGATATGGCGGTTTGAATTTTGCTCTAATCTGGAGTTATTTTTTGTAGGAATCCATAGATTTTTTGACGTACTTGCTTTTGCCCGCGGCTTTGCCCACCCCAACCGCCTTTATGTATATTGTATGTATAATTACCGTGTCTAGAGACCCATCTATCTCTGTATCAAAATTCATCAACATCGGTTCAGCCGTTTTGACGTAAAAACGGAGTAGACCTATAGACTTAATTTCGTATTTGTAATACTAGTAGGCTAACGAGGAATAGTGAGAGGTTTATTTATAATAATGTTAAGAAGATCTTATCTTTTAACCAACTTCAAAAAAGAAGGAGGTTCACAATTCGTCAGAACATTTTTTTATGTATGTTCCCAGATTTCTCAATAACGCCTGGAGCGATTTGGGTAATTCTTCTTTTGTTTAAAAGGGTGTCTTAACAGTCAGCAATCTGACGGGGCCCCCTGAGAGTCAGCAATCTGACAGGGCCCCAAAAGAGTGAGCAATCTGACAGGGCCCCGCTAAGAGTGAGCAATCTGACAGGGCCCCCTAAGAGTGAGCTATCTGACAGGGCCCCCTAAGAGTGAGCAATCTGACAGGGCCCCCTAAGAGTGAGCAATCTGACAGGCCCCCCCTAAGAGTGAGCAATCTGACAGGGCACCCTAAGAGTGAACAATCTGACAGGGCCCCCGAGAGTCAGCAATCTGACAGGGCCCCGCTAAGAGTGAGCAGTCTGACAGGGTCCCCCTAAGAGTGAGCTATCTGACAGGGCCCCCTAAGAGTGAGCAAAGACAGGGCCCCCTAAGAGTGAGCAATCTGACAGGGCCCCCCTAAGAGTGAGCAATCTGACAGGGCCCCCTAAGAGTGAGCAATCGGACAGGCTCCCCTAAGAGTGAACAATCTGACAGGGTCCCCTAAGAGTGAGCAAACTGACAGGGTCTCCCTAAGAGTGAGAAATCTGACAGGGCCCCCTAAGAGTGAGCAATCTGACAGGGCCCCCTAAGAGTCAGCAATCTGACACGGCCCCCTGAGAGTGAGCAATCTCACGGGGCCCCCTAAGAGTCAGCAATCTGACTGGGCCCCCTAAGAGTCAGCAATCTGACGGGGCCCCCTAAGAGTCAGCAATCTGACAGGGACCCCTAAGAGTGAGCAATCTCACGGGGCCCCCTAAGAGTCAGCAATCTGACGGGGCCCCCTAAGAGTCAGCAATCTGACGGGGCCCCCTAAGAGAGAGCAATCTGACGGGGCCCCCTAAGAGTCAGTAATCTGACAGGGCCCCCTAAGAGTCAGCAATCTGACAGGGCCCTCTAAGAAGGCCAAAGCCTGCCGGGTTCGCGGGACTGTCTCACCTGGTATCCGTGACCCTGGTACGTAAAGGGCTATTGAAGGAACACCGTGGATTTTAGTCAGTACAAGTCTGACAGTCCCGCCCCGCCTTGGGCGGGAGGACTCATTTGATAATTTTACCACGCAAAAAAAAAGGGTATCTTAACAGATGGTCCCATGGTTACTAGGTCATGACGGAATCTTGGAGAAGACGAGAAATCTCTTCAATAACGTCCCATGTTTACTTGGTCAGGATCTCATGATCCGATCTTGGACAAAATCGTGGGAACTCTTCAATAATGACAGCACCTGTACCTACTAAAAAGAGCAAAATATAACCGGCTTCTAAAAACAATACAAAATAAATGTAAAATAACTCTTCTTTCGGAAGTCGGCGGCAAAAAAATCAAGGAAATAAGAAACAAAGTCACCGATTCCCTACAGAAATGATATTTTACACTTGGTTTTTGTTTTTTCTCAACCGACTTCGAAAAAAAGGAGGAGGTTCCCAATTCGTCGTAACCTTTTGTTATTTATGTTCCCCGATTTTTCGATGACGCCTGGACAGATTTGGAAAATTCTTCTTTTGTTTAAAAACATTTACATCACAGATGATCCCATGGTAATCAGGTCAGGATTTATGATGACGGGACATTGAAGAAATCTAGGGAACTCTCTATAAAAATTACAGCAAATCAACGGATATCTAAGCATTATTTACGCAATCTGAAAAAAATATACTATGTCTGTACCCACTAGGCGGGAAGAGCTCCGGCGCGATCTCAGGGCAGTATGGAGGGGACGACTGTCGCAACCGAGGTCCGGGCACGCCGCAATCGCGGCGGTAAGACCCTTCTTTAAGGAGTGGCTGGATAGGCGTCACGGCGTCCTTACCTTCCGCCTTGCGGAGGTCCTCACCGGACACGGCTGTTTCGGGAGGTACCTGCGTCTGAGGAGAATGGAGGAAACGTCTGGGTGTCACCTCTGCGAGGATCACCCGGAGGACACGGTGGAGCATACGGTGCAGGACTGGCCGCTAGGGCAGAGCACCGCCTTGTCCTCAGGGCGGCGACAAGCGGAGACCTCTCGCGCGGGGCATTGGTCGAGGCCATGTTGCGGGGCGAGACGGAGTGGGAAGCGGTCGCCTCCTTCTGCCAAGCAGAAATGCTCGCGAAGGAGGAGGCGCGCCGCGTGAGGGAGAGGACAGCGTCCTCCCTCCACCCCAGCCGCAGTGGTAGACACCCACGGCGAGCGACGTTGCAAGACGATCTCCGGCCACCGTAGGCGCGTAGTAATGGGCGACTCGCTGTCCGACCATGGATCATGCCCGGGTCGACGGCGCGTTGTGTTCCATGCGCGCCTCAAAGGGTGTCAGCATGATGACGGCCCTCTGAGGGGGGCCCCGTCAGATTGCTGACAGCTCTTTGAGGCGCGCGTGGAACAAGACTCGCCGTCGACCCGGGCATGGTCCATGATCAGACGGCGAGTCGCGCATTACTCGCCGTCCGCTGTCGTACGGTGGCCGAAAGTCGCTTCGCCACTTCCGATGCTGTCCGGCTGGGTTGTGAGATTCAGGCTGCGCTCCCCCTCACGGCGCCCGCCTCCTCGCCTCGCAATAAGGCCGGGCGCGAGATGTCGCCACCTATCACTTCCTTGAGGACAGGGCAGTACTCCGCCAAAGCGGGGCAGTCCTGCACCGTATGCCCCACGTGTCCTCCGAGCGATTCTCGCAGTAGTGACACCCAGACGTTTCTGCTTTCCCTAGCGGCGGGGATCCGCCCCGGGCGGCGTTGCGCCTCCACGTGCCACTCGTAAACGCGCCAGACAGCCTTCGCCTCCAGATCCCAAGGTGGCAATACGGCAATTAGATTGGCCGATTTGCCGGCGATCGTGTGGTATACCCGGATCATCCAAATGGCTATGACCCTCTGGCACGCCGCCAGTTTTTCCGGTCGCGTGCGCATGCAGAGGGCCCACACGGGAGCCCCGTAGAGGGCCATGGACCGCATGACAACGGCGTACTTACATCCTCCAGCAGGAGGTGTTTGGCCCGCCGAGATTGGGCAGGAGCTGCTTGAAGGCGGCCGCTGCTCGGTTCAGCTTAGGGGCCAAACGCAGGAAATGCTCCCTGAATTTCCACCGGCTGTCGAGGACGAGTCCTAGGTACTTCATCAACCCGACGCCGATATCAACCCCTCCCACTGTTATTTGGGACTCTGACCGTAGCACGTTGGAGATCTGCCCCGCTTGCACAGAGCTACGCTATGTCCTTAGTTACTTACGGAGGCGGTAGGTAGGTGGTGGCGACCTCTCCCGCCTGGCATTGGTTGAGGCCATGCTGCGGGGTGAGATGAAATGAGAAGCAGCCACCTTCTTCTTCGAAGCAGTTATGCTAGTGAAGGAAGAGGCGAAATGCGTGAGGGAGAGGACAGACTCCACCCCAGCCGCAGCGGGAGACGCCTGGGGTGTTGAACGATGTGAAGCGATTTCCGGCTACTAGGCGCGGGCATGCGGACGGGGAGTAATGGGTGAGTCGACGCGACGGGTCATATTCCACTTGGATCGGAAATGGAAGTCATGGTGGATTTTAGTCCGTACGAGTCTGACAGTCTCTTCTGCTCCACCCAAGGAGGAAGAACTCACTTTTTGTGTTTTCAACGTTAGAAACAAGACGATTTTGTTTTACCCTTTTAGTGGGTACAGGCGCAATATTATGTTGGGTGTTTACGTAAACAATGCATAGATATGCGATAGCAGCAATCGCAGATGACTTGCTGTCATTTACTGAAGAGTTTCTCCAAGATTCCGTCATGATCTTAGTAACCATAGGACCATCTGTTAAGATACCCTTTCAAACAAAAGAAAAATTACCCAAATCGGCCCAGGCGTCATTGAGAAATAAGGGAACATACATAAAAAAAGTTCCGACGAATTGTGAACCTCCTACTTTTTTGAAGTCGGTTAAAAGATAAGATCTAATTAACATTATAATAAACAAACCAATCATTATTCCTCGTTAACCTACTAGTATTACAAATACGAAATTAAGTCTATAAGTCTGTTCCGTTTTTACGTCAAAACGGCTGAACCGATGTTGATGAATTTTGATACAGAGATAGATGAGTCTCTAGACACGGTTATGGGCTATACATAAAGGCGGTTGGGGTGGGAAAAGCCGCGGGCAAAAGCTATAAGTATGTCAAAAAATCTATGGATTCCTACAAAAAATAACTCCAGATTAGAACAAAATACAAACTGCCATATCTCTGGTTGGTTATGGTTTAGAATTTTTTTATTATTTTTTACGGACTTTTTAGGTTGTGGTCTACTAATGACCAAAATTTCATTACTGGCGAAAGAAAAAAAAATTTGATGCCAAAAAGTTGCAAACCCCTTTTTGATTTCGAGATAATAAATATTGGTTGAAAAACGTTTTGCCCTGGATTTCGACTTCGAGTTGAGCCGTTGACCCTGGATTTCCACTTCGAGTTGAGCTGATGCTCGTCCGTTTTGGCGTGAGGAGTTCACAGTCAAGTGCTCTTGTTTTGTGAGATTGGACTCTGTGTGAGAAATTGACTCTATTTTGGTTTGAGATAGGACTCGTAGTTAGTGATAAGTGTGAGCAATTGACTCTTGTTTGAGATAGGACTCGTCACTCGTGTTAGTGTTGTGAGAAATTGACTCTTCTGTATTTCATAATTTTCCGGTGTTCACATACAATGTCTTTCATGTCTTGTTGTGTGCCTGGCTGTACGATTACCTAGTACAGAAGACGGTTGGTATACATCATATTATATTACTTATGTTGTTGTTTAATTTACATGAATTAAGCTCAGTCAAAAGTAATTAATCATTAAATATTCCAGGTCTGCTGCACAAATTTCCAAACCCAAATATTGAAAGAGAACGCTTCCAGAGATGGGTTCAAAGTGTTGGAGATACCATCAAAGAGTTTGATGAAATCTTCATTTATAACAACCGAAGAGTATGCCGAAGACGCTTTGAAGCAGTCTTCCACTACCCAAAGAACAGATTAAGTAAATTTGATAAAGATAAAGAAAATTTTGACAAACATACCAATAAAATCAGACAATAATGAACTCTCAACTTGTGAGAATACCTAATAATAGTTATTTTTATAATATATTTTTTTTTGTATTTTGCCCAGGCCTGCACAATTAAGGATATTAACAGGATAGTAGCAAGCGAGATTTGCATTAATTTAATACCTACTACTTGTTATGTATTTATTTAGACAATTTATTGTAAACTTCATTGTCATCTATTTTCTAAAATAAAAATATGTGTATAAGTAATTTACGTTTTTTATTACAGACAATAAAATCGATTAATCGGCTCTTTCCTGTAAATAGTTTTTGACAAAACTTTTAGAGAGTTATGTCAAAATCTATTTATAGGAAAGAGTCGATATTTTAAATACCAGAATAAAATTGAAGCGGCCATAGCTATATGTATGTACCTATACGTAGCTATAGTTATGGATTTAGTTCATCACCACCGCGGATAGATGGCGCTGCTTGTATGATGACGGAATCACAGTCGAGAGTACCGTCTATCTCATTATATATATTGTAGTCTTTGCTATGGATATTGTGGTAATAGGGAAACAGTGTATAAGACGGGGACGCGAGGTATGATGGGAAATCACACACCTAAGGCAAACTTAACACAAAACTAACGTAGCACAAGCGCCAACAGAACGCCATTTGCGTCTGGCCGGTTGCAAATGACGTCCTGATGGCGCTTGCTCTACGTTAGTGTTGTGGTAAGTATGCCTAAAGAGTGTATGTCCCCATTATACCTCGCGATTATTAACGTCCCCGTCTTATACACTGTTCCCCTATCCGCGTATATGATAATATATATTATCATCGGCTACTGAATAAGAGCGGTGTAGCCGCCCTTATTACCAAATCACAGAAACTCCTGATACTCAGAATCAACAGTGGCGACCACTAAAAGAGTTGAGGCATTGAAGCTCAACGGAATTGAAGGCATTCGACAACGAAATTAATCAGAAAAGCAGAGAAGTTGTAAAATTGTTTTTTCTGCTAAAAAGTCTAAGTTTAAATGTCATTAAACTATGTGGTTTGGTTATGAAATATGAAGATAGAATTTATGTTCATGATGACAGAACTTGTGTTCATGAACACAGAACTTATGTTCATTATGACAGAACTTGTGTTCATGAAAACAGAACTTATGTTCTATCTTAATGATTGTGTTTGGTAATCCACGGTTAACCTTTTTTAAGACGGTGCAAACCAAGTGGTCAGTAAACTGGACACTCATATTAAGGTCGTTAGCACATAGACTTTTATTCGTAAAATTGGACCCTTAGAAAACAATTACGATCTTTAACGTACGTATGGATTAAAGGGTTAACGTACAGTTGTTTGTATGTCATAAATAGTCATGATTGATCTGACCTCAACCAAAATGGAATCTTATGTGTATGTGTTTACGTCATCTTTTCTTTGGTAGTCTGAAATCATTGCTCGGCTCATGGAACGTATATTTTCTCTATGGGGACCTACCTACTACACCAAAATCGTCACACAATACACAACACAGGTGAAAAGCGCACATTTAAAATAAAAAAAGAAATACAGTGGTGTCTTACCAGGGGCTTGTAGTTAGTCATTGGTCGGAGTCAGGAGTGTCGACTGCATGCAATGCGAGACACAGACAGACGGAAATCAGACAGACATGCTTGGACCTAGTACAGATGCGCCACAGATAATAACTCTAAAAAATTTAACTACAGGCCGTCCACAGTTGTTTTACCCCTATTTTTGGGCTACTGTCAAAGTGACATAGATATTTCATTGCGCTAAAAAAGGGCATATAGTACGAGATCCGGTAGAAGAAATATATACCCTCATGTGTTATTTGAAAATGGGATATAATGCACGCTAGATACTCTATATGACAATATTTTGGTGATAGGTTGTCTCCCTGAATCGCGTACCGTCATTGTTAATTTATAAAAATTGACCTCAAAAATTTTGGATCAACTTCCCTCATCTGTTATTTGGAAAAATCGAGGATTAGCTGATAAAACATAACTCAAGGAATCTAAAAAATATAGGTTGTCGGTGCCTAACCCTGTCCTTCTAATTAGTTGTCGGGTTCAAACAGGTGAGTTACCGTAGATAATATACCCTCATCTGTTATTTAATCAAATCAGATATCAAATGATAGATTATTTTATTCTGAATCCAACAGTATTTAGTTGTCTAATCAAAAACATGGCTGAATTTGGGTTGTCTAACTTTAAAGTGTTGAAGAACAAAAGACAAAGATAATGAATACAGGTGTGCAATTCTCAATTCCAAGACAGGTCTAAAAGTGTTTGGAAGACTAGTTTCACTTCCTACTAAGGTCGCGGTAATAGTACAACTACATGCGACAGACAAAGATAAAAACAATTCGTTTTAAATAATTTTCCGACCAAGTAAGCACGTGCCAGTAACCAAACACTGGATTCAACTCGGATTAGAATAATAACAATGATACACATGTAATGAAATGACATTTCATTAATTTGAATTTACCGCGCTCCGCGCCCTAAGTAGTCTGTGGAATTGAATGGCGGATGATGGTCAGAATATCCTGTGCAAATTATTGTTTTAAGAAAACGTAAAGAGAGACAAAATAAAAGGATATAATTGAGGAGGCGATATTAGTGAACTTTAAATGTCGTTTCTTTGTATTTTCAGGTGAGATTATTGAGTAATTATAGTAGATAAACCATTACTGTTGTAATATTGTAAGAACGTGTTAAATAAAACAAATCTTTGTATTTTCAGAGAAACAATTTGTGGTTTATTTTGAAAATCCTCAATAAAATATCTTATAAAACGACATTTTCGTTAACTAAAAGAAGATGAATCGGTTGTTATTCGAGTTTACGATAATTGCCGCAAAGGATGGCAAATCTAATGTATTAGCCATAACCTCAATATCTACAGAAGAAGGAAAATGTTATGTCTTACCTGATGAATTGAAGCCGGTGAGTCATCATAAATATATTGTTGAATTGGACATTTTCTCAAAAATAAAAAATAGCTTAAAGAAAAGGCATCAGAGTAGAAAAATATGGATAAAACTGGATGAACATCTAAAGAAAACATATATGGATGAGGAAGGTAATATGCAATTTTTAGATCAATATTTAGAAGAAATAAACACGGAACAACCAGCAGACAGAGACGACAGTTTACAAAATATCCTGGAGAAATTAATAGAATCCACAACAAAGAAAGAAAATCAACATAATCTAAAACATATTTCAGAGAAATTTATTATTGAAAAATTCACAACCAGGAATCCTAATGCAATACAATGGATAGAGAATTTTGAAAAAGAGTGTGAGCGCTTTAATATAACAAAAGATGAAACAAAAATAGACATACTGAGGTTATTTTTAGAAAAATCTTGCTTGGATTGGTATAGCTCAATGATGATAAAACTAACAGTAAACTCTCAATGGAATGAATGGAAAGACAAATTCCTTGAAACTTTTAAAAACCGAGGATGGGACATAGTCACAACTGCTTTCTCATTCAAATATAAAGAAGGACTATTAATTGATTATGCTATAAAAAAAGAACGGCTTATATTAGATACAAACAAAGCGATAGATCCCAAAACAATCATAGATCTCATCGCAACAGGTTTACCTGGATTTATCTTGAATAAGTTAAACAGAGACGAACTCAAAAATACTACTGATTTGTTCAATGAGATAAGAAAATATGAAGGTATGATGCACAAGAAATACTCAACTATTATAAAAAGTAATACATTTTCTTATAAAAATAAAACTAATGAGAAGAAACCATGTAAGACCTGTGAATCGTTGGACAAAGGAATTAGATACCATCCGGAGGAGTCATGTTGGTTCAAGAAAAACAAAAATGAATCTGAAAAGGTGTTCAAAGACAAAAACGTAAATAATAACTCCATTATTGAAGTAGATATGAACACTGAAAAAAAAAACGAGTAAGTACACCATTAATCAAAATCAAGCTTTTATTAGAAAATAAACTAGAAGTGAATGGCATTTATGACTCGGGCTCACAGATCTCTTTAATAAATTCAAGACTGATTAAAGTAAAAGAAAAAAAAGACAATGTGAATTTAGTACATATCGACGGGTTCCGGGCTATTTGTATTAACCGACATTTTTGAAACTTTACACCAGAGCAGTTTAAAGTTTCGATTTTTAGAAAAAAAATAATAACTTTAGCAAATCGCATTATTTCTTTAAAAAGAAAGATATTACTGTTTTTATAACATATTCCCCATAATCAGATTATTATTTTGTTCTAATATTCCTATTTTTAACGAAAATAAATGTCGCTTAATACAAAATGACCCATATTTTACTTTTTTTTGTTCCAGGCTAAATGACTTAACCGCCTATGATTATTGTTTCTTATTCCAGGCTAAATGACTAAACCGCCTAGGTTTATTATTTCTTGTTTCAAGCTAAATGACTTAACCGCCTAGGCATGCAAATAATGGCTCTAAGCTAAGTGCTTTAATCAAAGAGTTGGTCATATTTCAAACCCAAGCTAATTGATTTAAATACCATATCTTAAACTTATTAATGTACGGCTAATTAGTTTATGCGACTGATTTTTTTTAAACAAATTGTTTGTAATCATACTTGAATAATGAAGTTTGCAGAAATTGGCGGTTAAAACATTGATAAATTAAAAGGTAGATGAAATGAGAAATAAAACACATTATAAATTGTTTAAAGATAAGTTTATTTTATTTAAAATGACAAAATCACCTAGGAACAGCAGTAACTTCTTACCTTACCAAGGTAACAACTAAATTTTTTATCACAATTTTATAGGAATCAGAAGTTAAACAGTCTTTTTATTACGTAGCCTACAGTTTTATTACCTGAAATAATTATTCTCATTCTTCTTCATTCCTAAACTTTAACATTTAAGTATTTAAAAACTTCTTTTTTGAGATCTCTTCAATTACAAAAAAAAAGGTTTATCTATAAAATAACTTCTTTTAAAAATAATCACATAAAAAATTAAATACTTCCGAGCGTTTCTTTGGTTTTCATTTCTTTACTTATTTTCTTTTCTTCTATATTTTTTTCTAACTTTCTCAGTAGGATCAAAATCAAAAACATCTCTCGTTAAAAAAAAAGTTTAGAAGTTTTCTTACCTATTTATCCCTAGTTTCTCTTCAATAACAAAAATAATTTTTATCTCCTAGATCATCATCTCAGCCATAAGACGTCCACTGCTGAACATAGGCCTCCCCTTTAAATCTCCACATATACCGGTTGGAAGCGACCTGCATCCAGCGTCTTCCGGCGACCTTTATAAGGTCGTCTGTCCATCTCGTTGGTGGACGTCCTACGCTGCACTTGCTAGTCCGCGGTCTCCACTCTAGCACTTTTCGACCCCATCGGCCATCTGCTCTGCGAGCAATATGGCCTGCCCATCGCCACTTCAGCTTGCTAATCCGGTGGGCTATATCGGTGACTTTAGTTCGTCTACGGAACTCCTCATATCGGATTCGATCACGTAGAGAAACACCGAGCATAACCCTCTCCATAGCTCGTTGAGCGTCTTTGAGCTTTGAGATGAGGCCGATAGTGAAAGACCACGTTTCGGTGCCGTAAGTCATCACTGGTAACACACATTGGTTGAAGACTTTCGTCTTGAGGCACTGAGGTATGTCGGACGAAAAGACATTGCGTAGCTTCCCGAACGTTGCCCAACCGAGTTGGATTCGGCGGTTGACCTCTTTCTCGAAGTTGGACCTACCTAATTGACTACTTGTCCTAAATAGATATATGAGTCAACAACTTCGAGTACCGAGTTTCCAACAGAGACTGGGGTGAGCACAACATTGGCATTTGACATAATTTTCGTCTTGTCCATGTTCATTTTTAAGCCCACCCGTTGTGAAACTCGGTCGAGGCCATCGAGCATCATGCTGAGTTCCTCCATCGACTTTGCCATGACTACGATGTCGTCGGCAAACCGAAGGTGAGTGATGTATTCGCCGTTGATGTTGATGCCAAGTCCTTGCCATTCCAGGAGTTTGAAGGCGTCTTCCATTGCGGCAGTAAACAGTTTCTGTCTTACGCCTCTTCTCAATGGAATCGCCTTCGTGCTCTGCTCCTGTACTCGGACCAACATGTTGGCGTTATTATACAAACACTTCAACACCTCGATGTACCGATAGTCAATACGGCATCGCTGGAGTAACTCAAGTACCGCCCATGTTTCCACCGAATCGAAGGCTTTCTCATAGTCCACAAACGCTAAGCATAATGGCAAGTTATACTCTTCGGTCTTCTGTATAACTTGCCGCAGCGTATGGATGTGGTCTATAGTACTAATAGCCTCTTCGGAAACCGGCTTGTTCGGGAGGCTGGAAGTCATCAAGTCTGTGTTCGAGACGGTTCGTGATAACCCTTGAAAACAGCTTATAAACATGACTCAGAAGCGTGATGGGTCTGTTGTTCTTCAATGGGCTGTTATCACCTTTTTTGAAGAACAACACCACCTCACCCCTGCTCCACATTTGAGGCGTTTTGCCCTCGGACAGGACGGAATTAAAGAGTTTATGGAGGACTTTAAGTACCCGTGTTCCACCCGCTCTCAGAAGCTCTGAAGTGATTCCGTCCTCGCCCGCGGCGCCTTATTGTTCTTAAGCTGCTTCATCCTAATCTCGTACAGACTGATGTCCGGGATATCTTCGGTATAATGTCGGGACAGTTTGGCTCTTGGATCTTCTACCAAGCTGTCAACGGGCTTTGCGACCGAAGTGTATAATTGTCCATAGAACCTCTCGATCTCGCCTAAAACCTCTACTTTGGTCGACGGTATGCTACCATCTTCCCGTTTCAGCTTTGTCATCCGACTTTGCCCAATAGACTTGTCCTTTGCGAACACTTTGGAGCCTTGGTTTCGCTGTATGGTCTCTGTAACACGATTCGTATTAAAGAGACGCAGATCATGTCGCAAGGACTTAGATATAAGTCTATTGAGCTGCCTATATGACTTCGCGTCATCGGAAGACCGCAGCTGTAGCAAGCGTCGTTCAGCCATGAGGTTTAAGGTTTGCTCGGTCAATTTCTGAGGTCTATCTTTACGGCAGGGTCTAAAAAACTTAGACCCTACCGTGCGCGCAGTTTCCACTAGCCCGTCGTTGATCTCGTCCACTGAAACTAAGTTCTCAAGGCAAGCAAAGCGATTAGAGCTTTCAACTTGAGCTGAGTTGAAAGCTTTCCGGGTTTTGAATATGGGACCGAGTAGGTTGGAGCGTAGACTTCATCAGGCCGGACCTTTCAAGTTTAATATTGATATTCAGCGAGTCTCTTACGATTCGGTGATCGCTACCGGTTTTTACCCTGTTGATCACAGAGACATCACTGAATATCCGTTTCCTATCGGTCATAACTGAAACGACAGTGCAAATCAAATATTGAATAAAACAAATAGGTTTAACCATAATCTTTAAATGTTTACTGTTGAAATCCTAAATAGTTCATGCTACCGACACATCATTATCTACTGCAAGTTAAATGGTTGAAGTGACAACATCTAACATTTCATGTACAGAGCTAAATGTATGTATTGACACTGGGTATGAATTTGACAAAGAGGCTAAATGTATTAAACGACATTCTTGTATATTTACAAGGTAAAGCTAATTGTATTAAGCGACACTGGATAAGGATTTAACAAAGAGGCTAATTGTATGAAGCGACATTTCTATCTATTTATGATGTCAGGCTAAATGCTTTAACGTACGTTGCCTGTAAATTGTTGCTCCAGGAAAAAACGTTTAAACGACTGCCTGGTATTTGGTAGTCAGCTTAAGTACACAGTTCCTAAATTTGTCAATATTTTATGTCGGTTCATTCATTGCAGTCCAAAATGGGCCCAAAAAATGCGGTTGTATTAAGCGACAAAAAAGTGCTCCGATCGTCACCAAACCCAGCTCAAATGACGCAGAAAAATTCGCTGATTCCAAATATATATAAAAGTCTATATCGCTCAGAGTGTCGCTTAATACAATTAGCCCGGAACCCATCGAATTATGAAAACGGTTAATGGTGTGAAAAAGACAGATGGCTTGATAACAATAAAAATAAAAATCTTTGATTTAGAAGAAGAAGTGGATGTATACATAATAGAAAATGAAAATTTTGATGATTTTATAATCGGATTAGATATGATAAAGAAATTCAAATTAACCCAAAATGAGAACTTGCAAATAGAACAAAAGAAAATAACAAATAAAATAGACATGACGTCTAAAGATAACAGAAATGAAGATAATAATATAAAAACATATGCAATAAATTACAATGAACACATAGAAACAGAGGAATTTGTATGTAAGACAGACCATTTAGATAATGAAAAGAAAATTGAAATAGAAGAAATCATAAAGGAATATAAAACAATGTTTGCTAAGGACAAGTATGATATAGGATCAGTTAAAGACTATGAAGCTCACATAGATTTATTAGTAAATAGATACTGTAGTAAAAGACCATACAGATGCACGATAGAAGATAAATTGGAAATTGAAGAGCAAATATCTATGTTACTAAAAAATAATTTAATAGAAGAGTCTTACAGTCCTTTTGCTGCACCAGTGACATTGGCATTTAAAAAAGGTGAAAATAGAAAATCTCGCTTATGTGTAGATTTCAGAGAACTAAACAAAATTGTTGTTCCACAAGCACAACCATTTCCATTAATAGATGATCTGATTATTAAAACTAGAAATTGTAAGTATTTTACTACACTAGATATAAATTCTGCATTTTGGGCCATACCACTACGGGTGGAAGATAGAAATAAGACAGGATTTGTCACACAAGATGGCCACTTTCAGTGGACCTGCCTTCCTTTTGGCTTGAAAACATCTCCAGCAATTTTTCAGAGAATTTTAAGCAATTTTCTAAGAAAGCACAATCTCACAGGATACTCCGTTAACTATATTGATGACGTCTTGATATATTCATCCACCTTTGAAGAACACATAAGACACATAAAAAATGTATTAGAAGCAATACAAAAAGAAGGCTTTAGATTGAAATTTAAAAAATGCAACTTTGCTTCAGACTCAGTAAAGTATCTTGGTCATGTAATTCAGAACAATTCGGTAAGACCACTAAAAGACAACTTGATTTCAATAAGACATTTTCCAACTCCGAAGACGCAAAAGAATATCAGACAATTTTTGGGAAAAATCAACTTCTATCACGAATACATACCAAGAAGCGCAATTATCTTGGACCCATTACATAAATTATTAAGAAAAAACGAAAAGTTTGTGTGGACAGAGAAGTGTGAAGAATCATTTAAACAAATAAAAAAATATTTATGTTCTCAACCGGTGTTGGAAATATATGACAAAGACTTGCCAATAAAAATTTTTACAGATGCATCCTTAGAGGGCATCGGAGCAATATTAAAACAAACACAATTGGATGGTAAAGACAAACCAGTGGCATATTTTTCAAAAAAACTGAATGAATCTCAAAAACGGAAAAAGGCTATATACTTGGAATGTCTTGCTATGAAAGAAGCCGTTAAATACTGGCAGCACTGGCTCATTGGAAAACAATTCACTATTTACTCAGACCACAAACCTCTAGAGAACATGAACATTAAATGCAGGACAGACGAAGAATTGGGTGAACTCACGTACTACCTGTCTCAATATGACTTTACAGTAAAATATATACCTGGTAAAGAAAATGTAGAAGCAGACTGTTTGAGCCGAAATCCTGTGTTAGAACCAGAAGACAACAAAGAGGAACTATTGAAAATAGTCAATTTGATACAAATAAAAGATATAGTTGAAGATCAAGAAAAAAATGAAACAATAAAAGAGAAGAAACAAGATCTAATACATAAAAATAGAATCTATTATAAAAAAATAAAGAAACATGAAAAGATTATCCTCTCAGAAGAATTTAGTAAAAAACTTATAAAAAAGGTGCATGAAGATTTATGTCATATTGGGATCAGACAATTGCAGAAAAAAATTAGTCCAATATATACAGCTAAAAACCTAACAAAGAATATCATAAAGATTTGTAAAACATGTGAAATATGTATAAAAAATAAAACAAGAAGCCAAGGAAAATTTGGATTGATGTCACAACTGGGACCAGCAACAAAACCATTTGAGATAATGTCAATGGACACTATTGGTGGCTTTGGTGGATCTAGGTCAACAAAAAAATACCTACACCTTTTAGTAGACCATTACACTAGATATGCATATATTGCAACTTCAAAAACTCAGAATGCAAGTGACTTTATAAATCTAACAAAGAATGTACTAGAAACAGATGAGATTGGAATAATTCTGACAGATCAATATCCAGGCATCAATTCAAGAGAATTTAAACAACATCTACAAGAGAATAATATTAAATTAATTTTTACAGCTGTGAATACACCTTTCTCGAACGGCCTGAACGAACGATTAAATCAAACAATAGTTAATAAAATAAGATGCAAAATAAATGAGAAAAATAATAAGAGAGCATGGACGACAGTGGCAAGAGAATGCATAGAGAAATATAATGAAACAGAACACTCCGTTACAGGTTTTGCACCAAAATATTTACTGGATGGTACAAACGTCAGCTTACTACCAAATGAATTAAAAACAATAGAAAAGGAAGACAAGTGGATTGCGGATAAAAGATTGGCATTAGAGAACACAATAAAATCCCACAAGTACAACAAGAGAATATTTGATAGAAATAGAAAAATGCAAGAGTTTAATATAGGAGACAGTGTATATGTAGAAAATGGAAATAGACTGAATAGAAAGAAGTTAGACGAATTAAAAATAGGCCCTTTCAAGATAGTCGAGAAAATATCGAACTCCATTTATAGGATCGACACCGGAACCAGAAAAACAGAATCAACCTTATTCCACATAACAAAATTGCAACCAGTCACAATAGATGCTGAAGAAGATGAATTAGAAGAACACGAATATGAAGATAACTAATAGGTACAGCTTAAAGATATATTATTTAGAATTTTCCCTCTTGGGGGGGGAGATGTAATGAAATGACATTTCATTAATTTGAATTTACCGCGCTCCGCGCCCTAAGTAGTCTGTGGAATTGAATGGCGGATGATGGTCAGAATATCCTGTGCAAATTATTGTTTTAAGAAAACGTAAAGAGAGACAAAATAAAAGGATATAATTGAGGAGGCGATATTAGTGAACTTTAAATGTCGTTTCTTTGTATTTTCAGGTGAGATTATTGAGTAATTATAGTAGATAAACCATTACTGTTGTAATATTGTAAGAACGTGTTAAATAAAACAAATCTTTGTATTTTCAGAGAAACAATTTGTGGTTTATTTTGAAAATCCTCAATAAAATATCTTATACACATTTATTTGATTACTCGTGAAAGCGATGTACAGACGCTAGTACACCAAGCTACCACAATCTGTCAAATTTCTTTAATAGATTTTCAACATTAACTCAATAGTGGAAGGTTAATTTCGGTAAAATTTGACAGATTCGGGTAGATTAATCTGCTGGCGTATGTAGTTAGAAGTGTCAATTTTGAAGAAAAATAAAAAACCCAAAACACTCGCCTCCATCAGCGAGATATTTAACTGAGCATGACATTCCCTCAAACACCAGGACAAAATTAATAATAGTACATACTTACTCATAGTACTCACAAAATATGTCATAAACAATTTATACAATACTAAGAAATTGACTCTACAGTAATATCTCTCTTAATCATTTCACATTAATCTGTTCTGATAATTGTGGCTAAATAATTACAGCCTGATCTTCCAGGTCAAGCCGCGCTTGTCGAGTTTGCTCTGTGGATGGGCGACCATCTATCATAGTGAGTTTCTTCAGTGTCTCGGAAGGCTCGTAACGCAGTTGGTCCCAACTGTCCTTTTTAGAACTTTGACAGTCGTTACATTCTCACATTTTTTTATCGTGGTAAAATCATCAATTGACTTTAGTAAAGTGGTAAGATTTGACAGAAAAAATTTTGAAAAAGAAAAACAACTAATGAGTCCAGGTGGCCTACCGCGAGCTCTTAACTTGATCCAATTTACGCTCGGGGAACGAGATGACGCTAGACGAGTTGTATACCTCTGTCTCTTTCCCACAGCCTAAACTGGATCGCGTTAAGAGCTCGTGGTAAGGCCTCTGCTACTCTAAGTGATCAGTCAAAAATTCATAATTCAGTGTAGTTAAATTACTTGCCGATGAATGAATTATGTATCACTGTTATTATTCTAATCTGAGTTGAATCCAGTGTTTGGTCAACGGCACGTGCTTACTTGGTCGGAAAATTATTTAAAACGAATTGTTTTTATCTTTGTCTGTCGCATGTAGTTGTACTATTACCGCGACCTTAGTAGGAAGTGAAACTAGTCTTCCAAACACTTTTAGACCTGTCTGGGTGCACAACTGCACACCTGCATCATTATTTTTGTCTTTTGTTCTTCAACGCTTGTGGATTAAATTTTAAGCTTAAAAGTTAGACAACCCAAATTCAGCCATGTTTTTGATTAGACAACTAAATACTGTTGGATTCAGAATAAAATAATCTATCATTTGATATCTGATTTGATTAAATAACAGATGAGGGTATATTATCTACGGTAACTCACCTGTTTGAACCCGACAACTAATTAGAAGGACAGGGTTAGGCACCGACAACCTATATTTTTTAGATTCCTTGAGTTATGTTCTATCAGCTAATCCTCGATTTTTCCAAATAACAGATGAGGGAAGTTGATCCAAAATTTTTGAGGCCAATTTTTATAAATTAACAATGACGGTACGCGATTCAGGGAGACAACCTATCACCAAAATATTGTCGTATAGAGTATTTAGCGTGCATTATATCCCATTTTCAAATAACATATGAGGGTATATATTTCTTAAATGTATCCTAGACTAATATGAATATCTACTGTGTCGTGGGTGCGTTTACAAGCATTAATACAATTAAGTTGCAGCTCAAGTCGGTAAAAATCACTATGATCTATTCAGTTGAAAAAAAAATCCTGCTTTCAGAGGCAATATAACTGTGAAAGAACTGCAGAATATAATTATTTATTTCTGGAATCATTTTAAAATTGTACGATTTTTTTATTTATTTTTCTTCGTCCGTTAGGACAGGCAAAGAGTCAAACCCATACAGCCCGAGATTTTTTTAATCGAAATTATTCGATATTTCAAATTGTTCTTTTTTAAGAAACTGTCACTGTGTCTGTGTATGGTACAATTTTAACAATGACAATATTGCATTTTTTTAAATAAATTAGTTTCATAGAGTTATTATTCAATCAAATTCAAAGAATTCTTTGATTTGTGGCGCAAACTGTACACAAAGTAATGTCGGCACATAATCTAAAAAACAAAACGATTAGTTCATGCGTTAATCATTTACTGTGGGTTTGTATTATGTTAGTATCATCTCAGAAATTTTGAACAATTTTGAATTTGTATTTTTTTTTTATAAATTTTAGTCAAATTCGGTTTCAGCCAATTTAATGTTTAACATAAATACAAATAAATAGGAAAGGAAACAATAAATTCTATAAAAAAATAAGTGAGTGAAATTATTTAATAAAAAAAACTATAAATAATAAAAAAAATCTATAACGAAAATTATACATGTAGATTTCTGCAGTTACTTGTGTATTCTTTACTGGTACCTATATGAAAGTGCTACAGCGAATGAGATGAAACTACCAAACTACAGCATTTTAAATATGAACTAAAAGCATCTAAATCAAACCACACAAACTAAAAAACTACAGACGACGCTCACCTTAGCCAAAGCTTCCAAAAATATTTAAATAAAACAAAAAAATCGTCTTCACACTTACAAACATTTTACATACAAACTACAAGACGAACCGACCAGTACTACAGCCTAATATTTATGAAAAAATAGTTTTCAATCTATGGTTATCTGTATCGAATTTGAATTTAGAACTGGAATTAAACGTCAACGCGGTAACTTTCTCATTCACAGACTAAGGGCAAAGGTATTAACCCATTCAGCCCGGGAAGGAGGCTTTATCTGGCCGCGATTGATCAAGGCTTGAACAACACTGGCACGACGGTTTCGGCGGCAGTCTGGCGGGTCGAAGTAATGACGTCATTGCCTCCCCCAACCACCCAGCACTGGCTCGATAACCCCCACTGTGCATACTTTACGCCCTTGTTTTTGGGGCAGCGCCAGTAGAGGATTTTTTTATTTATCAACCAGTTTTGGCTAGCATTACTATGTTTTTGCGTGGGTTAGGTAAGTCATTTTTTATTATGCGGATTTTTGATATTTGGCTTGGATCACGATATTCTCACTTAATGGAACAGGGCATGAGGTGGATGTAACCTCAATACGAAAGATTCAAGGACTTGTGTCAAGCCATCCGCCAAATCTATCCAGCAAACCGACTACGACCTCGAATACAACAATTAATTGTATGATCTCATTCCTATCACGATCACATCAAGTTCAGAACAATAAAACAGAAATATGAATAATGCATTATGCTACCAGTTCGCAACCACTAACATTATAATTAAAAAGGTCCCTAGTAACAAAAGTTTAGTCGATTTTATGGTAAAGAATTTATGAACCAGCACAACTCTAAACAGCAATTTAAACTTTCAAATTTGGAACGGTCCGTCAAATATTAAAAATAAAACAGACAGCCAAGTTTGTTTTTGATAATACTCAACAATATAACATCGGTGTATAACACGTGTTTTGAAATAAATAAACTTACTTGACGATATAAAACGTGTGAGGAATGATGGAATGCCTATTCTATACTGTTTGCCTAGACGAATCCGCCCATCAAATAGGCTGGAATTCTCAACGATCCGATGACGTGCATACGATAATAGTTCCGTGTTTTTATTAGTCTATTTCTGTACAAAATGGACTGGTTCGGGCCCAAGTGCTGCTTTGATCGGTAAAACAAATGCACTAAAGAAATATTGATCAATTTGGAGAAAGGAAAAATTATTCAAAAATATTTCAAAATTGAGACTACCTCCCTCATACCTACACGTTACATTACACGCGAGCATCTATACGTATTAGTTTAGTAAAAGTTTAAGTGCGAACATCCGAGTTTGTATAGTTTAGAGGTACCTAGTCTTCGAAGTTAATAAATGGCAACCTTCTTAGTGAAGAAATTCCAATCGTCTTACTATCTTAGTAACAAAAAATACGTAAGTTTTTCAAACAAACAAAGATAATGCTAGGTACTGCTAAACATACCTATCTTTAAAAAATCCGGTTTAGGGATTCCAAAATAAAAGTTCAATTAGGCAACTATCTATAAACTGTTTTAACAGCAACACATTACAATTCACGAATTGAATCAAGAACAAACGGACATACCAATATGAGATAGCTATCGTAAAACGCTATCACGAGTACGCGACTTCAAAGAGAAGAATTATACTGGTTATAAACCTATACAAAATCGTGCCAAAATAGATCTTAAGACAATGCAGTAAAAGTATGCTATTACTCATCCCTCACGTAATATGGTGCCATAAAAAGACAATAAAAATAATTTGGAACCAATTATTCAACTACTACTACTGGTGTGTTACAATCGTGACGTTAAATATTGCAATATGGGCCTACAATGTCCCCACAGCTGGGCCTATAAGTGCGAGGGAATGAGCCATAATCCATGCGGGACCAACACGGGTTAGTGGACGTCCTAGAACAAGCTGTTTGCCTCAAAATGTTCCTTCACCGTTAGTTAATAGCTAGCTTGAATTTAAACCCACTACATATATCTCGTAAGTCGGTATCATATCATAGTGAAAGTATTCTCATCCCACTCAATACTAGTGTCATAAAATCACGATAATAATCACATGGATCCAAGGCTTAGTTACAAATATGATGTCAAACACATTAACATTAGCGTAATCAACGTATAATATGTAGTTACATAAGTAGTTCTCATTGGTGGGAAGGAGGCCACTTCTCTGTGAAAGGGAAAGGCTGTTATCACATGTCTTGGAATGTTTGATTTTATAGGATATGCCAGTATCCTGATGATATACCTACTTCACCATCTATGCCTTGGTTCGAACCCACGATCTCTATAACTCGTAAGTCGGTAACAATGTCTTTTCTATCCTAGATTATAATTCTAGAAGAGGCATCTAGAAGCTAAGTTCTTTTAGCTAAGCTGTAATATGCCCAAAACGCGCGGGTAAACTTAACAATGCCAACGAAGCTTGTGCCAATGTTTTACTGAACTTTGGAGAGGGTTGGTCTAATTTTATTGTAAACAGTGCTAAACCAAACTAAGATGGTTCTATGGCTAATAGTGCAATGTTGCCAACATCAACAGCTGAACATGATTAAAATATTGGCAACACAGAGTTAGCCGGTGCAAATCAATAGTTATAATACATATATCAGTCGACCGACATTTCCAGGAATTTATCGGTTATTACTGCAAGGATTTATTAATGAATAATAATTGTCAAATGTCTGCCATTGACACATTCCACAGACCGTTAATTTAACTGCATATTTCCTTGTTTTGATATTCCGATAGTATCCGACGCCTTAGCACAAGATTATCTCAGCGTTATTTTATGGAAAATTAAAAAGCTCCTCTAGTGTTACGAACGTGGAACTAATTTTTTCCATCAATGTAACGTCAAAGTTCCGTTTATGTTACAAAAACGTCTCTGTTACAAAAACACTTGATCGAACAGTTCTAGAGACCTAGAATTGGTAAGGTGGCCAACCATGAGGTCTCAAAGCGAGAGATTACTCCAGGTGTGGGAACGAGGTGGTGCTAGACGACTTGTATAGATCTGTCTCTTTTCCGTACTGGAATTACTGATAGGGTTGCAAGTCATGTTACGCGAGCTGGATAGCTGTATCATTCTTTCCCATATCGGTTCTCAACTAAAATCATATCTGCTGATCTTTTGACAGGCCTGTTGGTCTAGTGGTTAGTGACCCTGACTGCTATGCCGCAGGTCGTGGATTCGATTCCCACCCAGGACAAATGTTTGTGTAATGAGCATGATCATTTGTTCTGTGTCTAGGTGTAATTTATCTATAATATGTATGTATTTAGAAATATATAAGTATGTTTATCAGTTGTCTAGTACCCATAACACAAGCTCTGCTTAACTTGGGACTAGATGGCGTTGTGTGATAGTTGTTATTAAAAAAAAAAACAAAAAAACTGACAGCTTTTTATGACTCCAGTGTAAAAATGAACGTTTTTCTGTAATTAGTAAAAAAGCGTTTTTATTTGCCCTTCTGTTTCTGTAATTAGCTGTTTGTTTACATACATGCCATTCAAATGTTTGAATAATTGCTTTTACAATTTTAAAACGTATGAAAATAACTCAATCGCTCGCTGGAATGAATGAAAATCATTACACATTGCCAACAGCAGTTTTAAGATGGAGACCATTTGATAAACAACTTATAAAACAGCTGTTTACCATCGTATTTTGCTCAGCTGTAATAAAAGAGTCTGAATTAAGTATTTTTATGTAGTACATTATTATACCTAAGTTATTGTGTATCTTGAGATACAATAATAGTGTATGAAAGCTTCATAATCTTTTTTTAGGTGACAAAATCACCAAATGGGTCCTCCTGGGAGGAGCGGGAGGGACTGTCAGATACGTACTGACTAAATCCATCGTGTTACTTCAAAAGCCGACTATACACTTCAGGGGTTACCAAGTGGCGGACCGCGGTCCGCATCCGGACCGCCGCCGACCCATTAAGTATGTGCGGACGGCGAGAACACAGCGACTTGCACTACAGAGGACGATCTCATGATCGATTTCCAAGAAAACACAGTTTTAAAACACAAACATGCGGAAGTTTCTGGATTTAATATCAAACACACAATAAAACGTCATAACACTTTCTCATAGAAATGTGAAAGAATACCTGTTCTGCGGATCGGGATGGCCATTTCATGGCTTGAAACGGACCCTGAACGAAACTAATTGGTGATCCTTGCACTGCACTGTTTCTCTTTGTTTTTTAAATCCATCCAAAGGTTGTCTTTAAAAAATCGCTTTTAGCGATAAGATCGCCCATTGTGTCACCCTATTTACAAGATATTGTTAGTTGGATGTATCTGTAATTTGTATGGTGTACATAAAAAAGAGTATTCTATTCTATAACTATATGGAGCAATGGACATTCGGCACGGTTGGCATAATGGTTGAACTGTCGAATGCTACGTTGCATGTCGCGATTTTGATCTCCGCACCGAACAATTCAAGTAGGTAGGATCTACAAGTAGTTTTCAAAGTCGGGTTGTTTGTGTATCTGAGTTTAAATGTTTGTAAACGCACCCACAGGAACCATTCCAAAAGAGGGAAAGTTTTTTTAAAAAGATAAGAAGCCTGTTGTCTTCAAAACCTGACTGATGTGAACTAGGATGATGTCAAATATTGTAGGTAGGTACTCGTCTAACAACCTTTCATCGGTGTGTTGATTGAACGTTTCCCTTATTGAGGTGTCACTCAATATCTAATCAAAGCTTACTATCCTGATAGTTAAATTATGTATTTTATAAGTTTATGATTAATTTAATTTAAACAACGGTTGTCGATTCCATCAGAATTGCTAAGCCTTTTACTAGGAAACCAATGGTTTGAAGCAGAATGTAAACTTCGCAAAATGTGCAAGTCGATTCAAAAGTTTGCCGACTTCCAGTCTAACTGGAAACTTCTTAATATATGAAGTTTACATAGGAGCGACGACTTCCTCAATTTGGCTTCCGCAACCAGTTCAATGGAGTATTCGAATAGTAAGGCTATTTGTCATGATTTCTGGCTTCTAGTAACCTATTAACTTCTATGCTATTCTTTATAAGAAATCTCATAGCTGGACTGTACGATGTGGTCTTCGAAGAAGTGACTTTGCGATCATCCAAATGTGCAGCGCAAGCGATGAGCGCTAGTGTCGCTGTTAGTAGCATATTGAATAGCAAACTAGTCCTAGGGTGGCGTGACTAACGGGCGACTCGCTGTCTGACCATGGACCATGCCCGGGTCGACGGCGCGTTGTGTTCCACGCTCGCCGCAAAGAGCGTCAGCAAGGTGACGGGCCCCCCCTTTAGAGGGCCAAAGCCTGCCGGGGTTGCGGGACTTATCTCATTACCGTTACCCCGGAATATAAAGGGCTATTGAAGGATCACCTTGGATTTTAGTCAGTACAGTACAAGTCTGACAGTCACTCCAGGCCCAGGCCCGCCCTGGGTGGGAGGACTCATTTGATGATTTTAACGGGATAAAAAAAATGGGTTGGCGTGATGCGCTGTCACAACGCTGTATTAATACAGGATAGCACTGTAGTTTGGCAAAATTACGTTAACATTCGACTATATTTAGGGAAAATCAAAACATTAAACATATTCCATGTAGAAGCCATTTGGTCATCATCAGCTGAGCTATTAAGATGGATCATAAACATTCCATAGACTAAGATAATAAATTAAGATTGATAACAATGATAGTGCTCTAAATTCATTAAACCTTATCAGTACCGAAGATGATTAAACTGAGATTAAAATAAGTCAGTAATAACAGATTAAATCATTTAGTAACGAGATAATTTTTAAAAGGGCAGTGTTATTAATGACTGTATTAATCACTTAATGTTTTCAGCGGCTTTGCCCGTATGTTATTTTTTTTTATTTTACTCTGTTTGGTGGGTACCTCATAATATTTTGTTGTGTGATTGCAAAAATAACGCATAGATATACAATAGCATCAACAGCCGTTGATTTGCTGTTATTTGTTGAAGAGTTCCTTCGATATTTTCAAAACCCCATCGTCAAATCCTGACCTGATTACCATGGGACCCTTTCAAACAAAAAATAAATAAAAAGAATTTTCCAAAGCGGTCATCGAGAAATCGGGGAACAAAACAAACATAAAAAACCCGACGAATTGAGAATCTTCTCCTTTTTTCAATGTCGGATAAAAACGAGAAATATAAACAATGTGATTGTCATAACCACAGGATATGATCATAAGCAGAGAGCGTGCCATTGACAGTTGTTGTCATGAACAATAAAATAAATAACAAGGATAAATCCTTTACATGTAATGCGAGATGTTACTCGTAAGATTCTGGTCGAGACGTCTATTTGTTTACGTCATTCGTAACTGTCATTAGCAAAGATATATAAGTTAGATAAGTGAACACTACATTTTTAGACAGTATTGATTGGAATTACGGAATTAGTGGACAAATAATTAGTTGTAAGTATCCTTGTAATTTTCCTTTTCACTTTTGATAAAAGTTTCAGCAAACTTCAATATGGTGTCAGTGAAAATTTTGACAGTTTTTTCAGTGCCACCATATTTAAATAAGAAATATGGGCACTCCGATCTTACCAGACAAAATCTGATTTAAAAAAAAATGTGAGAAATTATAATTCAGAAAGGACTTAATAATTTTCCTTCTTAAACCGTATCGAAGACAACTTAAATTGAGGAGGCCCAGTAACTACAATAACAGTTTAATATCTTCAATAAGCATTTTGACAGTAAAACGCATCAAAATTCGAAAGTGGTGGCTCGTACTTGCTTGTGACGTATTGGCAGTTTTAAAAGCGTCGAATCTTTGTCAATTCTGGTTTACGTAACAAAAGAAAAAAAATACATGTGGCACTCGGAGACTGCCGCGGTGAAGCTATTGCATAACATTTATTTTATTTTAAAAGAATAAAATCGCCTACCGTATATTTAACGATAATATAACTTATTTAAAATGTTTGTGGTGCACTACTTTAATAAAGAACTTCTTTGTTGTAGGACAATTTTATAAGTAGGTTTCATTGTGAAAACTCCTTTTGTAGCTGGCCGTTTAAAATCAGTAAGAAAAAAGTAAATTGTTTTTATGACGGATATTTTTATGATTGCCGAAGTCTGCCGAACTGAAACGATGTTAGACGATGTATGGTGTCAGGTATTTTCCTTAAGTTGTGGAATTTTTTTGATTCGGTCACCGCGCCGCGCCGCACTCAGAGCCCGCGATAAAAGCTATGCAATAGCTTAAAAAATCGTATCAAATATATTTGATAATCTGAGGGACTAATTAGATTTTTCAGTCAAATACCCTAATTCATCAGTCCCTGTAATAAACTATCTTCAGGCCATGTGGACGCGTAATTAACTCTATTTGACTGCCATGTTGGTCTTTCATCAAAATATTGTTTCTAACGTCGTTATAAAGCTGGGTAGGTACTCACTTAACAGTGTTGCATGTAACGTATCAGATACTGTATCAAGTGAGTACGTAGGCACCAGCCCGTTGCGAACCGATCGCTGTAATTTCGTAGTGATACCTAGTAGATTAATCTTATTCTACCAGTACATGAATAGTCACTTATATAAGGTTTGTTTTTGTTTTAATTAATAGAAAGGTTTACTGTATTCTTTAGCTTACTGCTTCTATAGTAAATAGTGACGTATCAACCTACAGTCCATGGGTACTTTGCTAAACATTACTGTCAAACCATGGCATGTAGTTAAATCTAAGTTTTGATAACAGTAAGGGCGCGCTCATGAATTCGTGATCGTAGCCGTGGGTTAAAATTTCGAAATACCTATATCAAGTTTACACGCATTATTTATTGAACTATTCCTGAACACAATAACAATGAAAATATATTGCATTTCAACTGTTCAAACTGCAACATTAAACAAACATTGTTTTACAATTCAAAGTAAACTATTCCTAACAAACGATTATTTTAGTGCTAATCGTTTCGTTGAAATATAACATACAGTACAACACGTGTCCCTACGTTTAACTATAATAGACTGAGCGTTAGCAGTAATGACAAACAAACAAACAAACAAACAGTGCGCGTCGGAAATAGAATTTGTTCGGAGAACACGCGGGATTGATGCACATCGTGTTGTGCACGATAGAATACATGTACCAAACGTATGCCAACATACCTGGACAATATCAAGCGGCGGTTAACGACTCCTGGCTATGTTTAGGTAGTAAATACAAAAACTCTTACCACAGACATGATTTCAGAGCTGCGAAAACACTACCAAGAAGCAAAAAGCACAACCCCGTGTATTTTTAGCCATAACTGCACAGAAACACATCAAAATATGGATTTATATCCAACGATCGCAACAGGGCAGGGCCCAAATAGCACTGACACGAATTGCATCGGTCCCGCCTCGACCAAGTTATAGGTCATCGGCGCAGGGCGGCGGGCGGTGCAGGCTCTCGGCGCAGCCATGACGTGTGTAAACAAACAAACAGCATTATCAGCATTACGTAAACATTACGACACGACGACCCTTATCATCAACAAGCCACAAATCAGCACTTTGTTAGGCAACAACACAACACTTGCGCGCGCACCTGCGTAAACAACTTGTTGTATCCGTGCCCTTGGTTGTTGTATCCCATCATGTTACGACATGGCGGCAGGTGGTGGCCGCTGCGGACCACCAGTGGGATCGCGTCTGGGTCGGCCGTGGTGGCGGCACATCGGGGAGCCGCTCTGCCGCACTACCGTCCGACGCGACGGTCGCGAGCGAATAAGCCCGAGTCTCTCCGAAGTTCCGAAGTTCGGATGTGAAGCCCCCCTCGGGTTCGCGGAGTCTCCCCCGCCGTTAGGTGAATGGGTGCGCGCGCACGGCTCCGCTCCGGTTGACGAACCGTGTTGGGAACAAGATTAGGGATTACAGCAAGTGGGTCACCTCAGATAATGGAGGGCCAATTGTTTCCAGTGTTGACAGCCGCTGTGAGAGCTTCAATGGAGTTATGAAGCCAGAACGCACTCAAAGGGTTGGATCTGATGTTATAAGAGAACAGATTGATGTTGTCATCATCTTTGTTGTGACCAAACCAAATGAAAATTGCTATGTCGACATGATATTGCTAAGAGATATTGATTATCACGGCATGATGCAATTTTTAAGGTTGATCGTACTCGGGAAAGAAATGTGCTGGACAGAAACAGGTGGAGGCGGATCATCCGCTCCAGATGCAACTCCGAAGCTGACCGCGATCCTCAGATATGAGGGACCGACTACTGAGAGAGTACTCAGGAAACATAACTCGAGAAAAATATAATCAGCTATCGTAAATATGCATGCATGGGTAATTGGCATGCTTCTGTCAATTAAAATCCCATATTTAAGATCCGCCTCCGCATGTTATGGGCGCAATTAACATAACTCAACGCTTTAAAGTGCTGGATAAGCACCATTAACCATTACACACATGATATTTACGTATGTAAATTAAAAATACAACTCTGAATGGACTGAGAGCCATGTCTCAAAAGCAGAAGTACTGGAATTTGGTATAGACAGCGTGATGGTGTTATAATGATGGAACTCGGGACCAAACTGGACAAGTCTGGACAAGAACAACAAGAAATGGTCATCACTAGGTCTTCACCAAAGTATCTGGAAGACTTGGCTCAACCACGTGCCCGGTTGGATGAAGCCAGCTGACAAAGATCTTTCAAAACACAAGAATTGAATACTATTAAGTCCTTCGTACACAAGGCGGCGCAAATCTCCGATACCTTACGACTTTGGTATCCAGGTGACTATCGCAATACAAATTCACAAAGGTTCGTATACAGGCACGCGTCAATGGATATCAATGTCGTTAGGTATCGGAAACTTGCGTCGCCTTGTGTACGAAGGGACTAACTCTCCCTACGCCCGATTCTGTAAAGTCGTTAAGAGCGCATATTCTGAAAGTTGGCAGGGTAGCAAATAGTTGTCAAATAATAACAAATTTTAATTATTTTAGCAATGTTACTGAATGGAAATAAGAAATATGGCTCTGTAGTGCACTAGAACATTGATATAGGAATGCAATTAAAACACTGAATTTGATGTTGTAACCGTTTCAGGTGTAAAAAAGCATTTGGAAGGTTTCCAAATACTTTTTTTACATCTAAAACTATATATTCAGTGTTACGATATTAATTATTGCATTCCCTAATCAATGTTTTAATGCACTACAGAGCCATATTTCTTATTTTCATGCAGTAAATTTACCAAATTAATTTAAACTAGTAAATATTTGACAGCTATTTGCGACGTTGCCAACTTTCTGGTTATGCGCCCTTAACAGTAGTAGTGATTTGGTTGACTTGTTTGGTTGATAAAGCTGAAGAGTTTGTTAGTTTGAACTGGCTAATCTCAGGAATTACTGAGTCGAATTGAAAAAATCTTTTTGTGTTGGATCGTGCATTTATTGAGGAAAGCTATAGGCTAACAAAACATAGTATTCGAGTAAAAGGAACCAAGCAGCAGGGGTTGAAACTACGGGGAACGGCTAGTTTTGTAATAACTGTGAAAGTACTGTAGGTGCCCATTCCTAAGCGTAGATCTCTATGGAGAAGAAAGGGTCAGAGACTTTTCAAGAAAGTTTATAACATGGATTTACGCGTAGGATACTTTTTATCCTCGTACAAAGATCCTGTAAAAAAATATCAAAATCGACGCGGGCGATAACAAGGACATATTATTATAGGTACTAGTGCATTTACGATGACATATTGTGTAAACAGTTTCATAGTCCGAAGAAAAATTAATTTGATTGGGCATCGCCAAAATCCATTAATTTTATCACCACGCAATATCATAAACTGCATAATTAACGACCCTGAACTTACGTTTAGAGGCCCTTACTCTTGATAAATCAATCTAGATGCTTTCAATTACATTATTTACATTCAACAGGATTCAGATGGTACAAAACAAACGTCGATATTATACTTGTACAAGCGTTCAGTTAAACGCATATCTGTGGTAACTGGTTTCACTTGTAGTACGAAAGTTGCTTTATTCGTTTTAAAAAAACATGTGGCACTCGGTGACTGCCGCGGTAAAGCTTGCATAGCATTTTTTATCAACTTATGCAATTATAATTATTTATTATATCTATTTATTACTGTACTAATTAGGCTATGGTCAGCCACGTCAATCAAGTGAAACGTCAAGAAACGTTATCCTCCTCCTTCTCCTCCTCCCTCTCCCTCTCCTCCTCACTCTCCCTCTTCCTCAAGAATTTTGTCCCTTGCTCAATAAAAGCATGCTTTCGTGCCAGTAATGAGCACGTCTGTCCGTACCTTTATGATTGCCGAAGTCTCCCGAACTGAAACGACGTTAGACGATGCGTGCTGTCAGATATGGTCAAGAAATTTCCTTAGGATTTTTCGTTACGTTTTTCGCGCACGCCGAGCTCAAAGCCTGCGATAAAAGCTATGCAATAGCTTAAAAATTGTTGCGACACACTACCTACTACTCCTGAATCGTGAATCCGTCCTTTTACAAACATTTCAACTCATTAAGCTCACATACAGAAACACCCAGAACCCAGAATCGAACCCACGACAGCAGCAGACATTCACCGGATCCACGGTGACAACTGTACTATAATATTATATTTTAGTCAGTATAAGTCTGGGAAGTTTGAAAGTGGCGCCTGTTACAGAAAAAATGAAAGGGAATCGTCTATCTTGGTATGGACATGTGATGAGGAGGGATGACACCCATGTGACTAAGAAAGTGATGAGTATGAATGTTGATGGATGGAGAGGACGAGGAAGGCCAAAGAAAAGATGGATGGATTGTCTAAGGAATGATATGAAAGAAAAAGGAGTAAATGATACTGTGACGTCTGATAAGGGAGAATGGAAGAAGAAAACGTGTTGCGCCGACCCCAAATAGAATGGGATAAGGGCAGGAAGAAGAAGAGTCAGTATAAGTCTGAAAGTAGGGTAGTAGGACTCATTTAATGATTTAACCAAGATTAACAACGTATTTAAAGGACTCGGTAACAAGTTCAATTACAGTTATGAATGAGTAAAAGTAAAGAAACTTTAGTTGCCAATCAACTCGAAGTACGTGTTAAATATCAAGATTGGGAACGTGCTTAATCATTATAACAAAAACATAATAATTCACCATTTGCATGAGATTAAAAATGAAATGAATGAAACTGAAACGTAGTTTATATTACACCTTTATTTCTGGCCATACTTTCTGTTCCCCACGTGAAATCGCAGGATGGTCATACCGTAATGCTTTATCAAGGTTTCCTCAACAGGGGTGCTAAGACAGGAAACCTCCACGTGCACCCGTGGACTGGAGTTCCCTCTCGGATACGTCCGGGGGTAAGACCAGTTTTTCGGGCCGGTGCACCCTGGGATGTGCGGGCAAAAACTCTTCCTTAGGCACTGTGTGCCTAAGGGGTCTCTTTGCCCGTATGCGAATAGCCTGTCGTGTGGACGCTCCAACGCGTGTCCCTCTGATTAGCAGAGGGCACAGCGGCGGAGCGGGCTTGCGGACGGTGAGTAATGGGTAGCTCGCCGTCCGATCAAGGACCAAGCCTGTGTCGGTGGCGCGTCGTGTCGTGTTTCGCGTGTGCCTTCGGGGAGTTGTCAGCAAACTGACGGGGCCCCTTATGGGACCAAATGCCTGCTGGGGTCGCGGGTTTTTCTTAGCACAGGATACCGTGGCCCCGGAACGTAAAGGGCATCCGAAGGAACACGGGTGGAGTTTAGTCAGTAAGAGTCTGACAGTCCCTTCCGCCCCACCCAGGGCGGGAGGACTCATTTGATGATTTTACCACCTAAAAAAAAAGGTTTCCTCAACAAATGGACTATCCAAGAAAAAAAGAATTTTCAAATTCGAACTAGAAATTCCTGAGATTAAAGAAATAGCTCTCTTTAGCATTATAATATTAGTATACAACATTATTTTTAGTATATGCGAAACCTGAATAGGTATAGTTTGTTCAGAATCAGTAACTGATTCGATTCCAATAATTTTTACACCATGTTATACTTATTTCTTTTCAAAAATATTATAATTAAATTTTATTACCAGTTAATTACAATACAATCACCGTACGGTTAGGTACCTATTGCCAAACTATTATCACAAGTGTAGAATACAGGAGACGCGGTTTACGCGGGTGTACCGCGAAATGAGCATGTTTTTGAACGGACAACCAGGTAATATACAAGCTTATAAGTTTGTGATTTTTTATGATACGGTTTTAAAATTTTGTACACAGATTCTATTACACAAAAATACTACACAGATGTATCGGCTTTCGTATAAACAAAAAATAATGCTGTTGGTCTAGTGGTTAGTGACCCTGACTGCTATGCCGGAGGTCGTGGGTTCGATTCCCACCCAGGACAAATGTTTGTGTGATGAGCACGATCATTTGTTCTGTGTCTGGGTGTAATTTATCTATAATATTTATGTATTTAGAAATATACTCCGTAACTTTTTAGTCGTCTTACAAATGTGGTCCACTTAATGTATCCGACCTAAAATACCTCTAGGCAAGTTTTTTTTTTAATCGTTACTAATAATTTTTGTTGTTATAGGTTTCACATTAGAAATATGAAACACCCTGTTAAAATGTTTACGTATCAAGCTGTAGAGTATACTTACCCAGCGCAATAGTCGGGCAGATCATTCCATCTCTATTTTCTATGAGACAAAGGTGTTTTTAACTACATTTTGCGTCATAACAAATTAAATTTTTATTTTATAATTTTTCAAATCTCTTAAATACGCATTTTTTTATTATAAACGTGTTCTAGTCATTTGATACATGAACTGGGCTGCCGTTGTAAGACGACTAAAAAGTCACGGTGTATAAGTATGTTTATCAGTTGTCTAGTACCCATAACACAAGCTCTGCTTAGCTTGGGACTAGATGGTGTTGTGTGATAGTTGTGGAATATTATTATTATATGTATTATTTATAGCAAAACTTTTTTGCCAAAAAGTTATACCACAAAGTAAGCAAGCATTTTTTTATTTGGTACGAACCCACCGCACTATTCCCAAACCACTGCAACTCCTGAGAGCCAGAATCAACAGTGGCAACCACCAGAAAAGCGCCGAGACAATGAAGCTCGACGTGTCCCGGAGAATGAATTTACCTGTCTTGGATCCTGCACGAAATTAATCAGAAAAGAATAGTGGAGGAGTAGGAAAAAACGTTTCTACTTCCCTCCATGTCAAGCAGGAGACAGAACAAAAGAAGGCCGATAAAAAAAAATAAACAAGAATTTTATACGGTAACAAGGTGTCCTGTATTTCAGGCCTGAGAGCTAGCCAACCCAAGTAAAAGTTGGTACAAGTACATAAAGTACTTCCCGACGAACGTCCTGAGAACGGTGCACTATAGAGACGCTTTTAAGGGGCGCCGCGCCAATATTGCACTACACTCACTGTGTTCGGGCACGCCGCAATCGCGGCGGTAAGACCCCTCTTTGAGGAGTGGCTGGAAAGACGTCACGGCGTCCTGACTTACCGCATGACGCAGGTCCTCACCGGACACGGAAGTTTCGGGAGGTTCCTGTGTCTGATAAGGAGGGAAGAGACGCCCGGGTGTCACCACAGCGAAGATCGCCCGGAGGACACGGTGGAGCATACGGTGCAGGACTGCCCCGCTTGGGCAGAGCACCGCCGTGTCCTCTCGGCGGCGATAGGCGGAGACCTCTCGCGCCCGGCATTGGTCGAGGCCATGCTGCGGGGCGAGACGGAGTGGGAAGCGGTCGCCTCCTTCTGCGAAGCAGTTATGCTCGTGAAGGAGGAGGCGAGCCGCGAGAGAGAGAGGACAGCGTCCTCCCTCCGCCCCAGCCGCAGTGGTAGACGCCCACGGCGTCGGACGTCGCGGGACGATTTCCGGCCACCGTAGGCGCGGGCATGCGGGCGGCGAGTAAAGGGCAACTCGCCACCCGACCATGGACCATGCCCGGGTCGACGGCGCGTTGTGTTCCACGCGCGCCTCAAGGAGTGTCAGCATGATGACGGGGCCCCCCTCTAGAGGGCCAAAGCCTGCCGGGGTTGCGGGACTTATCTCATTACCGTGACCCCGGGACATAACGGGCTATTGAAGGACACCGTGGATTTTAGTCAGTACAAGTCTGACAGTCCCTCCCGCCCTGCCCGGGGTGGGAGGACTCATTTGATGATTTTACCACGAAAAAAAAAAAAAAAAAAAACACTCACTGTGTAACTACATTATCGTTACAAGTACAATGAAGTTATAGTTTCAGGAAGAAGGGTACATGCAGTCGATGTATGTATGTATCTCGAAATATTTTATATTATTCGCATTCATGGGAAAATTGTCTTATCCCGGATCCTGGACTGTGACAGCATTCGTTTACAAACATTCCTTTACACTGGGTTATTTTTTTTTTTTGGAAAGCGGTTATTTTATTATGTTGCCAGCCGAGGTTTCTGGACTATTAAAAAAAAGATACCGCGGCCCTGGAAGGTAAAGTACAACTGAAAACATTTTGTTTTTTTCCGTTCCATCCAGTTCGGGAGGATTCATTGACGATGATGACGATTTTTCATTAATATTTGCTAATCATATAAAAAAAAAGTTATTTACAAAAATGTGTTCTATTACTAAAATAGACGTAGGTACAGAAAAAAATATCCGCACTGTACATAAAAAAATAGCTGTTTACAGCACCTAATAAAATATGCCCCTAGAAATATGGATCCAATCCCAAAATCATATTAATTCGATTCATGGGCAAAGACATTTCCAAATTTTTTAATCCTGAGTATACTTATGCATTTTTTTTATTATCACCGATTTACGGGGACTGTCTAAACAGGTAACCTAGGCTTCCGGTAACAGCGCCCCTGGAACGTAAATGGCTATTAAAGTGGATTTTAGTCAGCAAGAGTTCGTCAGTCCCTTCCAATACAACTAGGATGGGAGGACTCATTTAATGATTATACCACAGAAAAGAGTTACATATCGCCAAATTTGATAAAAAAAAACTGTATTGACTTGGCTTTTTGCAATTACATGATTATCTTCGCGTAGTTCCTTCAATCGATGTGTACTTAAATGTCTTTGAGATTACTAGTTACATTCTAAATATCCAAAAAGATTTCAAAATGGAAAAATAAATAATATAACGAAAGTTTGCAAGCAGCGGTCATTCACTTTAATAACCTTCCTAAACAGAAAGAAAACATAAGTTATTATTACTATGAAACTAATGGTTACTAACAATACACTATTTGTGTGATAAAATAATTCAATGTAAATACGTGAACCGCCCACAAGCCGGCCTACGCCAGTGCTACGCACTCGTAGCGCGTAGCGGTCGTAGCACTGGCGCAGTGGCGTAGACCTTTTGCGTAGACCCGAGTTACGATTAGGCATTTTTCTGTACCCATACCATGAGATGTCATTACGATACTCGATCATCGATATCGACCGCGTTTGGCGCTCTCATTGACCCGTTCCAAAGTTGTATGAACTCTCAACCAATGTGAGCGCCAAACGTGGTCGATGCGTATGATCGAGTATCGTAATGACAACACATGGTCGCTCTGAAGGTACAATCATTCGATAGCAAAATGTATTTCAGGTTATTTATAGTTTACAGTTACAGAATGTTATTGATAAGATTACAGATGTATGGACTGAGACAAAGTAAAAGGATACCTAATGAAGGTATCCTATTATACAGGGTGTAAGAGACATCGACGCACAAACGGATACCATGGGTCCAGGACATGATTGTGGACATGGGTCCAGAATCATGTCCTGGACCCTTGGTATCCGTTCGGTTGGAATTTTTCGTCGGATTTTTCCTATTTTTTTATGTTCGCTTTTTTTTTAATATTGAACCGCGCTTAAAGTACAGGTACTGTGGTACTGGACACAGTATTTAGGTATACGATGACCTTTCATTATAAACATCTAAGAAGACACCATTTCTAGTTTTATTTACATTGCTAATTTTAGTGAAAATAGTGAATTAAGTAATTACTTTTTAGGGTTCCGTAGCCGAATGGCAAAAACGGAACCCTTATAGATTCGTCATGTCTGTATGTCTGTCTGTCTGTCTGTCTGTCTGTCCGTGTATGTCACAGCCACTTTTTGTCGAAAGTATAAGAGCTATCCTGTTGAAACTTGGTAGAAAGATGTATTATGTGAACCGCATTAGGATTTTCACACAAAAATCAAAACAAAACAAATTTTGGGGGTGCCCCCCATACTTAGAATTGAAACTCAAAAAAAAATTTTTCACCAAACCCATACGTGTGGGGTATCTATGAATAGGTCTTTAAAAATGATATTGAGGTTACTAACATCATTTTTTTCTAAACTGAACAGTTTGCGCGAGAGACACTTCCAAAGTGGTAAAAAGTGTGTAACCCCCCGTAACTTCTAAAATAAGAGAATGATAAAACTAAAAAAATATATATAATGTAGACCTCAACCAAAACTACCAACGAAAATTGGTTTGGATGAGATACAGTTAGCAGTTTTTGAGATATAGTACATTTTCAAAAACCGCAAATATAACTTTGCCATTCATACAAATACTATGAAAAACAAAGTTATTTTTATTGTTTGTGTATATTACTTACTAATCTCAATATAATTATATCTCTAATCTATGCTTGCTGCTACGGAACCCTTCACGGGCGAGTCCTACTCGCACTTGGCCGGTTTTTTTTAATTAAAAATCTCATTGGGTTAGGCAAGAGTAACGATTATGAACGGGCTAAAGTAAAAAAAAATCCATTTTTTTTTTTTAATTTAGAAAATTAGGAAAAATCCGACGAAAAATTCCAACACGTCCAGAATCAAGTCCTGGACCCATTGTATCCGTTTGTGCGTCGACGTCTCTATTAATAAATACATTTAATCAAATCATTTAAGTTGCATGGGCCATTGTTAATGAAGTTATTTAAAGTTCGCATTGTTCTTCTGATATTTTTTCCAATACACCTTTTTTTGCTCTCAAACTTATCATATCATCGAATCATTAAAAGAACGTTTAACTAACTAATATAATTATTTCATGATTAACTTACATCAGCTTTCAACAAAACTTATCAAATCAGGATTAATCCAACATTTATTGCATCAGTCCAGTCCATGAATGATGTAAGTAAAAGAATTAATTATTGTAAGTAAAAGTAACAGAATTACATTAATATTATCTATGTAACCTGCATTAGAGAACAGTGGTGGCTCAGTGGTATTGGCCCCAACCTACGAGTTGCCGGTTCGAACCCAGCCAAGCGCATTACTTTGTGTCAATTATTATTTCATTACCACTGTTCTTAAAACGGTGGAGGAAAACATCGTGAGGGTACCAGCATTTCTTAGAACCAAAATTTCGAAGACATGTGACATCTACCAACCAGCACTGGGCCTGACTGGTGGATTATCCCACTCCCTCTCACAGAGAGGTCTGTGTCCCAGCAGTGGGAACTTTATAGGCTGATGATGAATCTGCACTATCAATCAAATTACAGTTTTACTTTGATACTTATTCAAAACTAACAAAAATATAATAATAACTGGCTATTGCATTGGGTTATATACCTGTAATGATAGTTGTAAGTGGTTATATAAATAAATTGAGAAAGAAAACTTCAGGCGATGAAAATGTTAACTACAAGATAGATCAAAAACTAACCGGCTCTAATAGCGAGGGAAACTGAATTTAATATACGAATAAAGAAACTGCAAATGTAAAGCCTTTTGAAATTAGTTATTTATACCAAGCATCTTCGGACATTCTATTTAAAAATATATATTTAGCAATAGACATGTGTTTGACCACTATCTTGCTTGGTGGTAAGCAATAATGTGGTTGACTGTGAAGTACATCACCTGACTAGAAGTAGCCACTCACTCTTGACTTGAAGACCCTAGTTTTAGCATCAAGAAAATATTTTCCTATTTAGTCGATCAAAAAAATGGAAAAAGGTATCAAACTATTTCCTGAAGCGACGTTTTCACAACAAAAAGCGATAGTACTTTTACATAACTATCTGCACAAACTACATCGGCTAGTCATTTAATAATTCCATAACACCATCTTACAACAACCATCAATTCTCAACCTTACTCCCTTGTAATACAACACTAAACGACCGCAGCAGTGTCCATTACCAAATTTAAACACGGAACTGTTTAAGGAAAATGAACTCTAAGTCCATGTAGGAAGGGGTTATGATAATTTCGCGGTGTAAGTTCGGAGTTGGCATGCGGTAAATGTTTGGGATGAAGGAGACTGGGTCTTGTTTTGATGCGGGTAAGGTTGTTGTTTGTTTGTATGTGGGTGCGCATGCGCGGGGTTCGGATCGATGGTCGTGCGCCGCGCCGGCGACGTCTGACCTACTTGGGGCAGACGAGCGCGGGTGACGGCAGGAGTGCAGGACACTCGCTACACTACCGTGCGACTTTACTAGTGTGGGGACACACTGGTGGGTAGTAAGTAGTACATGTTTTGATGAAAATGCTGATATTGGCAAGCAAAAGATATCCCCATCGATTTAAATGAGTATCACTTTATGGGTAATTGTAGTTTCTGAGGTGTAAGCGAAAGGACTAACAGCTTTTGCGTAAGGAAAATTATGCATAGAAAGCCGAACATTCGGCCGCTGCGACTGCGGGTTCGATTTCCGCACGGAATAAAAGTTTGTTAATAATAGTGTAGTGCAATGGAATTTTTTTTTAAAGAATTTGTAGAAATTGGAAAAACGAGAACAAAGGTATTTTTTTAAGAGAAAGTATAGAGGCGTAGTCTTGAACAAAATATACATAAACGTTTATAAAATTATGCATTTTTCCCATGATTATAAATGTATAAACTACAAAGCAGTTTCTTATATTCCAAGAGTAAATAAATAAAATGAAACTTGGCAAAAACGATATCATTACAATTGGGTAGTACCCCAAAACGACCCATCTCCGATTCCTCCTTTCAACAAAAGCGCGCACCGTAACGGAGCGCACGTACTACTTCCCCAACGAAACACAAACATTCGCGCTCCATTACGCGCTATGTTAAGGTCGACAACCGCTACGTTCACGTTCGACCAGCTATGTAACTGTTGCAGGTGTATTCTGTTGTTCGAGAGCCATTGTTTGTTTGAAACGATCATAGTATAAGGGTATACTCGACTGTTTTTCGCTTTTGGGTATACTCGACTACTGAAATGTTTTTTATTCTTTTCGTTTTCAGAAATTGGGTTGCCTTTTGTGCTATTTACGGTTGTGATTTGAAATACAACGTGGGATGACCCCAGCTAAAAACAGAACCCAAACTGTTTTTATCTGGGGTCACAGGGAAATCGATTGCAATGTGGAAGTTTTCTTTCGTTGGCTTTTCGTTATGTTGGCTGCGTGAGATTTAAGAGGAAACACCAAGGGCTAGAGAATTGAAAAATAGGTATTTGTAAAATCTATTGCAGTCGCGCAGTGCCCGAACCCGTGCGGGGTTCGGCCCCGCAGAGCGCGATAGAGACAACTGCAGCTTGAACCGAAAATACCTATTAAATGAGCACAAATTAACAATTCGTAGTCCCCTGATTACTACTCCAAAACTTAACCGATTTAACTACTTTTTTCTTTAAAAAGTAAAGAAAGGCTTTGGCCGTGTTCCTATATTTTCCCTTTTTATATAATCTCGTCAAATTTGTTTTCTGGATATTAGAACACAGCGGAAAATCTGAACAATTTTTTAGGGTTTTGAATGTTCATATCTCTTTTAATAATTAATTTATGGAAAAAAGGAAAACATAGAGACATGCCAATAGTGGCCATAGTTTTTTTTTATAAAAAAATGATTGCTCTACTGGCATTATCCAGGGAGGAAACAGGGGACTACGTTTGTGTAAAAAAACGGCCCTTGTGTTTCCTCGTAAGGCACGAGGTATTTTAAAACCAACTTTATATTGGTCCACGTTCTCATATTTATTCTTGTCACATTTTTGACACAAATAAATACATTTTCGTATAATCCGTGTAGGGTTGCCCATAGGAGGAAAATAAAACGCCGTGTATAGTATTTGTGATCTGAACTCACCTCTTTTGCATTTACCGTATCTTTACATGCCGCCTATGACAGCGTGGCCCTCGTACGCAAAGGGCAATCGAAGAAATAGGAGGAACGTTTAGTCGGTAAGAGTCTGACAGTCCGTTCCACTACACCCAGGGCGAGAGGACTAAATTGAAGTTTCTTTTTGCTATTATATGTTGTGTTTTTGTATGAAAAACTAAACCAAATTGCGTCTTATCCGTTTTAAATAATCTGAAATCTGAAGTAAAGAATCTTCTTGAAATGAAAAACTTACCTAAAAGCATTTTCCGTTTTCAACACTTTCTAATTATTTTCGACCTATTTTTAAAGAATTTATGAAGTCACATTGAAGAGGAACAATTACTAACAAAATTCTAATAAACATTAAAATATTCATGTCGTGATGTGTTCTGCGAATGTCACGTCAATGTATATGATAGCTTTCATACACGTATTATACAAGGGGGACCAATTATTATCATGAACTCGTGCTATACAATTTGAACTTTATTGTTATGGCTCGACGGATTATTTTATGATATGGAGTTGTTTTCGATCCTGATATGGAAATGTAACGAGATTTCGTATTCTAGGCGTATCCGTATAATGTAGAAGGAAAATCTCGTGGATGAGAAGTAAATATCACTGTCTGCTGCTGCAGGAGTTTCAACTTTATACGCTAAGACGAGGAGGGTTAAAATTCCAACAATTCTGTTTCGTGTAAGCATTAATTTACGGATCGCCTACTGTGAGTGTAAACGACCTTATGTATTGTGTCTAACATTTCATTTTATCCATAGAATGTTATTACTATCAGCTTTTCTATTTGAAATTTTGGAAGTTGGGTTCTCAAAATCCCGATGTAACTTATTGGTAGAATCGTTATTTCGTAATTGTATAGAACTTCTTAATTAAGTTGTGGGTAACTTACTATTAAAGTAGAGAATCTGTATTTTTTTTCACGAAAGCGGCAGCAAGCAGCAAAGCGTAGTTGATACACGATACACCGAAAAAATTATGTACCCACTTATTTATTTCGGTGTCCTTATTTTTTACATACGTGTAGTCCAAATGTCTGATAACCAGTCTTTTCAAAATGTGTCATTTCACCCAGCAACTTGGGCATGGATGTGTCTACTCGTCGATAGGTACATGGTGTTGTATTAATCTGTATGCGTTAGACCTCAACTTAGTTGGAAAAAGGCAAGGTAAACCCCGAGCGAAGCCACATTGAAAATTTGCAAAAATACTGATAAGATTTTAAAAAAAAACGTTGCCCCACACTTGGAATTTCTCCTGTATTGTGGGATTTGTGGGTGCGTTTACAAACATATAAACTCACATACACAAACACCCAGACCCGAAACAACTTGCAGATCATACAAATATTTGTTCCGTTCGGGAATCGAACCAGTTCATCACTCAGCCAGTACGCCAACCGTGCCATCTAACTATCAACTTCGAACAATCTTCAACACCAATAAATATACAAAACGAAACGCACAAACTGAATTCTGTTAGCAACAGTCGTATGAAAAGACAATAAACTTTGCACAGTCGGAAAGGAAACACCAGTGACATGAACCACGAACCGTTATTTTCCACAAACATCGAACAAACAAGAACACCCTCTTTTCCCTAATGTCGGTAAATATGACCAGAGCGAAAATAAACAAGATCATTAAAAATATAGGACGCAAGAAAATAGCATTGTTGCGGAGCATGATCAAGTAGCTATGGATATGCCGGGGGGAATTGTGCATTTGTCGGGTGCTAGTGATAGCGGGTTTATAGGCGTTAGCGGAGCGGGCAACAAACTCTATCACTTTCTTTAGAGGAGAATAATGGGGTCGCGGGACTGTCTGGGGTCGAAAGAATGTCTCATCTGGTAACTGTGACCCTGGAACGTAAAGAGCTATTGAAGGACACCGTGCATTTTGGTCAGTATGAGTCTGATATGAGTCAAGACTCGTTTGATGATTTTAACACGATAAAAAAGGCAGAATAATGAACAAACGATTTTGGAAATATAAGAACATCTTTGAGTCTAAAACAAAAGAAAATTCCTCAGACTAGATGGATGGGGTGCTAAGACAGGAAACCTCCACGTGCGTCCGTGGACTGGAGTTCCCTCTCGGATACGTCCGGGGGGAAGACCAGTTTTTCGGGCCGGTGCGCCCTGGGATGCGGGCAAAAACTCTTCTTAGGCACTGTGCCTAAGGGGTCTCTTTGCCCGTATGCGAATAGCCTGTCGGGTGTGGAGGCTCCAACGCGTGTCCCTCTGAATAGTAGAGGGCACAGTGGCGGAACGGGCTTGCGGACGGTGAGTAATGGGTATGCTCGCCGTCCGCCCAAGGACCAAGCCCGGGTCGGTGGCGCGTCGTGTTTCACGCGTCACCGACGGGGCCCCTTATGGGGCCAAATGCCTGCTGGGGTCGCGGATTTTTCTTAACCCAGGATACCGTGGCCCCGGAACGTAAAGGGCATTCGAAGGAACACGGGTGGATTTTAGTCAGTAAGAGTCTGACAGTCCCTTCCGCCCCACCCAGGGCGGGAGGACTCATTTGATGATTTTGCCACACCAAAAAAAAAAAAAAAGACTAGATGGATGATGTATTTGTTGGTCTGCAGCCTGACAGTCTTTTGTTGTCAAGCTATAGCGTTTTAACTAATCCTGCGAATAACTTTTGTTAGCGTAGTGCAGCAACTTCAATGACGGTATCTATTTGGCTAGGCTTTGTAGACGGCGCCACAAGAAGTCCTGTAGCTGATACAAGGTCGCAGGATGTTAATGTTGACCATTAAAGCATCGTCATACTTATGAGAAATAAGTAGTTCAAACAACGACAAGACTTCTTCGATCCAATGTAGTGACGCATTTAAGATGTTTTTGTTTAATACCTATCTAATTGCTACTAAAACTTTCCACAAATCATGATACATTAGTTCTTAAAGTGTTCTCCGCGTTATAAAATCTAACCGAAAGACTAATTGCATGAGTAAGATTTAATCAGAAAAATACACTGCCAACATTTTGTAAACCGTGATTCACACATTTTTGGAATTGAGAAACATTTGGCGTAAAGCTGCAGGTCATGACTGTTTAGCTAAATATATTTTTAAACGAGGTCAAACTGCTAATGGTTATGGTATTCTTTGAGGCCTGTAAGGCCGGGACTCCTTATACACTTCTACAAAAGTATGCAAGAAGCAGGCATGCTTCGGTTACAATCACCAATCAGAATCTGTTACAGCTAATGCAAAATTAATGTGTCGCGGTCACTAGGACCCCACAACAGTAAAATCACTGACTCCAAGGTTTTTTTTAAGAGACCCATCTTCTACAAGTATCCACTCAGATCGCAGCGGACTATGGGCATCTAAGGGCTTTCCAAAGCATGGAGAAGACCTACCAAGGCTGCAGAAATGGAGAGGGATATACTTAGAAAGTATTGGCAAGGCAGTTGATAGGTGAAGGTTGTGTGAAGTTATTTTTAAAAGAAGACTTGTGAAAGGTTACTGGTAAGTTATAGTTGTATAAATATTGGTGAGAGGAACTTAGTACTTGTATAAACGGAACCTTTAAAAATATATTTTTAAAGAATTTCGATATACAGACGACTGCGTCTCGATTCGTAACACTTTGGCAAGCCTGTTGGTCTAGTGGTTAGTGACCCTGACTGCTATGCCGGAGGTCGTGGGTTCGATTCCCACCCAGGACAAATGTTTGTGTGATGAGCACGATCATTTGTTCTGTGTCTGGGCGTAATTTATCTATAATATGTATGTATTTAGAAATATATAAGTATGTTTACCAGCTGTCTAGTACCCATAACACAAGCTCTGCTAAGCTTGGGACTAGATGGCGTTGTGTGATAGTTGTGGAATATTATTATTATATTATTATTTTAATATTACTTTTATCTTCAGCTGATCTATCGTTTGTACGGAGCTCCAATAGAATAAAAGGCTAACTTATAAAGTTCTCGTTACATCTGTCATGTGATATGATAACATGCAATAGTAGTACACATCTACGATTAATTTATTGAAATCCCTCATTCCAAAGTCCTAAACGAAAGGTGGATAGACGTTCTGATGAAGACCACAGGATCGAGCTGGATGCAAGCCACTTCCAACCAATCCTATTGAATATCTATAGGGGAGGCCTATGTTCAGCAGTGGACATCCTACGGCTGATGTGATTCTAATAAAACGATAAGAATAGAAATAACCAGTAATAACTGTTATAAACATCATTGAATAGAAGAACAATTTCATTGGAAGACACAAAGACTACCTATATGACAGGGCCCCCTCTAGAGGGCTAAAGCCTGCCGGGGACGCGGGACTTATCGAATTACCGTGACCCTGGAACGTAAAGGGCTATTGAAGGACACCGTGGATTTTAGTCAGTACAAGTCTGACAGTCCCTCCCGCCCTGCCCGGGGAGGAATCATTTGATGATTTTACCACGCTAAAAAAAAGGGGACCTATTAGAAAGGACAGAGAATCGCGGACTCAGAAGTGGTTCAGAAAGTGCAGGAAAATTAAGATGAAGTTTATACTCGTAGAAAACTGAACACTTAATCTCCATGAATGAATCCACTAATACAGTTCAGCTCCAAAAACACGCGAAAACCTTCAACCGTGTACTCACAACAAATCTCTCAGTGAAACGGTAATGTTCGGCTTTGTATACGTTTGAGTTCGTACGCCAGTCGTACGCTCATGAATCGTGACTCATGCGCCATTCATGAAATGCCTCAATTGCGAAGCCACACGCTATGCTTATCGTTTTACTTAAAATTGTGTATTTAAGCATAACTTAACTACGCACGCTATATGTGCTTAATTACTACGTCGATGAACTACTTTAATGAATGAATTTTTTTTCGATCTGCTGCTAAAGTTGAATTACCTAAAATAGTATTTTTATGAATAAAGGGGGTTTTAACAACTAGCTGTTCCGTGGTTTATATCGCCTATATATAGCCTTCTTCGATAAATTGACTATCCGACACGAACAATATTTTTTCAATTCAAACCAATAGTTCCTGAGTTAGTCGCGATCAACCTAACAAACCCTTCTGCTTTGAAATATTAAGTTAGTATAGATTATTGCCAATTCAATTTCGAGCATTGGTTTCAATTTCTACCATACAGTTGTATTCTGACGTAGGCAAACAATCAAAGAGCAATATGCATTACTGATCTAACCTTGATGTAGGTATGAAATAGTCTGTTTCAGATAAGAAATTCAGAACCAAACGTTATTCCTGTGTCCAGATACTGGTACAGTTTATATGTAGCCCTTCATTTTCTTCATCATCATCTTCCTGTCATTCATTCTACTTGTGGTCGGCGCAACACGTGTTTTTCTTCCATTCTCCCCTATCAGACGTCACAGCATCATTTACTCCATTTTCATTCATATCATTCCTTAGACAATCCATCCATCTTTTCTTTGGCCTTCCTCTTCCTCTCCATCCATCAACATTCATACTCATCACTCTCTTAGTCACATGATTCTCATCCCTTCTTCTTAACTTCATCTACTTGAAGTATGATTATTTATTGATCAAGTTCATCTGTGGGACTGTCTAAACTAAAAATGCCCTGGAACGTAAAAGACAAATGAAGTTACAGGGTAGATATTTAGTCAGTAAGAGTCTCTTTCGCTCCACCCAGGACAGGTGGATTTATTTGATGATTTAACCACCCCAAAAATGCTTTTAAATCAATGGACGGCCTCAATTTTATTTACTAAATGTCGAAAAGGTACCTTTACTTTCGTCGAAAACCGTACGTGTGAAGGCTAATATAGGTACGAATACGAGTACGTGTGGGTCTTACAGATTCATGAAACGAATGACCTGCTTCAAGTTCATTCAGGTTCAAGAATTCACAAGTTTACCTACGTCATTGAATGTTTAGGAAAGGTAAACTAATACCTGTTCTATAACTAATCGCTTCACCATTAGCAAAAACGATACATCTACCAGCATACCACCTCTGTTTACTGTATTCTTATAAATTTATCGAAACGTAACGCTATCGCTATCGTGCTACTCAGTAATTAACGTTTACAAAATTGGCAACACACAACGAACACCTGGCAACATTGTGCAGACACGTATACAGATTATTTATGAGAAAATATTGTAAAATTTCCTATTAATATTACTTAAAAATGAAGAATTTTTCATTCATAAACATGATAACAAGTTAGAGTGGATAGTAAAAGTAGTAAACGTAACATAACCTCAAAATTTTGTTGAAATTTTCTTGTCAACGCTTACCCTTCGAAGTTTATATCGTGGTCGTCGTCTGAAGTGATCCATGGTAGTTGAGCCTTCGTCATAAGACGCACATTTCACTGTATACACTTAACACTATCAGTTGTACACTAACTAGGCGTGATGCATAATATTGTGATGAGCACGGCCGCGGGACGTAGCGGCTGTGTGCTAAAAATAATGGCGAGTACTGTGGGAGACGCGGGATGCGAACGAGGGAATGACACGGGAGATATACATTGGTTTGTCTACTGTCAAATGGGCATTACAATACATTCTGTGTAATATATCAGGACATTAAAAACACGAGAACTAACCAACTAAAAGGCCAAGTGCAGTTTTAGTTCAACTACCCTCATCTGGATCAAAACTAGTCTTATGAACAAAACACCTGAGGGTCTACAACGGCCACATCATAGCAATATTTAAAATGATTCATTAAGAATAGCCAATGACGTTGCTGGAAATCACTGGAAATGCACGAAGGTCGTGCATTCCCGAATTTCATTCACGAAGGTGAATCATTTGGGATATTGCTAAGTGGCCTTTTTAGATCCTCTGGTCAAAATGATATTTTATTAGCGACAGCAATGATAGTTGTTTATAACAAAATATAACGTTTGTAAACAAACATGCAAATTGACCAGATTTTTATATTCCATGATTCACTGTTAGACACAACGCTCATTCCAAACAACTGGAGAGAAACTAAAAAATGCCCTGGAACGTAAAAGACAAACGAAGTTACAGGCTAGTTTTTGAGTGATTCTATTTGTAAAATTCTTCTCCGATAGAGGACAAACTCACTAATATACCAGGAAGGCATCATCAAGAAAGATTGGAGATTTAGCCACCACCCACAATGTGACAATCATGATCACTCTAACATCTAAGAAGGGGTTAAATTAAGGATGAAACTTGGTCATAATTTTGGCCGAAGAGAGATCCCATGGGGCAGATCGCTTTCACATAATAATTGGATTGCTGATGAGTCTTACCGGGTAAACCACGAGCGTTACTTACCATAACGGGGCGTCACAAGTAACTGCTACTAAATAATAGCTGTCCGACCACGGTTATCGATCTATTCCATGAATAGTAATTTGCTCAAGGTGATTGTAAAGTTTTCACTTCGGAGAATTTTGCATTTGCATCTACCTACCCTTTTTTTTTTTTTTTTTTTTAGGGTGGCAAAATCATCAAATGAGTCCTCCCGCCCTGGGTGGGGCAGAAGGGACTGTCAGACTCTTACTGACTAAAATCCACCCGTGTTCCTTCGGATGCCCTTTACGTTCCGGGGCCACGGTATCCTGGATTAAGAAAAAATCCGCGACCCCGGCAGGCATTTGGCCCCATAAGGGGCCCCGTCGGTGACGCGTGAAACACGACACGCCACCGACCCGGGCTTGGTCCTTGGTCGGACGGCGAGCTTACCCATTACTCACCGTCCGCAAGCCCGCTCCGCTGCTGTGCCCTCTGCTAATCAGAGGGACACGCATTGGAGCTTCCACCCGACAGGTTATTCGCATACGGGCAAAGAAACCCCCTTAGGCACACAGTGCCTAAGGAAGAGTCTTTGCCCGCATCCCAGGGCGCACCGGCCCGAAAAACTGGTCTTCCCCCCGGACGTATCCGAGAGGGAACTCCAGTCCACGGGCGCACGTGGAGGTTACCTGTCTTAGCACCCCATCTACCTACCCTTGCGATATTTTTTTTGTCAAGAAAGTAATAAACATTACTGTGGTTCCAAAATGTGGGGGAGTTTTGTCCGATATTTGAAATTACATTCTTTCAAATGTTATAAAGATGAATAACCAGTAAAAATGTATAGTCTGATGAAGTTTTTATACTTTTTTATTAGCGTGGTAAAATCACCAAATATCCTAAGTTTCTTACCAAATCTCCCGTTTGTATCGTAGAAAACAACAAATTGAGATATTAGTGTTGTTTTAGCAAAATATCGACAGTCGATACTATGCCCCATCCCCTTCCTGCTAATATGAAATGTAAAAATTAGTAAATATTTATTAAAGAGTGAATCTGCATGAATGGTTGGCATAACAGTTGCTGAAAATATATTAATTTGCATAGCCTTACCTCTGCGCTTTGACGTCTATTCAGCGTTTTCAAAATATTCTCCATTGTTTGTTCTTCGATAAAGATAAAAGAACGAAGCTAATAATCTACTAGTCAGTACTGCTTAGGATGGTATATTATATTTAAAGGTGTGGCACAATCTAGCTAGTTTTTTTATCGTGGTAAAATCATCAAATGAGTCCTCCCACCCAGGGCAGAGCAGGAGGGACTGTCAGATTTGTAATGACTAAAATCCACGGTGTCTTTCAATAGCCCTTTATTTTATTTTCCGGGTCACGGTAGCTGTTTAATCCCGCAACCCTGGCAGGCTTTGGCCCTCTAAGTGGACATTGAAATTTTTAAACTTAAATTTCATAGATTTCAAAGAAAGTACATTCGTGTGTGTAGTACTCGCAACCGGTGTATGGACGCCGATTGCAAGTACGATGCCGACTATAACGGGGTCGATGATACAATTTTTCCCATCTAGCCCTTTGGCGGGGCAGGGGCAGGAGCAGCGGCCCGGATGAAACACCCGTATGAAGTATGAAGGTTAAGTGAGATGTGAGGATTGAAGAAGGTAGGTAGTAGTTTCTGCCTACCTCCATTGGGAGAAAAGAATGAGTTTATTTATGTATATTCATAATACGCCTTCATATCCCTATTCCTAACCATCTCTAAGGTAACGCACGATGGAAACCAAACAACACAATATTTTCACACTGCCAAAACTATATTCATATTACCCAAATACACCCTTACAACTTTACTTCTGCATTTGGCAGTCACCTTAACTCGACCACATAAAGACTAGATTTGTTTAAAATGTTACGTTATTATGTTGGTAACTATGGTTGAGATTTGTGAAGCCAGTGGTTCCGCCTCAATCGGCATTGATCTGTCAAGAGTAGCTGGCAACTGATGCTATTGTTTTATTATTTAATTATACATGTAATTTTAATAGGTTTTTAGTGCGAAAGTACTTAGAAACTTCGAATTTTTGAGTTTCTTAAATCTTCGATGACTCCTTTTAGAGGTTTTTTAAATGCTTAACAGAAAGGAATCAATCAATGAAAAAATAATGTTTTGTATATACGTATATGAGATTACGGAAAGTCAAAATAATTATAACCAAACCTATGGAGCCTGCTTAGAAAAAAATAAACTCATGTAACTTCATTATTTACTACCTTTTTGCTACTATTTGATACCTAACTTCAATTATTTAGTACCTCAACTGATAGTGAAAAAACACGCAAAGAAAGTGGTCAGCCATTCTGACATCAGGATGTCTGGACCAATTTTTTTTTTCATAGTTTGAGACAACACACCTAATTTAATAATTATATTATTACATTAATATTTTACTCCCAGATGCTGAATACCTACTAAAACTGGAATGGAAACTATACATTGTTTCTCTGAAAACCATCTGAAACGTGAATTCATATTTTTTATTTATTCATAATTATTACAAAACTATCATTATGTCACAACAGCGCCCTCTATCGAAACTAGCGAGCGCTAGCAAAACCGAGCTGGAAAACGGAATGTTGAATTTTCTACAGACAGAGGTTCTACTTCAAAGCTTCATACAAGCTTGTTTACGCCTACATGCGCTAGGTGGCGCTATTCTCAAGAGAGCAGTTTCTAGTTCAAAGAAAAGTTAGTAGGTGGCGCTAGCGGTAGCGCAAACAATTCTGAAAATTTTAATAAAATATTTTCATGATTATTGTAGGTAGTTTAATGAACCACAAATGAATACATTATTTGATTGATTAATAACGCGATAAACGAGGCGATAATATTTTGTTTAAAGAAGAAATTTCAGAGAATAGATTTATATTCACAAACAAATAATTTAAAGTCCATCAATAAAATTCTGCTGATTATTAATGAATGGAGTGAAAATATTAAGAAGTTACTTCTATTGGAGAAAAGCCAAAATATTATAAAGTGTTCACTCAAACGAAACAGTAGGCGATGTGTCGTAGGTAACATTTGCGCAATAGTAACATGAAATTAAATAATACGCGGCAAAACAAAATAGTTTTTTTACAAATTTTAGTTATTGGCGTATCGCCCAAACTACGTAGAAATGGCGTCTGAATTGCAATGTTGATTGAACCAGAGACATTATTTCTATGACCCAATTTTTATGAATATTTTTTATGTTATTTTCCTGTAATATTTTACGTTGTTTACGCGATCGCTGTTCATTAAAATGATGATGAATTTTATGGATTGTTTTGCGTTTATTGTTTGATATCTGACGTCTTAAAACGAGAGTAGTTTCGCTGTGGGAAGGAGACACCTATACAAGTCGTATAGCGCCATCACGTTCGTAGGCCATCTGTTCTAGTGTTGCCCTATGCTCTGGCGCCTGTGGTTACATGTTGCGACTCAAAGAAGATTGATGATCGGAAACGTTAAATTCCGTGGAAAATCAGCGAAGAAATGAATATGAAATTATTTGTAACGTTTGTTTGCCACAAAAATGTTTTGACGTATGAGTTTTTGCTGCATGTTTGCAGATTATTTTTGTTTTAGCGGGTGTATTATGAGAAATGCTTTTGCATTTTACGATTTTACTTTTAGTTATCATCATTAGAGAGTTGAACATGATTTTCAGATTCCTTTGAGTGCTCAAGATAGCTACTACTTTATTCCTCATGGGTGCTGCGGAGATAGGAGATGTAGTTCTCAATAAAATCCGGTGCATTCCTTCTATATGTCTATTGTGCTATACTATGTTTATACCACATAGCATAGTTTTTGGTCGCCGGACTGTCTCAACAGTATCATGTTAGTGACAAGGAACAGGGTGGACTTTCAGTCAGTAATAGTACGACAGTCCTTTCCGCCACCAGGAGACACCACTTTTACCTAGGGCTGGAGGACTTTTTCAATCATTTTATCACCCTAAAAAAGCCTAGACTTCCTCATCCAGCCAATAAGAGACACCCTCTAGTTGAATACCTCCTGACTAGCTTGCCAAAACATCGCTGCATCGTCGCGACGAAAAAAGTTCTAAACATTACTCTTTCTCGAATTCCGTGTCACCACACAACACTTCTATCTAATAACTACTTATATGAAATAAGCCAGTTATATATAAACTGCAAGTTAACCAAATACGACGGCGGGTGAACGACTCCAGTCTATTTCAGAAGTTAATAATTATATATACGGCAAAAGGAACGAGTTGTCTTTGCGTCCGCCGCACTACTGAATGGCTTCAATATTGTGCTTACTGCTATCGAGTGTTTGCGTATGGGCCGAAGGGTTTAAGCAGTTATTATAACTTCCAGTTAGAAATGCGCAATAGATTACAGGGATCATTATTGGAAATTCCGCCATAGTCAGCAGCAACGCCGATAGAGGGCCGAAGAGCATGCTTTTGGGGCTGCCGAAGTTTAGTAGTGCTTCAGCTATGTTTGCTGAAGCACGAACTGATGATTTTTTCGCCATAATTAGAAAGCGGAGCTTTTCACTTCTTGGTCGCCTGCGTGGCAGCACTAATGGCATTCTGAAGGTTTTGTCCGGGCGATGGGATCTGCCCCTTTTAAAAGACATGGATGAAGTTGCATGCTAGTGGATCCTCACGTGTTTTATTTAATGTTTTGTTATTGTTAATTTTATTTCAATTTTATATCAATTTTATTCCAATGTTGTCAATTTTATTTCAATGTTATGTAAATTTTGCATCACTTATTTAATTTGTTGTAATTGAAATCTGATTGTAATTGTATAAATGTAATTATAATTGATACTCAAAATATGTTTTCCCTAACACTAGCTGTTTATGAAAATTGTTACCAACCATTTATGAGCTCTGAACTTGAATTAAAGATTTCTATTCTAATCTATTCTAAGCCAGACCGACATCATCATCATATAAGTCGTAGGACTGACTGCTGAACATAGGCATCCCCTATAAATAAGGACCACTGATCTTATTGGTGATGTTCTATATAAAGGTCAGAAACATAGTACCTACTTACAAGCGACGTGTGTGTATGATTAGATTTATGAACAACTAAACATGGACGATGTGAAAGGGGTATTTTTTAAGGAATGGTTTGTGGAGGACAAATATGCAGTAGCTCCGTGTAAAGTACTGACATCCACCTGCATCTGGTTGGACTAGAGGCCGATCCCAATATAGTTGGGAAAAGGCAAGGCAAATGGTGAAGTTCGGAATGCACACAGACTAATATGTACGCAAGGGTTTTAGCAAATGGCAACAAAACAGAAAGTTTTTAGAAAACCCTTTAAGAAAATGCCATGATTTTTATGGAAGTGTATGTTCGAAAGATGGAAATAGATGATAAACCGTACAAAAGGCTAGCAAGTTACATTCGTCTGTAATACTCTAAACTTAGACTCTAAACCGCTAAATTGGTAGTACCTAGTCTACTAATTTCCATTCTGTCTGGGAATTCCAGACGCAGGGTTAATAACAGGGGGTAAGACTTCACGTATTTACACTACGCTATGAATGTCTGCAGCACATAGGGCACAATATGTATATCTGGCATAATTAGTAGAAGCGCTTGTTCGACCTTATCTTCCAGTTATAATGTCCTTGATGATATTTCTAACTGCGTTTCTATACCTAGATAATCATGTCTTTTGCGTGTCAAAAAATTATTTATCACGGGCTGGAATTGAACCCGGGGCATGCTGCACAGCACTCAATCATTCAGCTACTACTAATTATTCATCGGTTGATATTCATCATCATCATCATATCAGCCGTAAGACGTCCACTGCTGAACATAGGCCTCCCCTTTAGACTTCCAATAGGACCGGTTGTAAGCGGCTTGCATCCAGCGTGATCCTGTGGCCTTCGTAAGATCGTCTGCCCACCTAGCGGGTGGACGTCCTACGCTGCGCTTGCCGGTGCGTGGTCTCCATTCGAGAATCTTATGGTTGATTTTAATCACCATCATTTCGACGATCTCCAAAACGTGAGTTCTTCATCAGTTCCTAGTCATGTACCTAGTCAGGAAGAAAAAAAGTGGTACAACAAACTCCCTAGTGGAGACTGAGAGAACAACCTCCTACTCACGACCTAATTGTTGCCGGAGACGGCTACGCCATCGGTAGTCGCGAGACGGTTTCCGAACACCGTAGGTGAGGGCGAGCGGACGACGAGTAAGGGTGCTCCCACATTTATCGACGCGGAATCGGCTTAAGCCGGTCAAAAAACCTTTATGTCATCGTAATAAGGGTGTTACTAATACCATTCGCATCGGCTCGTGTCGTCCGAGCCGAGTACCCTAATGGATGACTCGTCGTCCGATCATGGACCATGCCCGGTTCGACGCGCGCTTCAATGAGCTGTCAGCAATCTGACGGGACCATAGAAGGCCAAACGCCTACCGACGTCGCAGAATTGTCCAAACGGGTAACCGAGACCCTCGAACCTAAAGGGCAATTGAAGGAACACGATGGATTTTAGTCAGAACGAGTTTGTCAATCCCTTCCGTTCCACTCAGGGTGGGGAGGACACATTTGATAATTGCTAGCATAGTAGCTAGATTTTCATTACAACATCAAAATTACGCACTTTATGATACAAGGTCCCTGTTCTAAATACAGCTGGACACTGACCGTTGACAACGTGAAAAAAGCACGATAATATGCGATTATGACAGTACTAGGTAGGTATAGTGCGTGAGACAAAACAACTCGGTGCGTACGCGCAGGGCGAGTGTTGGCGGTGACGTGGGCGCAATAATTAAGTACATTGTAAATTTTTATCGTTAAAACTATTCTAGTTGTTGTTGTCGAGTACTGTGTTAAAGAATGTTTTAGTCAGATGATAAATCTTATACACATTTTGTAACCAACAAGCTTTCTTTCAAATCAAACCATTTATTTCGATTGAACCGATGTATGTATAGGCACTTTTGCTGCTTTTGAAGCTGATTCTATCTTGCTGAATATGTTTCAGTTTTAGAATAGTATTTTCCCTTTGAATATCAAGAAAATGAAAATCACTTCACACAGTCCACTAAATCATTAGGTAAAGCAATAGTTTCATTTTCAGGATATACCTTTCAGTTAGGCACTTTACCATGCCATCATTTGCGTCACCCGAAAAAAATAAGTGACGTGTGATATTGAATAATTTAATAGGTAAACAAAATGTAACATGTTAATTCAGAACAGCCTTGGAATTATTCCAGGCAGTCACCAGGTCACCTAATGTTGGATAAGGCTATGATGATGATGTCTTATATTCACCTTATCTGGTAGAGTATACTGAAAGTTTAAAGAACTTACTCAAAATATATATATTTATATTATTTAACAGCAACAATATTGTGTGTGAAACTACTGATTTTTTTTAGATTCAGAAAATTATTAGGTTCTTAAGTTTGTTGCCTGGATTGTGCCGAATTTTCCAAGTTCCAGGTTAACACTTGTAGAAATTAGGTAGTCAACACGCAAAGAAGGAAAAATAAGGGACTCCAATAAACAATTGTTTCCGATAGCAAAAGACTCGAGGGAACCAAAGAACACACCAAAGCAGTGAACATCTACAAAAACTCGTGTCCCACTAAAAAACACAAGAAGTAGGTACATGAAAATCTAAACGCGTCTGAAAACAAAACAAGAACGTGTTCTTATCCGCCGGTTACATCCTATCTATTAACATTTCCTCACGACAAGTGCCATGAGGGGCCGCCATGACACCTCTATTTCGAGCCCGCTGCAATAACAGTACCGATGGTATTTTTATTACTCACTCCAGTTTATTTCAGTTACAATTTGACAAAATAAAAATAAGAAGGGCCCGCGTTGGCGGCGTAATGTGACACTCTGTTTTGTGTACATCGCCGGCCCACTTCGTCGTCGAAATTGGGTAAGGGGACAAAAGTGTCGTTGGATAGCGCGTTGGATTTAAAACCAGTGGCCCTTTAATGAGAGTGCGTTCACCTCAAGTGGAGTAAATGCATGCGTTTTTGGAAACAGGAACGAGTCGTTTCCGTGTTACAGATTTTCTTTCATATGAAGTGGAAGATCTCAATTTTATTTTTGTTTACTTTCAAAGAGTACGTGTTTATTTTCTGTTTTTGTTATAAACAATGTTGTCTACTGGAAAATGGATTATATATCATGTGGCGCGCGTGATTCTTATGCTCTATTTATCTGTAAGTATCTATCTATTCTTGGAGTGGTAGAAGGGGATTACGGAGGTGGTCAAGTGGAGTCATGTCTATCTAAATGAAGTATTTTAGTCCTAGGTCCCCTTGCATCTACCTAAATAGAAACTAGAGAAGGTACCTAACCTTACTTTTACACCACTGCATCAAGTAATATCTACTTGTATCCAGTGGTGACATCACAGTACTAAAACACCTGTTGATATACCTTGTCAAGATCGACACCATAAAAATAAGTGTCAATTCAAGTATCAGATAAAACCGATTCAAATACCATTTAGAAGAGATACCGCAGCGCATATCGCACCCCGACATACCGAACAAAAAGTGGAAGAATCCAGAGAATTTTACATAAAATTAACATTTATGAACGCAATAAAACGGCGAACAACACTAAACAGCCGACGGAGGCGCTTCCACGATACTTAGCGATACTATCGCTGAGATATAAACACGCCAACTTATAAATTTAACACCTGTCTGACTGTCAAAACTATTCTTTATTACCCGTACGGCTGAGGCTACATGCCCCTGTAAGCTGAAAAGCGGTAACTCAATAAATGCATGTTTCACCAAAATGGAACAAGGATTAAAAAAAATATTTCTGTGGCAACAGCCTTCTCATGACATAACGTAGAGTTAAATAACATTATATTATGATCATAGTTATTACAAAATGTCTATGGGACTAATTCCTAGGGGGCTCTGGTCGATGGTATTTTTCTTATTCAGCACCAAAATGAGTTTTTCTGTTTTGTTGATTTGAGGTTGATTTAATGATGTCGCCTTAGGACGATGGTGGGACGAGTTGGACAAAACCAAGGGTTATACAAGCTCTGGGTCAAAATAACTAAAGTTATAGGGAAAAGAGTCAACATTATGAAATTTTTTATTTTCTTTTATCGATGTACTGGCTTAATAAAACCACGTTGTGTTCATAAATTGACTTACCACTTGTAATAATCTTGGTGGCCAAAGCTGCAATTTAAAGAAAATTTCCCAATTTTCGGGGATATCACTTTTTGACTTACGACATAGGCTTCATACTCGTACATTACCACTTTCGTTAATGGTGGCAGGCAAAGTTGTAAAAGAAAGTCGGCAATGCTGCGGTCTACGTCGCATGGATCGCGGGTCGCGTGGCGGCGCGCACGCAAGCAGTGTGACCGCAGAGGGAACTTATTTCCGCTAAATAATTGCCAGTCATCAAGAGTTTCCAACTGTTTTCGTTATAGTGCGTAATGTTTCTATTTCTGATTGTTTTAGGGTCCTTGGAAACCTTCCGTTCATTGTCATTAAGGGCTGTTATTGCAGTAACTTCGAGTTTAATATCGAAAGTAGATTCTTACTAGAATGGTACTTGTCAAACTTATATTTTACACTCTAAGTGGATTCTTTGTTTCAGTTTCAAAAAATTACAGAACTTACAACGATATGTCTTATTATGTCATTACAGTACTGAAAATAGGGGTGTGCCAACAGTGCTCAGGCACAGGTCGCAGAGGCTGAAAGGGCGCATAAAGGGCCAGAAATGGACTACAATTGGCTAGATCAAGACGATAGTCTAATACCGAGCGCTCGTCCATACTAAAAGAGAAAACGTTTTCCTGCCCCTAGATGTTATCCTATCTCAAAAATTTTTTAGAATGCTTCTGACACAGTAAAAAACTAGGTTTATAGGTTTTCATTTTTTCAAAATTTATAATAGTTTGAAAGTTACAGGCGCCTAAGAGTTACTATTTTTATGACCAAATCTTCATTGAAGTAAAACCTTTGTATTTTAAAAATAAAGAAGTTTTAGAAAAAAAGCAAAACCTACAAACCTAGAAAATAATATGCTTAAACGATTGACGCCAGAATCTAAGAGATTGGTCGTGATTTAATATGTGAAAAACGTTTTCTCCCGAGAGACAAATTCGCGAGCTGCAATGCTCTCTATCGCACGATCGGGTGTCGGGGAGGTGTGGTAGCGACAGCACGAGTTTTTCTAAATACCTGTTTTTTTAAATGGAAGCCGGTATACTATCCTCTTAAAGAAGCTCGCACTGGGTGCAAAAAAAGGCTAGTTGCGGCACTGTATCTAAAATTGGTGACTAGGTATTCATGAAACGAGTTACAGCCTCATTCGTTAAATGTTGCGCACAAGTTGCGAATGTATGGATGATACACAAACGCATGAGTAACAGAGAGGAAAGAGATCGAAAAATAATGACTGTAGTATTACCTTTTATCAATAAACAAACCCTACTACTGCCTAGATACACTAAAATGAATACCATTACATTTCTAACATCATCGTTTACACCGCCAACAAGGCAATTACAGAAACGAACAATAAGCATATAACCATTAAAACAAAGCCATAATATCACCATTACTACCAACATAACGTTAACTTAGAAGAGGTGATAGTCGTGTCTATTTCACACAATCCGCATTTCCCTCAAATAAGTCGGGTAAGTATTGGGCGCACGCACTTGCAATAGACCTGTTTAGTGTGGGATAGTTACTGGAGCTAGTTACTAGACTATCGACGAAAACTGTTTTCCTATGAGCTAGAGGAAATTAATTTGACCTTTTTTTTTACATTACTGGAATTTCAAAAAAAGCAAAAGAAGTATACCTATATTATTTAAATAAATGATTTAAATTCTTTACTGTGTAAAGAAAATCCGGTTTCGTCAGCATACGTAGATTGACGATAAAAAAATTAAATGTAGTTAGTAAGGGACCTTAATTAGATTGTGATACTATTTATATAATCATAATAATTATAATCATTTATATATATGGCGATACGGTATTGTTATATACCCCGAAGAAAGCTTTTTTGAATGATAGTTAGTTAATAATCTCGTCACAATAAAAAAATGGCGCCAACATTTAACTCACGCACATTTCAACAATCAATCCAACAACACATAAAAAACATTGAAATATTCAAAGAGAAAGCACAATTAATCTTATGTTGCAAACTTATGAAAGAATGTCCCTGTGGCACACATATTTAGAACACTTGGAATCGTGCATTTGTTTACTAAAGAATTGGAGAAGTTGCCAACTGTTACCAAGATGAGCTACAGTGAGATTAGAATCGTCTACTTAATAATTGTATGGAAAACATGAGAAGTATTATTAGAATGGAATGGTCGGAAATCATTATCTTTTATTTGATAGTCATGTGTGGCCATTTTCCTGCCTTCTATTTAGATTAAGACGACCAAAATCAAGCATTTTGCTACCCCCAGGAACATTTGGATATCATCTCTCTCGTTTAATTTCGTTAATGAATGGCTGGGTAATATGTTGAGGCGAATCTATTGCGATCAAACGGGGCAAACATTCATATTCTAGACCACTAGATTTTTTTTTTTCTTCCATATTATACAAATAAACATAATAGTCCAGTACCAAAAACTACTCACCACTTACATGTAAACGCAGCACAGTGCGTAGGTAAGTTGTGTACAAAGTTAGGCAATTAGGGTGGCACGCGAGGCACCGACGTCGCCGCGTCGCGTTTGCACGTGTCAAGTAGACTTGTAGGGGATTTTTCATTAATCTTTATGGCATTTTCGACACTATTTACATGCAGTTTAAATAAGTGATTCTTTTGAATATTGGCTGAGGAATAAAAACCTTATCTTTTGAATCAGGAAGTTCGGTACACTTACAGTTTTACTCAAACAGAAGTTATTAGTTCTCATGGTTCTATTCCCTTCGCTTCTATTTTACTTACTTTCTGGAAAAAAATGACGAATAAAATAAGTTTACTATTGAGCACGAAAAGAAAACGTCAGACTAATTGCCCAACCCATTGTAACCGATATTTCAAATGAAGTAATTAATATACGTTCAAGAGTAAGACGTTTATGTATCACTTAGCAATTAACGATACAATTAAGATACACAGCCCAATCAACAAGACGTTTTCGCAACTTTTTATAACGACAATTCCTCTAGCCATAAAACTGAACGTACGAAAATTTTTAACCGACAATATAAGTGAAAAAAAATAATAGTTCTTGTAACGGCCCGGGTATCAAACCCAACGTATTTTATTGACGGGTGTGTATGAGCCGTTAGCGTTTTGCTGATTGATATCATTATGCTAGGGAAGTGTTGGAGCGCAATTCGCAAAAATACCGAGACTAATTGTTTAAATTTCGCCAAATACCTTTGTACTTACGATGTTTTTGTCTGTTTGTTTGAATTATTAGAGGTTAATTCAGTATCAATGAATAAAATATTGGCAGATGTTTATTTTCTGGTTTCAATAGTTTCTACTAGAAATCTAAAAGTATGAGCTTTTTCAGCAAATAACAAATTAGACATCTTTAATACACATGCGTTTTTTTCTCGTTTATACATTTTTAAATGCCACTTTAACATAACTGAAGAAAACTGTGTAACATATCAGGGGAAAACAGTCAAGATATTATACGAGTAGTGTTATTAAAGTCTTATTTTGTTTTATTTGTTTCTTTTTCTTCATGTGCCAAGTAGTACACCATGCAGATAAAGCAAGGTGCAAAAACTAACACGTCAATTTATAAAAAATAATAATAAAACAATGTCCATTAAACGTAAGTTTTAGTGCGAGTACCGTTAGCAAGTTAATTGGGACTATAAAACAAAAACTTGATTGATAGAACATCGCCAATTTTAATAGTTTGCTGATGGTACATAACAGAGAGTTACTCGTGCATACGTTTGCCAATTTATGTACAAAAGTTATGTTTGAAAGTAATGATGGACACCTAAGGGGTTAACATTTAAAGGAACAATTATATTTTTATTAGAACTTCGTGTGTAATGCGAGATTTGAATGTCTTAGTTAAAATTCTCAGGTGCTGACAAATACAACTAAGGGCTGATTTTTCAATAGTCAGATAACTTTTATCTGAGGAATAAAAGTAGCGGTAGCGGTTTGACATATTTTCTATAGATAAGCTGTCAAACCGCCATTTTTATTCCTCAGATAAAAGTTATCTGACTATTGAAAAATCAGCCCTTAATCATTTACTTTATTTGTTGTTTATAACTGATGAAAATATAATGAGGATGTTCTCAATTCGACATGTATTTTTTTTAATTAATTGTCAGGCATTTGAAACGATGCGATTGTTGTATAAATAAATAAAAACACGTTAGGTAAAATATATAAATAAATAGCACTAAAACTGTTACAAATAATGATGAAAGCTTTTCTTCAGAAATAGATTAAAGTGTCTGTGTTTCAGGAGTCAGTGATTTGTTCTAGTATCTATTGTTTTAATGTCATTACAATTCTACAAGTTTTTGCAACAAAGATTCAGCTTTATTTAACCAGAGATCAATAAAATATGTAATTAAAAGACTTTTGGATTTAAAATAAAATTATGTTCAGTTAAAATTATATTTACTGTGTTTTAAAAACTAGCAAAAACACAAGTAAAAAACGCAAAAAAAAGGTCAACTTTTTCACCTCAAAAGTTAGCATACTATCATGTCTAGAAGAAGTCTATAAAAACTACCAAAAAACTTCGATACTTATGTCAAAAGTGACATAAGTATCGAGAACCCTGAGACACGACGACTTTTACTTATAAACTGTACTACATGAGGACTTTACCACGAAATAAACTTTATTTTTACCTAAAAATAAAGTCGTTCCCAGTAACGAGACACAGAAGTCACTACACATAATAATTTAAAGTAATGTTTATAGCGTCAGTTATAAAGAACGTGTGTACCGATCTATAAATACTGCGTTTGCGCACATTTCTTGTAATTCAAACATTTGTCACATTTTTATTCAATTACGCTGTACGTTACACGATGTAGGTACAAACAGAAGTCTCAGTTGATGATAAAAAAAACATCAAACGTATAGGTATACACAATTGTATGGTTTTCTGAAATTGCTGAAACTTTTTATTCATTGGTAACATTCCAAAAGTTTAAAAGTATGAAGCCCAAGAGTCAGGTTTCCATTTAATTAATTTATCACTCAGCCCTGCTATCAATCTTAATATTTGTAAGTGTCTAAACACACTATGCCGAAGTTACGCGACCGAAGTTCGGCGGCTGATTTCACGTTCCGACGTATTTGGCTGATATGACACACCACAAGTGCCGAACTTACGCGGCAGAAATTCGGCGCGGGCGGCTCCCTGCTGCTCCCCGCCCCCGGATCTTCGTCGGTAATCGAACCGAACTTCAGTCGCGTATAATGTGTGTTCACAGAATAAGTTGCCGCTGAACTTACGCCCGATCGAAGTTAGGCTGTACGCTATGATGTGACGTAATTTTGGCATAGTGTGTCGTCAGTAATTCAAATAGCATTGCAGGCGTAATTGTATTGAACTTCGGTCGCGTAACTTCGGCATAGTGTGTTTAGACACTAAGTGGCTCATACATAATAATATGTTTATCACCAACCCTCCGTAAAAGAGAATTGTGTAATCTGAAAATAGGCTTTTAGGCAAGCCAGCTGATAATTTATAAATAAAAATATGTAGGTACAGTCACGAGTGTATGTATACACTAATCAGTATTCAAAGCGATGTTCTGCTACCATATTGATTAAACTTTTGCCTTTTCATTAGACTTCTATTTTGGAAGCCATACTATTACGAAATAGGTCTTATTTCAAAATGGAAACCAGTATTTTACGAGTAAATTGCGTTTGAATTTTGTTAAGTGTTATTGCTCGTGGCAGTACCTACATATATTACTGAATTTTGAATTAATCCTAGAAAAATTAAAAACTGGGCCTTCTGAATTTCCACTATAATATTCAGATAATTGTAGCCAAATGTAAAATAAGAAAATTCCTCAGTCAGTATTAAACATAGGTGCCCAAGTCTACAAAAGTGTGGAGAATTCTTTCGATTTTTTTAGATTTATTGTACATTTTACAAGTTCAGAAATAAGAGTGATCCTTCTGAATCCCTCCATGTTTTCAGATCTAAGAGCAGCGCCCGCGCACGTGGTTACGCCGCCATTATTAAAAGTTGTTATGATTGAACGCGAAAACGAATATTATTGCGTTCACGACTGTTATTGACGTAATTATAATATAAATCTTTCGCGATTTGAGGTAATTTTATATGAGTGATGAGGTTCACGTATTAATGATGGTGAGAGAACCGTAATCTGACGAACTTCTTTGGTTCTATACTTACGAGTAGTTCTCTTTACCCGTATAACGATTTGGTAGGTACCTACGGGAAAAAGTGCTGGCCGTCCGGTATTAAAAGAACGAAATTGTTGTGATCATGGGGAAATTCTGATTGAAGCTATATAGCAAATCTAGCTGAGATGCCCGTTTAAACGCAAGCATCAAGTGGTCCAGGTAATCAGGCTCGAGCGGTTCGCGAGCTACCTCTTTGCGGCCCGTGATTATTTTGTAAATTGAAGATTTTCCGCTCTATAGAAGGAGATAACCTTATAAATTAATAAAATATCTTTCTGGTGTCATATGAAAACTTGCGGCCTGCTGTAACTTCATTTTGCCACTTTGCAGTCCTTGGCTACCAGAAGGTTGCTGACCGCAGGTCTAAATGATGATTAAATGAAGACTAAACAGATTCTATTAACTTTTCAAATACAAAAGAATTCAGAAACGATATGTTTTGTAGCTAGTTGTGTAGGTCACGAAAATGTCCTGAATAATCGCCAAACCTTTAAAGTAAGAGTTATTACATTTCTCTTCCTCTCAAACCTAACACATAAAATCACTTCAGCGACATAAGGAAACCATCTTGTGAAGAGACAGCACTTTGCTGCGTCAAAACAAACATTTTATTTTTACAATTACGTAGGTACATACACGGGCTATTTCGGTGGGTACCTCGTAATCTGCCTGCCCCCGCCGCGATCACGTAGCGCCGTGGTGAAGGATTATTTTTCAGGTGTTTTAAGCTATTGCATAGCTTTTATCGCAGGCAGGCAAAAAAAATCCAAAAACCTAACGAAAATACCTGACACCACGCATCGTCTAACATCGTTTCAGTTCGGGAGACTTCGGCAATCATAAAAATATCCGTCATAAAAACAATTTACTTTTTCTTACTGATTCTAAACGGCCAGCTACAAAAGGAGTTTTCACAATGAAACCTACTTATAAAATTCTCCTACAACAAAGAAGTTCTTTACTACAGTTGTGCACCACAAACATTTTAAATAAATTATATTCTCGTTAAATATACGCGGTAGGCGTATCTATACATATAATAAATCTGTAGAAGGGTCAATTCTGTACATTGAAAATATTTAAAAAATATATAGCGGGGGGTGTTGCTGGATCGATACCAAACCCAAATATGTGATTAAAAAAAATGTTGTCTGTCTGTCTGTCTGTCTGTCTGTATGTGCAGGCATCACGTGAAAACTAACGGTTCGATTTCGATGAAACTTGGTATAATTATACCTTATTATCCTGGGCATAAAATAGGATACTTTTTATCCTGGAAAAATACCTAGAAAAAAAATCTTATTTTTCAGTTTTATTCATAGACGTTGTTCTGTAGAACCGCGAACACACGTTGCATTACCCGCAGTGGATTCAGCGCCGTAACCTGTAGCGCCGAAAGTCGGATTTGGCTTGACACACGCGGGCCACGCCTCCCCGACTCCTATATAAGGAGCCGCGTTCCGCGCCGCGCGATGCATATAAATTCTGAATTTTGATGCGAGCGGACGTGTCCAGTGTGGCGAGCGGTCGTCCGTGGAATTAATATTGTATGCGTGTCATTTTAAACCGTGCTTTTCAGCGCGACCGTTTTGATTACTGTTCCGATCAGTTATTTGTAAATACAAGGTCGGAATTACTATGAAAAAAGTACCTACTTACTACAGAACGCGAGCTCAACAGCAGTAGCTCAATAGAGGAATCTCCTTAATTATTATAGGCTTAGCCGTATTTGGGTCCAATAGATATTTATAAGATGTCATTGTCAGAGTTACTCAAAATGGAGAAATAAACCATCCACGCGAAGACCGACATCCGCGCGGACGGAGTCGCGGGCGGAAGCTAGTAATAAAGTAAAATTCTTATGCAATAGCTTCACCGCAGCAGTCTCCGAGTGCCACATGTATTTTTTTTAATGGCAATACTGATATCATGTGACGTTATGCCTTTACACTGCGATCAGCAATTAGATTACCAAGTGTGATGTAATTAATCAGCTTTTCCCACTCCTCCGCCATTCTTTTCTGATTAATTTCGTTGGAGGATCCCAGACCGTTCATTCTCCGAGACATGGCAGGCTTCAAACACTTCAGGCTGATTTTGCTTATGTTTCCAGATTAGAAGATTGCTATTTAGATAAGGCAAAAGAAACATATCATAAGAGCACTATACCTAACAAGTTAAAATTCAGACGACCTAATGCTAGCCATACACCATACTGCCTATCGTCCAATCGGCATGACACTGCCGATTGGATCAGTTAGAATTGACCGTGTGTGGGCGTGGAATCTATCAAATTGGCATGACAGATAAATTTGATAGGCTTGATCATGCCGATCTGATCATACCGATTTGATCAAGCCTATCACTGTTTGCACCACTCTTCTCGAACTTTTGTTTTCTTTTATTTCTTTAACACGAGTAAAATGCCCAAAATGGCTAAAACATCTGAACGTCGCTGCCGATTTGAAAGTTTGATCAAACCTTCGTCATGCCGATTGGACGATAGGCAGTATGGTGTATATGGACAAACTGCCAATTAGATCCAATAGGCAGCGTCATGCCGATTGGACGATAAGCAGTATGGTGTATGGCTAGCTTAAGTAAAATCGAGAAACTATAAGTACCTATAGAAAAAGCGCCCTACACATCTCTAGTACATAACTGCCGTTAATAAATTCTCAATAAAAATCATTTTGATTCTCAAAACGAGACGCCAGAGGTAAATCAAAGGAACGCAGTGTTGTCCAATGGAGGGCCGAGTGTATATCGCTCAGCGGCTGGTGAATAATGCTAGAGACAAGATTAAACTTACAGAGACATTATAAAAATACTTTAATGATGGCTGGCGAAGGGCTAAGTGGAGGTGGCAGTGTTTGTCATCAATTGAAAGTACGTTATTTTGTATATTTTTTAGCTCGTTTGAACACTATCTCGCCGGTGGTTGACGGTGAACCACGCTTGCAAATTAACCCATTCACTTTTGTCATGAAGACCTAAAGATTGTAGCTATCAGGAAATACAGAATAATCGGTTGCTACGGTTGTAATCATCATCAGCCTATAAATGTTCTCACTGCTGGGACGCAGGCCTCCTCTATGTGAGAGGGAATGGGCTGTAATCTACCACGTGGGCCCAGTGCGGGTTGGTAGATGTCACATGTCTTCGAATTCTTAGTTCAAGGACATGCCGGTTTCCTCACGATGTTTTCCTTCACCGTTTTGAGAGCAGTGGTGTTGAAATAAAGAGATGCGCCTGGCGGGGTTCGAACCCACGACCTAAAACTCGTAAGTCGAGGCCGATACCACTGGGCCACCACTGCTCTCTCTGTCTGTTGTAATGTCTTTACCAATTCTGACCATTTCTGGTATTTCTGGTTTTGCAGGATCTAAAGTCACGAGACAGCAGTAGTGGGTAAAACCGATGATCAATGAAGAAGGCGAGACATGGAGTGGAGACCGCGTATCGGCGTAGCACAGGTAGAGACCGCGTATCGGCGTTGAACAGGTAGAGACTACGTATCGACGTAGCGCTAGGCTGCTACTGGCTACAGCTACTGTTATGTTCATGGTCCGAAAACTTTAAATAGGAAGATGGCTCAGACAACTGGATACAGAAGAGAGTTAAGAGGGGATAGGGAACAGGGATTTAACGAGCAACTTAATAGAGGCCTGTGTCGATAGCTACTTGAGCTAGCAAGCTCAGTTGATAGCTTACTTTTTTTTTAGCGTGCTAAAATCATCATATGAGTCCTCCCACCCCGGGCAGGGCGGGAGGGACTGTCAGCCTTGTACTGACTAAAATCCACGGTGTCCTTCATTAGCCCTTTACGTTCCAGGGTCACGGTAATGGTATAAGTCCCGCGACCCCGGCAGGCTTTGTCCCTCTAGAGGGGGGCCCCGTTATCTTGCTGACGCTCTTTGAGGCGCGCGTGGAACACAACGCGCCGTCGACCCGGGGCATGGTCCATGGTCGAGCGGCGAGTTGCCCATTACTCGCCGCCCGCATGCCCACGCTTACGGTGGCCGGAGATCGTCTTGCGTGAGTTGATAGCTACGGTTTCCAAGTGAAGTACATATTTTAGTATTTATAAGTAAGCCCGGAATGTAGCGATATTGAATAGGACCTAATACATCGGCAACAGGTTCATACAACCGCAAGTTGTCACATCTATATCCGTAAACTGTCTCATCTACATGAAAGTATTCTTCTTGGCTCCACGGCTAGGCGAGTGCATCCCACCCACACGTATCTGTATTATTTCGGTTGGCGACGCCGCGTTGCCACACCGCCGTGAAATATGTACCCGCGGTCTACTTGCTCCACAGTTCCCATATCTTAGTACCGAACATCGAACTTTAACATCAGATGAGAGAATAATATGGCACTTGATGTAAAAAATAAATAAATATAACTAGTATGATGAGCGGAGTTTTTCTCGTCTGTAAAAAATCTGATCTAACTTGGACCTGAATAGGTTTCAGCTGTAGTTTCGCGGGCCGCCTTAAAAGGAAACCTTGGCCCTGAAACGCATTGGGCAACCGAAAAATTTTTAGTCAGTAAGAAAGTTACAGTCCTTACCCTCCACTCACGGTGGGGATTTTACCAATCCAAAAAAGAATTTTAGTTGGAAGCAATAACTTGATTTCATTATCGACATTCAGTAATGACGAGCCACCATAATTATTATCAGTTCAGTTGGTGTTTCAATACAGGGTGTAAGAGACATCGACGCACAAACGGAAACCATGGGTCCAGGATATGATTCTGGACCCCCCCGTGTTGGAATTTTTCGTCGGTTTTTTCCTATTTTTTATGTTTGTGTTTTTTTTTTTTTTTTTTTTTTTTTTTTAATAGTGAGCCGCGCTTAAAGTACTACAGGTACTGTGGTACTGGACACAGTATTTAGGTATACGATGACCTTACACTATAAACATCTAAGAAGACACCATTTCTAGTTTTATTTACATTGCTACTTTTAGTGAAAGTAGTGAATTAATTACTTTTTTATTAAAAATCTCATTGGGTTAGGTAAGAATAACGATTATGAACAGTATAAAGTAAAAAAAAACTCCAAATTTAAAAAAAAAAAATTGAAAATTTGGAAAAAATCCGACGAAAAATTCCAACACGGGGGGGTCCAGAATCATGTCCTGGACCCGTGGTATCCGTTTGTGCGTCGATGTCTCTTACACCCTGTATAATCACGATTTGGATAGTTTTACAGAAGGGAGAGCATAAGAATTACTAAAGATTATATATACTAAAGACATAATGTATTTAAAAGAGATTATTTTTTGAAAGAGCTCACCGCAAAAAGAACAATACCTTTTTTTTTTTTTTTTTTTTTAGCGTGGTAAAATCATCAAATGAGTCCTCCCACCCCGGGCAGGGCGGGAGGGACTGTCAGACTTGTACTGACTAAAATCCACGGTGTCCTTCAATAGCCTTTTATGTTCCGGGGTCACGGTAATGAGATAAGTCCCGCGACCCCGGCAGGCTTTGGCCCTCTTGGGCGGGGCCCCGTCATCGTGCTGACGCTCTTTGAGGCGCGCGTGGAACACAACGCGCCGTCGACCCGGGCATGGTCCATGTCCGGGCGGCGAGTTGCCCTTTACTCGCCGCCCGCATGCCCGCGCCTACGGTGGCCGGAGATCGTCTTGCGACGTCCGACGCCGTGGGCGTCTACCATTGCGGGTGGGGCGGAGGGAGGACGCTGTCCTCTCTCTCTCACGGCCCGCCTCCTCCTTAACGAGCATTACTGCTTCGCAGAAGGAGGCGACCGCTTCCCACTCCGTCTCGCCCCGCAGCATGGCCTCGACCAATGCCGGGCGCGAGAGGTCTCCGCCTATCGCTGCCGTGAGGACACGGCGGTGCTCTGCCCAAGCGGGGCAGTCTTGCACCGTATGCTCTACTGTGTCCTCCGGGCGATCTTCGCAATGGTGACACCCCGGCGTTTCTTCCTTCCCCATCCGACACAGGTACCTCCCGAAACATCCGTGTCCGGTGAGGACCTGCGTCATCCGATAGGTCAGGACGCCGTGACGCCTTTCCAGCCACTCCTCAAAGAGGGGTCTTACCGCCGCGATTGCGGCGTGCCCGAACCTCGGTTGCGACAGTCGTTCCCTCCATACTGCCCTGAGATCGCGCCGGACCTCTTCCCGCCGCGCCTCGACTTGTCGGGGCAGCGGGAATTCTCCCCGGCGCCGCGCCTCCACGCGCCACTCATAGACGCGCTGGAGGGCGGTCGCCTCCAGATCCCAGGGCAATAATCCGGCAAGGAGGTTGGCTGATTCGCCGGCGATCGTGCGGTATCCTCGGATCATCCGGATAGCCATGACCCTCTGGCATGCGACCAGCCTCGCTGGTCGCGTCCGCATGCTCAGGGCCCACACGGGGGCCCCGTAGAGGGCCATGGACCGCACGATACCGGCGTACAGCCTCCGGCAGGAAAAGAACAATACCTACGAAAAATATGGCAAATAGCACTAACAGAAAAATATGCTAATTAAAATAAAAATAAAATCTTAAATATCCCCCTAAAAATATCCTCATCAAACAAAACAAATATCCTCCTTTCAGCATCTCTCTTATTTCACTAATATCGATAACACCATCTCCCAAACTTCTATACTCCTAGTACCAAGCCAGTGGTCAGTTAGAATTTATAAAGATTACACCGTTATGAGTGTACTTGCCGGATTTACGGGTCCCTGTTGCCTTGGTAATGTTGGCAATAAATCGAGGGGTTCCGTATGTAAAGTACTATGCAGTACTTTTACCCGTGCAGGCAGTGGGTGGACGTATTCATCTTGGATTATGTCAATGGCAGGCAATAGTGTGGGTATAGGTTGTTGTATCGGTTAAAGAATATGTTGTTATTGTGGTGAGCTAGGTGCCTAGGTGACAAATAGGATATGGTTCCATGATTATGACCTTTCTGGTATTGGTTCTATGTTCTTACTAGGTAATATTATGGTTATAGCTTTGGCAACAGTGCCGAAATATTGGAATCTCAAAACAAATTAAAATCTTGGAAAATACCCCGTTTTAAGTTATAATGATATGATTAGTGACCATCTGTTCCAAGTTTTGATTACCTAACTATATCGTATCGTTCTAAAAACTACAATAAAAAGTACTAGGTACCTACTACGTTGTACGTGCAATCCATTCATTCATCAAAAGCTAACAATCATTCACACATGTTACTTTTCATTCCCATTCACAAAAGGACATGCCTATCCAAAAATTACTCATATCTCCCATCGCCATATAAAACAAAAAAAAAATTAACGCAAACGCCACGTGCTCTCGCGACGGAAATGTATATGTCCCCCCCGACCCCTCCCTCCCTCTTACCCCGCAAGTACATCGGTCCCCCCCCCCCCTCGCCCCACACTAGTAGCAGCTATTTCTAGTAGCAGAGACACTTCACTTGTACTTTACTGAATATCTCGATGTGACTTTTCATGGGGTAGAGTTGAGAATGTATTAGAGAAGGCAAAAACATTTTTGTATGACAGTTTCGTTAGTATCTCAGTCCTGGATCGAAAGAACTTGAAAACATGGAGATCTTTGACCAGCAAAAAGCATAATTGCAAACAAATACATTACATTTAAAGTTCAAAATAATACTATATCAACAACAGAAGTGACGAATCACAAAAAAGGTAAGTAGAAAATGTTTCCGTAAATAATTTTGAACAAATGGCATGTAACAAATATTTGTATGATCTACAAGTGGTTGTTCCGGTTCTGGGTATTTGTATTGAATTTCTACGATTATGTTTGTACCCACGATACAGGAGAAATTATTGGTGTGGGACAACGTTTATAATAAAAAAAAACAAACGAAATTACAATTCATTCAGAAAGCTCCTAGTCAAACTCCGCCAAAATACTGTATAATAAAAACTTTTCACACTAAGTTTCCTTTTTACATTTTGATTATTAAGAATGAAAATTCTATAACTTTCTTGTTTATTTAACTAATAAATCCGCCGGTTCTACTTCTTCTTTATCCTATGGCGACGGCATGCCCGCATCCGGACGGCGCGCGTCGTAAGAAAACAACGTCGCACGCGCACCTCCCGCGACTGACTCATGTCCATCGGTTTTAGCTGCATGTTCTTATTAATTGTGGGCTTGATTCCATTTGTTTTATTTAATTTATTATGAATGTTCAGTTTTATTTATTTTTGAAGTATTTTTAGAGATTTTAGTTGAGAAGGAATTTGCTTGCGTGCCGCTATGAGGAATATGTAGTACTTATTGTGTTTGAACGTGAGTTTACTACTTCCAAAGGATTCAAATATAAACTATAATCTATAAGGCCGTGAGGACCGAATGCTCACAGCCTCTACAGAGCCACTTCTAAAAGACTTGACGCTTCCCGTGACCCAAGAGCTGACTTTTACCTTGGTCAGAGGCAACGCCGCCAGTCTCTTGGGCACATTACCAGCTCACAGCGTTGAGCATGAATTTTACGATGCTCTATAATACACACATCAAAAGTGTCTAGGGATCAAGCATTTTTATGCGGATTTCTTGAGATTGAGATGTGGCTTTGTAATAAATTTATGATTTTATAAATTTATATGGATCCTTTTTGGTGCATTTCATAATTGGAATCAGGAACTGTGAATCAAATTCGAGTAAAAGATGAAAATCAGCTGTCAATATTTTCCCTATAAAAACATACAACGCATTGAAGACATTATTAGTGCTACTGTTTCCCTACTACTGATTAAAACCAACGTTATTATGGAGCGGCGACGTCATTTAAGCAGGGAAGAAATGCTCAGAGCCGTGGGAATGATAGAAGCTGGTTCCCGGCAACGTACTGTGGCTTTAGCTCTGAATACAAGTCAGAGTGTTATCAGTCGACTTTGGACACGTTACCGAAGCACTGGTACCGTGGCTGAGCGCCATGGAGGACGGTATCGCTGCACCACAGCGGAGACAAGACCGATACATTCAAATCTTAACTCGAAGAGCTCCAACAATAACCGCCATGATGTTAGCCGTGAGGCTTCATCACTCTTCAGGGAACTTAATTAGCGACCAAACAGTCAGAAACCGCTTGCATGAAGTGAACCTTCATTCCCGAAGACCGCTACGGGTACCACCTATAGCAATGCACAATCGTAGGATTCGATATCAATGGGCTCTTGAACACAGAAATTGGGCAGAAGAACAATGGCGTTTCGTGTGCTTTTCTGATGAGTCTCGTTTCGGTATGAGACCGGATACAAGACGTATACGACACTGGAGAACCCCTGGATGCCAACAGCGATTAAAATCCTGCCAGGAAGTCCATCCTTATAGTGGTGGAACCATCATGGTATGGGCGGGTATTTGGATCGGCGGAAGAACTGAGTTGATTTGGATCAGAGGCAACCTCAACGCTCAAATTTATGCTGAGACGATTGTATCAGACGTCATCGTTCCTCTACAAGTGCAAATCGGTCCCTTATTTCAGTTAATGCATGATAATGCACGACCGCACACCGCAAGAGTTGTAAGACAGACTCTCGCCGCAGCTAACATCAATGTCCTGCCCTGGCCTGCTCAGTCGACAGACTTGAATCCGATTGAGCATGCATGGGATATGCTACAGAGAAGAGCTCTGCCGAATATGGAGGGTATCCAGTCGCAAGAAGACCTTTTTTTGTTGTTGCAACGAACATGGGTGGCCATTCCACAGCGTGATTTGGATGAACTCATTTTGAGTATGCCAAACCGATGTTCTTGTGTTGTTAGTGTTCGCGGTAGAAACACGGATTATTAATTGTTTAAGTTACCCAATAAAATTTTAAAGAAAACTGTTATTTCAGTCTTTTTTTCGAACTTTTGTGTTAGTGGTTCAAATGTCAAAAATCCCTTTATTAGGAAAATGGCAAATTTCTTTATTAATGCAAAGGTGACTTGGTTTATCGTTACTGTGACAAACGAAAACACTTTATTTGATGAATCCTTAAAGAAAATTTTAATTAATATCAATCAGGAGAAAAGTTATTGCAAAAATATATGTTGATCCCTAGACACTTTTGATGTGTGTAGTTTAGTTTTTAACCGACTTCAAGAAGAAGGAGAAGGACTTCGTTTAAAAGTGCCTCTTTGATGACCTTATTGAAATAAATGATTTGACTTTTGATTTTGACTTTGAAGGAGGTTATCAATTCGAAGGTATATTTTTTTTTGTGTGCATGTTACGCAATTACTCCGTGAATTGTGGACCGATTTTCAAAATTATTTTTTTGTAAAATACTTAAATTAAAAAGTTTTATTTTAAGTATTTTACATTTCTAATAATTATGAGCTTAAAAGGAAATGTAAGAATTGCAACATGTAGGTATGTGTTATTGATCTGGATCCCGCCGCGAAATGAAGTATAAGATCTACGATTGAACGAATGTGCTTTGAAGAATCCTGTTTCATTCTTGCTTTGAAGGCTGACCGGTTACAGATGGAAGGCTCGAACAGAAAGCTGGTGGAGATTTCTAAGGAGTTCATATAGGTACTCAACGAAAAATGCAGTACACATCACGTTACTTTTTCCTGGGTTTCATAATCCATGAGAAATCTAAAAGACGACTCCATGACTATTATTAGTCATTACTCGGTCGCCATGACCCTGGAACTTATAGGGCTATTGAAGGATCACCGCGGATTTTAGTCAGTACAAGTCTGACAGTCCCTACCGTCCTGCCATGGGTAGGAGGAATCATTTGATAATTATACCAAGAAAAAAAAATACAACTTGCTCGTGAAAATTACACTCTTTAAAATTACAAAATAATTTAAGATACTTGATCTTTATTTTGGTCCTTGTTTGAAGACAGAACATTTAACCAAGCTAGCATGACGAAGCAGAAAAAAAGTAAGTACAGTTATGATGATTACAAAAGCTAACAATATGACGTCACGCAATTACACCTACATACTTACAAATAGACAAATATTATCGCGAGGTAATTTCACCTTCGCACCTCTATTGACAATCGCAATAAGATGTAATAATGAAGAGGATCTATGTACTGATGACATGGAGTAAGAAGAAATGGAGTGCCAATAAGAGAGATGGCAAATAGTTCACGCCATTTTCATAATACGTCATACGCAATCAAAGTAATTAGGAAAATGGCGTGAATTTTTTTGTTGTCGATTGCCAGAGGTGGGGATAAGAACATACGTATCCCGTATTTCGACCTGTGGCAATTGTAAATAAATAAGTACAAAGCTCTTTTACTGATGTTAATTGAGTGCAAGGTTTTTAGAGATGTTTGTGTCCAAAACGTAGATACCACTTAAATGAGTGTAAACAAGTGGTGCATGTTATTCTATATACGTCTAACGGGTACAGACTATAAGCAGCCTATCCTTCAAGTGCCTTATCTTACTTATCTTCCTGTCCTTATCCCATTTTACTTGGGGTCAGCGCAACATGTTTTCTTAAATTAGGTATATGAATTTCGAATCAAAACGAACTTGCGAGCACTCCATTAATAAAACTTCAAAGCCATTACTCATACTTTAGGCACGCCAATTGCGATGAGTAATATTATCCGGATGCAATGAAACATTGTCTAAGTGAAATCTCGCTAGACGCGAATGACTAATTGTTTGAGATATAATTGCGATACGCCAAAGGTCGCGGTTGGGAACTTTAAGACATTTGGATTTTTTTTTGTGACGGAATTTGAGTAAATGTTTTGATGGGGCCTTAAATTTGATGAGATCGTTATCTGTTTTATTAATGAAAAGATTTTTGAGACGGTTGTATAGATATATTGACTATGTTTGCTTGATTTGTTAATAAGTTTATTTGAGCGATCCCACTGGCCATGGCGATGGCGGAGGTAGGCCTCGCTAGGATCACTTGTCGGAATTCGGCGCCAAATAGCTTTTACTTATATTTTTTATATTATACTTTTTGTACTGTGTTCAGTCGGTGTGCTGCAGTTACAGTTCTCACTGAGTGGGCTTGCTCCATTTTAGGTCTCATCTTTGCTAGATTAAGGTCAAGATAAATCTATTTTTTTTTTAATGTTACAGTACAGTACTGATAGAGAGTTTAATTTATCTTGATATAATTCCAGTTTATTTTGGGACAGCGCAGTACGTTTTCTTTTTCCATGATTACAACTAGTTCTAATGCCTGTATTCCATAAAAAAGAGAAATCCTACATAATACAGTAGTTAATATTTTTCCTTGGTTTCTATGACTCCTCATATTACAAACATATTCTTGTTATTCACATCTTATAATAATTTCACACGTACCTAAGCTGCGGATGACTGTACATATGTCTTAGTAACCGAATCATTTAGTTACTTTTAAATACAGGAAATTACTCGACAATGAGTGTACCACAGCTTTTTAAAGTTTATATTTGGAATTTACTAGAATTTTACTAAGGACGATGACTATTTATTCAAGGCGCTTGAATGTGTTAATATTTTTAAAGTTTAGCTTATGTCATTGTCTGTCTAGACTTTCCTAACTACGTTGGGGTCGGCTACCCGGATGAAGTCAACAGAATTTGACATGGAGTGACTGCCTTGCTAGAGCAGTGGTGGCCCAGTGGTATCGGCCTCGACTTACGAGTTGTAGGTCGTAGGTTCGAACCCCGTCAGGCGCATTACTTTGTGTAATTTATTTCAACACCACTGCTCTCAAAACGGTGAAGGAAAACATCGTGAGGAAACCGGCATGTCCTAGAACCAAAAATTCGAAGACATGTGACATCTACCAATCCGCACTGGGCCCGCGTGGTAGATTACGGCCCACTCCCTCTCACAGAGAGGAGGCCTGTGTCCCAGCAGTGGGAACATTTATAGGCTGATAATGATGAAGATGAATGACTGCCTTGCTAACTCAACCCAGTAACTGGGTAATACAATAACACTTGCAGGAAAGACTGGCTACCTCAAGTGTTCTGACAGACGTGACCAACAGTCTTGAATGATTCCGAGGTACAGAGAGGTTACGGTTTCTTAGTTTTGGTTACCCATCAAAGGACAGACCTCGGAAACCGTTGCTTAACCTTGAAGATCAATTTAGTTTTTCAGTGATTTTGTGTATCATGTTTAACAAATAGTAAAGCTTTTAAAAATTAGAATCATTTTATGCGATTAACAATTTATAGTTATTGCATTAAGTTTTTAATTTATTTTTATTATAATTATGTTTTACGTCCAGGAATACGAAAAACATGAGGTTTACGAGCTGTTTATGCGTACCTTACGTAAGAAAGTAGTAAAAGTGTTGCGGGGAAAATGGGTCATTAAAATGGTGGACGATGGGAAAACCACGGATACTTTATACGTGTATTAATGCTATTTTAAATACTTACTTATATCTACGGGAATATTTCAGTATAATTTATTTATTTTTCTTTATCAACCAACAATCTCATATATAAAAATCAATGCCACTTTTCGTTGTAATGTTATAACTCAAGAACGGGCTCACCTATCAAACCAAATGTTTATGCTTTGTTCGAACTATTTAGTAGATGCTTTATGTGAAGTTTGCACAAAACGGGACGGGCCACTAGTTGTTTATACTACAAATAGTCAAAGTTAAATCTACTATAATCTAGGGTTAGTATAACAATTTTTTACAGGTTAGCACCGCATGCCCCTTTAACTTACAAGTACTAGACTAATATAAGATAATGTCATTAGGTTTAACGACTATGGCATATTTTAGAGCTCCTTCTGCCTATGATACAGGATTAACCCGTGCAGGCATGGAAAGAAAGCAGAAACAAAGAAAGCAAGTAGTAGATTCTTATTATTTTTATTTTCAATTTAAACAAATACAAATGCTTACCTGAAAATAAATTTAAGAATTCTGTGTTTTAAAATAGGTTTTAATGCCAATAAGGACTAAATTTTTTAACTGTTTTTATGTCTATTCATTTAAATTATTTCGCAAATGATATACTTAGCATGTTTACAAGATTTATTTTTAAGTACATAATTAAATTAAAATCAAAAACCTACAAAAATAATTGGCCATCATTTTATAATTATCACAAACTACGTTTTATCGTTTAGATAATTTAAATATTAAAAAAAAACTAATTAAGGTAATAATTTTAATACAGGTTTGATAGGTCATTATTGGAAATAATTTAGTTTCGACATGTTTATGAGTGTACTGAATAACTACGGTAGTTAAAACATGTTGGTTTATTAATGTTTAACTGTTGGTTAAGCAATCGGCTCGGTTTATCAGTTAACTGAGATCGGTATTTGATCTTTTAAATCTGAATGCCTTCTCGATCTATTGATATCTCGGTTTTATTTTAAAACTCATTAAAATCAATATTATTTAACTAACAGTTATGTGTTAACAGAAAGCTTATGGAATACTCAATATTTATGTTTCAAAAAGGATGTTAGGCATCGTTACATTATGTCATTTAATTTTAGACAAATTAATTTTTGAATTTTACTTAATAGGCGACAAGTAATAAATAAATTACACCTACTTATAAAATGATCAATTAAAAATACAACACGAAAAATTACCTATGTACCTATATAAAATTCATTTTTAAATATTTTTATTACTGACAAGACGATAAAAATTGTGATTTGAGCGAATTTAAATATTTATAAATCATTTAAATACATAAAATAGCTATATACTTTCTAAAAGCATATCGGCCTAGAGGTCGAGTTAATATTGTTGACAAAAAGATCGGCATATCACATCGTTCTTTTGACGTATCCAATTTTATTGCCTTTTGAAGATAACGACAGTCGTGGGACAACTGTGGCCTGGTTTAGACAATTTCACTAATTAATATTAAAACTGCGTATTAGCTAAATAATGGCCGATTCACCGATGCTGTGGCCGCCCGCCGCGTTACAGATACTCCACTCAAGTTGTATTAATTAAAATATATTAACACGGACGAGCGTGTCGCTCGATCTGTCACAGGATAGATTTTATCAGTAAGTTAATTTCTTGATGAAGGAAAGTTCAAAAGATGTATCACCGATCAATAAGTAGGTACTGGACTACGTTAAGGGTGAAGCTCTGATGGCGATTTGCACACTTTTCTAAAACTTGCACGCTCATAAATGAATAATAATTATAAATGAAAATAACATTAAAAAGACAATAACTAGTGCTGAAAATTAATTTGTAAAAAGTGTTTTTTTTTTTTTGCTAAACGTTATTTTCAAGAGATGGAGGTGATTGAAGCGTGTAGGTGTACTCTTATGGTGGTCGCTTATCAAATATTGTGTGTACCTTATTGAAATTGAATTAATCCACAAAGAATTATGATTGATTTTAACGACCTTGCTTTAGATACCATCATAATCAACTGTCTTCTGATAACTCGAAATAAAAGTATCAGCTTATAAGTTAAATTCGTGTATTCAACTAAGTATAAGTACCTATTCAAACATCTTTTAGTCAGAAGGGTCTGCTCTTCTGCTGTCTCTTACTTCACCTGCTTTACAACAAAGACAGCGCAGAGTTGTGCTACTGCTCCTGTGAGGAGGGTAAACGAACTGGTCTCATATAGTAGGTAACACTACTGCACAGATTCAACAAATCTAAGTAATAATTAATATCTATTTAGGGTATTTTGTTGAAGTTAAGGAAAAATTACTACTTCAGCAAAAATTTAAAAATTGGTCGCGAACGTTGTTAATATGAATTGTCAATCTATGACAGCATTACGAATATCATCTCAATTCATATTATGATCTCATTATGATTCTCCTAAAGTGGGCTTTTTGCCCCCAGAATCTTTGAGTAGAAAATGTATTTGACATTTTTAGTCCATTTATTTTAAATAATAATCTAGTTTTTATAATTTGAGCCTTACTTTGGCTAGGCATAAATTATTTTTATTAAATGATATTATCAAATAAATGGAATTCTCATGATTATAAAAGTTGCAATGTTTAAATTTATTATTTCTGAACCGTTAGAGCACATTCTAAAGTTAACAAATTAGAACAACTAAATCGAAATGATTGTCACTTCGTTGAAATTTAAATATTGAATTTTATCAATGAATTAAGCATTTAATTTTGAAATATCCATAGGTTATTTCTACTTTGATCTGTCACAAAATATTAATATTTAATTAATAATTTGCTACTAGTTTTACAAACCTTTCTAATTAAGGTGAACCGTATATACTTATAGAGCAACAAGGTCTAAGAAATTTTATCTAACAGCTTATGGTCCATAAATTTCACTTTTATGAACACTTTTATCGGTTCAAAACTGTGTGAAAACGGGATAGATACCTCCTAATTAATTTATGAAACAAATAAACTACTTGATTTACGCCATTATGTTAAAAGGGTTATTTTTAGAACGGATGGTTTTTACTGTTTATTCTTAGAGTGATTTAGCTGGTTTTATAGACACTGTTACTTACCGTACGAGTTATTACATTTTTTTTAAAATTTAGGTAATTATTTTTCATTTATTTTTAGTAGGTACCTATGACCCTATCCTACATCTCGTTATTTACATAGTTATATTTGTACATGTGATAACGTTATTAAAAAATATCTAGCTCTTACCATTTTACTTATATGTACAGTCACGAGCAATAGTATGTATACACTAAGCAATATTCAAAAGCGATGTTCTGCTACCATATTGATTAAACTTTTGCCTTTTTATTAGACTTCAATTTTGGAAGCCATACCTACTATTACGAAATAGGTCTTATTTCAAAGTGGAAATCAGTATTTCACGAGTAAATTGGGTTTAAATTTTGTTTAGTGTATACATGTTATTGCTCGTGACTGTACACTACTAAAAAAATAACCAATATCTATGTTAATACTAATAACACTTCACTAAGTATCTATTATTTATAGCATGAAAACCGGCCGCAAACCAGCTCCGTATATGTACATACTTCGACTAAAAACACACAAGATATTATAAATATAACTTAATGAAATACATCTAACACTCAAACATTTAAAATACGACAAATTAGCATTACACAGCGATGATGATAATGAATGCATCTACGAACATGCAACACAACCCGCCCCAAAATAATACACAAACAAAAAAAAAAGTACACAGAAAAACAAAAAATAAAACACATTAAAAAAAAGAACGAAAAATAAAAACGCAGGATATTATTTGTTTCTGGTCAAGCAATGACAATGGATGATGCCAATGTTCGATTTTTGAAAATACTCACCTTTGACGAAAAAAGCGTCAATGTTGGCGATGACTCCTGTGAAAGAAACAATAAATATCCTGCTTTAATTGCCCAATTTTGAATTTTTGAAAAAAATAAAATAAAAAAGTAAATTAACAAATAAAACAATTTTCAGGTAGGTAGGTATTCAATATAATGCTTAACCGAAGATTATTATAATAAGAAGTTGAAATTAAATAAATTCCCTGAAAACAATCACAACAAACTCAGTCTAATATGTTTTTAGGTAATAATAATATAAAGCCTCCTGGAGACACACGCGATTAAGCCTCCTGCAGACACACGCGATTAAGCCTCCTGCAGACACACGCGATTAATCGCGCCGGGCGACATGTCGCGGTCCATTCGCAGTATTTTTAGAGTGGAAATTAGCTTGGCTCGTTGTCGCAGTGCGATTAATCGCGTGTGTCTGCAGGAGGCTTAAAGCTTTTTAGATTGAATTTAATTGACAATTGATCACATGCCATTCAATGTAAATCCACTGCTGATCAAAGGCCTCACTTTTCCAAACGGATACGGGACTTTACTACAAGAATGAGCTTTCATAAACTCTGAGTAACAAGCTGACGACGTAACATTGCAAAATTACTTTAAGTAATACGTAGGTATCCTATGTTTAAGATAAGACCCTGTACTTTATTTAAGACTCACAACCTTGCTCATACAATTTCTAAGAAGAAAGCTTTAGAAATTGCAGACACAGACAGGAAAAATCCTTACAAACACGTCATCTTTCGGTTCCCAGTACTGAAAACCTTTTTATTCCTTGCTTTATAATAAGATGGTCCAATTCGTGAGAAAAATTCGGAAGACATTTAAACAACGCATAGTACGATACAAACTTTTTGGTGACGAACATCGGCGTTCGAAATTAAAAAAATATAGGCGACTTCTTTATCTATGGTCGTTCTGTATTTGAATCTTTGCCGCCATTTGCGTCGTGCCAATTGTAGTTTTTTTGTTGACATCATTGAATGATAGATTAACTCGGATAATAAAATGTAATTGCAATATTTATTACCGATCATTGTGATTTTTTACTTGAAGAAACACCAGAGCAAATTATAAGTATAACAAAATATGATTACAAGGTTTTATCCTTACGTCAAAAAAACGGACACATAGACTGTAAACAAATCTTATTGCACGTCTTCGATAAAAAAAACTCGACGTAATTATACCAGAAACGAATTTTAAACGTTAATATTTATTACTTCAATACCTATTAAACGTATCTTTGTACAATGGCGGGCAAAAAAATCAGCAAAAACAATGGCCGACACTTGGGAATCGCATGCGCAAGGCAATGATGAACAAAAAAGAAAAACCGACTCTTTCCTAAATTATCCTGTCACGCTCGCCTATAAAATGCAATTGGTTGAAAAAACCGAAATCGGAACTCGTTAGAATAAGGTCTGTGTTCACACTTTTACTAACGTTAGCAGAGGAAGGTATGTTGTTGGATTTTGTTCTTGTAAGATCCTTGTAAGAAAGTCAGATCAAGGAAAATTGCGATTCATTAAATGTATTTTAGAAAAAAAAAATATCAAAGAAAAGCTTTCTTGATAAGTTGATTTATGATTATGACACTCAAACCTGTGTGTGGATTACATAATTTCCAACTATGGTTAAAAAATAACTTTTATGCCGATTCAACAAACCGCATCAAATTCCAATCGATAAATCAAACCTTAATCGATACTTTTACATTATCGAATCGATATACCAAAAAAGAAATCTGATACCTAGATTTAATCTCCGAAATCAATAACCGTACAATACCGGAACCGTGTGTGCAGCCCTAACTTGCTTTACACCATTCAGTAATCAACCTTTCATGACGATTTTAAGGTTTAATTTTGTGTGTCGGCTGAGGAAATGTTAGTTTTGCGGAGGATTGACCACCATTCAAGAACGGATCTTATGTAACGATTGTAAGATTTAATTTTAAGTGTAGGTTGAGGAAAGGTTAGTTGGTTGCAATAGGCGCATGCGCGTACCTGTGCAAGGTGACCTGCACAAGGGCACGGGCTGCGCAAGGGCAGCGCGGCCCCCTCCCGGCGGGCCCTCAGGCCCCGGCACGCTATTACCGAAATGACCATTATGGGCGAATAGGGATGGAATGGAATATCGATAGATGTAGTTAGAGCTTAGATCCAGGTTGGGAAATCGATTGAATTTTATCGAATTTCAAAGAGATTCGGTTACTTCGTTTTTGAAACGGAAACTTTATGAAACATTTATTGTTAAGACTAAACAATAAATAAAGATTTATAAATAATGTTAAAAAACACCATAAAACCATAAAAGGTTGTTAAAATATAGCATAATTTATGAATTAGCTGTTATAAATTATTTCATGCATGTCATAAAGTAAGATTAATCAGATTTATGCCTACCTAATAAACCATTGCGTTTCATTAACAGAAGTATTATCAACAGTTCAACACTCAGATGAATCATTATATTTTATAGCAAAGAGGACAGCTGAGTTAAGATTCAAGGCCTTTTCCCAAAGTAGCTGAAATTCAGTCTGAAGGAGCAGATCAGAAACAAGATAAAGGAATGGATGATACCTTTACATATTTCATTACAGGTATTCGAGATATCAATGAACAAATAGCAAAAAAGATATGTCATGTCACTGACCTTTAAAATTAAACTAATTGCGCAGACGGCGATTTAGGCGCCAGATTTAAGTTTTCATCTATTTCAATTTGTACCAATAAGTAGAGCACTCGCTTATGACTATTTGCACGCGAACTGTGATTACAAAAACTAAGGACCGTAGATCAATTTTAATTTAGATCAGAATCTATGAGAAAAAATTCAAGATCGTTAGATTTGTTCACTGTTCAGTCATTGGCAGAATACTCATAGAGTTTAGTTCAATTTTCGCTTGCGGTAATTGAAAAAGTTAGAAGCATTGCTTTCGGAACCTTTCGTGTTAACGGCCTAAAATCGTGACTTGATCATCACTCAATAAAGAAGCTACTTACTACACCAACTAAATCATTAAATAGTGTGTATTTTTAACAAAATAAAGTAGTGGTAGTTGTAGTCCTTCATGGCTAAATAATTAGGTACATCCGCTTAGGCCGATCTTCCGGGTTAAGCCGCGCTAGGTCTGTGGATGGGTCATAGCGAGTTTCCACCGTGCCTCGGAAAGCACGTTAAGCCGTTGGTCCCGGTTGTCATTTGTAGATCTTTGACGGTCATTACTATTAGTGCAAATCTCTAAAAAGTCTGACAGCCAGTCTTACCATGCAAAATAATCGCTCTATGTAAAATACTGATATTCAGCTGTATCTGGTTCGACTGGAAGCTGACCCCAATATAGTTGAGAAAAGGCTAGGTAAATGACGATGAGCTGTAATCCTTCTTATTGGTTATATGATCATGGCAAATAATTTTAATGAAGACTAGTTTTCTCTCTCGCTCTTGTCCGCAAATACAAGATAACTATTTCTTTCTTTTCGCTCATAGTTCGATAGTTAAGATGGTTACATCCACAATACACTAAGAAAGAGAAAGTATCGATACCAAATCTATCTCCCCCATGTACCCCATCTCTAATCCCTGGGCAAAAGTCAAAGCCAGACAAACGAAGCTTGCAGCGACAGGTGTTGACGCCGACGCCGACTAATCCCGAACGTTCGCGAACCTTGCCGAATTAATTGTACTCAACTCTAAAATAAGTCTTGTATTTGATGGTGTAATATAGGAGATAAGATTGCCAAGATGATATCTTGTACCTAACAAACAGTGCTGTACAGGTCAGAGCTCTATATGTAGTATGCTGCATTTGGTTAGACTGGAAGCCGAACTCAGGCTAATAATAATAATAATTTATTTCAGAACTAGTCCATAAATTTGTTAGTAACAATATGCTTAAAAACTAATGTTAGTAAACAAAACACAAAACAGAAACAGGACACAAATTTAAACCACGACATGAAGCCGCACCCATCTTCGCCATAAGGGCGACTCGCCCCGATCTGCAAAAACACCAAGTATAGAGTTGGAACTACCACGAACGCGAGTGAGCAGGGAGGCACATCTTTTCCTTATGATAGCTGGAAAACCATCAACTCGCGCCTCAGCAAACATCCCTGACGCACTGCAGCGCCATGGCAGTCCCAACAGTACCCTAAGTGCATTGTTGTATTGGACACGCAGGTCGCTGTATGCCCGCTGCGAATAAGTGACCCACAGGTTGCAGGTGTAAAAAGATTGGCAATATGCTTTAAAAAGCGTGATTTTGACCTCGTTCGTACACCGTGCAAACCTGCGGGCCAGCATGTTACAACGGACAGCCAGCGACCTGCGTTCCCTTTCTATGTCCATATTATCACTTAAATCATCGGTGACCCAGTGACCCAAGTATTTAAATTTAGACACCCTGGACAGTGGAGCGCCATAAAGTGACACACTCGGAAATGTTGGGTAAGAAAAGCCACTTGCCTTGAAGAGCATTATTTCACTCTTCCCAACATTATACTTGAGCCCATGAGTCACCGCATATGATTCACAAATAGACACTAGCCGTCTCATGGCACCAATTGATGGACTCAGCAACACCATATCGTCCGCGTAACTAAGGTTATTGGTACACACTGCGTCAATATGACATCCGATCTTAGTGTTGCTGAGTTCATCAATCAGCCGGTTCATGTACAGATTGAACAGGCGAGGTGAGCTCAATCCCCCCTGCCTCACTCCGCATTTCAACCGGTACATACTCGACAGAGAACCGTTCCATCTCACACAATTGCGTTGATTGCTATACCAAAACTTAAAAATGGACATAACTTCAACAGGTAAAGAAGTTTCAGACAGCATCTTATCCCACAACACGTCATAATTGACCAGATCGAATGCTTTCGATAGGTCCAAAAAACAGGCAAAGACAGGCGTTTTTCTATCCTTGTAGTACTGCACAGTCTGCTTTAGACACAATATGGTGCTTTCAGTGGACAGCCCCGGCCTAAAGCCAAACTGAGCGTCGTGTAATTGGATGTGCTCAGCCAATTGTTTGTCAAGCAGACTGTCCAGTACCTTAGCGGAAACAGTTGCCAAGGATATAGGCCTGTAATTGGACACATCAGAGGCATTACCAGTTTTATTTTTAATAACAGGAACCACAACTGTAAACATGAAGCTATTTGCTAAGCAGATGATGATAAGAAATGTAAATTCATGCTTTTTAGTATGAATGTGGAAGGTAATGGTACGTCGCGATTGTGGTCACTATTAGCGTATAACATGGCCGAGGCCGTGGTCCATGATCCAGTGGCCAGATCCGCATTTGATTCCGAGTAGTAAGAGCCTGTCCACATCTCCACGTCACGACGTCGTCGTCAACGTGGAACGTTGCGGTAACGTGAAACGGTACGTTGACCTGACGTGAAAATTCACGTTAACGTAACGTAACGCTGCACGTCACTGTGCCTTGTAAAAATTCTGGTACATCCTTCACTAACTTACGTCGTTCATTAATGCAGAAGGTGGCTTTCACTCAGTAACTTTCGTACAGATTTGGAAATGCACATCGGGTAAAACAATAAATCAAATAAAATGATGACACTCTGAATCAAGTAAAGCCTCCTGCAGACACACGCGATTAATCGCGCTGCGACAACGAGCCAAGCTAATTTCCACTCTAAAAATACTGCGAATGGACCGCGACATGTCGCCCCGCGCGATTAATCGCGTGTGTCTGCAGGAGGCTTAAAGATAAAACAATCATAATAAAAACCAACCATTCATTTCAAGGAGGAAAGGTAAGCGTAGGTGTTGCCAACTATTTAAGACATAAAACTATTTCACACGCTTCGTACCATAATGGTGGATAATGAGCGATGTATGCAAATCAATTGCTCGGATGTATTCCGATGATAGCCGATGATTCACGAACGTAAGACGGTTTATACGTTGTGCAATATTTGACGTTATTTAGAACATTCGACATTCAATTATGTTAATAATGAGATGTTTTGTTACAGTATGTTCTTCAGTGACGCAGGTTTATTTTAATGAACAAATTATAATAAATGTTATTGTTCCAATTTCAAGTTATGGATTAGGAATAATAAAATTTATTATAATAGTAGTGAACGTAATATATTTGTACGTTGATGACGGCTAGACATAGCCAACATAGCGTTCATAAATAATTACAATATCTTAGGCGCGGGCCACATAGAACAGACGTAAGACGAGGACGCGTCGCGGACGTGCGAAAATGTATGAGAGTCGCGCCCGCGCCCCGTCTCTTCTGTGTGTTTTACGTCGCGCCGCTTCTATACATTTTGTATGAAAGAGACGCCGAAGAGACATATGTCTCCGCCCCGTCTGCGTCTTACGTCTTTTCTATGTGGCCCGAGCCTATGAGAGTCGCGCCCGCGACGCGTCTCTTCTGTGTGTTCACGTTCGCGACGCTTCTACACATTTTGTATGAAAGAGACGCCGAAGTGACATATGTCTCCGCCCCGTCTGCGTCTTACGTCTTTTCTATGTGGCCCGCGCCTTATGTTCAAAATATGTTTTTGTTTCATAAACATCAAGCTACTTATAATGTCCCTTTGGATTACCTACAAAATCGTGTTAGTCATCTCACTCTTCGCCTTTGCATTTGTAATTACTTTTAACTAACTCTTACATACAACATTACTACAACAACAACATTACAACACTAGTAAAGCGCCCTGTGCAATTTTTCTATAAACAAACCTTGCACAGATTATTATAAAACAGAGACGTTTTTAACCGACTTCAAAAAGGAGGAGGTTATCAATTCGACTGTATTTTTTTTTTTTATGTTTGTTACCTCATAACTTACGACTGGGTGAACCGATTTTGATGATTCTTTTTTTATTTGAAAGCTGGTGCTTCCCGTGTGGTCCCATTGTCACCATTTCAATATCTGATGATTGGATCCTGGAGAAATCGAGGGCAACCCTCAAATTTTATAGGCCCACACATCGTTTTTCACAAATATTATGAAGTAATTTAAGTACTTGCGTATAGTAATCATCATCTCATGTAGCTGAGCTGATGATGGAAGGTTCAACAACTCCTTAACAGTAAGGAGTAGGCGTCGACTGATTTAGTATTTTTTTTTTTTCGTTAAGTATTTCAAGCACTACAATTTAATAAAGGTCTGGAGTATATCTGATGATGGAGCCGAGAGACAGTCGAGGGAACTCCTCAACGATTCACAGCAGCTACCTTGTGTTTGAGCTTGATTAATTTGTATTGATAAGAACTTTACACCTAGATGAGTTGTAACTGTTATTAGGGGTCTGATGACGAAGACGAAGGACAGTTCAGGGAATTCCTCAACGGTTTATAGTAGCTACCTTGTGTTTGGACTTAATTCATTTATATTGATGAGAACTTTACACCTAGATGGGTTGTAACTGTCATTAGGGTTCTGATGATGAAGACGAAGAACAGTTCAGGGAACTCCTCAACGGTTTACAGCAGCTATCTTGTATTTGGACTTCATTCATTTATACTAATATGGGTTATTGTTCGATGCAGGATACCTGCCATTTGGTCCCAAAAAAAAATCATTTATTTTGGTGTTCTTGCTTATTGTGTACATGGGCGATGTTATAACCAGTGCTAAGGATAATAAAATTCTAGTGCATAAGTAAGAAAATTATGTTTTTGACAAGAATTTCGGTTGAATATTTAAACTAAAAAGGGTAAAATAAAAAAGTTTTTTTTTAAAAATGTAACCGACTTCTAAAAAAACAACCACTAAAAGGGGTAAAATAACCTACCAAAAAACTTTTTTTCGGAAGTCGGTGGCAAAAAAATCAATGAAATAAAAAAGCAAAGCCACCGACTTCCGAAAAAAAGTTTTTTGGTAGGTTATTTTACCCCTTTTAGTGGTTGTTTTTTTAGAAGTCGGTTACATTTTTGATTTCTAGCGAAGCATTTGATTAATATTTAGTTTGTCCATATCCGCCATCTTGTTTTTTTCTTACAATTTCCATTTCCAATATGAAAATGTTTTCCAATAGCACTCGCAATGTAAAAACATGACACCATAGAGAAATAGACCTGATTTTTATGATTTTTAGCAAATGTTATTCAACCTTAGTTTTGATTTTATTTTCAATGAACGTTACTAAAAATTATACAAAACAAAAGTCCCAACCAAGAAGGAAAATATAATAAAGATATAAAATATAGGTACTGTCACAAAGCATTTATAAATAAAACAAATACCAATTGTTATTCCCCAGAACCAATTCATACTCCATTTTCCTCCATCGATGTCAAATAAAAAAAAAAAAAAACTGTCTATGGTAAAGGAAAATGGCGACCGAAAAACAGAATTAACGAAAACGGAAACTAAATAAACCCCTCCACGCTGCACTTAATTTTTCACTATTAACCCGTAAATGGGGGGTGAGTGACAAGTGTAGGGGATGAGAATGGGGGATTGGGGGTAGCACTGACAGCTCTGCTGACCCAGTTTTGGAAGCTCGCTTCCGCCCTTTCAGTCAACGCTAAAACTAGTGGAAAGCAGCGACAGTGTAATTTAAATTCCCGTAGTTTTAAAAACGATGGATTTTTGTTTGTTTTAGGTTACTTTGATTCGTTATTGGAATTTAGCAGGTAACAAGCTTTTACAGTGCTCATTTTCTTCGTTCAGTGTACTTTCTAATGAGGCCAAATCTTATCAGAGAACCTATTTATTAACACGTATGATATTATTCTATAACTAATTTTTCAACACACTTGCTCATAAAATGGCTCTAATTTCACCGCAATTAGGCATATAATGACACCTGTTATCAAACTGTGACTTTTTCTTTACTATTATTCACAAGTGAGTTATAGGTTTTTTTTTTTAAATTGGTTGAGTTGCTTTGTTTTAAAAAAAAGTTTCGAAACAAAAAAGATCGTGTTCAATAGTACAAATAAATTAATGTACCTACCTATTGCTTGCTAGTTTCATGCAACTTCGTATTTAAATAGATAAATTTCAACTTGTACGTTTTTAATAAATACAACTTTCACTCAAATAATATAACTTTTGTTTTTTCTGTGATAAAGAAAACTTTGAGTTACCCATTTTGTACGTGGCTAAAACGCTATCCGAGAAAAGCCAAAAAAAAGAAACCTCATTCTTTTAGTCTATGGCCGATCTGTTAGATGCGCGCGCATAGGAAAACTGATTTATTTTTCCCGCCATTGCGAAAAAAATTTCACAACTCGTTTTCACTGTTGAAATTATAGTTATTTTCTTCACAAGTGTGTTGAAAAACGTCGTATGATACACGTGTGTATTGATGATTACCGTCCTCGGCTCTCATAAGACCCTCACCTGACGGCTCGGGTCTCAATGACGCCTCAGCGGTAATCACAACATTACACACTTGTACCATAATGTACTATTATTATTCAGGCTCGCTTTCTTTCTATAAGAATCGGAACAGCATTCAACAGATCTTTCATCTCATAAAAACCGTCACAAAACTTATTCCGATAGTTCATTCCAAAAATAACAGATGGCGCTACTGATCCTTTTACGAGTTAAAATCAAGAAATAACTTCAGTATCTCATAAAATCTAAACAATAATCGAAATGCGGTTAAAAGATGCTCAAAAATAAATCCCCAGATATTATCACCCTATACGCAATAACTCGGTAATAACATACATGGCTTGACTCGCCCAATTTATTGGTACTTTAATAAAACTTTAATAGCCCAAATTAAGTTCGCACATGCCAAGTACAGACAGCAAGGCAGGTGTTGGCGCCGAGTCGGTGTATAAATCATTTTTGCGGACTGTACATTGTTATGGTAAGTTATTTTCGTTGCTGATTTTGGGGATTAGGGATTTATCTTCAGCTGCTTGGTAGGAGTTGAAAGAAGGCAATTAGAATGAGTTAGAATTTTGTTTTTTAACTGGATCATTGCAGCATTTAAGGGCCAGTAAATTGATCAGTAGTTAAGCAAAATATGTGTTAGTTAAAACTTTAGGTAGGTATTACATTTTTAAACCACAATTAGCTTGCATAAAACAACTGACCCTAAATGTCGGAAGATGACGATTTCCTGAGGCGCTCTGTAGAGAAAGACGCAATTTGAGTAGATTTGGCAACTCAGAGGTCACGAAGGCCACTTTAGCAGAATCATAACATGAATTGCGATAGAAGATTCGCTTTTGATCCCCAGAACTCAAGGTTCAAAACGCTATACTGCTGAAAACACTGAGCAATCATAAGATTGCCTACGTATGGATTGCCATCCGATAGACTACATTCGGTGACGTACCTACCTATGTGTGACACTTCCGAAAAAGTTTTAAAAAATGTTTATGGAATTTTATATTACCTAGTTACATGTTTGTGTTTATGACTGAGTCCTTCTGAGTCCTTCATAGTTCAAAAATGCCTGTAACATGGCTCATTAAAAAAAATAACGAAATTTTGGCCAGTTAACAACTTCTTCACAATCGTGTTCTCCTAGTACTTTCTGTTTAGATTCCACATTATGGTCTTATTTTCTGCAATTTTGTATTTTAAAACAACCCGATCACATTAGAGATAGATTCTCATTAGATCCATTTTACTTAGTTTTTGATTTAAATAAATCTAATGAGAAATCAATTCTCACTAGATCCATCATGGATCTAGCCAATGGATCTACTGAGATTGAATGTATTATTTCTCATATAGTCGACTCCAAGTGTTGCTAGATCAAACAAATAGATATTCCCATACCTATCAACATTATAATATATTAGTTTCACAAGTTTCCTATATAATTGAACGGCGTCATATAAATCTGCGTACACACGATTATTCCGACTGTTAGTTTAGAGGTCGCCCGTAATTGGTGGGTACAGACTAGTCCAACTTTTTGTATTAAGTGTTACATTTATGTACCTACACATAAGTATACTGCGTTTGCAATTTTGTTTCTGAAATTGTAAACAAATTTGTGTTTTAAGAAAAAAGACTTTAATGACTGACTAAACTGAAAGACTAAACTTCAGTCTTTACTATAATGATTTTAAAAAAAGAAAAAAATCAAGTTTACACTAACTTTAATTCTTACTTTACTGGGGCCTTATCAACAGTGCCACTTACTCTAGTATTATAAGCCTATACTATATCACACTTGGCAAAGAAATATCTTCCGCTTATTCCTTATTTCTGTCGATGACGTGCATTTACTCTCTATTTCCCGAGGAAGCAATTACAATCAATTTTATTCACACGACCATAAAGTTGATATTTGTTTAAGTGGAAATAACATAATTTGGAAACATGGACTTGAACATACTTTATATTTATGTACACGTACAAGTAATTAATACTTATAGTTTTATACAGACAAATTGTTAAATTATCAATGGTTACAGAAACCGGTAACCATTTGTTTATCGATTTGGTAAATTATATAGTTTTTTTTGAATGTTTGAACTTTGCGTGCTATAATTATGTTAGTTTTTAGGTCATAATAATATGTGCATCATATATGGTTTATGGTTTACGTCAAATATTAAATTAATATGATTTATTTCACTCAGAATCATTGATACTAAATTATTGAATTTTTTCATTGCTTTGTGGAACTTTTGAATAGGAAAGTCAGAATTAATTATAGACGATAATAAAACTAAGCGACACCATATAGAGTGTCTAGTATAATAATAAATCTCGAAATATCGAGATGACGTGCTAGAGTGGAGACCGCGGACTAGCAAGCGCAGCGTAGGACGTCCACCAACGAGATGGACAGACGACCTTGTAAAGGTCGCCGGAAGACGCTGGATGCAGGTCGCTTCCAACCGGTATATGTGGAGATCTAAAGGGGAGGCCTATGTTCAGCAGTGGACGTCCTATGGCTGAGATGATGATGATGATGATGATATCGAGATACATATAAATCTAGCTGACTAACCATTTTTCACCACGATTAATAATAATAATGAAAACCTTGTTTGTTCCCTAACAAAAGTTGCATTACTAATATTAAATCTATATTACAACAAAGAAATCAACAACAATTAAAATGATAATAATGCAAACAGTTGTTCATTGTTACTTTACTATTATGTAACATACAGACTAAGGGCTTCTTCCATTTGTCACCACGACAGTACACACAAAATAAGAAAATTATAATAAAGCCATAAACATTGTCTACAACTAATACAGCACTCAATATAATCAGCTCTTTCCATTTCCAACTTTGCAATCCAGTAAACCAATTCTCAAAAACACAAAACTCCAAATAAATCGTGCGCCTAAAACAATTTGTGTCTAACCTCTCCCCCTCCTTCCCTCCGCCTCGTGCCTCCTCCCCCGTGCATCGTAAACCTACCCTATTAAATGTTTACAGCCTTCTAAAAGTACGAGGTGCAAGAGGCGATAAAACGTGTAAAAAACTTACATTTATACGTAAAGTATAGAGATTTTGTTATTGTAACTTGTAAAATATGGTAGCCTTAGTAATGGTACGCTTGGTGGTGATAGTTTTATTGATGGGGGTGAAGTGGGGTGAGATATTATGGTTGTTTTGTATGAAGAATTGTATAAAGTAAGTTTTAATGACAAAGACTTAGTGGAGGAAGAAAGCGATAGCTTTGTAAACAATGACTTTAAAGGTGTTCGTGATAGGGCTTATAGTGATATTAAGTAATTAAGTTTCAGAAGTAAGAAAGCCGGGTGTATAATATAAAATACTAGGTTAGATAAGCTGAATGAATTTACACAGGAAGCCAATCCCAATACAGTTAAGGAAAGGCCAGGCATTAATAATGAATCTAAAGGCGTATTAGGCGTGACATCAAATATTGAGTGCAGAATATTAAATTTTAGTAAGGCACAGACTAAACAATATAGCTCAATAGGCAGATTTTCTATATGTACTCAACAGTGAGTTCACCATAATAAAGACAGCTGTAAATGATGATGATGACTCGTTGAGAGACAGCAGATTGGTCATGCTTATTACAAAATAAAATAAATTGCTGTGTAAAAAGCCATCTCTTATAAAAAAGTAGTACTTGATAACCTTAGAAATACTCCAGAGTCTTTACTTCCAACAAAATATTGCCACACTAAAAAAAGAAAACAAAAAATCATATTTCTAATTTCGTATCTCGAAAAATTAGCAACAGTGGGTTAGGTTGGCGGCGGCATCGGCATGGCATCATAAGTTATACAGCCCATAGCCCTATACCATAAGTTATACAACCTATAGTATTACAGGCCGGCCCCGCGAAGGACGACCGGTACCCAATGTGACCCAATGTGCTATATCGAGTGCGTTCGCTACATCGTACATCGGGTTAGTTGGCTTTTTGTGACTGGCTGGCAAGTTCGAATTTGATATTGTTTCGGAGGATTTGAATTTTGGAACGAGTTTTAGAGAAAACTTAAACCTTTTTGGTGTTCTATCTAATAATGAAGACGGTGCAGCATGGTTATATTCGCTCTATCGTGATGTGACGACATTGACAGGTGTACATTTTATTTTTTCTGAGGAATTTCAAAATAAAAGCAGTATCTATTCGTTCCACTGAATGATCCATGAAGAATTACAATGAAGATATGTTCAACCCAAAAATAAGAACAATGAACTAGGACATGTAGCTATTAAACCAACCAATATAAAAATAACAAATACCTAGTGAGAACATGTTCATTAAACACTTCCATTCTAAATCCGTTACAATTGGAAATTCTCTAACAAATGACCACAAATTGACCTACAATCAATTCTGGTAATTTTGCAAAATTGCGTCGTAAACTTAATTGTTAACTTTCACGGGCCGCTACACAATGCCTTAACTATTCCACAAGGTCCGTGATAAATGTAGCCAGAGTAAAAAATAAAAGCGTCGAGTCTAATGTAGCGTAAGAAATGACGTGATGGTGCAAGCAATCCCATATAATCCCCATTAGTGCACTTCGCGAAAGATCCTCAAATACATCCGTCCCTTTCACACACCGACAAAAAATAAGTACCTAATGCCGAGCGCAATCCGTTGCATTCCATACCCTTCGCCATTACTGACCCATGCTTCCAGGAACAGGGAATAATAAACTCTATCGCAACAAAGTCAGGAGTCAAAATATATCCACCAGCAGGATTGTTTTATTTTTTTCAAACGCCAAGTGCGAAGGGCCCGGCAATTCTTAACTTAATATAAATAACAATAACAAGTCGGCTCGGGTCGATCTTTAAAACCTTTTAAAAACATTGAACGGATTTGACAGATGAGGCTCTGTGCCTCATTGTCTTGGTTCGGAATTTTTGAATTAGGAATAACGCCTACGTTTGACGGCGGTACTTAAGTTGGCATAATGCAAAAAGATTTATTTTTAAGTAGCCGATATGATTTAGGTAGCCATGTTGGAATAGGTACCTAAGTATATGAGGATAAAAATGGAGGGCATATATCTTTGAATGCTTATTTGTAAGTTCAAAGCAATAAAGCTGATACCTACGTAATTGAGATTTAATAAAATGTCAAAGGTGAATGAGATAAAGATGCAACCTGAATATAACGATAAGTCACACCCACAGCAGATGGCGCCAAAAGCATTAAAAAAATATGTTTCTATTAAAATATTTAAATGTGACCATGTAACAAGATATCAAATAGAGCACATAGAACATAAACCAAGATATATCGCGGGACCGTTAAAGATAAACATATTTTGGAGAAATAATACTAAATCTGCGCCACGTATAATTTATAATGAACTCAACGTTTGAAAATGTTGAAATTAGCATAAAATAAATATAATATTCGTACAATTGCTGTGACATCGCAATCAGAATGGCCCCGTATGGTAATGTGGTCGATACATGTTATTTGTTCATAGAACTCAATACGGGTTTGGTTCTAAATAATTGTGTAACGGATATATCAAATTTAGTGATGTCATCCTTCTATGATTGTCTTAATTGCTAATTTAAATTGTGGTTTTAACAGAAAATATGGCTTTGTGTCAAATTATTTTTTGAGAAGTAATGAATAAGATAAATATAATTTATGCAAACTTTAATAACTCATGAATTTTGTATAGGTACCGTAGGCTTTGTGGCATAAACTCAAATTTTTTTTTTTGATTTCGCTCAGATACCCTTGGACACTAGACGACTGATATTTTATACCTATAGCAACTTTTATGCGTTTATTATTTAAATGATATTTCGAAATCACCTTAATATTTTGATTACGTAACGCGCGTCAATCTGTCTGTGAGCGACGATATCACAAACGGATGATCCAATTCTGATATCAGTAGATATAATGAAGAAGTGGCGCATTTTGGTAACTCTATTTTATTATTTGAGCGCAATGGTAAATAATATGCAAATGCACAAATAATAATTTATAAACCAACGTTTAATTCTAATAAAGACGTAGTTTGCTATAATAAAATGTGAAATATCAGTCTCGATTGGTCAAAGCACACTTTATTAGTCATTACCTGATTTTTTGCAAATAACATTTTATTGCTTTTGCAGTAATATTCAAATCACAAAACAAATTAAATGAGAGACACATTGGAGTATTTACCGTTATAAAATAAAACAAAAATATAGATGTGCTTATTAAAATAGACACTTAATTTGCTTTTGTATATTTTCAACAATTTAACAATAAGTTCTCTATAATTTATGGATCTGGAGATCAGTATGTAATCTCTGTCAAACATATTGAAGATGGCGGTATACCATTAACATATTATTAGAATGTTATAATTAAATCACCGATGATCACGCTATCCCGTTCACAAGTCGTAAATATGTTGAAGTGTTAATGGGCGAAAGTAACCTCTGCCTTAACTGACATACTTGACCCTAATGTGTGTGAAGAAAATGCCATCCGTTTTGCAAGAACTGGAAAGAGTAATTTTCAAAGAGACATTTTATCAAATGTTACAATCATAACAGATAAAGATGGTGTATGCAAGCTAAATGCGCACATCAAGATTCCTTTTGATACCATGGTACACGTAGGACCGGTAATAATAAAGAGACCAAATAATAAACACCCTGTAAAACAGTATTTCATGCGTATCCAAGAGCAAAACTTTTGCATCTCTAGTTTTCGCTACAGCTTAAAAAATAGCTATAGCATGTAAACCACCAAAAAGGACTAATTTCCTAGTCCCTAAATCAGATGTAACAAAACAATTCCCACTCGCGTGCTCCCGAACATTTGCAGCCCACGTAGCAGCCTTATCACCAAACTTATCTACAATCATAACGCGAGTTTCACCACAACGCGAGACATTTATGTCATTTCATAAATCTGTGTTGACTATCCGGCTGGTTTCCGGTGGATCTCTTTAATTAAATGTATCAGCATCAACCGACTCGTTAGCATACCGGTCCCGTGATCCGGTCCGTACAATATCGAGTGCACTTTACATAAGACCAGTTCCACAAACGAGTTATGTGCTATATAGTTAGAAATATCTTAAATTCGTACACAGACCAATATTAGCTTTTTTTATCTTTTTTATTGAATATTCTGATTGCTGTTAATGGCGTTCGTTTGCCTAGTTTGAGACAAAGAAATTGATGAACGGATACGAGTTTTGTCTCTTTGATTAGCGTTTTCTCTTTTGGTGTGAATAAATTTCTAAGCCGTTAAGATAAGTATGGGCTGTGACGTGTGAAGGTCCGAAATTGGGACTATTGTGAAATATACTGTTTGTGGAACAATGGCGCCTTTATGGGAATTAAAAAGTTTATGGATTACTTATTTTATTTCTGGTTTTTGACGTAAGATAAGGTACTACACAAATAAAGCTTACTGAAAGAGACCAATTTGCAAAGGACAATAAGATTATATTCGAAGTTGATATGACCATCAAACCATCAGAACAAGAAGTAAGGGGACAAACGACCAAAAGAACACTAATTGCATGTGATTCATTCAATGATAAAGCTAAATTAGACGAAACACCAAATGCTTCAGTTAACACTTCTAAAGGATCCAACACCTTCGCACTACCTTCAATCCAATAAAAACGGCTTAATATAATTGTTAATTCTCTTACATAACTTAATTTATTATTCATCCATGGTCAATCCTTAATGTCATACATTTATCATTACTAAACGTCCACGATGTGAGTCCGTCCATTCTTGTTACATATAATTTTAATATTATGCTGATTCGATCTTGAAATTAAAATGTTATTAGATGATACGGTGATTAAGTCAATCGATTGGTTTCTTTAATGAGGCGAGGTGAGCAAAGCATCCTTATTACTATTGATATTATTGTGTAAGATTTTGGCAATGTTGTGTGGTGCGTTATTGTCGGAATTTGCGTCATCTGCAGTGTTTTATGTAGATGGAAAATTTTGCAGACTTTGTCATACATGTTATTTAGATTCATTTCTGTCACCTCGTGTATTAAATTAAGTGATTTCACTTCACTCAGTGCATTTTTCATGTCTAATAGATCGTTTATATTAAAAATATGGCAAATGTGGGTACAGAAGTGTAATTTCGGTAAAATATCCGTGATTTTATGTTTTGTTACAATAAAACTAAAACTGTAGTTCGATTTCTAAACATAAGCCTACTAAAATTGTTAATGTATTCATTCTCTATTCCCTCACTCGATCGACAGTTCTTAACAAATAACTACCAAACGGTTTGCAACCAAAAACCAACCCGTAACTGACACTTAAAAAACCTCACCATCAAAAATCGAACGCCACTGGCGCCAAATCGCAATTAAAAAAAACAACCATTATTTCACAGAGCTCAAAAAAAATAAGTCGTTTTTTTTTCAGAAGCAAACGCGCGCCGCATAGACAATGGCCGCCATTATTCGTGACAGTGCACTCATTACCGTTTTTGCTGACGGTACCGCAGCGCATTGTTCGTGAGCGTCTACCTGTGCTATCGGTACATCGCTCGTAATGATTTTCGTATGCATTGTTTGGTATTGAGAGTTTGGCAGGAGAAATGCATGGGGGAATGATTTATTTTGTACTTTTTTGTGGGATATTTTGCGTGTGATGGTTTTGTTACTTCCGTATTCTACAGTTTTAAGGTGAAGAAGATTGATTACTTCTTATTCTTTTTTCTAGTTTGCTTAGGTACCTACCTATATGTAGTACATTATTGGTCCAACCAATAGTTTAGGTAGGTACTTGAAGTACTTATTTAGGATTCAAATTTTACTAGAGCAGACACAGCCGTATTTTTAAAGAAATTTTGAAAAATGCTTATAAAATATCTCAACGACACCACCAAAAAGTGATCAAGGAGTTAAAGGACCAAAAAAATCCGATACAATTACAGTCCCACCCTTTCTCGACTAGACACAAGTGTCGAAAAGAAACGTAAAGAATAATATCAGTTAACCCACGCACACACGACTACGGGTAAGTAATAAAATAAATTCCACGTATAAATTCGGTCGGGTCGGTTTTTTTGTCAATTAAAAATTACAGTGGGGTCTAAACGCAGGTACTCGGTAATGCCGGCCGGTACCACTGATCGAGTATGCCACGATTTACATTTTACTGATTGTTGTATCTAAAGTTATATTGATGTGAGATATCGGCTGCTTTGATGGAAATTCGTAGATTAGAGAATTTGAAGATAACGTGTAATTGATTTTAAAATAGTAGAATGGAACAGAAACTCTCTTTGGAAATGATAGATGATTATCATAAAGTACGCAATCACTGGATTAGACTATTCTTCTAAAATTGGACAAATAGCTGGAACGAAGACACTTCAAAATCTATCAGATCCCATAACTTCAGAAACGTCCAGAATATAACGTAACATGACATAGCTCCTAGGTTAGTAACAGATGTCCAGGTGTCCTATCCATCGCACATCTACACTTTGCCGGCAGTCTTAAGTACCTATTTAAAATGATTCTCTATTGAATCTGGGGCTGACATAAAAACATCAGTCTTCAAGAATTTACCATTAACAAATCATACACCTTTATGACCTAATCAACTGATCTGCTACAATTTTATTACTAATCAGAGTTATTTAGAACACTCATCCGAAGTGTCCAATAAAACAAAAGAATAACGCAACAATACGCGAACGTGAAGTATCAAAAAAGATTTTTTGTAAGTAATCCGGGACCGACCTAACTCTGAACTCAGATCAGGTAGAAAAATGAACATTGAACATACGAAGGCAATTAACTTTCGGTACCTGCGCACACTCACACATACCCACGTCGAATTACGAAGAGAAGGAAAGTATCGAAGAACCAGTCCATCCATATACAACCGTTGGCGAAGCATTTATGAATAAATAGCCCAGAAGTAGTCTGCATTTGTGGATGAATGCGAACTGCCTAGAACCAGCATGGTTGTGGTTCTTTGAGGGGAACTTACGCCCAGCAGTAAACGGGAATTGCCAGAAGAGAGAGTCTCTATTTACATTTGAGGGAAAACTTACAGGATTGATATTATTGAAACTGCTTCTCCTTATAAAAGTCTGGTCTTACCCACAAATTTCACACAAAGGCATTCAGCAAAAAAATAATATTTCCTAATGTTCCACCTCTGGTATTTTAGGCATGGAAAATATTAGTTTGACTGTGTAGGTATCAGCGACAAATTCAAAACAGTTTTTATTATGTTAAACGGCCAGGATTCACAGATAACCTTGCTGATTTAGAACTGCTGAACTATTCTGCTAAGAATGGATCTACTGCATCTTCTCATTCAGTGTAGTCTGCATATGTGCGTACACGCAAGTCGCTTGCATGTGTGCGTGCGCACAACACTTGCGCAAACATGGGGGTGTAACGCCTTTACGGGGTTCTAAAGATAAATCGGTGTGGTTTAATGGCATTCGGAATTTATGTTCGGGTTGAATTTGTTTTTAAGTTATATTAAGTGCGTACCAATTGTAGTTTTCGAGACAACAGGAGGAAAGGAATCTTGTTGGGTTTTAATAAGCTTTAAGTGTTATCGGGATTTAAAATTAATTAGTGGTGATTCATGGAAGGTATTGCGGCTGCCATTAATGTGTATTTTGGAAAAGTTAATTTTAAATGTGGGTTTATGAAGATAGCATCATATTTATGATATTTCAAAGAATTTAAACATGCGAAGAAGACAATTCTAAGAACAAACCATAAAAGATAGAACCAGGACTGAAAGCAAAGAAACGGTGATGAAATCAAAGAATTATTTGAATAGCCGAAAGTGCACAAAAATAGAACAAAATAATAGTAGGACAAAGAGTATTGAAATAATCCTTGAAATCTGAAAAACTATAGTACTGCCTGACTGACTAAATGGACCATGTGGTTTTGTCCATCCACATTATTGTATGATACTCATTCGTACACCCAAATTACTACATGCTCCAACACCCCACGAATAAGCAAATCAACCAAAATCTCTTTGAAATACGAAACAAAATCAGTTTTAAGGATCAGTGAAATTGACCGAAAGAAAGTGCTCTCACTTCCATACAATAGCTAAGTTGCAAAAAATGGCCTCCTTCGTTAGAATCCCAAAAAAAAGGAAACCATGTGTGCTGGTCAGTGTATTTGTAGAAACCTTTGGCAGACGGTGGAATGATTTTAATGAGTTTTTGAATAACTGGGAACTGAAAGGTCTTCCTTTAATATCTTTATGATCTAGGAGACCGATGATCCTGAATCAGGCTTTTTGCCGGACCATCTTAACTTATTGAAGTTAGGGCAAGCTGATATAAATCATAATCCTCGTTGGGATGGAATAGGATAACGTGTCTTAGTACAGTCATTATAAAGTTTTTAGTAGCATCTGTTTTTAGTATCATACATTTTTACTGATATGTAGAATTTGTGAAGTTAGGGTCGGTAGAGTTAGGCCGTGTAGATTCAGAAGTTTGGCTTAACATGATATCTGATATCTTTTTCACAGGCCAAACATTATGTGGTCGTCTTGGAAACATTTTACATCAAATGTTTTTGGTGGGATATACTTCTTCTCTTAGCCTAAGTAATGTCTAAATATTGGCTATTGTGATACACTGTTTTCTAGTACAACTAGTGGACCGTCCCAGCTTCGCACGGGTATATTAAGATGCGCTCGTCTGATTTTGTGCAAACTTCACATAAAGCATCTACTAAATAGTTCGAACAAAGCCTAAACATTTGGTTAGGATAGGTGAGCCCGTTCTTGAGTTACAACGAAAAGTGGCATTGATTTTTATACGAGTATCTATTGGATTACAAGAGTCTGAGCTATACAGATAGTTCTGTTGGTCGTAGCGTGTTGTTATGTAGCCTATAGCCTTCCAAAAAATTAATCGTTTAATTCGAACCAGTAGATCCTGAGATTACCGCGTTCAACAACACAACTGTTCAGCTTTATAATATTAGTTTAGATATCTAATCTAGTTGAGCTAAACATAATCAACTCGACCGTTAGCAATCTCACAATATTTTTGTAAAACTTGAAAGTTTTAAAAACAACTCAACGAACTTCCTTCTTGCAAGCGATGCCACAGCAAGCTACTAGTGCACCCGAAAAAACAAAAGACAATTTAAACGCATTGTTTAGCGACATGTGGCCAGAATACTTAAAATGATCTACTGTGGCGACGGTTATTACCGGCCGGAAGTCACATGTTATTGCCAATCGCCATTTTGGATCGGTGTTCAATAGAACTGGGGTTATAATAATGTAATGGTTTATAAGAAAACAAACGTATCAAACTAATTACAGTCAAGCCTTGCTGATACCTGATAAGAATTGCGTTTCATAGTTTAGTTAAATGAATTCTTTGAATTCTCCTAAAACTGAAGGTTTTGGTAGGCTGAGGATACATTAGGCAGCGATTTGCGATGCGACTGAAGAGCGAAACGAGTTACACGGGGTATCGCTGATGAGTACGGTGTAGCCATATACGTGAGTATTTATTTATTATTTGTTTTAATCGCTCATGTGACGTCGCCATCTTCAAACGATTGACATACAAATTTACAGAACGATAGTCAAATGGATTTGTTAAATGGTATGATCGAAGAGTAATCACGCTAAATCAAACTGTCACTTGTAAATCTCTAAATTTAGCAACTAATTCGTAAAATCATGATCGAAACCATGTTAATCGAAATTCAATTAAATTTTTAGCAATAACAAGCCTTGAGGTGTAGGGTAACGGCACCTGCTCAAATTAATATCATCAAGTGCGAATTTTATATCAACTTGTCGAAACTTAACGTGTTTTAAAATGTTTATTACAACTTAATTACAGCAACCATTTCAATGATTTCATCAGTTTATATGACTAATTGAAATAGAAAAAAGGAACTGTTATTATAACTGACTAGCAAACCCGGCGAACTCCGTTTAACCACCAGATGGCTTCGTGGTTTTTTTTTCCTGAATTTTCTTTGCTATAAACCTCACGGAGCCCGAGACCTTTCCAACGAATGCAAAACCGTGGAAATCGGTTCCTGCGTTCTGGAGTTATAGCGTCAGGAAGGAAAACCCGACTTATTTTTATATAGTAGAAGATTATATCTATACTTCTTTACTAGTTGTCTTCTTTATTTAAGCCATTAGGACAGCCAACGAAGTCATTTCTTGCACAACAGTGGTGTCCCAGTGGTAAAGGCCCCGAGTTACGAACCCAGCCAGGCACATTAATAAGTGTAATTTATTTCATCACCACTGCTCTCAATACGATACAGGAAATAATCATAAGGAAACTGGAATGTACTAGAACTAAAAATTTGAAGACATGTGACATCAACCAACTTGCACTCGGCCCGCGTGGTGAAATACAGAGAGAAGGCCTGTGTTTCAGCAGTGGAAACATTATAATAGGCTGATTTGGCTTAAGCTTATACATCCTTCACACACCATCCAGGTCTGGTTAGACATGGGATACTCTCATATACACTCATCCCTATTTCTTCAAATTATATGACAACCAATTTCCACAAAATGTTTCACTTTCACTTTCATATTTCCTCTTACAGATTATTACAACTACCAAAAGTAAAACAGTATTCACACTTGTTAAGATAACGTCATCTTAAATGACAGCGTTCAGTTTCACATGCGAATCGAAACAGACAAGTGTGATTAGCTCTCAAACCACCCGCGGCGCAAACGTACCCGACGATACAGCCAATTACCAAACCTCCGAATTTATGCGAACTACAAATAATAGGGCGCCATTACTGATTTATGAACGGACGCATTCTAAGAACAACAAAGGTTGCCGGTAAAAAAATATCTACTTATTTTAGTTTTAAGATTATCGCATGTGTTCTCATGTGAGTCATTTTATAATCGTACTGAACTGTTCTGCTACGAGTAAGTTTGTATGACACAGCCCTTCAATCCATGAGAGGGAGTCATCCTAACATTGGGGGCTGGTAATGTCACATGTCTTTTGGATATTATGCTGATTTCCTACCAAAGCTGTATTCCTTCGCCGTTTTGGGAACAGTGGTAATGAAATAAATGAGCCGAACTATCGCGACTGTCGGATTCCAAAATTGAGACCTGCAACTGCAAATTCTGGGCTGGTAGTAAAACTAAACTAAATCACGGCTAAGATGCAGCCGTTAGTCCTGCGCCTGTTATCTCTCCAGCTGTGTTGGATTGCCGTCCCATCGGACTATGAGAGTAAAGGAACAGAGAGACATAGTTCACAAGTGTGCGCAAACACAGGTGCACCCTGTGCTTGCGCACACTTGTGAACTATGTCTCACGCAGATGGCTATTGTCCGTTGAGATTGGAAATCGGTCAGGAGGTCTACTACTAATCGGCATACAAAGTTCGCCCTGCCGCGGGGACACTGTTTTTTTTCTCTATGACTTATTAGAAAAAGTGTTCATCAAATAAGTCCAGTGCGGGTTGGTAGATGTTAGAACTAAGGTTTGCACTTCATCAAAATTGCCAGTCAAAAAAATCCTGTTCATTTAAGTCTCAATATATCTTCGCGTGTGTTCTCCTATGAGTCATTTGTAATGTAATCGACATGATTCAAGCGCTAGACGCGAAAAAACTTCAAAAAGCTTCATTGTAGAAGGCCGTACGCGTGTTGTCAGTGCTTGGGGCAATTAAAAATAATTAGGGAACAAGATGGCGTGTTCTCGGAAGGACTGGCGGTACATTTACATATGGCGCTGGACGATCTACCGGGCGTGGGCCCGCTGGCGGCGGAATGCACTGGGTTACTGGGATAGATGTGTGTGAGTTTTTTTTCGCTATTTTTTGCTTTGTCTACAAGTGAGTAGATAATATTACTTGTATATCCTGCTTTTGACATTAAAATGTATATTACTCGAGTTCAACATAATATAGATTAATATGTATGTATTTAAAACGACAGTGATATAAATAAATCGAAAATACTTGATTTACACTTTTATTTGGGCAGAGTTTTCCCTTACAATTATTATTATAAACTGAACAACCAAAATCATCGCTCCTGGCTTTTATATAACTCACTGGCTGGCGGCTACCCCACCCCCCCGACTCAACATTTGGCGGGGATGGCTCACGTGGTAGGGAAGTGACGTAGCGGCTTGGCGTGGCGAGCTTGACAGCCGGCTTGACATGTCGGGCTTGACAGCTGGCTTGGCTTGACATGTCGGGCTTGACAGTCGGCTTTGCTTGGCTTAGCATGGCTTGGCTTGGCTTGGCATGGCTTGGCTTGGCTTGGCTTGGCTTGGCTTGGCATGGCTTGGCTTGGCTTGGCTTGACATGGCTTGGCATGGCTTGGCATAGCTTGGCATAGCTTGGCATAGCTTGGCATAGCTTGGCATAGCTTGGCATAGCTTGGCATAGCTTGGCATAGCTTGGCATAGCTTGGCATAGCTTGGCTTGACATGGCTTGGCTTAGCTTGGCTTGCTAGCGACATCTGGCGTTACAATCGGCCATCCTGTAACAATTGCTCCCGCAATGGGAACAACAAAACAGTGATTACAAGTCAGCTCAGAACAAATGGCATATCGAGGAAATGAACTATTATCTAGCTCTCAAGAAGATCTACGAGATCTTCGTTTTGATATTGTTTATCCACACTACTGGCGCTATCGGATATAGAAGCAACGCTACGATATGGTCATAATAAATCAGCGGATACTAGGCCTGTAAACTTCTTGTATCCTCTAAGACATTTTATACTTCTTAGTTTATGGCTATCCTAAATCATTAGGTAAATAGGTAATGATAACATATGGGCCAGAATATAGATCATCTAACTTTTAATTTAACCTTATTGCAGCAAGGAGTCTGAGCCTGGCAACAAAGCACGTAATCGCCCTTTTTGGAAATCGTACTATTTTTACGCCTTTTATCACAGTTACGTTTCATTTTCTTGCTAGCTGTTCTAACTCGATTGGTAGCCCTATCGCGTCTAGATTGCACTGACCCCGAACCTGACCAGGGATGGAGAAATCACATACAGATCTACCTACACGAGCAAATATTAACTCGTATAACTTATAGCCTGTTGTATCATTAACAGTATTATTAATACCCCATATATGACATTTGATAAACTATTGTCCCAACTAAGAGAGGCCTCGCCAGGTTCCGTGACTCTCAACGCATCGAGAATTGTGCAATTAGTGCGTTATACCTGCCCTTTAGACCTAGGCCACGCAATAGCTGTTAACATTTGTGTCTAACTATTTTCTGTTGAGAACTTTTTAAAGTATCTACTCGTAAAGCCCTTACCATGATCGGAAACTACGTGATCTGGCAATCTGAATAAACTAGAAATGCGTTTTAAAACTCTAACGGTCTAATCACAAAAACTGAATAAATTTTAGTTTAAACCTGGACTATCGAGTTCACGCTTATCTGCAGAACCATGGTTTAAATTTCTCCGTATTACAAAACGATTAAAGGTGAACCTTAGTACCGTCATTTGAACCATTGTCTAAACAATGAAATCTACAATATTTAAATCCATTTTGGCTGAAATTAACATAAAAAAAACAACAACACAATGAAAAAGTTACTATAAGAAACTTTACCTTTACCTGTACCTTTGACAGCTACGACTGTATACCATGGTTTATCACAAAACCACGATTTTTAATAACGTTTGTGTAAACCGTAGTTTTACAAGATAATTTAACCTGGGTTTTTAGTTAAACCCTTTTTTTTGTATAAGAAGGTAATTGTCTCTACAGAATTGACAATACGTGTAGGCTCAGAAACAACGAATTTAGAGAAAGAATCTGTCAAAACTAACATTTATTGGTACCCTTTTTAATTTTGCTAAAAGGACCCAAATTATCGATGTCTACCATTTTCATCGGTTCAGATGGTTTAGAGATTCGATGCAGTTTGCCTTCTTCCCTACCGTATTCTCTTTTACCGTACGCACAATGTAAACACGACGTCACATATTTCCTTATGAATTGGGTCATTTTTGGAAACTAGAAATCATTTTTTTTTATAGAAGTTCTGAGCATAATTTTAATCCTATAATGTAATGGCCAATATCGTCATGATGCATTTGTAATATTTTCTACGCGCGAAATTTGGCATAACTAATCGGGTATCGTAAAGCGTTTTACGAGACAGCCTACCGTCAATTATATAATTATTTACAATATCACTATCTGTGCACCCGCTTCACAATAAATCAATAATACTTTGCACTTCACGAAACCAATAGTTTACTTCTAAACGGAACACATTAACGGCATCTATCGGATTCCTGCTCAAGGCGTCGATATGCTTTATGCGCTCACCCGGTCTATAGTCAACAGTAATTTCATAATCTTGAATTAAAAGTCACCGGACGGCAATGCGTGATCACGTTAGTCATTGTATAGCGAACTGCACTATAATCCGTAATTACACGGACATTTTTACTCAACACATATACGAAAACTTCGTAATACGCTGTGAAAAACACTTTCTTCCCGACTCGTAACGCAACTAAAATACAAGACAGGGCTCAAACTACCGTCTATATCCGTATTTGTAAAAGAATACCTGCTATGGGTAACTTGCATGCATTCGTGTGAATTTCCAACTAAGATCATATATCGCTATCACCGGTTTATCACTTTTTTTTTTTTCACCATACCCACATATTAATTTTATTTTTATAATTTTTGTTTTTGCTAGTTCGGTAAGCGGATGAGCCATTTTTGCAAAATTATGGAAGAACTTCCTAAAGTCACTACATAGTCCAATAAACTGACGCACTTTGTGTATGTTAATCGGAACGGGAAATTGAGACACGGCTGCGAACTTAAATTCGCCCGGTTCAATGCCATGAACATGATAATTGTTAAACTAAGTAAGAAATCCTGTTTTGTAGAAATGAACATTTGCCCACATGTACCTATTTAATTTAAAATTCCGCGTTTGACCCCTACCATTTGACGACATTATTGGAGTTATTTTTATTTAATGATTTACTTTAAAATTACGTAACTATCTATGAACTTGAACTTAAGCGCATAAAAACTGAGGGAGCGCTATATGTATCTTTAGGATGGATGCTGAGTTTATGGATACCGTTGGACTAGATTAAGACTGGTGAAGTAGTTCTTACCAGTTTAGTTTACTTATCGATAATAGCTAATGGACATCTATCGCGGATAATTAATGCATTTAGGGCTCTGTAATCGACACATATGCAACTATTTCCGTTCTTCCTCATAACTAAACAATAGGAGAAGCATACTCCGATTCGGGTTCTTTTATAATACCTGCTTCTAATGGCTCACTAATTTTGACTCTAACAATCTCTTGTTTGTGATGTGCTAATCTATAAGGCCTACGTGTACTTAATGCGAATTTGGACTAAATCTGTACATTCCCAACTCCTTAGTATAGCTAGAAAAGCAGTTTTATACCGAGATAATAAACTAATTAATTGATTACAATCAGATTTGCTTATCGGGCCTACCCTAGTTTTGTCAAGGTCTATACCCCACCAATGGCATATTATGATTATCGACACACGAGGCACTCAATTATAAAACACATTTGGCTAATGGCATTTTGCAAATATTGGCTGGCATAACTGACCTGGCTATTTATGCATGATTCCTGGCAGCTCTCGGCAAAGTAGGACGAGCTTTCTTCTATGTGATGTCCTTGGATCCGCTATGACGACTTTGAGGTAGCATTCATTTCCACAGAGAAGCGTTGCTGGTAGCGAGAAGAATACTTCTTGAAACTCGATCATTAACTGAATTAACGATGCGGTATGGTGATTTTTCCGATGGATGAGGGTAGGGACTTCGTGTTCCAGATCATTGAATGATTTTTCAACTTCTTGTGCAATAAAGGAGACTTTTCAATATTTTCCTTGCGGGTGGTGTGCATTGCCCTTCTTCGTTTTTATTTTCAGATATCTGGCTTACCACAGCAGAATCTTCGTCCTCCAGACAAGACGACCGTCGAGGTTATTGTGTAGCAGAGCGTCGTTTCATCGTAGGTTTTTTTTTTATCACACTTCTGATTAAAACGACAGTGATATAAATAAATCGAAAATACTTGATTTACACTTTTATTTGGGCAGAGTTTTCCCTTACAATTATTATTATAAACTGAACAACCAAAATCATCGCTCCTGGCTTTTATATAACTCACTGGCTGGCGGCTACCCCACCCCCCCGACTCAACATTTGGCGGGGATGGCTCACGTGGTAGGGAAGTGACGTAGCGGCTTGGCGTGGCGAGCTTGACAGCCGGCTTGACATGTCGGGCTTGACAGCTGGCTTGGCTTGACATGTCGGGCTTGACAGTCGGCTTTGCTTGGCTTAGCATGGCTTGGCTTGGCTTGGCATGGCTTGGCTTGGCTTGGCTTGGCTTGGCTTGGCTTGGCATGGCTTGGCTTGGCTTGGCTTGACATGGCTTGGCATGGCTTGGCATAGCTTGGCATAGCTTGGCATAGCTTGGCATAGCTTGGCATAGCTTGGCATAGCTTGGCATAGCTTGGCATAGCTTGGCATAGCTTGGCATAGCTTGGCTTGACATGGCTTGGCTTAGCTTGGCTTGCTAGCGACATCTGGCGTTACAATTAGTAAAAATATTTTTTGTTTGGTAAGGTGTTGCTTAGATGTATGTATCATGAAAATCGTTGAATCGGTTGTAGAGAGCCGATAAGCAAATGTTCCATTTAAAATTCGAATATTCTTTAGAATGTGTTGATTTGGACGCTGCTGTGCTAATAAAGTTAAATAAAACATAGGCAGAAGATGAATATTCATTTCAGAAAAAATATGGTCTACATCAATTTCAGAATATTGTTCCTAAGTCCCGCTCTTCGCTCCTCGCTGCCATTGGCGCCACAACGCACTTGTAAACTAAATCGAGCGCGATTAGGGGCAATAGTGATTGAAAAGGGTAAAGAAACCGACCTGTATTAATGTCCATCTTTTATTTGTTATTTTTCGACCAAATAACGCCGGCCAAAGGTTTAATTTTGGACCATAGATACGTATAATATAATATTGTACACTACTTACTACGAATTAACTTCACGAAATCACGATACGCGTTTATTTTTGAGCAGAATTGAGATAAAATGTAAATTGCTATGTTTTATTTGATTCTGAGTAAATGAAATAACATTTATTGGAAATCTTCCTTGTATCCTAGGATCATTGAGAACAAAAAATAGATAAATAGGTAGTTCATCGATAGTTCATCATCGATATCATCATCGATCGTAATCATCATCGATATTTTGACTGGCCTGTTGGTCTAGTGGTTAGTGACCCTGACTGCTATGCCGGAGGTCGTGGGTTCGATTCCCACCCAGGACAAATGTTTGTGTGATTTTTTTTTTTTTTTTTTTTTTTTTTTTCGTGGTAATATCATCAAATGAGTCTTCCCACCCCGGGCAGGGCGGGAGGGACTGTCAGACTTGTACTGACTAAAATCCACGGTGTCCTTCAATAGCCCGTTATGTCCCGGGGTCACGGTAATGAGATAAGTCCCGCAACCCCGGCAGGCTTTGGCCCTCTAGAGGGGGGCCCCGTCATCATGCTGACACTCCTTGAGGCGCGCGTGGAACACAACGCGCCGTCGACCCGGGCATGGTCCATGGTCGGGTGGCGAGTTGCCCTTTACTCGCCGCCCGCATGCCCGCGCCTACGGTGGCCGGAAATCGTCCCGCGACGTCCGACGCCGTGGGCGTCTACCACTGCGGCTGGGGCGGAGGGAGGACGCTGTCCTCTCTCTCTCGCGGCTCGCCTCCTCCTTCACGAGCATAACTGCTTCGCAGAAGGAGGCGACCGCTTCCCACTCCGTCTCGCCCCGCAGCATGGCCTCGACCAATGCCGGGCGCGAGAGGTCTCCGCCTATCGCCGCCGAGAGGACACGGCGGTGCTCTGCCCAAGCGGGGCAGTCCTGCACCGTATGCTCCACCGTGTCCTCCGGGCGATCTTCACAGTGGTGACACCCGGGCGTCTCTTCCCTCCTTATCAGACACAGGAACCTCCCGAAACTTCCGTGTCCGGTGAGGACCTGCGTCATGCGGTAAGTCAGGACGCCGTGACGTCTTTCCAGCCACTCCTCAAAGAGGGGTCTTACCGCCGCGATTGCGGCGTGCCCGAAATGTTTGTGTGATGAGCACGATCATTTGTTCTGTGTCTGGGTGTAGTTTATCTATAATATTTATGTATTTAGAAATATATAAGTATGTTTATCAGTGGTCTAGTACCCATAACACAAGCTCTGCTTAGCTTGGGACTAGATGGCGTTGTGTGATAGTTGTGGAATGTTATTATTATTATTAGTTCTTTCAAAGACATCTATTTTTCACTAGGTTCTACCTGCAACTTGGACCGCATATAGTTTCTAGTTTTAACGTGAATCACAATACCTTATCATATTTATGAATTTCAATAAATGATATAACTTCCCATCAGCGAAGGATTTTTGAAATCGAATGAGCAGTTTCTCGGAAGAGGTAATCTCTTCATCATCATCATATCAGCCGTAAGATGTCCGCTGAACATAGGCTTCCCCTATAGATTTCCAATAGGACTGGAAGTAGACTGGGAAGTGACTTGCATCCTGTGGTTTTCACCAGATCGTCTGTCCACCTTAAGGGTGGACGTCCTATGATTACCTCTCATAATAAAACATTACGTAAACTTTATCTGAAAAATAGTACAGATTTGTTTGTTTCATTACTCTCTTGTAATCTTTACGAAATCTAGATGGTAGCAGGACTAAATACTCGCTGCATTTATATGCAAGCTTTATTTAATAATAAATGACGTTCTAGTCATCGGTATTAACAAAATCATCATCATCATCATCTCAGCCATAAGACGTCCACTGCTGAACATAGGCCTCCCCTTTAGATCTCCACATATACAGCTTGGAAGCGACCTGCCTCCAGCGTCTTCCGGCGACCTTTACAAGGTCGTCTGTCCACCTCGTTGGTGGACGTCCTACGCTGCGCTTGCTAGTCCGCGGTCTCCACTCTAGCACTTTTCGACCCCATCGGCCATCTGCTCTGCGAGCAATATGGCCTGCCCATTGCCACTTCAGCTTGCTAATCCGGTGGGCTATATCGGTGACTTTAGTTCGTCTACGGATTAACACAATAGTGGAAAGTTAATGTTCGATTGGTAAAATTTGACATTTTCGGATAGATTGACCTGCTGGTGTCTATACCTAAAACTAGGTCCAAGTGAAGTCCTCTACCTGAAGCTACTTGTCATGTATCTCTTCGTACGTCACAGTAGTGAAAACCTAACATTGCTCAGTATTTATCCTTGACCTAGATGTATCTGGGGTAAGGTCACGCCTCCGCTCTATTAAGTGTTCCACTTTGAAGGATGATAAATCAAAGACAATGCACTATCGAGGACTTGCCAGTGAAGATATGATTGAGTATGGAGGTGACTCAATTAATAATTGTGCTTATAAAGTTGCTTTTTCAATGCATTTTTTGTTTCTGTCTACAGGTAGTTAATAAATAAGTGATTTGAAAATCTGTTTAGCCCATCAGTTAGAGAATTGAAAAATAAAGAATACGAATAGACTTTTGAAACAAAGACGTATTTTTCTTTAATCCTTGAATATTTACTTAAATAAAACGCAACAAAATTCAAGAGTGGGGGCTTGTGACGTCACAAGCAAGTAAAAATTGTACTTGATTGTGACGTATTGCCAATTTTTAAAGTAAAGAAAACGGGTCAAATATTTTCTGAAAATTTAATTGACAGATTAATTTAATTTTTTCAGTTTTATACCCTTTTGTTTCAAAAGCCTCTGAACGTAAACCCAAAAGTAAGCAAAGCCGCGAGGGACGCTAGTTCCAATCGTTTATAATCTTATCAACATTTTTATAGCCAGCAATATTAAAAATAGCAATATTGCGAATGGATTGGTGATCCTTTTTAAATCGATATGATTTATTACGTATTACCGTGATTAATTTAAATCTCCAGTAATGGTAACCAATTTATTTAAAATGACGTTAATCAAATCAAATGCCAAGAATTTGATGATATTGAATCATCGATGTGGTATTACTTTTGGAAAACTTGTGTTACTTTTTTGGCGTTCCTTACACATAGTGTAAAACGGGGATCTATTACTAAGACTTTGCTGTCCGTCTGTCTGTCTGTCTGTCACCAGGCTGTCTCATAAACCGTGATATTTGGAACAAACCCACCACACTATTCCCAAACCATTGCAACTCCTGAAAGCCAGAATCAACAGTGGCAACCACCAGAAAAGCGACCAGACAATGAAGCTCGACGTGTCCCGGAGAATGAATTTACCTGTCTTGGATCCTGCAACGAAATTAATCAGAAAATAATAGTGGAGGAGTAGGAAAAATATGTTTCCACTTCCCTCCATGCAAGCAGGAAACAGAACAAAACAAGACCAGTAGGCACAAAGGGACATTACAACTGGGAGAAGCTTTGATTAAAATAAACCAAAGGGGAGAAGCCCAGTTGCCTAGCACCACGGGTAAAAATGACTACTAATATTAATGGAGAGTGTGTCCAAGAACTCCACGACCTCATTCCACCAGCCCCCTTCTATCATCGCACATCTAGACGCACGGCAAATTACCATCCTTACCTTACTGCTATACCACCAATTCGCACTAAGCGTTTCCAAACGCCTTTTATAATGCGAACAGCGAAGGAGTGGAACTCTCTGCCTGCGTCTGTGTTTCCGAACGCATACAACCCTAATCTCTTCAAAGTTAGAGTGAACAGGCTTCTTCTGGGTAAGCTCGCTCCATCGTCGACCTTGTCTTAGTCATTCCTGACCTAGACTAAGGTCAAAGGCAAACCCATTTTACATTAAAAAAAAATGGGTCCTAAATTGTGAGCTGCTATATTTGATTCCAATAATAGGTATGGCAAAAAAACCTTGATAGTTAGAAAGTTTAACTTTTCACAGATGATGTATTTCTGTTATGCCGCTATAACAACAAAGACTAAATAAATATTGAAGGGGGCCTCCATACAACAGACATGATTTTTTTGCCGTTTTAGAAGATAATGGTACTGAACTTTCGTACGCGAGGCCGATTCGCACTTGGCCAGTTTTTTTGGAGTTCCGCGAAAAGTATTTTACGATACCTATGTTAAATTAATGTAATTGAGGTTTCGGATTTTGAGTGATGTTTCTTAATGACTTGGGATAACGCCCCCATACAATTATTTAAAATATCCTGGGAATAAAAATTTCAGTCAAATATGTAAAATGCAAGCAAGCGCAGCGTAGGACCTCTACCAACGAGGTGGACAGACGACCTTGTAAAGGTCGCCGGAAGACGCTGGATGCAGGTCGCTTCCAACCGGTACATGTGGAGATCTAAAGGGGAGGCCTATGTTCAGCAGTGGACGTCCTATGGCTGAGATGATGATGATGATGAAAAATGTACTTTTAGTACAGAAAGCTTACTGCAATAATCACAATTGGTTGCACTGTTGGCGCAGTGGTTAAATGATTGACTGCTTAATTATGTGTAGTGGGTTCTGCTCACGCACGGGAACAAAATATGACTTACAATCTGTTAATTTATGAAGTTCAAGTGTTCAAGTGAAGTTCAAATTCCTAGTCTAAGGCCAGCATAGATTACCGGATAAAACATACTTTATTGTACAAATGTACACTAAAACATATGCAGCTCTTTAAAATTAGTTAGTTTATTATGTCTTACACTGTCTCTCTCATACAACCTTTTTAAGCTCTCAAAAACACATTTCGAAGAAATCAGTCTGCTCTCTTATCGTTTTCATTTTGCTTTTTTTTCCTACAGAACCCCCACTGACCGCTACCGACTCGGTCACCCAATTTCGACTCATATTTGCATCAAAATATGACTCATTCGGGCAGTGGGTCGGCTGCGCGCTGCATTCTTACAACTGGTTACTGGTTGCTCCTGCGCAGTGCATCCATTCATCGTATGAGTTTTCCTCTTTCATCTGACAGTTGCATTCTAAAACGACATAAAAACTGACAGCGAACAATTTAAAAACAACTTTATAGCTTGAGGAATAAAGTTGAGATTCATTTGTTTCAGGTGTGGGGGATATGGTGAAGTGGCGTAAGTATGTTGTAGTAAGTTTCTGAGTAAAGTTGCAAGCTTTAATTTTTATTTTTACTCCAATTATGCGACTGTGGGAAAGTAAGCCTTTATGATTCAGAGCGGTGCGATTGATTGGGAAAAGATACAGGTTACGATGTTTGCGCGTGAGTGTAATCACGCGACGGGTTTGCGCATGCGTCAGTGCACGTACTCATACATTACTCAGTATCAGCCTGTAGGCATCCGGTTCCGAGTGTTTCGACTAAATTTAAAAATAATATTGACAGGTACAGCCAATAATTTCTACTATTTTAAAGGTTTATTCCACTTTGTTCACCTGGGTGGCTTATTTTAACTCTGTTTTGAATTAAGAACCATAATCAACCTAACGTTCCTACTACTGGGACATAGGCTTCTCCTTCGAGAAGAGTGAAAGAGAGAGGGAGATTTGGTTCAGCATCAAGTATCTCTCACTCACTCTATTCATCAAGGAGAGTCAGTGCCACACACCTTTTACTCATCTTGTATGACACTGAAGGTACAATACCCGTAAGATTTAGGCATTATATGGAAAAGAAAATTTTCGAGATCAACAATTATTCTAGTTAAGACGTTTTTTTTTTTTTTTTATCGTGTTAAAATCATCAAATGAGTCCTCCCACCCCGGGCAGGGCGGGAGGGACTGTCAGACTTGTACTGACTAAAATCCACGGTGTCCTTCGATAGCCCTTTATGTTCCGGGGTCACGGTAATGAGATAAGTCCCGCGACCCCGGCAGGCTTTGGCCCTCTAGAGAGGGGGCCCCGTCATTATGCTGACGCTCTTTGAGGCGCGCATGGAACACAACGCGCCGTCGACCCGGGCATGGTCCATGGTCGGGCAGCGAGTTGCCCTTTACTCGCCGCCCGCATGCCCGCGCCTACGGTGGCCGGAGATCGTCTTGCGACGTCCGTCGCCGTGGGCGTCCACCACTGCGGTTGGGGCGGAGGGAGGACACTGTCCTCTCTCTCACGCGGCCCGCCTCCTCCTTCGCGAGCATTACTGCTTCGCAGAAGGAGGCGACCGCTTCCCACTCCGTCTCGCCCCGCAGCATGGCCGCAACCAATGCCGGGCGCGAGAGGTCTCCGCCTATCGCCGCCGTGAGGACACGTCGGTGCTCTGCCCAAGCGGGGCAGTCTTGCACCGTATGCTCTACTGTGTCCTCCGGGCGATCTTCGCAGTGGTGACACCCAGGCGTTTCCTCCTTTCTCCTTAGACACAGGTACCTCCCGAAACTTCCGTGTCCGGTGAGGACCTGCGTCATGCGGTAGGTCAGGACGCCGTGACTCCTATCCAGCCACTCCTCAAAGAGGGGTCTTACCGCCGCGATTGCGGCGTGCCCGCTAGTTAAGACGTTAGAAATGGATTGAAGAATTCGACGCAGTAGGTAAGAACCTCGGTAGCTCGTTTGGAAAAAGCTTCGGATGTACTGAATCCGGAGGTCGCAGGTTCAAATGCTGTACGCAGTTCAAATTTATTCTTTCCAATGAAAAGTTTTTAACATTTCTAATATCTTAAAGTTTCTAAAAGCCATTGGACAATGAATACCACCAAAAAGAAAAACAAATCCCAACAAATCCCACAACACAGACAGTCACTCACAATCGTAATAATAAAGATAATGTCAACGACGAGCGATCAAAGGCAGTTCTCCATTGAGTTGAGAGCACAAACTGCACCGGAGCCGCGCATCTGCACCGAGCCTTTGATGTCAAAGCTGGAGGAACAGACAGTGTGTACCGGCCGGAAAATCTAGCTATTCGTTTAGTAGCAAGTGTAGTCGGATAGACGGGAGTCAATGATTTGGAAGCTGGATTGGTCTGAGAGGAAGCTTTCTTTGATTAGATTTATATGATTGTCTATGTGAAGATATGATTTAAAATTAAAGTAAATGTGAGCATGATAAAATTCTTTGAAGTGGATTAAATGCTTCAGATTGCACACAAACAATCTGATATTCTTTCAGCAGTAATCACTAAGGAATATTCTGCAAGGTTATTTGCACTTCGTCTCGCGTTCACAGTTAGTCCACTTAGTGGTTAGTCGCATTAAAGCTATTGTCAAACAGACAGGAAGCGAACGCGAAGCGAAGCGTTTTTATTTGTAATGTATGGAATTGTTTGAAACCTGTCACATAGACTATCGGACCGTTTTCGCTTTTCTATATGACAGGATTCGGATCGCATTCGCTTCGCCTGTCTGTTTGACAATAGCTGGTTGTACTAAAAAGCTTATGTTCATTATTTTGAAAGTTGTTGTAGAGAAGCAAAAAACGATTCGAGTTATTTAGACTCTCCGAATTAGAAGAGGCCCATTCCTAAAACTTCCATATTCACCAAAATAAACCTAGAAAAAAATGAAAACACTTTTCAGAGTAACAAACCATCAGAATTCAAATCAGGGCTACTATTCTGAAAACACACTCTTAAATTAATTAATCATTGTTCAAAGAGAATGGAACGTTTTCAAAAATCGAAGGGATACTACCAACCTACAATCCATAGATTAGAAAGCTAAAAAAAACAAATCCACAATAATACCAGCCAGTATTACAGTACTACCGTAGCACGTTGCACAAACCGACGTAATCCTACCACAATGACGTTGAGCCATTCAGAGACAACAATGCGGATTACTACTAATTTTGTTATGCTATTATGAGTATTGCAAAAATAGGAAAGCTTTTTAGAGTTCCGCTATTGGATTTTAGTGGGGATTGAGGTAAGGATAGAAGAAGAAAGTTCAGGAGAAAACCATAAGAACGCACCAATGTCTTTGGTGTTAATGACATGTTTCATCATCATCATCATCTCAGCCATAGGACGTCCACTGCTGAACATAGGCCTCCCCTTTAGATCTCCACATATACCGGTTGGAAGCGACCTGCATCCAGCGTCATGTCCAATGACATGTTTGTAGACACAAAAATAATTATACCTAATCCCTGTAGGTATAATTCAGTTTAAACATATAATATCATAAACTAATATTGCTCTACGATTTCTCATTTAGCGTCAGTAGAAATTATTCACCGACAACAGCTAAACATCCTCTAGGCCGGATTTGCAGAGATTACATCCGTATCTTAGCGTATAAACACAATTGCTGCTTTTGGGTCAATGAAAAGCTTCGAAACTATGAATCTGCAACACGCACATGGTGGTCTGAGATATCACATTCAGTGCCTTAAGGATAAGGCTACTCCTAACTCCCAAAAAAAGTAATAAACACTTTTAAAGAAAAAAAATATACCAGGACATACTAGGAAACAAATCAGCTCAACTCCCGACTTCAAATACCAGACAAGTAAAGAACGTAAAAAATTGTTAATCTACCAATGAAGTGTAAATTACTTCAATAAAAAAATAAACGATTCAATATCGTTCCAACAAACTAATAATAAGTACAGTCAGACACAAAAAGAGGAGCTGTAAGCTGCGTTTAGCTGTTAAATCGAGTGTGAAGCTTGCGGTGTAATGTGCTATCGATTGTACGTTTTTGTGCTCAGCTCGATCAAGTGAGACGGTTGCATTCATTGTAGAACCTTTGCGGATTTTTTAATACTTTTGTGTTTGAATGTAACACGGTGTAGGATACAAAAGTTGCTTACATTTTGTTATTGAAGAATACAGTCATATTGAACGCGTAACGTGTTAAAACTATGCCGTATGTCGTCAAAAATAAAAGATTGTTAAAATAGTACAGTTAAACACCAATAAGTGACCACAAAATGTCTTACCGAGATGATATCGTGACATGACTGCTAAAAAAATAGGAAAATGCGGTTCATAATCCGCAGTCGAGGAAAACTTCTGAACATTAATTTAATTAAAATAAAGGGTGGGAGGGAAATCCTATTTCTTAACATCACATTGTACAAGTTTTGTACCGTTACGCATAATTCACTGGAATTTTATGTAAAAAAAAATGTCTACCTATCGTGTTTTTTTGTTTAATTTAAATATTTATATATTTCAATTCGAACAGCCGCGCGCTTACATTTGCAAAAGTTTATAATAAAAATAGCTTGACAATATTGTAATTTGGATAACACGTACAAAAGTCCGTATCGTTTAAATCCGCCATTACCAACTGTCCACAGTTTTTAGATCAGTATGTTTTTAAATTATAATGTAAGGAGTACGTTTACCCTGGATTTCTTATTCTGAAGTCGAAGGTAATGACCGTGAATGTTTTAAATCATTATCGATGTTTTGGGGGAGAAATAAGGTCAAGTCTATTCAGTCATTCATCGTAGAAGACACACCTAAAGCTTGCCGATCACTTAAAATCCAGTAAGTTTCAGTTTTTCTACAAAAACCCTAAATATTCAAACGTTTGTAAGGTTCCATGAGCTCCAATCCAGTCAGAAACAGAATAAACTTAGTGACAGTAGCAACATAGACATTTTATTCAGTAAAACCTGGATAATTAGGAAGTATAATTTCATCATCTGTGTATTTCTAAGCACCTGTAATTTTAATTAATATATTCAAGTATTAAATATCGACAGTACTGTCACTTCACTAATTTCAAACCAAAGCATGACTCCAGTCCAAGAAGTGTCATAAGGTCATTGAACATGCGCCACCCAGTCTATAGAAAGTTCTGGATATTGCCCCCATGTTTGTGGGCATATGGAAATGCGGTCTTATCGAATTGTAATGAGACTTGAAAAATAACGCATTAAAGCGTTTAAACATAACATGGTTGTATTTTATTAGGGCTGCGCCTGAGTTGAGAGGTTAGACGGCGGATAAAAATGAACAAATGAAGTGAAGGAAGGGAACGAGGTGGCGTTAGATGACTTGTATAGCTGTGTCTCTTTCTTACACTGCAACTACGCTGGCTTTTGTGACGTCATGGTAGTCCACCAGGGCTGGTTGATTTACTCGTAATTGGCGCCCGATATGGTCCTGAGACGAGCAGTGGTGGCCCAATGGTATCGGCCCTGACTTGAGTTGAGTTGTAGGTCGTGGGTTCGGACCCAGACTGCCGCATTACTTTGTGTAATTTATTTCATCACCACTGCTCTCAAAACGGTGAAGGAAAACATCGTGGGGAAACCGGCACGTCCTAGAACCATCAAATTCGAAGACATGTGACATCTGCCAACCCGCACTGGTAATTCGCCACGAAAACAAGTATTGGATCTTGTTCTCCTAGTACTTTCTGTTCAGATTCTACATTGTGCCCCCGTTTTCGGTAGTTTTGTGCTGGATTTTATTATTTAATTTTTCTGCTAACCGTGCCTAAAAAAAGAAATGGGGCGAATTTAAAATCATTATGAAAATTAAAAAAACAAAAACTATGGCTAAATTGCACATACTTTTTTTCGTGGCGAATTAACTTTGTGGCAAATTTACAACAACCCGTTTTAAAATGCTTGTTCATTTATAACTACAAGACCCTAAAACAAGATTAAAATGTTGATACATTTAAATAATATGCCCGAACGCATGATCTGGCACAGTGAATATTTAGCAGAAATTACAATAGGGAACGGGTAATCACTCCATTTTGAATTGCATGAGGTCAGATGTATGAAACTTTCATTAAGGAAATGTTGCTGTTTTTTTATTGGTGTTTTTAATGTATGTGCATAATATTGAGGAGATTTGTAATTGCAAATTATTTTAAATTAACTAATTCTTCTGTGTTTCCAATTGGCAACACTGAAGCATCAGAAATGTGTTGCTAGCCTCTTAGTTCTAGTTACTCTAGGTAAGTACCCACAGACGAAGACCAATCAAGTTACGACCTTAAGCTGATCTCTCATTGTACGGTAAACCTGTAGGGGAACAGTGTATAAGACGGGGACGCGAGGTATGATGGGAAATCACACACTTAAGGCAAACTTAACACAATACTAACGTAGCGCAAGCGCCAACAGGACGCTATTCGTTAATGGCCGCTTGCAAATGACGTCCTGGTGGCACTTGCGCTAAGTTAGTGTTGTGTTAAGTATGCCTAAAGAGTGTATGTCCCCATTGTACCTCGCGTCTCCGTCTTATACACTGTTCCCCTACAAACTACGGGGTAAAATCATCAAATAAATCCTCGGGAGCCCGCCCTGTATGGAGGGGACGAGTGGATTTCAGTCATTAAGAGTCGGACAGTCCCATCCCTTCCAACCCGGGAGGACTCATTTGATGATTAAACACCCCAAAAAAGGTAGGAAGGTTAGACATTCCAAAAACTGCCTGATAAAAACATTCTCCTTTTTAAATCCTTTAAAACCCACTTGACAGCTACTGTGTATTACTCAAAAGCTATTCCAAGTAGTCCATTCAATTACGGCTAAGTCAAAACTCAATTAATCAACTTGAAAATTAAGTAACAAAACCTAAGAAATCTAAGTTGCCAGGTCACATATCCCCGCTCTCAATTCGCGGCATCAATACCAACTACTTGTACTGCTGACATGCACTGTGGGCTCTTTTGTCTGCGCTCGGGAACTGGGTCGGCTTGCACACTGGCACACTTCAGCCTGCCTTACGTCACTGCGCCTATGTACCCTCAAGACAAGCGAGCTTTTCAATGGCTGTAAGCGAGTTTTAATTAAGTATCTCTTAAGTGTAATCGGAGAGGTTTTATAAGTTACTTTTATAGGGTTTCAGTTTGGTTGGTATTTAAGTGATAGGTCTTGATGAAAGTTAAAATTTTATAAAATATTGAAAAAAATGTCAAAACTATTGGTAGCAGAATTATGATAAAAATAATAAATTCAGGGTTGGTCTGCAAAACAATAGGTACTGTTATTTAGTTTTAAACTAAAACATTGTGTTGTTACAATATTTTTTTTCTGGCCCGGGCACAGGTTGATATTTCGCGGCTGCGTTTATATAAAAGTAAAACATATACCTGCATTCATTGGCGTAACATTCCTTTAAATCGTTAGTTTCACTTCTCAGCATTAAATCTCTTTTCTAAAACCTTTTAAACTGTTTCACAATATTCATTGGTTCCTAAACAGAGGTTACTTGTTTACTTTCCACATGACAGATAGGTCACACGTCAGTTTTGACAGTTTAAGGCGCCATCTGGTGATCGCCGATTAACTATTATAAAATAATCGATATTAAAGCATATTGTTCATAACCTCTTAAATAATATCGTTTGACCCATTCTTTAATAATTCTCAGTTTTTAGTAAAAGAAATTAATAATAAAATAAAATATCCGTAAACGGAAATGATTTGGTTTTTTCAATAGGGACTTTTTTCTCGAACATTCCTTAGCCGCGTCACATTTTTAATCTGTGAACGTTGGCGTATTTTGTCTCTGATAATTGTGTTGACAGTTTATAATTTTGTTTTTACCCAAATTATAAATAGGACCATTACCCCAATAAAAGCTGTTATTGAATCAATAATTGGAAGAGAACGATAATGGAGAATGGAATAGTATTGGATATCGTTGTGTATAATGTGTTGCCGACTTTTAGAAGTGTCGTTGGACAGTTTTAAGGTGAATTTGTAGTGCTGTGGTGTTTCTTCTTGTTGACCGGGTAATCTATAATCTCCTTGGAAATCGGGGAAAGTGGCTTGTGATGGGCACCCAAACTCCAGCTTGATATCCGGTGCAGGACATTCGTGGTCAGCAGAGGAAGCGTCGCGTCATTCGCCTCTGAACACGCCGAAGTGAATCACAAGTTCTGGTTCCCAGTTGTAAAGGTGAGGATTTTTGTGGAGTTAGCGTTGGGTTGTGCACCCTCCTCCAGGGTGTGGGTTGTTTAGAGAATATTGTGATAATTCGAACGATTATTTCAGGATTCTTAATTGCGCATTCCTGGGTTGTGGCTTCGACCAGCGACCGGCTTTCGAAACTCATCCATAGCCGCCGAGGTGTCTTTCTCCTGAGCTAATTGTGAGTATTAAACCTAGCTAATTACTATAGATAGGCCGTAGGAGTTTTCTCAGTGTTTGCCCCAGTGTTAAATTATTGTTTATTCATGGACCCCGTAGTGACGTGGCGGACGCCCCGCAGGAACGGCATTTGAATGGAAAACCGGTTGTCCGTTAGATCCGGGCTGATTGATTTCTCCGCTCGGTCCCATTGGGAAAAGCAAATTAGTTTCACCTATATTATTGGGTCTCCGTATTGTCGATTGCAGGACAGGCCCCAGAGAAGCTCGTTCCGCCGCTGGGAACCAGAAGGGTGTCTGGAGCCCAGACGCGGAACCCGTTCCTGGAGCACGCCTGAAGCTTCCTGCGGGGACGGCTGCACGGCTGGCGGAGCCCGCCCGGCTATCGCGCCGTGCGAGACGGTTTTTTTTTTCCTACCTCTTAACCTTTATTTTTTATCTTAGTACGGTTTCGGTGGAAACCGGATCTTATAAAACCGGTTTATTTTGTACCCGGTTTTGATGTCGGTACTTAACCGAATTTTACTTTGAGGGTCTTGGGCTCGTTCTACTTTCATCCGGAAGCATTGTGGACATCGTCAGCACCAGGATTCGGGATTATTGAAGTCCCTGGCGCCCAATAACTTAACTAATATTATAGATACATATAACTGGAAGGTCCAGTTAGTTTAACACTTAATTTTATTTTTTCACTTGATCGTAACGTTTCCTCGGAACAGTACTCGGGTATCTCCAACTCCCCACGCCCCAGCTCTTTCTGTTGATGTTGTTGAAGTTTAAACTGGCTAGCTAGGTTTAGATATTATTAATAGCTAGAAGGATTATAGAAGAATAGAATAATAATATTTCCAGTATAATATAAGAATTTATTATTAAACGGTGTTTGAATTTAATGTGTTGTTTCCTTCTAGCTTGATCCTTAACCAATAGGGAGAAAATATACTATGTAACAGTGTATTTGAATCTCTAATCAATTGCCATAAGTTTAACGAGCGGTTTAACACTATTCTCCTATACATTTTGTATGGCAATATCACACTGTGAAGTCAATAACAGTAAGTTTAATAATTTTACTATTTAGGTATTGCTTTCAGAGCTACTAAAAATCTAATTTGACAGTTTTTTGAAAGTCAATCGTGTTGTCAGGTCTAAAATAAAGCATTTTATTGGGGAAAGCGTGTTTTGTTATTATTTGTTAAAGAGTCAAATATTCAGCAACATTACATGGATCTCTCAGAAAAAATCAAATAAAAGTCATATAAAATTTTGTTATTTACATTAACAATTCAGTTTACCTGCATTTCACTAACAAATGTGACACGTATCCTCTACCCCGCTAACGAAAACATTGTTTTTTCGTCCCCATACATTATCGCATAATAGTGTAACGACGACCATAATTGGGGTAAATACGCCAAATATCGGCGCTGGTCCTAAGCAAACAACGGGGGTACCTACCCGGCGACATTGTGGTATGCGCGTGTAGATCTGTGTGTTTGATGCGTTCTTGTATTTTTTTTAATATTAAATATATTCAGAAGCTTAGAATTAAGGTATGGAGTTTATTGTCGACTGAAAGAGTTTGTTCAACAAATATTTTTGGCTATAGTTATTTTTAGTGGGTTCCACAGGATTATATGTTTAAATTAAATTGATGATACAGTAAAGGTTCCACGGACTTGGTCAATTTAATTAGTCCTATCGACGATAGAAATCCACCAAATGGCAAATAAAGATTCATTGATGACTCTGCTATTGGGTGAAAATGTGGTGGTAGTACACAAACGATGAGGTACTTAATACCGTGTCCTGCGTGTCTTGCCAACTGTTCTTTACAAGAGTTGATGGACGCTCCTGAGGGGCGCTAAACTCGTGGTCCAATTTTGAGTCGACTTAATTTTTCAAAACAGATTTTATTCTACTAACCGCTTATGGCGCTGTACCCAAGCTCTATGTAGCAAAGGTAGTCGCGGGGGTGAAGCAGCTGCGCGCGGGGGCAAATTGTAAGGAAAAAAAATTAAGAAATTTTGAAGTTTTAACTTAATATTTAAACAATTACAGGTCTGAGTTAAAAAAAAAAATTAGATAAGTCTTTAGTATATGAAATTTCTTCTGTTATAGTTACAAAAAATGTAATGATTGCCGCTGAAAAAATTGTGAATTTCGGGACGAAAAATTTTTTTTCGTGGTCATATTGACAATTTTTTTTTTCGTATTTTTAGACCACTTTTGTGAATTGTTTTTGTTAAAGTCTTTACTTTATACATTTGACTATACACTGTATTTTTTTTCTGGCTTGTGACATAGTACAGATACGGCTAACTTTGCGACGAAAAACTAGTCATTTACAGAGTGTTCGCTATGGGCAACGCCTTAAATTAAACTATACTTCTTGGGTTGTTTTGTCCGGAAAGTAGCTCATAAATAAATACTAAAACGGACCCCTAAAACTCTATAACTAAAATCAAAACTGCCACTGTCCCTTAGAGCTTTAACAAAAACAGAAAATTGCGCAAAAAGGTCGCAACAACAAAAAATCGCAGTGTCCACACGTATGTGCAGTGTGCGACACACACGTGCAATACATGCGATCGCCAAGTGCGTCGTATTCTCACGTCTGGAGCGAATCTAACAAAAAGCCGAACGTGATTTATCGACGAGCGAATCGACACCCCCGCTCACTTGGCTAAACTACCCTTAGGATGTGGAGACTGGGAATTGAATTGTGAGCGTCAGTTGTAAGTAAAGTTATGTTTTATTTTTAAGTAGGCACCTTTTGTTTTTAAGCTATTGCATAGCTTTTATAGCGAGCTCTGAGCGCGGCGCGGCGCGGTTACCGAATTCCCAAAAACCTAACGAAAAAACCTAAGGAAAACACCTGACAACACGCATCGTCTAACGTCTTTTCAGTTCGGGAGACTTCGGCAATCATAAAAATATCCGTCATAAAGACGATTTACTTTTTCTTACTGATTCTAAACGGCCAGCCACAAAAGGAGTTTTCACAATGAAACCTACTTATAAAATTCTCCTACAACAAAGCAGTTCTTTATTACAATAGTGCACCACAAACATTTTAAATAATAGTTATTTATGATACTAGTGCGGTAAGTTGGTTTTTACAAACGAGTAGTCGAATGTAAGCCCGAGATGAAGTCGAGGGCTTACCATAGTCACGAGTTTGTAAATACCAATTTCCGCACGTGTGTCATACAATGTTTTTCAATACATTTGCGAGAAAACAGTACAATATGTAATTAAACAAACTTTATTTAGAAGTTTCTAATATGAAAATGGCGCGAATTTGCAAATGGCGCCACATGCACGTGGTGAAAAATAGAACTACATCTTTCGTCTCATTTACTCTTTAGTATTAAAATGAGACAACGTATTGAGCAAAAGCGCTTCTAAGGAAGTTCGATCAGTCAGGTTGTTTATTCTCATAATGTGAAACTCTTTGGTGGATCTCTTATTTTTTTTAAAATGGAAATTTAAAAAAAAACCGTAAAGTAAACGCACGGTGCTATACAACGGGACGGGACGTGCCGTAAAATAGGTACTTAGGTGAGAGTACCTATTTTACCGCACGTTCCGTTGTATGGTGCGTAATTTTTAACTTTCGAACAATGTATACAGGCTTCGTAAACGCATTTTTCGAGCAAATGTGTTGAAAATTATATTCTCGTTAAAAATACGCGGTAGGCGATTTTTATCTTTTAAAAATAAGAAAATGTTATGCAATAGCTTCACCGCGGCGGTCTCCGAGTGCCACATGTATTTTTTTTACTTTGTAAAATCATCGAATGAGTGCTCCCACCCATACTGTCAGAGTTTTACTGACTAAAATCCACGGTGTCCTTCAATAGCCCTTTACATTCCGGGGTCATAGTAGCTCGTTAGTCCCGCGACCCCGGATTTGTAAGTACCTAAATAATTATTTTAAATCCACTTTTTTCTTATTTGCACATTTCAGAGTTATCTCACAAGTATTCAATACTCATTACATTTTATTACTTCCACATTTGTGAACTAAGTCTTACAAAATTATAATCATTGCGGACCCTGTCGTAGTGTGAGCACAGCAAAATGTAAGAGTGAGAAAGAGGGGTAAAAATTAGAGGTAAAAGTTAAGTTGCTGCATCCGATACAATAAAAAAAATACGTGTGGCACTCGGGGGCTGCCGCGGTAAAGCTATTGCATAGCATTTTTTATCAACTTATGCAATTATAATGATTTATTTATTATATTTATTACTGTACTAATTAAGCTATGGTCAGCCACGTCAATCAAGTGACTGAACGTTTCTTGAAAACTTCAAGAAACGTTCTCCTCCTCCTCCCTCTCCCTCTCCCTCAATAAAATTGCCCCTTGCTCAATAAAAGCATGCTTTCGTGCTAGCAATGAGCACGTCTGTCCGTACCTTTATGATTGCCGAAGTCTCCCGAACTGAAACGACGTTAGACGATGCGTGGTGTCAGGTATTTTCCTTAGGTTTTTGGGAATTTCTTGATTCGGTCGCCGCGCCGCGCCGCGCTCAGAGCCCGCGATAAAAGCTATGCAATAGCTTAAAAAAATGGTAACTGTCATGAGGGTTGAAAGAACTTCGTTGAATGTCGTACGTACTTGTATAAAACCTAGTCACATTTTTATAAATATTCATTTTTTCTCATCTATACATGGTGTTCAAAAAATAATATAACCTTACATCTTCCTGATTTCACGTACATTTATCAACAGTGTCAAACGCAACAACCTTAACGGCACTACCTGTGATCCACCCTCGCGTTTTGTCGCAAAAAAATAACGCGCATAATCGTAATCGCATCGTCGCAACCGACTCCTCAGGTCACTTTCCTTGTTCGAACACTGATGTAATCTCAACCTTATCAAACAGAATTTAGAGTATAAACTGGAGTGATAGAGAGATGTTGTTTTTCGATAATGAAAATTATGTAGCGTAAGAATCGGAATCGTTTGTTTGATAAAAGTATTATTATTCGTAATAAATTCTGTCCGTTTTGTATGGGTTTTTGACAGAGTAATTCTTAATGTTTTTATTCGTTTTTATGTTGGCGTTATGTCGCATAATTCTGTGACGTTTTAGTCGTGGGAGAATGTCGCAGGGTGACTAAACTGTGCACCTGATATAAAAATGTTCATAAAAAATTGATTTGTTTTAGAAAATTAGTATTTTTTTCTGAAATTAAGTTGGAAGAAGAGTAGGTAATGGTGGCCCAGTGGTATCGGCCTCGACTTCGAGTTGTAGGTCGTGGGTTCGAACCCCGTCTTTGTGTAATTTATTTCAACACCACTGCTCTCAAAACGGTGAAGGAAAACATCGTGAGGAAACCTGCATGTCCTAGAACCAAAAATTCGAAAACGTGTGACATCTACCAATCCGCACTGGGCCCGCGTGGTAGATTACGGCCCACTCCCTCTCACAGAGAGGAGGCCTGTGTCCCAGCAGTGGGAACATTTATAGAAATTTGGAAGAAATTTTGTATTTGAAACATTTTCCTATTGGAAATTACAGTAGTCTTTTGACGAAAATACAAATATCTATTAAATTATCTGTTTTAATACTTATGATACATATCGTTTGTTCGTTGCGAGCAGTGAAAAGTCTGAAAATCGAACTACCAGTCTTTCGAAAGAGCATCAAAATACCAACCAGTACAGATATTCAGCTGCAAGGTATTACACTATGCCGGGGTCGCGGGACACACGTATACCCTGAGACCCTGGTACATAAAGGGCTACTGAAGGACAACGTGGATTTTAGTCAGTACGAGTCTGACAGTCCCTCCTGCTCTGCTCTGGGTGGGAGGACTCATTTGATGATTTTACCACGCAAAAAAAAAGGTATTACACTAAACGGCGACACCAATAGACGATGTTAATACGTGTAAAAATATAATTTATTCAGAAACACAATAATAATCAAAACGGTAAATTGAACTACAGACATCTCAGCACAAACAACATACTATACACACATCAAAAAAGTATGCGATCGCTTTGAAAATCGAAATCTTTTTTGTTACAGTAATTACTTAAAAATATAGATTTAGTATATAAAACAATAAAACAGAAAAAAAATATCAGCTTAAGCTAGTTATCATAAAATGTTTTTACAAGTTTACTCTCAAACGGCACCCAGTTTTATTAACAAAAATAAATAGTATATTGACATCTGAATTCGTAATCCGCGATAGGTACTCATAAAAAGAGCAATGAACTGCGTCTTATAAAAAAATAAAAAAATAACATTTATACCTATGTTATGTTACGCAAAGGTAGAAAGCTATGTTAATGCGTAAGCAGATGAACGCTTAAGATCGTAGGTACGAAATTAATCGATTGATTAATTAAATTTATTGTAGCTTCATGATTTTTATTGAGCTTGAGAAAGATAGACATGATTCTTTGCTTGTTTTTAAGGTTCCGTAGCAAAATGCCAAAAAACGGAACCAAAAATTTTTTTTCACCCAACCTATACGTGTATACATATATACAGATAGATCTTTTTAGAACTGATGTTGAGGTTACTAATATAATTTTTTTCTAAACTGAACAGTGAGCGCGAGAGACACTTCCAAAGTAGTAAAATGTGTTCCCCCCCGTAACTTCTAAAATAGCAGAATGATAAAACTAAAAAAATATACGATGTATATTACCATTAAAAATTTCAGCGGGTTTGAACGAGATCAAGTAATTATTTTTTTTAAATACGTCATAAAACCGTAAACCGCAATTTACCTTTCAAAGTTACAACCAACTACAAGAAATTTTACATTACGTTACTTGCTGCTACGGAACCCTTTATGGGCGAGTTCGACTCGCACTTGGCCGGTTTTTTTAAAGATTCCGTTTTAATGTGCTATTAGTTTTGAGAAAAGGGTAGTTGACTGGAAAAATCTAATTAGTCCGACACTTAAAAATATTTGACACGTTTTAAAACCAAGTACAGTTTTTACTTGCTTCTGACGTCACCACCCCGTCCCCCCCTTTCTAATTTTGATGGGTTATAGGTATCTTTGTAAATATGCATTTATATAACGAAAGAAAAAATACGTAGGTAAGTATCCATTATTTTTCAAAATACTAATTGACGGACTAAATACTGTCAACATGCCTATCACGCCTTAATATTGATCACTTATTTTTTTCTAATTATATTTCTTTAAAACATTTAATAAGAACAAAAATCAAGGCGTTGCCGTTGCTATCAGGGTTCAATTTACTGGTTAGGGTTCCAGAGACTGGAACCTAGTCACAATATGAGCAGTACTGCCTTCTGTAGTAGACACTTGATCCAACCCCCTATGTAGAGCCTTATTATTATTTTATATACCCAAATATTTTGCGCACGGGTGTCAAATTTTTGAAAAAGAAAAAAAAAACATAAAAACTAAGAGACGTAAAATAGCAAAAATCAATCATAATGATAAAAAATTCAACTAACGATTTGCCATGTTCACAAATTGTAACCAATTTGTCCTTTCGAATTTTTATGTTTTTTTTCTATGCACCGAAAAGTAAATGTAATTTTTGTTTCAAAAACGCATTACTTTGAGCATTATTGTGAAGTGTTTTATTGCTATTTTGTTTGATAAAATCCTGCTTAAATTATAAATGATTGGTAATGTCAAACGTACTGCGCTCTTCGACATCCATATTAATGTAATTCTTAAATAACAACGAAAATAATGACTGCACACATAAAAATATTGGCAAATCCGTGGTTTGCCCTCAAATCACTGACTACATTATTAATGTTACTTGCAAGTTTTTTTTGCAATTGTATTCTGATGGAATTTTCTTACAGTTATTTCAACTTAGCATTGGCATTCCACCTGGCAAATCTGACTTCTTCGTGGCCGTGGCCATTCGTTCCCGAATGACAGCGATGCGGAGGAGTATTTTGACGACTAAAGCTGGGAACATATTATCAGACGCGTCCGTCAGCCGCGGCTGAGGGACGCGGCTTAACTATAACTTTGCCATTCGTACAAACACTATGAAAAACCAAGTTATTTTTATTGTTTCTGTATATTACTTACTAATCTCAATATAATTATATCCCTAATTTATGCTTGCTACTACGGAATGGGCGAGTCCAACTCGCACTTGGCCGGTTTTGTCCTTATTTAACGTAGCACGGCAGAGGAAATTTTTCTCAGTGCATAAATAGTCATTGAATGAGATGAAAAAATAATCAAAATTATGAATTGGTTCATTCATCCCGCGGGTCCCATCTGAGCGGGCTCAATCGACCAAAGAGCCAGCGTAACCTAGTAATACATTAAATATAGTACCTATACTATACCTGTTCAAAAACTTCAAAACAATAGATAAATATGGTATGCCAGCACATAACAATGGCACGATAGTTGATAGTCACAAAAAAACGATACCAAAACGCTATAATATCTACCTGCTTTGTTCAAACAGTGTTACGAATTTGAAATAATACTGCCATGTCGCAACGACCCGTGCTACAAAATTAAATATTAAAAAAAAAAAAACTACCTGTAACTAAGATACGACATAAAACTATTTGACTATCGCAAAAAATATCAACAATCAAAACCAAACCTTATCTCAGTACTATAAAGATGATGTTTCAATAAGTTTAAACTTTCAAAACTGCATTTAAGCGTGTATGGATAAAAACGTTAGAATACCAATGCAATTGTAAATTTTTAAATATTTATGACTTTATAAAGTGATGTTTATCTCGAGGAAATAAGATTTATTTTCATTTGGCAGTGAGATAATGTTTCTGGCTAGACACTGGCTTGATATAAACCGTTTGAGATCGTAACCCAATATACTTAGTGCACGAGTAGTTTAAAAAACTTTGATAAAAAGCGTATTTTTACTTAGTTTATATTTTTTCTACATAGATTAGATTGAAGATTAGAGTTACCGTTTTATCTTAAAATTAATTTCTATAAAGACCTTTGAAAGTAACGTTTTAAAACAGTTTACTAAATTCAGATAATTAAACTTTTCATAGCTAAACACGATATTGTCTCATTTTCAAAAGTTTCGCAGAAAATAGAATGCGTTCGTTTGAACGCATTTGTAGTTTTTTTTTAAGAACTAATTACTAAAGTCTCGTAGCAAAAACTTTATTTGGCTTCGAGCCTGCATTGAAAAACTGATTTATGAAGTAGCCTTAAGTCTCGACTCATCGGACCAATAAAACAATAATATCTACGAAAAAATCACAAATAAAAAACTTGGCTAAAACTCCCACACAAACCTTTAAAACCCGGAATTCATACAGATAAAGTATTTTTTTCAATTCAAAATTTTTCAATAAAAGCTTTTAGTACAAAAAAAGCTTTAAAAGCATTGCTTTACGCTGCCCTTACCCGACTGCGTTGAAAAAAGATGATTAATGATGTTGGAAATTAAATAATTCGAGCGCAGGTACTGGGTAGTGGCAATTTTTTAGCTATTGTCCCAGCGTTACAGAACAGGGTATAATTTCTGGTTAAATGTTATTTTTTGTAATTATATTACGCCCAAAACGTTTTTGGCGAAAGCATAAAATTTATAATTTTGATTCGTCCGACTGGGTAAAAATCATAGGTAACTAGTTCATTTCTATAATGACATTCAGGGCGAGATTTCTAATCAATACTCAAACCGATTTATTTAACGAAATCCCACACATTTTTTTAAAGAAATTATTAAAAAATGTGTACCTATAGGATTTAATAAATAGTTGGTAAAACTAATGACCAAACAACTCGGCCTTAATGTAGTACTTACCTAACTATTGTCTTCTTGTTATTTTTAAAAATTTTATCCACCGCGGACTAAGCATGTTGGGGCATATCGAACTTTTTAAATCTTTTAATAACAGGACCACAATTAGGTGCAGTTCTAGCTTTGTAATTAAATCAAGGTATAATCAAGCACGTCAGCTTCCAATAGTCTAGACTATTGGCCTAGTCAAGACTATTGGGTAGCTAACTAGCTGTTTTGTTAAGCACAAAAAATAAATAAAAAAAAGATCATAGGTACAGCCACCGCAAGCTACCCCACTCAAATTAATTTTAATGGATTTTGCACTTTTTCACAATTGAAGAAGGTTCATTTTTGAATCTGAAAATTAGATTGATTGAGGTAGGTTGATGTCTATGTGTGTCTGTATCTCGACCGTTTTAATCAATAATTCCAAATCAATCATCTGCTCATGAATTTAGGTAAACTAGTCAGGTACAGGTTAATTGGTTAATAATTGCATTTTTAATTAACAATCCGTGAATAAACGAAATAAATCTCAGCGCATTACGATACCGCAATGCGAAAGGACCAATAATCAAAATTGCTAACATTTTGCAATATAAAATATTATTTTTCTTAAAAAAACCGGGCTGCAATATGTGTTGATGATCGGCAATCAACTTTAATTATAATAATTGACTATTGAATACAACATTGCGGTATTGCGAACAACTACGGGTGAAAAAACTAGTATTAACGTTCAAATCACAATACAATAAAGAAAAAAAAAAGGAATGCGGCTTGTTTGATTTGAATATACGTGATTCCGTATGGGTGAAAAAAAAAACGTAGTCAAAGCAATCGAAAATGTATGTATGAAAAAAACGTAGATATGCTGATCTATAAGGAACAGCAGATCGCAGCGCCTAGTTTAAATCGCAGACAATAATTGCACGCAGAAAAAAAAATCGATAAAATTGGGATTGCTGATATGGTTAGAAAAGACAATACCTATTGGTATTGAGGCAAACAATAATAGCAATAGCAAAATGATCTGACACCTTCGATACAGACAGAACTCGTCAAGAGTTGCTTTATTGGTGATCCATAATGTCTACGGGCGCTCCGTCAATTTGCAAACAGCTCTGAGGCAGCTTTAGTCCATTAAACTAGTGCCTTTTTTTTACGTGGTAAAATCATCAAATGAGTCCTCGCATCCAGGGTAGAACGGGACTGTCAGACTTGTACTGACTAAAATCCTCTGTGTCCAATAGCCCTTTGCGTTCCGGGGCCACGGTAGGCTTTGGCCCTCTAAGGGGTGCCACGTCATGTAAACTTGTGCCCTAAGAGCAAAATAACTGCGGACTTCTAAAACTCTCTAGGTATAGAATACCGAGTATAGAAATGTATTCCAAAACATTTAAATAAAAAGTGGTTCCAATAAGCTTTCGGGGTATAAAGCTGAACAAATACAGCGGGCGAGGATTGTAAAATTTTACAATCCGTGCGAATGATGGCCGACTGTTGTTATTGTGATTACCAACTCCGAATTCTAACGGCGGATAGATAATAATATGACTTGTTTTATGTAAATTCTGTATAAAATGCTTTTTTTTTTTTTTTTTACTAAACGTAATAAACCTTCATGTTATTTTTCGATTTCAAAGCCGATTTAATCTTTCTTTAGACTTATAAGTTGGGCAGACGTCCTCAAAATATAGATACGAAAACAGACCTGGGGGGATATTACAACGTTTTAAAACCAGGCTTATTCCTGTGAGTGAACGAGATAGCGCTAGACGACTTGTATAGCTCTGTCACTTTCACTCACCGCAACAAGCCTGGTTTTAAGACGTTGTAATATCCACCCAGGAGTTAAGACTCAGGTGTACTAATATCTAAGCACGAAACATGTAATATCGGAAGAAGATATGGGAGTTTTCTACTCCGTATTACTTAAGGATATAAGATTATAGTTGGGAGCACGATCTAAAAGTGTCTCCTATTACAATTGAAAAGTTATCCCTACACCTGAAGTGCTGTCAAAACTCTTGAATCGGAAAATAATAAGGATCAAGGTTAATTCAAAAGTTTTGAGTTACTTTTGGTCGGGCCCGTATCATCGTTGTCGTACATACTTTGAGAGTAGACCCCCAGTTTGGGAGTGACAGATATAGCAGTGGACTATGGCAATTCAGCTGTGTCGAGGAAACCCTACCACATAGACAATTTTTAACCATTACCTACACTTTTCAGGAGTTAATCTTTTTATGTGGTACTGATGGTAACAGTTATGTGAGTCGCGTCGTGTTTTACCTGCCCAACCGAATAAAATTATTGCAATTAAAAATATATATCCAACTAATTGCCAATATTTTATTATCATAACCTTGCATCACTAAACAATTAATCCAAAATTTATCAGAGGCTCTATCACGGCTACTTTAAGCAACTGATTCACTTAGCAACATCATTGGCTATTCTTCTAATAGTCATAGATGAAGTAAATCATTAGGAATATTGCTTAATGGACGTTCTAGCAGATTCATCTTACCGCACCTAAAATACTTGAACGCATGCCTTTTAACCTGTATCATTAAAAACATGGGTACAATAGAACAAAAACTTTGTTTATGACATAACTACCATGATAAAGTTCAAGATTATCCGGGGTACAATTAAATCTAGATTTTTTGCAACAATTATCTTCAGTCATTACCTTTGGTAAAGGTTACATTATTTTAGTATCGAGGAAACATTATTGATGATACAGATACGTCATCGTTTTGATTACTTAGTTATTAAATGACTGGTATAGACATTGGTTAGGGAAACCTCGTGAGGAAACAACTGGGTCTAAAAAGCTACTTTAGCAACATATAATATACTTTGCGATAAAATTTCATCTCATCAATAGACCGTCTCATCAATAGACTCTTTCAACAACGGACTTTTTGCCGACACTACGGTTAACCTATAACTCTTTTAAACTTATCATCTTCATCATCGAAAAGTCCGTTGTTGAAAGAGTCTATTGATAAACGAATCGTCCTGTCGGCGAAAAAGTCCCTAGGTGAAAAGTTCTATCGATGAACCGGACATAAATGAATCGTCCGATCGGCGAAAAGTCCAAAGGTGAAAGAATCTATCGTTGAAACGATTATTAATGAATCGTCCTGTCGGCGAAACGTCCAATGATGAACCGGTCGTCGGTGAATGGTTGCAGAATCGCCAAGTGTGTGATTTCCCATCATACCTCGCGTCAGCGTCTTATAAGTACACTGTTCCCCTATCTATCAGTTGAGTAAGTTCGTTTCTTCCTCAAGTTCCTTCTGGAACCGAAAGCATACTGGTTACCTATCAGGTGAATACAGAAAGCGAAACTAATATCCACTAGATAATAAAGATCAAAGAACTAAAAAAAAATCACAATATTGAAGGACCAAACAAACAATCACAATCTTATACAAAGTTTTCTCAACAATTAATTTAACTTGTACCCCTAGAACTAAAAGTAATAATAATTGACTCGCCGCTATCTGATCACAAACAGCTATACTTGGAAATTGCACAATATAAAAATTGTCAAAAACAACGACTACAGTACACGGCCATCAACTACTCAAGCCTGTACCAAAGTACACTGGATGCCAGATTCTGTAATAAGGAAAACTCATTCTGGAAATTAGAAATGTTTATTTTAGATCAAATTAAAAACAATAAGACGACTAAAACCAAAGTATTAAACTTACCTGGAGAGAACTGGATCAATAAATCAATACTAAATGGAATAAGACAGCGAAATCGGCTTTGGAGGCAGCTTAAACAGGACAAGGAAAATGAAGAACTGAAAAAAGAATTCATTAAAGAAAGAAACAAAATAGGAATATTGATAAGACGTACAAAAGAAAACTACTTTCTCAAGGAATTTAAAAATTGCCAGAACCCTAAGAAAACATGGTGTTTAATAAATTCACTAGTTAGCAATAAAAATAAAAATAGTTGTGCTCCTCCCAAACTAATGATCAATTCGAAGAAGATAACAGATCCTGTAGAAATATGTAAGCATTTTAATCAATTTTTCGCAAAGGTGGGCATAGACTTGGCGGATAAAATCCCAAAAACATTCGTAAACAATTCTTTTTACACACTTACCTACAGTAATAATCCAATTGAAACTTACTTAAATGAAATGAGGCCCTGTTCGTGCTCTGAGATATTAAAAATTATTAATGATTTAGATGTGAATTGTAGTTCAGGTATTGATGAAATGAATACTAAATCTATTAAATGTGTAGCTAACATTATATCTGAAAGTCTGTCTAACTGCATAAACGAATGCCTAAGTGTCGGTATTTTCCCTGATAGCCTCAAATTAGCCAGAGTTACTCCTATCTTCAAATCGGGCAGCAGGGCCGATCCTGGGAATTATCGACCCGTTTCTGTTTTGCCCGTTATATCCAAAGTTTTCGAAAAGGTGATATATCATAGATTAAACGAACATTTAATCAAAATTAATTATTTGTATGAACACCAGTACGGTTTCAGGCCTAAATCTAATACTTTGTCTGCAACAATTGACCTTATAACAAAAATTAAAAACAATATAGATGATAAAAACTTTGTTTTAGGTATATTTATAGATTTCAAAAAGGCTTTTGATACCGTAAGTCATGATATACTTATCAATAAACTTTTGGATTTGGGTGTAACGGGTAAAGCACTTGATTTAATCAAGTCATATTTGACAAATCGTCACCAGATTGTAAAGATCGAAAATTATCAAAGTGACAGTCAAAAGATTACATGTGGTATTCCCCAGGGCTCGGTCCTGGGTCCTTTATTGTTTCTGATTTATGTAAACAACATAAGTAAAATAGGTTTATCCGGACATGTTACTTTATATGCGGACGACACATGTCTTTTTTATTTTGGTCGAAATCTGTCTGATATAGTCAATGAAGCACAAAGCGATTTACATAAATTTAGTATATGGTGCCAGAGTAATTTGCTAACAGTGAATACCAGCAAAACCTCCTATATGTTATTTACAGCCAAAAATAAGAAAATCCCACAGTATCCTTCATTACACATTAATAATGTCTTAATCCATTGCTCCCATCAGGAAAAATATTTAGGTTTGCGACTTGACGATAAACTCACCTGGAAAGGCCACATTTCTTACGTCAAGTCAAAATTGTCATCACTTACTGGGATTCTTAGAAGAGCTACGGGTTGTATACCTCATGCAGTACGTATGACTATATATAATTCTCTGGTAAGGTCTCACTTAGAGTATCTTATAGAAATATGGGGATGTGCCGCGAAATCTAATTTAAAAGACCTCCAAATTTCCCAAAATAAGGTAATTAAATCTTTGTTTAACTACAACCGTCTCACTGATACGCGTCAATTATACACAGAAACACAAATATTTAATCTGCGACAGACTTACACTTACACCATGTGCATACTAGTGAGGAAAATACTATCTGGCCAAATTCGATCTGAAATAAAATTTACTAAAAGAACTTTCTATCATTGCCTAAGAAATACAAACAAAATTAAACTAAAAAGACACAGAACAAATTACGGTAAGAGAAGTATTACGTATGAAGGTGCACAATTATATAACGATTTACCAAATAACATTAAGGAAACTCAATCGATTGCTATGTTTAAAAGATTACTTAAAAAACATGTATACGATAAAATCTATTAACGCCGTTTGATCTCTGTACAAAATTAAAACATTGTAATAGCTATAAGTAGTTATAATTAGTCATTTAAGCTCATTGTAAGTGAACCGAGTTCTTTATGAGTAATAAATAATCATTAAACCTATATTGGCTATATTGAATGATAACATGATATATTTTAATGACTTCCGACATAATTCACATTAGATCTATTGTTGTTGCCTATCATCGCCATAAATTAACTTTTATAAGAGCCAATTTCCTTTTACGAACCTCAAATCAGCATAGACAAATCCAACGCCCACCTGTGCCATAATTATAATACCATTATTTATGGCAAATGATCCTAATGAAAACTACTACCATAAAATCATCAATCATATTTATTAAAAACAGCGATTTAAGTTAAAAATCATCTAAAATTATCATAACTCGAAAATTACATTAACTATGTCACAGAATCTACTAGTAATTTTAATTTATAAGTATAAATAAATAAATATGTAGTAATTTATATTAAATGAGGTTCGTTCCACTAATTTAAAAAAGAAATTGGCAAATATTATATTATGACCACGCATGGCCGGCCTCTTGACCGAATCAACTAAAACTAAGGGAAAATTACAGTTATACAGCATTTAAAAGAAATAGAAGAATTTAAATGATATAATTAATCTGTGTTGCTTAATTAAAATCATTTAATCTGCAATCGGAATATATTATGGCAACACGGTGCCAATAAACCACAGTAATGTGTGAAAACATACGGGTCACTGTTGCGAGCGTAGCCGATATTACAGATATTATTTATTTTGACAGCCGGCAAAGTAAAGAACAAGTATCTCTTATCATTAATTTTTGACATAATTATATTCTGTGCCGTGCACTGAAAGCCTAAATATGTTTCACCGTAAGACCCACAAAAATGGGTAGACGTTTATGAAGGAAATGAAAAGAAGAAGGTATATGTAAATAAATTGAAAGAAATCATTAAGTCTTCACGTTTTAGCCCTACAAAAAACTTATTATAGGTACTAAGTACTCAAGGAAGAGAATACAAATGGAAACTTCCACTTCATATCATTCCAATACAAAAACTCTCAAAAGAAACTCATCCGTAACGGAAGATCGAAACACGTTCCGAATTCAATTTGCCCTTACATTTTTATTTACCTTTTATGGCGTCAGGAAATATCTTTTTACCCTGAAAGCGACACAGCCAGTCACTTTTACTGGGATACAATTGGTGACTGGGACTTCTTTATTATTTTAGTAAGATTTCTTCGATGAAGACAAGGAATCAATTGCGATATAAATCATCATAACTTACTGAGTGAAGTGTATGATAAAACTAAGACCTAATTAGACAGTTGCCGTGAGTTAATTTGACCTCTAAATGACTCATTTTTGTAAAGCACCAGTGATAAATGAGTTTAATCGAATTTCCACCAAAACGAAGACCAACATAAATGATGAGATAATATGAAATATTTCACCAGTCAGTGGAGGAGCTAAACATGTAGATTTCGTTTCATCCGCTTCGTTTTGGTGGAAATCGGGCCTTAGAAGTGTTATTTTCACTACATTTATAGCTTTTAACATTAACATATTCCTCATTCGCAAAGGTTGACAAAGTTTTTAAAATAAAATCTCTATCGCGTGTGCGTTCATTATAGTCTCCCCTATGTTTCCATTGCGACATGTCGTCCCACCAGTACGTCCCCGTAACAGCCAAGTATTTCCGCCATGTTCTACGAATCAGCATATAAATGAAAAAAAAAGTTATCAAATTCGAAAGTACCATATTGAACCGGAATGGTTACCATACCTACTGATTTACGCAATTAGTAGGAATTTTAAATTTATTAATAGATGATTCGGTCATTATTAGTTTTGCCGGAGGCGGTGTTTTACGGGTTAAGCGAAATGTACGGCCTCTTCATACATAATTTAATGATATTGGTTACCTTATCACCAGGAGTTAGAAAGGTTTTTTTTCTGGTTATTGACGAAATTAAGGATGAGATTTCATATATTGAAATACGAATTATTTTTAATTCGTCGTATATTTTGTGTATCTTAATGGTCTCATTGGCATTAGAATAAATGGTTTGATTGAAGAACACAAAATTAATTGAAAAAGGTACTTCACTGAAAATTTCTTTGACTATCATTTCCACAGGGCCCGTACGATTATGATAATTACAGGAATGCCCGGAAACCCAAAAACAAAAAAAGGGTGAGCTAGAAAACTTAATCACCAAACACCATAAAAAGAAGTCGGTAATTAAGAAGATAACTGAATTAAACTCACAGAAAACCATTAGTTATTCATAGTTAAAATTAGTAGCAAAACACATGATAAAAATGTTAAATGCCTAAAAAAACAGTTATTTAAAGGACCGTATACTTGTTAATTAGCGCTAATTAAATAGAAAGGCAGTTTTTTCGTTAATTACTGTGATGTATTGCTCCCATTTCTATATTTTATAGCATAAAACACCGACCCCGATCGAATGTAGAGTGAACCTGTTGAATATTCAAGAAATGAAGTGACAGTTAGGTAACAACACTACATACTTGATACCAACTTAACTTTACCGAGCACAATCTTAATGTTACTCAAAAATCAACTCTAACACGATCACCACAAGGTTGCTAGGATAAAAGAGGAGGTGTCAATGTAAATTAACATGCGGATCATCGCTGTCAGATCACCATACTGAAAAATGCCTTGATATGGACATCGGCAACTATTGAAGTGTTAAAAACAATAAATCACCGACAACCGGGTGATTAATTTATAGATCAACCAATTTATCTCTATCATTTATGAACTCACTCTTAACGTGCAAACAATAAGGTTGAAAACCGCTTAATAAAAAAGTGACATAAAGGTCAGAGTACACTGGTTTCAATATTTTACGATTTAGTTTATGGTCGTGTTATGGAGGCCCGTACAAGACTTGAAATAGGAAAGTTTAGTGAAAGGTCGCCGAGATATATTGTCTTGAATTTGAACACACCATTTATTTTTATTTGTATTTAATCAAATTACCGCGGGTTTTTTTAATGTGTAACTAAATATAACTTTACTTGTGCACTTTGTTAATTTTCAGTCCCAACTGTACAATTAGCTTTTCAATCATTGACCATAAGAATAAAATAATAACATAAGAAAAAAAATCAATGAAAAAATCAAAACTAAAAACATAATTCATAAAGAAATATTAATAAGTAGCGACGCGCCCCAGCTTCGCACGGGTGCAATAAAGATGATCACTCTACATTGATGAAAATCTTAGGATGAAAAGATCTAAGCGTATGGCGGCGGAAAGCGACCTATAATTAGATAAATTAAGTAAAATCTGCCCTGGATGGACCGTACTGAGAGACTCATGCTGACGAAAATCCACTGTATTCTTTCAATTGACCTTTACTTTCCTGAGCCCCGGTAATCTCAGTCCCGCAATCCATATTAAACAAAAGCTGAAGTTTAAAAATATGATGCGAGGAAGAAAAATCTCAAAATATTGGAATCTTATCTCTAAATCCTCTTATTCATGGAAAACATTTTGTTTAGCAACATGGTTGCATGAACATGTAGCCGTCAACATGTTGCGAGCAATACATGTGTTGCGGAGTTTATCACGCCATGTTGCAGAGTTGACGCCCGGCGAGCGAAAACATTAGTTTATCAACAAACGTTGACGTGTGCGGACGTATTTGCAACTGTTTATAAACATGGCGGTAGTGTGGAGCAATGATAATAATATTAATGATATATTATTACTTACTGCACTACTTCCTCGAGCAACATTCTCGCCGTTCATCAACAACGTTGATCAACTGTTGCTAAACAAATGTTTACCATGAATACGGGGCTTAAGCCTAAACCATCATCTTTCCACATCAGAACGTACTATGACAGCAAAAAAATGTTCCCTACTAAAATCTCATTACAGCCCAATAAATTAAAGCAAGCCTCAAGCAATGCACAACAAATGTAAAGTCGACGACGATATTAATTGTAATCGAAACCGGTTCGATCCGATTCGGTCCGGTCACAACCGAATATATCCGGATACCACTCGTAAATATCTGAGATGTCCAGTGAATTTAATGCAGTGACGCAATTATAAGGTAAGACACGGAAAAGCAATATCGATGTAACGGTTTTTCTTAGAGAAAATTATTGCTGTGTGTAAATTGATTTATGGATTGAAGTCATGCAATTTACTAGATACGTGGTTTCAGAAGATATTTCAGTAGCGATGAAACTTCTGTCTTTTTCTTTCGCATCATGATTGAAGTACCTACCTATGTATATTCTATATAACAACCTGAATTGTTGTCAAATTCTAAATAAGCACAGTAAGTAAAGCTTAGGACAAAAGCTTTATGCAAATAGCGATTTTCGTTTCAATGTTTACTCCATTTTTACTTATTTTTGGCGTTTATACCTACATCGTTCACAGGGTTCACTTAAAAAAAGAGAGTGTCAGACTCTATTTCTTCTTTCTTCTTTTTGTCGCTAGTTGCAGTAAAAAGCCACTTATGACCTCGTCATTTCTATTTACTTAAAAATCCCTAAACTATCATAAAATATTCCACTCATACTGATGTCCATATAAAAGCACGTATTAGTAATATCTTCATACATTAGTATTCCGATACGTCCTACCCACGCGCGCTCCAATTGTCTCACAATATATGTTTTGTTACACAATGATGACTGATGACGTCATTGAGAGGCATTATTTAAGAGGAAATAGTAAGGTCGAGAGAATTGAAAAACAGGTATTTACAAAATCTATTGCTGTCGCACAGGGCCTGAATAAGTGAGAGTGAATGAAATCAATGTTTCGTTGTCCTCTGATTCCTTTTCCAAAACTAGACCAATTTAAATACATTTATCGTTAAAAAATAAAGGTTTCGGCCTTGTTCCTATGTATTCCTTTTTAATATAATCGAGTGATATCTGTTTTCTAGATGTTTGATTACTCCTAATGCGGTTCACATAATACATCTACTTACCAAGTTTCAACAGGATAACTCTTATACTTTCGACAAAAAGTGGCTGTGACATACGGACGGACAGACAGACAGACATGACGAATCTATAAGGGTTCCGTTTTTGCCATTTGGCTACGGAACCCTAAAAATGGTAGTAGGACTAAAAGCGGCCATAGATTTTTTTGAAAAATAAAATTGTTCTGCCAGCATTTTACAGGGAGGAAACAGAGGACTACGTTTGTATGGAAAAACGGCTGTTGCGACTCCTCTGTTATAAAATTCCAAGATATATGTAATTATGACTTAACTTCTATAACACCTGAAGCATTGGGCAGAAGTGTGTACAACTGTGGTGCCTACATTCACATTTCGCCGATTTGATTAAAGTCACATGTAGTAGAGGCGAGCTTAATACCATCAATCAGCCATTAATCTTGGTGCTACTGAGCAATTGCTGGTAGAAATTACTGTAAGACTTCATTGCAGTAATGTTCGCAAAAGGCAAATAAGGCAGTCGAATTTCTAGGACATGTGACATTTAATAATCCGCACGGAGACATGCACCGCATGGTAAACCTCCCCATGAATGCGATCTTGTGGACCCCTTCACAGATCGTCTGTCCCCCTTGTAGATGGACGTCCCACACTGCGCTTGCCAGTGCGTGGTCTCCATTTGAGAACCTTACGGCCCCATCGGCCATCAGTTCTGCGTGCTATACGGCCAGCCCATTGCCACTTCAAGTTGCTAATTCGCTAGGCTATGTCGGCAACTTTGATTCGTCTCCGAATCTCCTCATTTCTGATTCAGGAACATAGGTCTTTAAACACTGCATGTTCAGTAGTTTTCCTATTAAATGTCATACTGTAAGATTCCTTGCACTTTTAAACAAGATTACAGCGTCACCTCGACTCGGGCATCACTAATAAAAAATGAGATGAGGCAATACCAATTCGGAGCAATGCTCATAAGACCAAGTGTGCTGTGACCTTTGTTCGGGTTTCTACTTTTGAGACAGTTTTAAGCGTTTGGTTGTCTAACGGTAATGTCGTAAATGATTAGATTATGTTAGAATGTGACGAAATTATAAATACTGCTCTGATTTGATTCTTCAACGAAGCATTTCCGGCGCATTGTTACGATTAATCCAGTTTAAGTTTAGTGACCACAAAAATGTCACAAGTATAATGGAAACCTGATTATTTATTAAGTCTTTTACATGTAAAAATATAATAGAGTAATTGAAGAGGTAGCGAGATGGCCTGGACGGGCACTGCAGTGGCCAGTCTTTTTTTTTGTGGTACAATTATCAAATTAGTCCTCCTACCCAGGGTGGGATATCCCTTTACCTCCAGGGTCATAGTTACCCGATGAGACAGTCCGGCGCCCCAGTGGCTGGTCTGAAGTGGTGCTCGAAAAGAGCACTCAGAAAGATGGGGTCTTTGGCCAGCAATGGGACATTAACGGTTAAGCAAAAAACAAAGGCCTGAAGCGTCGAGCTCAGTTTTGCCAACTTTAAGAAAAAATAATTGAGTCAGCTTTCTGATAGTTTTCTGGTAGGATATACAAGATTATTTCTAAAACATCAGCCGTTCATAGGGTACTATGAAACCAACCCTGAAAGATCAAAAGAAAAATCAGTTGTTTCATTTAAAATGGAATATTTTTCCGTTGATGTACGAAAAACCTGTTTTTTTTTTATCTTTCAGTGTTCGTTGCATAGTAAAAGTTTGTTTTCTGTAGGTTTACATACGATTTACTATCAACAATAAACAAGCAATAAAAAAATACTTCTGAAGGTCCGAAACTCATAGCCCAGGTCTGGGCGACTCAATCCAGATTGCCCTAGACGCGATATAAGGAGGAACAATAGGTCTACCAATTTCAAACAAATATAATATTGAAGATAATTTATCGAGTTAGATTATTCAAATAATTCTAATAACCACGTGTCATTTTGGAAACGCGTTTTAGGCTGCGTTTCCACCAGAGATGTGCGATGGAAATGTGTCGTGCGAGAATGTCTAGCTGTGCTGTGAAAATGTGTGGTTGTTTCCACCAAAGCTGTGCGATGAAAATGTGCCTCCGAGGATGTGTAGCGGAGCTGTGAAAATGCGCATTAATGTGTGGTGCGAGGATGCGTTGCGAAGCTGTGAATTGTGTCGACGGGGGTGCGGTGACAAATTTCGTCTATGGACTGGCTGGTACAGTATTCGCAAACCTCGCAACACATCCTTCTCAACACACATTCCTCGCAATGCGTCCCACTCACACATCCCTCATACACATTCCTCGCAACACATCCCTCGCACATATCCTTCGCTTGTTTTGTATGCAAAAAAATCTAGCTCCGCTGAGCCGTTTCCACCAGAGCTGTGCTGGCCGAGGCGAGGCAAATGAAGCGATTCTGTTGGTTCTTTACAAACACATCCTTCGCTACGCATCCTCGCACATCTCTGGTGGAAACGCAGCCTTATAGACGCGTCAAGTGTCCAACTACTCACTGTAGTGACGTTTACGCTCGATTTACGTAACCACATTAATTTTATAAGTATATTAAACACCTGAGGTACTTAAAATATCATTTCCGTAATTAGATATTTAAGTATATTTCAGTTTTTTTTATGTTTTATCGGCCAAAGGCAGTGAACGAAGAAAACATGGAAGAGTAACTTCAAACAAAATCTTTTTGATAGACGGCCCACGACGTTTGTTTTCTTTGAACAGCTAGTTTGTTCTCTATTAACATCACGAAGTTATGATTGGGTAGGTTGTCAACGCTCGTCTCTAATTGGCTAAGCAACGCATAGTAACAATGACATCATTGGCGCTAGAAATGAACACATGACATTAATTTGACGGCCTGCAAGAATTGTCAAAGTGGACGAGTTATATAAAAAGTAGCAATGAAAGATTTGAATATTTTTTATTATGTATTTTTATTTCTTTTGCATTTGATGTAGATACATAACAACAAAAAGTTCACGTTTATATTTACATAAAATGGCTCATACGACTATGTATATACAAAGAAAAAAAAAAGAAAGAAAGAAAACATATTTATTTGGCACATGCCACCTACTGTGAGCTACGGCCTCCTTAGAGATTAACTAGAAAGTCTTATTGTCTTTTTATTAAAAATGAATAACAGAAATGGCTAACATAGCTTGCTTTACCAAAATGTCAAAAATGTTGGATAATTGGAATAGCGTTTGTTTTGAGCTTCTGGTATCCTTTTTTCGTCATATAAAATCGTCATCTTGAAAATGGACTGAACAAATTATTGTTGTTTTGCTTGGGGACCAGTCGTTTTCCTGTCTCTCCAAGCGAACTGGTCTCGTCCATTATTCTTTGAGATTTGGATCTTGTGGAAATCTGTCAAAGGAGCAGAGTGTTTTATTACCGACTTCAAAAAAAAGGAGGTTATCAATTCGACCCGTATGTATGTAATATTATCAGAACTGTCCAGTTTTCATATATGTTAGTCTATATCAGCGTCTGAACAAATGTGCCAAATTTCATAAGTGTATGTATGTATGTATGTATGTTTTTATGTTTGTGCACGCATATCTCCGGAACTACAAGTTCGATTTAAGTAATTCTTTTTTTGTTGTACTAGGTATTGTTCAACTTAGGGTACACTGTAAGTTTCATCAAAATCGGTTCAGTAGTTTTAGAGATATGGATTTTTTTATGTTGTGACGGATTACAAGATTAGTGCATATGTAAGAAAATTTTGTATTTTACAAGAATTTGGGTTGAATATGTAATAAATAAACAAAAAAGGGTAAAATAAAATTTTTTTCAAAAAAGTAACCGACTTCAAAAACAACAACAAAACAAAAAAGGGTGAAATAACCTAATTAATAACTTCTTTCGGAAGTCGGTGGCTAAAAATCAATGAAATAAAAAAAGTACCGACTTCAAAACAAATACAAAAAAGTTTAAAATAACTTTTCTTTCGGAAGTCGGTGGCAATAGTCAATGACACAACAAAACAAAGCCACCGACTTCCGAAAGAAAAGTTATTTTAAACTTTTTTGTATTTGTTTTGAAGTCGGTACTTTTTTTTTAAAAAAGTTTTTATTTTACCCTTTTCAGTTTATTTATTACATATTCAACCCAAATTCTTGTAAAATACAAAATTTTCTTACATATGCACTAATCTTGTAATCCATCACAACATAAAAAATCCATATCTCTAAAACTACTGAACCGATTTTGATGAAACTTGCAATGTACCCTAAGTTGAACAATACCTAGTACATCAAAAAAAGAATTACTTAAATCGAACTTATAGTTCCGGAGATATACGTGCACAAACATAAAAACATACATACATACATACATACATACATACATACACTTATGAAATTTGGCACATTTGTTCAGACGCTGATATAGACTAACATATATGAAAACTGGGCAGTTCTGATAATATTACATACATACGGGTCGAATTGATAACCTCCTTTTTTTTGAAGTCGGTAAAAATAAAGCCACCGACATCCGAAAGAAGTTATTAATTAGGTTATTTCACCCTTTTTTGTTTTGTTGTTGTTTTTGAAGTCGGTTACTTTTAATGTAGCAAAAAGAAAACACAAACATATTTTACTTCAAACATTCAACATTAATTTACTTAGTCCATCGGGCATAACACCATCCCCATAGAAAAAAATTGATCCAATTTTATAATTAATATAAAAATAATGTAGTAGTCTAAGGGCTACTTACAGGTGATAACTAATTCCAGCATTTTTATTATGTAGATGAGATCGATTTATACACCATTTCACTGCGCAAGAAGGCATAATTTATAGTTTTAAAGTGAATAAAAATACGAACAACGACATGTGCCGTCACAGCCGAACTAAACTCCTCCGAGGCACGATTGATAAGCCCCGCCTACCGGGGCACGATCTGCGTTGGGTCATTATCGGGCTCTAGGAATGCTTCTATGTTTTCTTCGTTCACTGGCCAAAGGTTACGTTCTAACCAGAACGATCGTCGGGTCACGTTAAGTATGGTTCGGCGATCGCAAACGCGTTGTCGCACCGCCCGCCGCGCCGGCAAAAGTGTGCCTTCCGGTTTACCGAACAAGTCAGTGACATATGAACGCTCGATAGCGTATTTCACGGCTTTGGTTAGGACGCCACGTAGGGCATAGATAATGATAGATCTCATAATATTTTTTGCTTACGTGAAGTTTTGATATATTAATTAGTATTCAGAAAAAACATCAACTCATCAAAATACTCTTGAAATCAAGAACAATAAATGTTAGTTCTACTCTTGAATTTCAGCAAAGTTATTCATTCAAATACTGCCAATTTACGTATGAACAAAAAAAACGAACATACAAAATATTAAAACGACATAATTATTATGAATATATAATTAATAATGTTAATATAATTCGGTATCAAAATGATGCAATATACAAGTCCCTCGATTATTAAAACAAATTGCGCTAGTATACATCACTTTATGTCACAGATGGCACTCTCGATTTACATTTAACAAAATAACGACCATATTTCATAATTAGATGTTACCAAACCAATGGCGACATAATATAGTATAGTTCACCCATTACCTAATGTATACCTAGTTTCTTAACTTCAAACTAAAATCATTTCATATTATACAGCAATATATAATTTATGATACACTATGGGATGTCAGATTCATTATGGTGGGCAATAAAAATCACTTAGTGACGTTTATGGGGCTTGTTTTTAATTAACGTCGTGTCAAAATGAGGAAGAATCATTAGTGCATTTACGATGTACAAATTATAATTGTACGTATACACGTTTTAAGGTAGGAGCACACTACACGAGGCGTAGATGTTGCGTAAATTCGCGGAGAGGTTAATGCCTCCGAATTTTTGGACAGATTATAACATAAGATAAATTTTAATCAATGAATAGAGGAAAGAATATTCTTAATGAAAAGACACATTCATAAATTTACCAAAAAGTCCGTTTTCTAATTATTCAAACGTGTCCCCAATCTCAAAAAGTAGGTATGGATGGTACCTGTTTATGCCACACCAAGTGTATCATTGATAGTTGATACCCCAGACATATTACCTTTTTAGGGTTCCGTAGCCAAATGGCAAAAACGGAACCCTTATAGATTCGTCATGTCTGTCTGTCTGTCTGTCTGTCTGTCTGTCCGTGTATGTCACAGCCACTTTTTGTCGAAAGTATAAGAGCTATCCTGTTGAAACTTGGTAGAAAGATGTATTATGTGAACCGCATTAGGATTTTCACACAGAAATCAAAACAAAACAAATTTTGGGGGTGCCCCCCATACTTAGAATTGAAACTCAAAAAAATTTTTTTCACCAGACCCATACGTGTGGGGTATCTATGAATAGGTCTTTAAAAATGATATTGAGGTTACTAACATCATTTTTTTCTAAACTGAACAGTTTGCGCGAGAGACACTTCCAAAGTGGTAAAAAGTGTGTCCCCCCCCCCCGTAACTTCTAAAATAAGAGAATGATAAAACTAAAAAAAATATATAATGTAGACCTCAACCAAAACTACCAACGAAAATTGGTTTGGATGAGATACAGTTAGCAGTTTTTGAGGTATAGTACATTTTCAAAAACCGCAAATATAACTTTGCCATTCATACAAATACTATGAAAAACAAAGTTATTTTTATTGTTTGTGTATATTACTTACTAATCTCAATATAATTATATCTCTAATCTATGCTTGCTGCTACGGAACCCTTCATGGGCGAGTCCAACTCGCACTTGGCCGGTTTTTTTATTACTTAATAACTCACATTTATAAGCAATTTCTTTTAAGAAGCTATTCGCTTCGCCCACGTAATGGTATGCGCCAATCTTCACATTAATAGTTGTCTAATTCGCATCGATTATTCGTAAAACTGCAATTATATGTTGCTAAAAGATAGCTTGAGGGCATCGGATGTTTTTGAAAGATTGAAACTGATCTTAGTTTCCCATTCACAAATCATAAAATGTAGTCATAATATAATTTATCAAGTTATAGTATTTAATAGATCTAAATTATGTCTGAGTAGGACGCTCGTCTAATTTTTCATACATGTATGAGCTTTGAAATCTACAATCTCTGTGATTGAATATTTAGCTTTCATTATGGTAATTTTTGATTATTTTTTTTACTTTCAATCATCATATAAATAAATCTAAATCTGTCATTACATTAATTTAAAATGTCATCACATAAATCTTAAAATATGATCTTGTATTAAAACTATTCCATAATAATTATTATTATTTTTTATATTCTCCATCTGCTCAGTGCATCAATGGTCTTTCTCCGCACTGGCCTTATTACTAGTACTTGTATTTTATTTACAGCGTACATAAAGTATTTACTGCTTTTCATTTAGTAGTAGAGTAACAATTTTTTTCCTTCAAATTTTAACGTCAAAGTTTCAGTTTACACGTCACAAAAACGGAAAAAATCTTGATAGAGCCTTATCTACTACATTACTGAGAGGAGTTTCAGCTGAATTTTGGACACAGTGAAGAAAGAAAATGCCGTTGACAAGCTTAAAACTTTTCTTATACCAAAAAGGTGACATACAAACATAAGGCCCTCTTCAGCGAAAGCAGTCATCGTAGGCTACGGATGCTTGAACACCAGAGGTATCGCTTGCACGTTGCCGACCTTGCAACTGAAGGAAGGAGTGAAACTAAAAGTTTCCACGTGGTAGATGACAACTCACACCCTCTCAAAGAATAACGGTCTATTCCTGCATTGGTAAGACCCATCATCTGCCTAGCCTTTTCAGACTAATTATAAAGAAATCATCCCTAACTGCTTTGATTTAGGATCGATATTCCATCACACTTTTTAATTATAAGTATGGATTACCGTGAGAAACAAAACACTGCGCATGTGCAATAAATTACAATTATTACACAGTGAAAGGTTGGTACTGAAACCTGCTCAGTGATCGTTTCCTGTTTCCGATTAGAGACCATTCTTTATTGTATGAGGTAAAAATGGTTATTATCTATTTGTATTGAAGATTGATCGCGTTTTAATTTTGTGGTCTGAATAAAATATGGAAGAATTTGCTCTCAAATTCATCGTGTTTACGAAAGCTGTGGGCACTGGCTTACTATTAACGGAGTTTTCTCAAATATGTACAATTGTGCATCTAGTTCAGAAAAAAAAAAGATATTATTTTAAGTACGATAAAACACTAGGTGGGTTAACGATCTTATAAGGATTCAGATTGGACACGGAAGGCGAGATGTTGCAAATCACCGTGTGGCGTTTTAGCACAACTTCGGAAAAGTGTATGTCCAGCAGTGGACTATGATGGGCTGAATTGTTAATTTAATTGATAAAATATACAGAATTATTGTTTAATTGCTACTACACATGAAAGTACCTTTCATTTCCTTTAACAAATGAACCAAAAACCAATAAAAAAAATATAATTAGGTACAAAGAACACAAACATTAAATTAATTAGAAAGAAAAATATTCATACATGTTAGAAAAAAAAGCTCTAACAGTCAGTAATGTTAATACACCAACGCAATCAGTTAAGTACGACCGGTTTTATAAGATTTAAATAATAAAGATACGAGATACTCGTAAACAAGCATATGCCACATACCTACCTACCTACTTATCAATTTCAATTCTAGTCGTGATAAAGATTGGACAATGTGAACAGATAGAGCTGTATCGAGTTCACAGATTTGTGTATAGTTTTAGGAAGCCTCTGAGAGGCTGGGATTAAGTAATGATATTAGCAGCATTTTGAACTTTCTGTAGACTGATTACTTCTGTTCTATGTACGTAGTAACAATTATAACTAACTATGATTTAATTACAAAAATACCAATAAATTACTGCCAGAACAGAATACTGATTCAGCCCAATTCCTCTCTCCTAATTTTGCGTGTTTTAGGGTTCATATTTGATCATGTACCATTCTTTTTTACCATCTTTGTAACATATGGAATGGAATAAAGAATTGAGTATTGACCTACAAAAACACGTCAACATAGGCACTACTTAGACAGTGGAGGTGGTAGACCTTACCAGGGCCGCATGATCGTTCATCTAATCGGACTCCGGCGCCAAACAGTTTTACCTGTGTTCTGTCGGTGCGCAAGAGTTCCAGTTCTTTCTGGGTGTGCTTGCTCCATATAAGGTAACATCGTTGCAAGAGCAAACTCATTTAAAATTAATGTAAAAAAATAACTTAGATTTTCTATGTAAATTATACATTCAAGAATCATTTACTCTTATCTCGAAATAATTAAACAAAAAATATCGGCAATAATACTTTAATTACTTCTTTACTCTACTCCTACAAAGCTATCTAAATTTATATCACAAAAAAACTTAATCTATGTAAATTTTACCGTAGCAAGCGTTAAGATCAGCAATTGGTGTGTCGCAAGCTGGTCATTATGTATTCATACAATAAAACAGAAATAACGAGATGTCCCAAACCAACCGTACAAACTAACATATGTAAGTAGGTAGATACATAACTATAGTTAACGGCTAGGCGGAATATTTGGCTATTTTCGCTTCCAAAAGATGAGAATAGAAGATGGTATAAAGATTTAAGGTTAAGTTCAGATAGTCGCAAGTTTAAAACACGCGCGGATTCTAAGCTATTGCATAGCTTTTATCGCAAGCTCTGAGCTCGGCGCGCGCGAAAAACGTAACGAAAAATCCTAAGGTTTCCTGACCACATCTGACAGCACGCATCGTCGTCATCGTCGAAGTTCGGGAGACTTCGGCAATCATAAAGGTACGGACAGACGTGCTCATTACTAGCACGAAAGCATGCTTTTATTGAGCAAGGGGCAATTTTATTGAGGGAGAGGGAGAGGTGGCTGACCATAGCCTAAATAGTACAATAATAAATAGGTATATAAATAAATAAATAATTATAATTGCATAAGTTGATAAATAATGCTATGAAATAGCTTTACCGCGGCAGTCACCGAGTGCCACACGTTTTTTTTTATATCCGCGAGTATTTCTTAGCCTTCGAACACTTTTGACAATGCTCGAACAAAGAAATGTAATTGTTACAAATAACATCTGCCTAGACACGATGGGCAGATGTTGTAAAGATTTGACCGAACCGAATGGTGGTCAAAGATGGACCTCAGAAACATAGGCCGTCCAGAAACGCGTTAGATTGACGATATCATCAAAATTACAGGGATCAACAGAATAAGGGAAGAAGTATGGCAGAAAACGGTGAAGGTATTAAGGCCAACTGTGGGTGATCCTGGGCTAAAATAATGATGAGGATGGATAATAATCACCTTTCCTAAATGATACTAATATACTAGATTCCAAACTGCTATAAGCGTGTGTGCGTGTTCTTTTCGCGCTTATTGTCAATAAACTTCTTTATATCAAGATCGGATCAATCTGAACTTAGCCTTATTTCAGATCGTCATTCTCTATTAGTTATGTGCGTATTTCGCGACTAAATAATGCCTTTTAAATGTATAAATATTCATGGTCTAATAATGGATACAATAAGAGTCGAAACAGTAAAGTGCTTGAAGTTAATTGATAACTAAAATAAAACTTTTCAAACCAACCTTGATAACCTATCAATTTTATTTTAGTTTTAATTAACATCATCGCCATTATTGTTTACGTCGGAGACATAGTTTAGAAATCTCACTTATCAAAAAGCTTTTTACAACAGAAAAGCCTTAAACTTGGGACTAAAACATAATTGGCAAGGACGTAGCTTAGCATGAATACCATAGCTTAACACTTTGAGACTTTACCCATGCGAGAGCGATTGTAATTCGACCGATTCCAACTAAAAGTGAAAATCAACCTTACCACTACGACATATGACATAAAACACGTTGATATCTACGAGTAAATGAAAAACAAAACACGATCGCCACGACGACGTAAAGTCAATCGAATTGCATCATTATTTCTTAGTGGCAAGGTTGATTTTCACTTAAACATAACTGGCGAAATTTGGGTGCAGCATAGCATGAATAACATAGATTTTATAACTCTATAGAGTTATATATAATGCTCCCACTGCTGGGACGCAAGTCTATAATAAACCACGCGGGCCTAGTGTGAGTTTAGGGTGAGTCTATCGCCATCAACCCGACTTAGATCCTGACTATATACCAGCCATTGAAGAATAGCCTCTATACACTGTACTTGAAGAATTCGCGGGACTTGTCTCATCAGGTGACCATAACGTAAAGGGCTATGACCGATCACCGTGTATTTTAGTCAGTATAAGTCTGAAGCCCGGACTTTACCAAAGCGGAGACGCGGAGATTTGCACCGAAGCCAACTGAAGAGGAGATGTGGATTTCTGATTGGTTATTCAAACACATCTTCTCTCGTCTCCGCTTTGGTGGAGTCCGGGCCTGACAGTCTCTCCACCCTGATAAAAAAGTACTTAAATAAATAATGTACAAATAAAGCGACTGGTCTTTCCGAAAACTACTTAAGTAGTCCGCTTAATAATAGTTTTACATAAATCACGATGACATACAATATTAAGTACGTATTTAATATTTAAAAAAAAAACTAACAGACGACACACTTAAAACATCATACCTATATTATTATCTTGAAAACTAGTTTAAATAACAAGTAAAGTAATTAATGTAAATCACGCCGGTGTTTGTCCGAAATAATTAAAATAATGTTAGGTAGACGTCTGGTAGAATTCCATAGGTTTATCTAGAATCTAATAAAATATTTATGCTTCTAAAAGTAATGTTGTAAGTTTGAGTGTGGAGAATAATCTCCGGAATTGCTGATACAATCCGGAAAAGTCTTTCACTAATTGAAAGCTCCTCAAATATCAACCTAATATTATAAATGCGAAAGTGAGGTTATTTGTTTAGCTTTAACACCTGAACCGCTGGACCGATTTTAATTAATTTTGGTACAGTGTTAGATGGAAACCTGCTCAAAAATCTGACAAGCAGTCTTACCATGGGGTATCATATTACCCAGTTACTGGGTTGTGGAGGTCCGATAGGCAGTCATTTCATGTAAAATACTGATATTCAGCTGCATCTGGTTCGACTGGAAGCCGACCCCAATATAGTTGGGAAAAGGCTCGGCAGATGATGATGTTAGATGGAACCCTGGAGATACCTCAAAAATAACAATATATAAAGTATAATATTTTTTTTAATTTCTTGACTTAATTTTGGGCTATTAAAAGCTAAATAGTAGGTAAGTAACATGGGCAGTATTTTATTTTCAAACTACAACCCGTGCGAAGCCGGGGCCGTGTGCTAGTCTAATACAAACAGGTAAAGTAAGAGATATTAGTGTTCTTCTCATTATTTTAATCTTGCTTAGTCAAACAAGTTCCACGAATTGAGACTAGCCGAAACAGTACCTATGTTTTACGTATTGATCTATAAATTTAGGTGCGATAAAATGTTTGTTTCTTGGAACAGCACCAACACCGAGACAGGAACATTTAAAAAGAAATACTTTAAAAAACACTATTCCGTCTGCAAAATGAGATTAACAAGGAAAAGGAGACTTTTAGTAGAAGCTCTTTGGTCACTAGGATGCCTAGACAGGTCAAACAGATCCAAGACATGTTTTTTTGTACCACTCTTGGATATTCTCCTGTGTTGTGGCAAACATTAAACTCACATAAACAAACGCTCAAATCTGGAACAAATAAAAACTTGCAGATTGAGAAAAAAAATTGATCCGAGCGAACCAGTGACACGAAGCGCAGTCTAAGCACTCAGTCTCGGAAATGGAGAGACTATTTCAAAGCCTGAAGTCTCTGGATGTCTAGTAATATTTTTTAAATTAGTTTTACTGTTGCCTTCAATCCAGCCCACAGACAAAGATGAGGTCTTTGATGAAGCAAATTAACCGAGAAGGAACTGGAACTCCTGCGCACTGACGACAGAACACAGTAAAAACTGTTTGTCGCCTACAGGAAGGCGATCGCGAGAGAGGCGGCTCTAGTGAGACCAGCGCCGCCATGAGACAATATGAAAATATTCCCGTACAATATGCAGACGTCAGAAAATTCTTCTAAAACCGATTACATAACACTTAACACTCACCTAAGCAAACGAAACAAACAAGAAACCATATGCTATAAAACAATACCTAAATACCAGCCATACACTTCACCCATGCCATAAAACCAGCTATTTCAAGATAAACATCAATCTCATCGGAATCATATAAAATTGTACTTTTATACCAGTTATTATGCTTCTATAAAACAGGGATGAACTGTTTATGGGACCAGTGGATGCCGCAACTAACATCTGATAATGGGCTGACGAATAAAAATTGTTTACCCGTAGATGTGGGTATAAAACTATATTAATGTATCGTGGAATAATTAAGGAGTTTATGTTAGAATATTACTAGGAGACAAATATTGTTATTGTATATTTGATTCACCTTTACTTTCTCTGCCTAATGTCAGCCATACATGATCTAGTTTACCGTCGGCGGGGCGGTGTATGGCTACCAGAAGTAGCCTTGTCAAGCACACTTATACACTACGCCACTAAGATTACAAGGTGTCGCTTCAAGTACGCTGCAAAGACGGTAACTGAAGGGGTGCTAAGACAGGAAACCTCCCGGAGTTCCCTCTCGGATACGTCCGGGGGGAAGACCAGTTTTTCGGGCCGGTGCACCCTGGGATGTGGGCAAAATCTCTTCCTTAGGCACTGTATGCCTAAGGGGTCTCTTTGCCCGTATGCGAATAGCCTGTCGGGTGGACGCTCCAACGCGTGTCCCTCTGAATAGCAGAGGGCACAGCGGCGGAGCGGGCTTGCGGACGGTGAGTAATGGGTAAGCTCGCCGTCCGACCACGGACCAAGCCCGGGTCGGTGGCGCGTCGTGTTTCACGCGTCACCGACGGGGCCCCATATGGGGCCAAATGCCTGCTGGGGTCGCGGATTTTTCTTAATCCAGGATACCGTGAGTCCGGAAGGTAAAGGGCATCCGAAGGAACACGGGTGGATTTAAGTCAGTAAGAGTCTGACAGTCCCTTCCGCCACACCCAGGGCGGGAGGACATATTTGATGATTTTGCCACCCAAAAAAAAAAGACGGTAACTGAATCGTATACTGCATGTGTCATGTTCATGAACGGGCGCTGTCAGTCGTGACTGTTCATCTCTTAGCAGCCACGGTTTATTTTAATTATTTATAATTTTATTGAATTGTCTTTATTTACATTACCTAATTTCCTATGGACACTTTTACTTGCTACATCGTTCTCACATAATGTACCATCTCAAGTTGAATGATGTAACAAAGGTTTTGTTATAATTTTGGCGATTGAAAAAGAGTGTCCAGTCCATGGAGTTTCTTGGAATAAGCGCCTACGGTACTTTCACAGTTTTTATGTTTTGTGACTGGGACTGTAGCACCGTAACTATTTTTAAACTATTTTATTTTACTTTTGTGTTTTGACAATTGAAAAAGTGCCTGTAACTGGCCTCCTTGAATTAAACGATTTGATTTTTGATTTTGTTACAACTGGCGTAACCTTTCAGACATAAGTTTGAGTGAAAGTTTCAATTTAATGTCTGTTATTAAGCTAAAAAGATCTTCTGTTCTAACAAAAAGAGATGCGCTTCTCCAGTAGCAATTATCTATGGATTGTTAAAGTACCTGCTTCTTTATTCAAAATCGAAGAATACTAATGGCTATCTCATCACAGTCATCACCGCAACATATAAACGCTTACACAGCACATTAACGATCCATACTGTTACAAAGTACCCATTAACTACTAATTTAATAGGCCCAACTCATTAACCTGCTCAACTCGTTAAAAAGTTTAATAAAAAGAACAAAATAGTCATAAATTCGACATTAATAACTACAACTTTCAAAGTTTTATTGTTACAGTAAAAGAAGGTAGTTTAAGTTTCGCAGGAATTGCAGGTACAAGCTAAAGTTTATTAATAGTAAAACAATAATGGTTAATGATTCGGAAAATGTCGTATTAATTGTAAAATAGGAAAGTTTTTAGGGCGTGTTAAAAAGTTTCCTAGTATATTTTTTGTCGTTTTACGAGTATGTCTGAGTCTATCCGAGGGGTAAAGAAATAAAGTTTATTTGCGTAACCCATGTGGGTTGGTCTCTTTTTGTTGTTTTGTTGGTTGTAAAAATTCTAAGTTTTGGTTGAATGCCTGGCGGAAAACAATGATTTATTAAATATTGCTACACGATACACATAGTGTTTTGGTTGGTATATTCGCTGGTCCTTTGAAGTATGACCGACTGTAAAGGAGTCTATTATACAAAAAATCTATGGCTTCTAAACAAAAGCTCTTTAGCTTGGTCAAACATGTTCAGATCAATTATAGATACAACTACTGACACATGTGGTCTGGCCCTTCGTGATCCTGTTCTCCTAGTACTTCCTGTTCAGATTCACAAAAATCTCAGTTTAGTGTGATAGAGAGAGATAAAAATAACAACTTCAACAAGATATTCCTTTGTCTTTTTGAGCCGACTGTACCCATTAAAATCCAATTAAAATTAAAACGGGGTCGAATGTAAAATGAATAGGTATTGAACATAATCGTTGCTCTAAACGGAGGTGCCCTAAAAATCGTTGCTCAAACGAAAATAGCAAAATGGTAGCGAAAAGGCACTCTTTTTCACTTATTTTGCACGTCTTTTACGTTTCGTTGTGGCATCGGGAAACTGAAGAAACGGAATGTAGCCCACAAAATCACGTCCGTTCTTTGCATTCTTGACAATAAATTGAAGATCACCTATTGTAATTCTTCAAGAAGAATCCAAAACTAAATAAAATTTAATTTAACAATCTTTCTCTAATCTTAACCGACAACCTGATCTATACGGAATTCTTTGCCACGATTCTTTCTTCATTAACCGTTCCCATTAAGCAAGTTTAATTGTGAATGATAAACAGTTACATTACTATCGTACAATACCGATATCGTGTGTGGTCCAGCAATTAATGAGCTCACTCGAACACATACATACATACATACGTGTGTAAGTCTCTCTGTCCCATGTTCCTATCTCTATAATTTATCTAGAGCGCATACGTTTTCTATTTTATGAAGTTATTAAAGTTTTAGTTAAGTTTCTGTTACAAGTTTCTGTGGTTAAGCGAAATTGTGTAGGATGGGTATTTGGGTAACAGTTTTATTGTTGTATATGAGGCTTATTTAGCTACGTTCTTATGGGTTTATGAGATAATTTAGTATGGTGTTTGAACGCAGTAATGTGCGAATAATTTGAAGGCATGTGTTTCAACATTATTTCTTTTTATTAATTTAGAGCTAAAACATATTATTATGTTACAAATTGACTAAAATACATTTTAGAAGAAGCCTGTTTTTGTTTAACTATTTTCACCTTGCACGGGCTTTGTATTTCGGCTTGCACGGGCTTTAATTAAGCTATAGTTTAATCCACCTTACTTCTTTAATTACCCTTTACGACCCAGCTACGTGATAACTAGTTTATACAGTCAGCATCTAAGATTCAGATTGCTTGTTTGTTACTGTGAATTACGAGGACCAATAAAGCACTGAAAGTTTACGGGCAGTTATGCATGTATCTGCGTGCATGAGCAATAATATGAGTTTATTACCTCTTCCAGTGCCATGTGCTATGATTGACGCAAATAGATCAATGCCAACGCTTACTCCAACGACTAATACCCAGAAATATGACTGTTTACCTCGAAAGAATACTCGTAAAGACTTTAATACTATTCCGCCACAGCTCTGCATAACAGATTCTCTGTCTAAGCAAGCAAATAGCCCACTTAATGTCAGAAACAAAGATTTAACTGAAGAGCCGGACAAAAGCCGCCGCTTTACAGTTCTAACCTCGAAATTTAATATTTAACATATAATTAATCCTCAAAAACTAAATTGCCATTGCGAGACCGCTCCGAAGTCCGAACGCTCATAGACATAAATCATTTGTAACAAAAGCCGTGTGGTACACATATTGCGAGCCCATCGCTAATTGGGCGTCACCATAAACCGGCCGCATTCGTAACAAAAGTCAATTCTCTCAGCAAAGAAGTTGAAAAAACCTGTGGGCCCACCGTGTAACACAATCTGGTACCGCGAAAGAACATAAAATTCTGTTGGCTATTAGATTCCGCGTCGTTCGGTACGAGGAGCAAACGACATTTTTATATTTTTAAGTGAACGGCCCGCGCCCGCGCACACTCACACGCTCTCACTCACTTACGCACACACTCAAACGTCTATAGTGCAGGTATAAACAAAAATGTGCTAAGTAAAAAATATTATTATAGCATAATGCGCCATAAAACACGAGAGCATCGGTGAACGACGACGGTTCTCAAACTGTCCCTGTGCTACGCGGCGTAGCACTCTCGTAGCGCGTAGCAGTCGGCGTAGCAGCTGATGTTTTCATGCGAAAATTGTTTGAGCTAATTAGGGTGTGCTTTTTTTTTTTTTATTTTTTTTTTTTTTTTATCGTGGTAAAATCATCAAATGAGTCCTCCCACCCCGGGCAGGGCGGGAGGGACTGTCAGACTTGTACTGACTAAAATCCACGGTGTCCTTCGATAGCCCTTTATGTTCCGGGGTCACGGTAATGAGATAAGTCCCGCGACCCCGGCAGGCTTTGGCCCTCTAGAGGGGGGCCCCGTCATCTTGCTGACGCTCTTTGAGGCGCGCGTGGAACACAACGCGCCGTCGACCCGGGCATGGTCCGTGGTCGGGCAGCGAGTTGCCCTTTACTCGCCGCCCGCATGCCCGCGCCTACGGTGGCCGGAGATTGTCTTGCGACGTCCGTCGCCGTGGGCGTCCACCACTGCGGTTGGGGCGGAGGGAGGACACTGTCCTCTCTCTCACGCGGCCCGCCTCCTCCTTCGCGAGCATTACTGCTTCGCAGAAGGAGGCGACCGCTTCCCACTCCGTCTCGCCCCGCAGCATGGCCGAATTAGGGTGTGCTTGTGAAAAATATATCTATCTCTTTCTAAACTTCAAAAATGCATATTTATAAGTGTATGATTCGTCATCGTAACCGTGACGCGTTAATGATTAATAGATCAGAAGCTACATTATTTTGACATGTCATGGCCGCACCTTATGATGATGCAAAACTAAACTACTCTGCATTTGGAAGCTTTTTACGTCAGTCCTCAACATTTAATGTAATATCAGGCTTTTATGTAATTCAACAAATTTTAATTTGAAACTGAATGGAGTACGCGAAAGTGGTTAAATAACCGAAAGAATACTCCTCAATATTTGATCCTGTGCGTCTTCCTTCCAGTTTAGAATGTGCCGCCATTTCGTGCCGCCATTTCCTACCTCACCCGAATAAGGGCCCTAATTAAAATTATGTGCCATTTTCGTCCATATTTCCTCCGGCATAAGGAGATATGCCGCCATTTTCTACCACACCTAACTATAACAGGGCCCTAATTAAAATTATGTGCCATTTTCGTCCATATTTCCTCCGGCATAAGGAGATATGAAGCCATTTTCTACCTCATCTAACTATAACAAGGCCCTAATTAAAATTATGTGCCATTTTCGTCCATCTTTCCTCCGGCATAAGGAGATATGAAGCCATTTTCTACCTCATCTAACTATAACAGGGCCCTAATTAAAATTATGTGCCATTTTCGTCCATCTTTCCTCCGGCATAAGGAGATATGAAGCCATTTTCTACCTCATCTAACTATAACAGGGCCCTAATTAAAATTATGTGCCATTTTCGTCCATCTTTCCTCCGGCATAAGGAGATATGAAGCCATTTTCTACCTCATCTAACTATAACAGGGCCCTAATTAAAATTATGTGCCATTTTCGTCCATATTTCCTCCGGCATAAGGAGATATGTCCTGCCCAGTCCCAATTGAGCTGCGCAATTATTATGAATAAATTAATTTGATAGCACGGCTGGCGCAGTGGCTGAAAAATTGACTGCTGTAGATGTGATGCGTGTTCAATTTCCGTATGTAACAAATATATTGTATGATCTACAAGTAATTGTTTGGATGTTTGTGCATTTGAGTTTAAATGTTTGTGAATGAACCCACTCTAGATGAGAAATTCCTTGTGTGGGGCAACGTTTTAAAAATAAACTAACTCAATAACAATTAAAATAAACACAACAAGTTTGAACACCACAGCTCATCGGTACTCCAACATATAAACAATGTCAATGATTTCTATTAAAATCGGCCGGCATTTCAATATCTACGAATTATATTAGAATAACGTCTGGGAAATCTACGCAATGTGCAATAAATAAGACGAAGACATCCCACTACTTATCAACAACTCTTAGCTTCATCAAAATAGAGTTCAATATCGTCTAGCGTTAATTTGGTAATAAAAATGGCTTGTATTTGGTAAGATGTATCCGATATAATAAAAGTTTAAGGACATAATAAAACTAGATCTATTATTTATAAGTGAATGCAAATTATTTTTTGTTAAGGTAAACTTTGTTTTGAAGGATGCTGATGTGTAAAAATTAAAATTTAAGCGATTTTGAGTTTTAAGTCGTGGTGGTAGAGGAAGATTTTGAACAAAATTGTAGCATGAAATTTTTTTTTACATAAATAATTTATCAAACTTTCATAATTGTACGGTGCCATTAAAATAACTTATAAACACATTCATAAGTTATGGACGGTATGGTTAGCTTATTACTGTTGTTTTAAAGCACGTTAGAAATCATGACCGTAAAGAACTTTTGTCTGATGGGTTTTTCCATGAACATAGAGATATTCAAAGGATGAATTTTCAAACAATCTCCTTTACTATTCTTCTTCATTGTTAGAGAACTCTTGCGCAAGTCTAATTATAAGTGAGGATGGATGTACGAGATGAATGCTAATTTTATACTATTTTTTTTTTTTGTAATTACGTATTTTATTTTAGTATTAGTTTAAATTTAGTATTTTGTTGTAAATATTTAGTTTTATTTATTTTTAAATTTCTAGATTTAGTTTAATTATCTAAATAAGTTGGTTACTAAATAAAGAATGTGATTTTATACTTAATTTTATACTTTTTAAAGAAAAATATGTGTTAATATAGGATATTTTTCATCCCAGTACGCTCCCGAGAGATGATTTTCACCACAAATGCAGGCAAAGCCGCTAGCAATACCTCGTTATATAAGCTTTTTAAATTCCTAAATGTTGTCCTAATAATTTCTCTCTTTGATTAAATTGTTATAAAATTCTTCAAAATGTTAATTAATTAAATAACGTATTAATTAATAGGTTAATCATTATTCACATCTATGTGAGAACTGAAATTTTAATGAAGTTCTTGATTAAAAGATAAGATAAGCATCACAAAATAAAGTTATCATTTTCAAGATTACCGATAGAAAACATGATTTTATGCTTTATGTAAATTTTTCTATGCGATTTATTGTTTTTTTTTTTTGAATTTATTTGCTGCATTTCTGTTGTACAAAACAACTAACACAAATGCAAATAAGAAAACATAAATATCAGACTTGTCAATTTAATAACAATTTTAATGGCTATTTGAATAAATCTATGGTTATACTGTATTATTATTTCTATCGTACTTTTAATCATGTCGTTCATAATTTGTTTTGCATACGTATATGTATGAAAATTTTTAAAACTTCAATAGTTTTGTAAAACATTATTTAAAGTTTATACCTATTTGTTTTAAACATCGTTGATCTGAAATATCAAAAACTCAAAACAAATATTTAACCCATTAACACTAGCTGCTTGTTAACGGTTTACCCTCGTGTAAAATATCGAACATTATACTTTCACATTTATAATAATAGTAAAAACAGTTGGTAAATACCCCGTTTAAAGTTACCAAGATAATTATTATTAAATAACACAACACACACAACTTGCGAATCAAAGCCAATGTGCGACGCAGTGCAAGTGTTAAAAATCATTAAAATTGCTGTTAATATATTGAAAAGCATTCCGTGAAAACTGTAAACTGATCATTGTTACCTATCAGACAGTTTTCTCATCCTTTAAGATAAGAAGGTTAAGACCATAATGAAGCGTTGGATCTTGATCTGTATTACCTTAACCGAAAGATATTAATAAGATAAGCACAACCCGAAGCCGCTCCACCAGCCCCCAACTTACCTTCGCACCAAAGCAGAACGCTATACGAAAACAAGCCACAAACAGTAGGCTGCAAGCAGGGACCACATCACCACACAGATACGAACCCAGAACGCTGGAAGACTCGGCTGCAGTCGGCTCTGAAGGTCAGGGTCGGAGAGCGCGCCCCTGCCGAGTGACCCCGTTGACGACGCCGAGAACCTCTTGCTGCGCCCCGCACGCGCCTCCCCGCCACCCTGTGCATGATCACCGTCATACCTCGCACCCGGCATCACACACTTCAATGGACCCTGGGTAGACTGGATCTAGGCTAAACTAATAGGTCGGATCTAATCTAGGGCAGGTTTTCTGCTGTCGCATCTAGCTCTACGACTGTTCTACGTTGTAGGTATGTACTACGGATTGTTTCTTATCAACCTTTGACTCACGGTTTTATCCATTTGTTTGTAGTGCCAAAGTGTTGTCGAGTCGTGGATTTACTAAATCAGCTTCTAAGTCAGGTGTCTCACGGATTTGAGTTTATTAAATCAAAAAAATGAAAATAAACTTAAAAATAAATATGTGTGTAAATCTACTAGGATGTTTTTTTTTTATAAAATCATATGAAAATAACACTTTAATTTGCACAAAAAAGGAAACCATTAAAATGAAGAAGTAAACAATAACTTCATAGACTCGTCTAATAGTGAACTATTACTGTTAAGACTGGATATTTTAATTAAATCATAACAAAAGTGCATAGTCATTCAATAATTAATTATTCGTTGTATGCACATTCAATTATTTTATTTCCTTTATTCAATTCAGTTAATAATATTTATCCAATCTAAACAGTTTTAATAAGAAGTTACATAAACTCCATTGAATGACTAAGTACTATGAAACCGCCTATGAAAGTGGTAGTGGTACATGCAGAAATCATGAATGAAGAAAAAATTGAAGGAAGATAGATTGCCCAGTGCCCAATGGGAAGCATTGAAATGTGTAAACGTGGTGCGACTAAAAAGCATGTATTAGAACTAAATCATTGTGCAGATGACACGGTCTTTAAAATCTATTAATTTTATTAATAGAAAAAAAATCAAGTTTGAAGGTAAAAACGAGAAATATATAAAAGAGAAAAATAAAGACTCAATTTGCGTCACAACACTATTCGTGAGTGGATGACTAATCAAATGCAATAAATGCATTCCAATGATAGCTCAAAAAACATATTTAGTTTTCTAGTCGAATTAACAAAAATAAATTCAACTAAATATGTTTTTGCAAAGGATTTCATTACTTTGAAACAAAGGCTGTTAAAATGTACCATGTAATGTAATTTCAAATAAATTCAATTGCATAGCAACCGTATCATCAGCACATAATAGCATAACTTTTAAGAGACAGTAAAACATATTGATGTGATGCGACCAATAGGCAGATAGATGTCATAATAAAACCAATATATTTAACTTTCTACTCTTCAGTACACAAAAAATACAATAAATTATTAAACAACTTCTGTTTAAGAATACTTTCTAGTGTTTTGTATGATAATCACCCAATAACGAACGGAAAAGTACCGGAGATGTGATTATATTGTTATTCTTATAATTTGATGTGATCTTTGACATGATAAATAAACGTTGCTGATTATTTATTTAAATAAAACTTTTTCAAAAAAAATGTAACCGCCTTCAAAAACAACCACAAAAAAGGGTAAAATAACCTACAAAATAACTTTTCTTTCAGAAGTCGGTGCCTTTATTTTTTTTCATTTCATTGTTTTTTTTGCCACCGACTTCTGAAAGAAAAGTTATTTTGTAGGTTATTTTACCCTTTTTTGTGGTTGTTTTTGAAGGCGGTTACATTTTTTTTGAAAAAGTTTTTTATTTTACTCTTTTTAGTTTAAATATTCAACTCAAATTCTTGTCAAATAAATCATTCTCTTACATGTATGTGCACTAAAATTTTGTAATCCGTAGCACCGGTAACAACATCGCTCAAGTGCACAATATGCTAATAAAATTCCCTATCTCAAAAACTACTGAACCGATTTTGATGAAACTTGCAGTATTCCGTAAGTTAAACAATACTTAGTACAACAAAAAAAGAATTACTTAAATCGGACTTGTAGTTCCAGAGATATGCGAACACAAACTAAATCAGTCGATGCCTACTCCAAGCCGTTGAGGAGTTGTACCTTCCATCATCAGCTCATCCACCTGAGATGATGATTGTCAGATGCAAATACTTGAACAGATTTAGAAAATATATGAAAATGGTACTATGTGCCTATAAAATTTGAAGGTTGCCCTCGATTTCCCTGGGATTCCATCATCAGATCCTGACCTGATGATCATGGGACCAATTGGAAAGTATACCCTTTCGAACAAAAGAAAAATTTTCCAAATCGGTCCAGGCGTCTTCGAGAAATCGGGGAACATACATAAAAAAAAAAAAAAAAAGATTCCGACGAATTGAGAACCTCCTCCTTTTTTTGAAGTCGGTTAATAAGAATCTTTTTTTTATTAAAACAAATGAATAGCAGGATCAAAAAACAAACATTTCAGTGGTGCTTTTAATAAAAAGAAATATAATTATATTATTAATGCATTTAGTAGTTAAATATGACCTGTTTGTCGAAGTTTTATAAGTGCCCTCACGGGTCTATGTGAAGTAAAAACATTTGGTTCTTTAATTTGGAATGGCAGCAATCAAAAATTGCCGCCCTAGTCTACTTGGGGACAATTCTGTCGATACGAGGGGGGTTTGTACGACTTCAAGGCCCGGATTACCACTCGTCATTCGGTTGCCTCTCCGACATTTAACATTGCCTAGAATATACTACTAAATGCCACAAATATTATCAAGTTTAAATAGACTCAAACGGCCAACCGATCTACAATGCAAAATCAACTTATTCCTAGATTCTAGACCAATATGTATTTCAGTAAGCTGCCCCATTTCCATTTAAGTTGCGCCTGACCTGGACCAATTAGTTAGTAGGTCACGCGCTATAAAGGAACATTGAAATGTCAGCAATTTATAGCTTAGTGCACTGGAAATTAGGTGACTTTAAAAAAACCTTTTTATCTTTGTCCTGAGTGAGTTTACCTGTTCACTCAGGACGAATGAAATTGCTAGTGAAACGGATTACTAGTACGCATTCTACGTATTTAACCGTGATTGCAACTTGAAGTATCATCATCAGCCTTTTAAATGTTCCCACTGCTGGGACACAGGCCTCCTCTCTGTGAGAGGGTGCAGGCCGTAATCTACCACGCGGGCCCAGTGCGGATTGGTAGATGTCACATGTCTTCGAATTTTTGGTTCTAGGACATGCCGGTTTCCTCACGATGTTTTCCTTCACCGTTTTGAGAGCAGTGGTGTTGAAATAAATTAATTAAATTCAATTCAAATGATTTATTGCAATCCATAATGTACATAATACAGGTGGTAAAAATACTAATAGAGAGAAACAATTATGGACCCTGTCGGGCACAGCAATGTTTGGATATGGTTGGAGAGAGGAAGAGCGTTTTTTATCGATTACACAAAGTAATGCGCCTGACTGGGTTCGAACCCACGACCTACATCTCGTAAGTCGAGGCCGATACCACTGGGCCACCACTGCTGCACTTGAAGTATGTACGATGTAAACTGTATGGGAAATGAGAAAGCGCATCTAGTGTGCGAACGAGGGACTAATTTTATCGTCAAAAAATATGAAAACTCATGATTTATTTATTTATTTATTAGCTTTATTTAATCCCTTACATGTATGTATTTCTTATCTACTATTATGTATGCTTATTTATTTATTTGTTAGTAATGTTAGTTTTGTTTTTAAATAAGGTTAGTATTGTTAGGTGTAAGGGCCGCCTTTTGCGGTGAAAGCCTCCTCCAAACCCATGAATAAAACTCATGATACTCAGTTCAAAATATCATACGCACCTACTGCAGTTCCCTGTTAGTTAAGGCTCCTAAAATTCAGATTCCAAGGCTGAAACCTTCGTGATGAAAAACTCTAACAAAAATCTGTCCGGACTAAATTGAACTAAGTACCCTCAAACTAAGAGTCGCGCTTGTTAAAAACTATAGATTTGATCCTTAATAAGTTGCAAGTTAAGTTCTGGAAATTCTGGCCATCCCCAATAGCCATATAACATCATCAAATAATCATCATCTGCTAAGCCTTTGCCCAACTATATTGGGGTCGGCTTCCAGTCGAACCAGATGCAGCGTAATATCAGTGTTTTACATGTAGTGTCTACCTATCGGACCTCCACAACCCAGTAACTGGACAATACGATACCACATGGTAAGACTGGTTACATCACCAATATCTGGCCACCCAAAAATAAAAACTACAAGACAACATACCACCCAAATCGCACTGGTAACAGAATCGTTTAAAACAATAGGAGGGTAGTAAACATCGCCGTTTTGCACTTAAACGTCCATTCGTTGTGTAATGGCGCTGTAAATCTACCAACAGCTCTTTACTAGCGCAGTCTAACACACTATTTGTGGAAACAAGTGCTGTAATGGTTATTGGCGTGGTTTTTTGACGGGTTAATTTTTATGGTAGTGGTCTAGGTTCCGAGTTTCAAAATGATCTCATATCAATAGGCATTTTTGCTGAACTGGGCCTATTTAGCGCTGTCGTGGAGCAAACATTTTTTTACCAAAATAAGTTATACTTTTTAAATCAGTTGTTCATTTTCTATTGCATATAATTGTGTCTAGTGTTCCTAGAAATCTTTCGTAATTCATACGACAAATTACTTCAAACCGATTTTAAAGTGAATTATCGCTGAAATTAACCTATTAAAAGGATTTTCGTTTATTTATAACCAATTTTGTTTCTTTTCTTCGTGCTGTATTCGATTGATTCATACTTTCAGGGAGACCTGTACATGAGCTACTAACAATCCATTTAAAGTTATTTTTTACCCGTAACAGCAAACAAAATTAAAGAACATTTTGTCAGAAAACATGAGGTAAATAAAAAATCCATTATAAATCCGGGAAAAGAACGAATTCAAAGAATTTGTGTAATACACGAGAATCATCTTTTTTAATATAAATAATGATACCTATATGCAAAAAAACCGACCTGATTCCCACATTGGCAAAAGCACGGAAGATAAACCATCCACAATTCTTTTCCATCATTAACAACAACAAAGGACCCTAAATTCACCACCTACACACAAATTATAAATTACAAATCGACTTCATCAACATAAGCCTTCCGACAGAAGACCGGTTCTGTAGGACTATCAATGAACGTGCCAAATCCGATGAGATACGAGCCATTCATTGATTTTCCAGACGCGTCATCTTCCGGTCTGGCAGATCGTCTGCCAGCGTGCCATGTGCCAGCAACACCGTTATAATTGCGGGATCATGTTCATTATCATCAAAATCTATTCCTATACAATTGATTCTGATATGATTTAGGAGCAAATGTTCAGATTCTAAGCTGGACAGTTAAGCAGCTGAACAGAGTACAGTCGTGAAGAAATATGTTTGTATGTTACTAAATTATAGGTATTACAAATATGTATGCAGTCTAGTCATATTAAAGCTTACTGTGGACGTCATTGTTGACCTATTAACTTATTTTTCTGTTTTTCGTTATGTAATTTTCTGTTTGTTACTTCACATTTACTATATCAGTTTAAATAAATAGGCCACTACCACCCTTTAATCAAAGAAAGGTTGAAATAGATGATGACCGGTATTTTCAGAATCAGTAGCATCGTATTCTATCAAAAATAGAGTATTTCAGAAAGCGGGCACTAGTTTATTCAACTCATTACAACTAACACTCATTTTATTCTAGAAAAAACTAAATAAAAGTAAATCATAAAATAAACATTTCACATATCAAGGCGGTGTTCCAAAACGGAGATATTATTGTCTTCAATGACATCATACATGATTATATTCAAAAATGCTATACATAAAGTAATGGTCACCTAATACGGACATAGACTGGTTTCTCCCAAGCACAATACATGATAACTTTAATACGTAAATGCCTTATTTACCTCACTATATTATTCTTCGCAAAATGAAGATTTAATAATACATTAATGTTCGCTTACGTTACGTAGTTTCTCGGACAAATATGTTAATTAAGTTTTAGTAATAATGAAAAGGACGAAAAGGCAACTATAGATAGGTATTTAACAAAGTCAGTAGTTTCAAAAAATGGTCGAGAAATATCCCAAATTTTTCGATATGATGCATTCATATCGAAAAATATATTTGGGATTTTTCATATCCAAAAATTTTCTCCGACCAATTTTTTTTCAGTATTTCTTATAAACTTCTGAAAATGAGCGCTAGAATTAACGTTTCTACAGTCTCTCGTTGGTCTAACAGTCGTAACTAAAACTGCTGAAGACGCAGTCCTGAGATGGCTCCCCAGTTCGATCCAAGTGTGACTGCTTCTTCAGGCATTTTTCAGTAGGAGTCAAGGACTATTCAATTGTGCCCGGTTGATGACAATTGGCTCAGCGCCTAGGTAGACATCAGTTTCTAACCCTTAAGAGATTACACGTGCGATGTTATATTATGTCAATGACTTTGTAATCAGTGAATTAATTAGAAGGTGGCTGTGAAGCTGTGACCTATGCATTTGACGCAATTCATAAAAAAAAAACTGCATAGTGATTAACATTTCGGTAAAATTCCAAGTAGGTAAATCAAAACCAGCTAAGTTTGAAAACATTATAAGTGAAGTTCAATAAAGTAACATTTATTATTAATGTTCTAACGGCAAATCGTTCAAGTTTTCTTCCAACTTACAGGTTTATCAATAAGCATTAAAAAATCACGTCGTACAACAATTTTATACGCGAACAAATCATATTTATACAAATGGAATTTAGCAATCCTCGTTGTAATAAAAATAGTGATGTAATCCCATAAAAAAATACTCGACAATTACTTTTGTAGGTACATCGAAATTTGAGAAGATAGCACTGTGGCGACATCGGCCGAAACCGGTATGAAATACATAAATTTTATTTAAAAAAAGACGGGCCGTGCCCACACTTAGCCGAATTGGTTATTATCTCATTCCATAGGTACTCATGAGATTCATTACACACTTATTGGCTAGAGAACGAATAAAACCATTTTTGTAGCGGGCTAGTGATGTGGTCGGTGTCGATGTTGGATTCTGAAATCATGTCACTAACATTATCGATATTTGTAATGATCTTGTAGAACTGACAAAAAACCATTTCAAATGTATTACTAGTAAGTTGCACATTTAAAATGATTTAATGAACTATAGTAGTAGGCAGCAGAGCTAATTACACTGCGAAAATAGAATCTAAACAAAAAATGTGCATTTACTCTAGATATCATGCTATATGCAGCGTGGAGAAAAAAATTATTGCTACACCATTCAAAGTATATCAAACTTTACTACAGTTTTATACTATTTATAAACAAAACAAAAGCATATTTGCAAACTCTCTGCAGTCATAGTTCGATAAGCCCAAAATCTATCGATAAAAATGCACTCAACAACACCTTCCCAGCACTACACAGAAACCAGTTCGCGTGTTAATTGCGGTACCAAATTCGTATCAGAATCATTTGAATATCCGTAATTTATGACAACGGGCAACTCAGTATCATCTCGGTACGATGTGTGTTAACGTTCGCATACATTATTTTATGTTGGCAACCCGACCATATGCTGTGTTGTTAGAATATTTGTTATTATGTTACATCTAGGTGGTCGTCGTATATGTATTTGGGACTTTTTTGTTAAAAAAAGCCACGTATATTTCTCTTTTCTGGTGATACTTTGGTTTACGATATACGGAAATGGTTATGGCGATTAGAAATTCCATAAGGTTGACAATAGAAAGTTATGACAGCAAAATTAATTGATTATTTAGATTGTCTTTCAGAGCTCTGAAAATTATAGAGCTTTCCTGCTAGACCTGGCAAGAAGATGTTCTTTATACGAAAAACTTAGACAGATTGACAGACCATTTGTCAGAGAAGGTTAAGTATATAAAAATAAGTATTAAGCTACCTTTGAGTTATGTACTTAAAACTTTAAGAAACTTTCCTCTCAACTCAAGACACGCAAGCTGAAAACCATGTCCACAGAGGACCAGTCTGTATAGAAGATTTGAGAAGAGAAGTAAGACGTGAACATAACCTAACGCAGAATACAGAATTGCAGATTCTCAAAGCAAAATTACTAAAATCACTCAATATATACGTTTTTAATTTGATTTTAATCTGAACAGTCACTCTATAAAAAGCTATTTTATGACGTACTTAATTAATTTAAACCAAATATTTACAACAAAAAGGAACACCACCGAAATTAAATGAACCAATTACATAATTAATTAAATATAATGATAAAGGCTGGTTCGAAGAGGTGCAGGACAAATGGTAAAATCTTCAAATGGGTCCTCCCACCCAGGGCAGGCCGGAAGGGACTGTTAGATACGTCTTCTTCTTCCTGCCCTTATCCCATTCTACTTGGGGTCGGCGCAACACGTTTTCTTCTTCCATTCTCCCCTATCAGACGTCACAGTATCATTTAGTCCTTTTTCTGTCATATCATTCCTTAGACAATCCATCCATATTTTCTTTGGCCTTCCTCTTCCTCTCCATCCATCAATATTCATACTCATCGCTCTCGTTAGTCACATGGGTGTCATCCCTCCTCATCACATGTCCATACCAAGAAGATAGACGATTCCCTTTCATTTTGTCTGTAACAGGCGCCACATTCAAACTTACCCTTATAAACTCGTTCCTTACTTTATCCATTCTTGTCACTCCACACATCCATCTCAACATCCTCATCTCCGCTACATGCAATCGTTTCTCATCCATCTTTTTCACAGCCCAGCATTCCGATCCATACAATACGACAGGTCTAACCACGGATTTATATATTTTGCCCTTTAACTTGAGGGGCATCCGTGGGTCGCAAGTTGGGACTGCTAGACTTGTACTGACTAAAATCCACGGTGTACTGCAATAGCCTTTTATGTTCCGGGGTCACGGTAATGAGATAAGTCCCGCGACCCCGGCAGGCGAGATAAGAGCTCTTGGAAAAACTTTAGGGAAGCCTTTGTCCAAAAGTGGGACGACAAATGATAGACAAAAATAAATCAATACTAATATTATAAAGCGTAAGAATTTGATTGGTTGAACGAGCCATTAGTTCTAATATCAGGAACTAATGGTTCGAATTGAATAAATATTTTTGTGTTGATTAGTCCATTTATCTAGGAAGGCTATAGACTATACAGGGTGGAATTTTGTAATACCACCTGGAGGGAAAGTACTCTTAATACTGCAGATAGAAAATTTTACTCAAAGGAAACATTCCTTTATTTTTGAATAGAAAGCAAACTGCATTCAAATATTTTCGAAAAGTCTCTTCTCCCACACCCGGGAATCGAACCGGCTAAAATCTATACCCTGTGCTTTTATTGCATCGATCGTTAGGGTCAATGTATAACTTCACGCTATGACCAATAGGAGACTAGCGGTGGAAGAAACCGCGGAGAATAGCTTGTAAAAAATAAAGGTTCTTATACGTCAGTCCAAGAATAATAATCAAAAATAGAAGAAGAAAATAACTAAAAACATTGAAAATATCATAGGTAAGTACGCACCTGCTTTATAAAACAGACAAAGTAACAAACAACCAGTCGCCACAATTAACATATATGTAAATACAATCTCTACAGAACTTATTATGAGAGCGATGACCATTTTAATGTTATTTGTGTCTCAATGATAAAAGTATTGCTAGAATTTTTAAAGAAACTTGTTCCAATAGTCTCTGAGATACTTTGAACTCATGACATTATTAAAGTTTAATGCCATATTGGTTTAAATAAGATAATGATTTTGGGCAGTTTCCGAACTAAAATTCAAGTATTTGTTATTGCTTTATTGAATATTTATTTTTATCTTTTATAACTTGCTTATCTTTAAAGTTAGATCAAACGCGATAAAAGATAACGAGCTTGGCAAAAAAATCTGTTTACCAAATTGATGTTTCCATATTGATAGACTTCAATAAATTATCTGATCGAAAGTAAATTTATTACTTTCGATCATCAATGCGTAAAAATCAAGAATTTAGAATAGGTAAGTCACTGATTTTTAAACACCTAGGTCAAAATGACATAAATGTTGAAATTATGCACTTAAAGCAGATTTAAAAAATCTTCACGTATCACGTTTGATGGACAGACGAAATCATTGAGAAAACGCTAGTTGCTACATTTTTTAGTTGAAGTATTTTTCTGTGCCTTCAATTCTCAGATTACCTAAAGAAGCAAGTTCTGAAAAATTGCGAAAAAAACACAATTAAAAAGCTCGAGTGAAGTGACCCAAACCCTGAAATTGTTTTCATAAAGTTCTGACTCACTGTGTGACGTCATCGGATCTTTCACGAGAATTAAGTTTACAAATACCGACCTACATGACGTATCGGAAAGTACACGAAAATTGGGCATTTAATAGAGTTTATAATTACTCATGACTAATCTACAAAAATAAGCTTTTAGAAGGCCACTTTGATATTAAACATTCAATGTATTTTGATGTTGGTAAACTACAAAATCTGCAAAAACAGCTCAAGTAGGTAAAACTTTGCTAAAGGTCTAACCATGTGATTCACAAAAGAACTAAACTTATGACGATGACATGCATCACACAGAGAGACTGATTAGCGCAAAAGAAAAAGGGAAAATCGCTCCATAAAGAAAATCGTCATAACCTTGCAGATTCCCAACAATTCTTCTTTAGAAACGTCATTAGGAACCATGGAAAACTAGCTTCTTATATTTCACATGACCCTGAATCGATGCTTTTGTGCTACAAAAAATGATAAACCAAATCAAATCGGCTACTAGTCTACCAAAAATCACCATCTTTATGACAAACACTTTGTCCCCATTTACATATAACATTCACTTAAGCACAAATACATAAACATAGAGCGTCCGTCCGTAGGTGAAGCGTATATGGCAACATTATTCAAAGACATTTATGTACTTTTTCTAACTGTTCACCCATTGCAGTCTGCGACATTCCACGTCATTTTTAAGTTAAACCGGTACTGGCTGTTGGAGAATATTGTATGTTCGTTCGAATTATAAAAATGTTCGGAACTTTCTGTTTTTCCCACATAGAATTAGAGTTGTTTGTGGTAAGTATATGTTGGGAAATCGATTGTTTAATGCCGGATGAAATGTTGTTCTTTCGATTGTGATTTGTAGTTTACAAGAGGCTCTAACTGTTTCTGTGTTTTATTTGTAAAGTTATTAAGTAGGTTTAGTGTGTATTCCATTTAATAAATTAATGATAAAATGTTTCTCGCAGTAACCACAGCTCGTAAACTTTTACGAGTAGGTAATTTAAAATATGTTGAGTATCTCATCTCTCTAATTCTAAGAAGACACCAAATGCCACACGCAGGTCAAAGGCCTCTTCGAAAGTCTAGACTTTCATTGTCTATAAACTTAAGTAATTAACATTTGTTGCACATTTTGTATTGAGATTTTGAATTGATCAGACTGCTATAACGTGCAATCTACAAATTAAGCCAGGAATAACTTGCATAGAAATTATGCATTGCATTCATATTAACAAGTTACAGTACGATTCAAACTTAATGGCGGCTCGGAACATCGTGCGTTCCGATGCGCAAAACGCAATTTTGGGTATCAGCGGGGTGAAGACGGGCGGGGCACGTCCCGCGTACCCTCTGTCTCACTCGCACTCGCGCGACGCGGTGTATGTTTGTTGTCAACTTGACTGTACCTGCGCGAAACTGCACTCGCAGCTAACTTCCGAACCGCCATTAAGTTTGAATCGAACTCTACTGTCTTGTACACATGCCTTTACAACAGGAGCAAAACTACCCATTTGAAAGATCGATCAAGCTTTGAGTATAACTTAATCATTGTTAAGCCAACCTGTCACTTGTTAAAAACGGATGAGGCTGCAATGACGGAGGTCGGATCACTTGAAGGGAAATTAACATCAAAATACCTACTCAAATGAGTCACAGACTTAAAAGTACTTAAAATTGTATATTGCTTAGTAATTTCGCGGTTTCTGTTGCTTAATTTATGATTAAAGGATTAGAGAGATTTATAGTGCAACAAATGGTTTTAAAAAGTAAAAAATAATACGTTAAAATTCTTCAGAAGTCCAACGGAAGTACATCGGGATGTTATGCAGGTACGAAACCCGGTATGGGCCATTATTAAAATAAGTGATACTAATTTAGTAAGGTAAAAAGGTTTACAAAGACTTAAGGAATGTGACATATGAAATTGGCTACCCAATGTGCCCGCGGCGGATAATTTGTATTGAAGCTAATTCATTTACATTTTGCTTTAGGTGGAGTCAATTTAGAGATTATATCAGAAATTATTTTTAAAAACTTGCCAAAATACAAAAATAGCAGATTTTATGAGTATTTCGAAACGGTAGTGACAAAAGTAGTGGGATGTGGGATGGGTAACTGTGAAAATAATGGAATCGAAGTAGCTAATTTTCTTTTTCTTCTTTACATGAGAAGCCATTTTGAAAATTAAAGTTAATTAAAACAATCACACAATTAAAAAAAAACAATCACACATCACACTCTTCGAAAATCAAATTTAAAAAAATTCACGCAAAATTGCCACCCTTAAAAAAAAAAACAATACAACTTCACGTCACAAATCAAAACCGATTCCATTTTTAATTTCAAACGTTTTTTACGTCACTACGAGTATCATCCATAAGTTTTTTTTTTCACCGTATTTACGCCCAGGACAATGCAACGAATCATGACTTTAGAGATAAATGGAATATGAGCTGAAAAAAAGGTCCGTGATGCTGATGTCCAATTTAAAGTGGATACAGAGGGTTTTATAAAAACGAAAGTGCATACAGGTATATTATTGTTGTGTGGAACGGTCGATGTGGTAGAAAAAGTGGATGCGGTAATATCTGTTAGATGAGTTTAATCGTAAATATATTTTAAAAGACTGCCTGAAAATAGATAACTGTACCGTACTAGGAAATTGAATTTTGATTTTCTTATTGTTCATGCATAAACATGGGTGATTTGAGCTTGATGGGCTGCTCGGGGATAGGTAGGGCTGGTTGTCTTCTCTTCCGTTTTTTCCTCGGTGTGAGCGTCTATAACCTCTATAATAATAAGCTTCGATCATTTATAACAACTAGATACACAATCAGCGACAAAAAACGTCTTCACCAAAAGAATGACCAAATCAGAGATCGGTCATCCTTTTGGTTTAGTACTGTTCTAACGCTCGGAACGTAAACATGCCTCCGTGCTCGTTTAAAAAGTGCAAAAATCACTCTTCCAGGACCGAAAAAAGGAAGTACATAATTTCATTTTTTCAGTAAGTACTAACATTACCAATATATAATAACTATCACTGTACTATAAATACTGATATTTCGTTAAGAAATCGCCGTAAAACATTTATTTTAAAATTGATTAAATTATCAGCCGGGTTTATAAAGCACCTAAATTGAAAAGAATTTTACTAAACGTACAGTTCGTAGTGTCGCATGGCTACTTGATTTAGTCGGGTAACATGTGTTGATTCGAGTCGCGGTCGTAAAATTTAATGTGTTTTATGACCGTTCTAAATCCGACTTTAACTCATTTGAATAAGGTTTAATTTCTTTTGGTATAATTTGTTGGCCAGTTATGTTTCTTTCTGTTTTCTTTCTCTTTCTATTTTACGACCTACTTGAGGACAGTTCTTAGTTCGTTTTTGTACGGGATTGTGTATCTAGTTGTTATTAATGATCGAAGATAATAAGTCGTTTATATTGAAGTAAAAGGACAATTTATTTCCTTAGTGCTGATTAAAATAAGTTGTACTGTGTGTGCTGTGAGAAAATTAAATTGTGCCCCTCAAGCACTTGGCTTTCAATGTCTGAGGAAGACAACCAGCCCTACCTATCCCTTGTTTGTAACAGAACTTTTGTGTAAGCACCACAAAAAAATTAGGAAGGTACAGATTCTCATCATTTGCAAGAATTATATAAATTCTACTGAGTCATATACAATATATTAAGTAAATCAGTTTAAAAAAACTGTTGTTTCACTACAACATCACTTAAGAAAGCACAAGCTCACGAATTTGAAGAATCTCACACATGATATTGCCACATCCAACCAACAACACTCTTAAACCCAACAAAAGGTAGATCCAGTAACGAGATATGATATTATTTTTTTGTGTCTCGTCTCGGGGTGGCCGGGGGTGTAGGTACCCCGGCACCGAGGGAGCAGGGGGGTGAAAAGGAACCGTCAGGTGGATTCCACTTCGCAACGCATTGTCGTATTGTTAACTTATCGCGGTGTACGATAATTTATGAAGGGTGAGTTAACGTGAGAATCTCGGGCCAATGGTCCTGATTCTTGGATGTTTAGTTAGGTGTTCGTACTCTAAGTTTACTAAGGTTGGAGGTGTTATGTGATTTTATTAGTTTGGTACTTATGTGGGGTGAAAAAAATGAGATTTGTTTTTGGTCCTTCGATGTCAAATGTTGGCGACTTGTTATGAACACGTTATGTTGTTTGTAGTCGATAGTTTACTAAAATTGACACCGTAGTGAGATTGGCCGGTCAGTTTGTTAAACTAAATAGCAAACTTAAAAAAATATTTATCTACCTCCATGTTAAAAAAAAACCCTTCTACCTGAAACGAAAATAAATACATTTTTTTCTGTAATTGTTTTTATTAACACATAAGTAATGATTGATCTGTGGCATAACGGATCTACCCAAAGACAGTCCATAACTCCAAACCTGAACCGTGTTCCCTATCATTTTAAAATTTAGCACTAAGTTACAAAAATACTCCAATAACAAGCATAGACAAACATTTCTAGACTCAGATCTAATCTCACTGCTAAATTCAAATGGCTACAGATAAAGTGTAAACTTTCAAACAGAACACAAGTAGGTATGGTAGTGCGCCGCCCGCACCTCTCGGTGCGGGCGTCGGGTGACGGCGGTGGCGCATGAACAGAATCTTAATATAGTATCAATTTCGCTGCGTTCAAATTCGCGGATGTGTAGGGCTGGGGGAAATGCAAATGCAATTTAAATGATTTTTAAGACTTATTCATTTCAGACACATCAAACGGAGAAAACTTATTCATAAATTGAAACGGAGTCACGATTCTCAGCAGTTAGAGAACGATTAAGAAGAATCACTTAAAGTTTGTGAAGCTAACAGCGATGTGGTACAGTCAGCATCAAAAGTTGCTGACCACATTCAGATTTTTGTTCCTAAATTAGTCTCTCTGATGTTCCCTGTACTTTTATTTTATAAAATTCATTTTGCCGACCTTTCTTTTGTTTGCCATGATGAGGTACCCCATACCTAGTAAAACTCCTTTAATAATTATATTGCATTAAGAGGACAGCATTTTACCTTAACTTAATTTTCTATGAACGTTGCTCGAAGCAAAAAAAGCAAAAATATGGTACAGTCAGCATCAAAAGTTGCTGACCACATTCAGATTTTTTTTGAAAATCTCTTAATGCAGTATAATTATTAAAGGAGTTACTACCTACGTATAGGATACCTCCTCATGGCAAACAAAAGAAAGGTCGGCAAAATGAGTTTTATAAAATAAAAAAAATACAGGGAACATCAGAGACTAATTTAGGAATAAAAATTAAGGACCCAAAATACTTTGAGCTACGGTACAAAATACAGGTATTACGATTGCTCGTCATAAATAAAAATATGACATCCAAGATCATTAAAATAAGATCCCAAAAGACTGATCGGTGTGATCAAGTACAAAAACGTGACATAAAACTTTAACAATCGCAATCAGAATAAATATCAGTTTGGGCTCGAAAACGGCTTGCTGATTAAAATCACACGTCCCTTCGAATCATCCATAAGCAAAGAGAAGTTACCAAAAATCCATTACGGAACATTTTCCATATAGAAACGCATGCGGCACAACCCTACGACGACTCAGGTACCTCTTATCGCGCCATCTTTCCACTCATATTGTTTATTTCCTTCACACTTATACCAAAATAAATGAGAGCTCAAACCAAGCGAAAATCTCCCCTATATAAATAAAGTTAAGGTGGTTAACAACTGAGAGTTAAGTTTGTAATGCAAGTACAGAACTTCATCTTTGTCGCCGCGTGACGTTTCATTAGAGCTTCAAGATTAACTTATTAAAAGCATTCGTGTTCCTTTTTTGAAATGTTCGTACGCTTTGAAGTATCAAATGCGCGCGCAAATGGATATTCTTTTAAGAAGTGACGTCATCTTACATATAATGAAACTTGAAAAGTTTGTTTGTGGTTATCTCTGGTTTATCATTCGAACAAAATGTTCTTGCATTTAATTTGCCGTTCTTGAACAAAGCCTATTTAACACCACGACCTGCTCGTATTTGACCTGCGACCATAAGCTGAACTAAACAGTGAAACGGCAGGTGAAACTGCAGGGCAAAGCTAGTGTTTTTTAAGTGTTGCCAGTACAAGTATTATTATATTGGTTATGGCTAAGTGTGTGTGGGAATGTGATTCCGTTTAGGGACTGATATAAGTAACTGATTGTGTTTTGTTTCTTTTTTGCTGAATGCCATATCTCTTGTGGATTATTTTAGTGCTTGCTTAGTCTTTTTTTTTTATTACATACCTAACTTTTTTAATGCAGTCCAAATACCTAAGACAGTGGAGTCAATTCTTTTTTTAAGATTTTTTGTGAACGCTGGGTAACCAGTAATGGGCGACAATTTTATGAACCTATACTTAAATTTTATTGGTCACAGTAACTTTTAGTAAATAAATAAAACCATGAACTTTCGAATAGTAGCTACTAAGTACATACATGACTAAGATTCTAGATAATGTTTTCGATCCTACCGGGCTAGAATTATAAATATAATATGTATGTAGAATTTTAAGCAATCTTATCCTTTATGTACCTAATTCTTACTCATCAGTGTAGATTGACGCAATCAACTTTAAAAAATGTCTTAAAATACATATATTATGATCTTACAGGAAAACTAACCAAAAAACCTCGGACAAAAGATTTGTTTTCCTTCTAATCTATTTTTACTTTTTATTACTTTTTCAAGTGTATTTTCCCAATTAATTAAATTATACAAAATGAAAAAACCTACTTCCACTCAAAATTGGGTAAAATAACATTTTATATTAAGCATATCGGCAAAACGTGGTGATGGAACCTTCGCTCAATGGCTACCGAGTGCTGGCAGACCAATATGGTCAGATAGGTCAGATGGATCGCGGATATCACGTGGTTGAGACTCGCACTGATCAGGGGCAGAAAACAAAGAAGGCCTGGACATGGCATTGGCTAGACCGAGGCAAAAGACCAAAACCAAGGCTAAAGCAGACCAAGGCTGCCACTGATAATGGTTTAGAAAAACTACAGATAGTACTTACATACATTTTTTTTGTATGAAACCTAGCTAGCATTAGGTTTAATGGAGCCAGTCTGGCAATAATGCCTACACATAATTATGTACTAATACATCTATTTTTCTATCATATATGTTCTTCTATGTATAAAAAGTTCATGTATGCAAGTTGTAATTGCCATAACAAAGCAACTTCTAAGAAATTTTAACAAAAAACCTTCTAATCCTTCATTCCTTTCAAACAACTTTCACTCCTCGCCAATCCAACTGTCAATATAAGCAGAGAATCAAAAGATGCGCAAACGCAAGTCTCCATCCCACCTGCCGCCGGCGATGCTTTGATCGTTAATAATAACAATTATCGCGTGCGCCCGCGACGCGCCGGAAGGTGACCCCCGGCGAGACGGTGTTGCCAGGACTACAGGGAAAATATTGACGCTGGAAAAGGGTTATATTGGGAATTTGCGTAGACCTTTAGGGGATATTTTTCTTTATAACTAGAAGGTAAATAAATTATGTATTGAATGCCTTTATTTTTCTTCAAAAACATTCTTAAAAAACTATATACATAGCCCCACAAAACTGCATACGCAGTTTAACTGTGAGATCATTGAGTCTGATCCAGTAGTGAGTTTGATCCAGTAGTTGACAAGATGGAAGGATTTGAATAAGAAAAGTCTATTTCCTATTTTAATAACCAAAAAAAAGGAAAATTGCCTGCAACTACATACTTAGACACGAAAACATCTACACAACAAACAACTACAACTACAAACAAAAACAACTACACAACAAACAAACGCGTCAATACATTGAGGACCTCTAATTCATTTTCCCGTTACCCAGTCACATAAATAGATATATTTTAAATCCTTCATGCTATAGGATTGGATTACGAAACTTTATCCCACAAAAGATACCCACACTTTACCAAACCAAAGTTAATCTGGCAACCCATCAAAAAATTCGCAATTGTTCCACAACGCCCATTGCCAAGGCCACGCAGGGCGGCGCGGGCGCAGCCGGTCCGCGTTCTTTTTGTTCCTCGCGCATGCGCCCGGCGTAAGTCAAGGGCACGCTGACCCACTTCCTGCGCAGCCTTCGTCGCGCGAGCACGTGTCCCGAGCAGATGCTACACTTGTTTGTTTTTAAAATCATTTTATTTTTGATAGGGGCTTTTCGGAAAGACAGCTGCTGAAAATGTTTGTATGATAATTTTGGTCAAAATAGAGGAAAAAATATGCTTCCAATGGATTTAAAATATGGACGATAAGTTTTATGATAATATACACCGTGACTTTTTATTCGTCTTACAAAAGTGGTCCACTTAATGTATCCGACATAAAATACCTCTAGGCGAGTTTTTTTTTAAATCGTTAATAATATTTTTATTATAAATTAATTAAGGTACATTAGAAATGTGCAACACTTGGAACCATGTCTTTCAGAACAATTGGACCGAAAACATACATACTCATTACCAAAGACAAAAAAAACCTAAAACCCAATCTAATCTTCTAACAGCTAGATTCAAGTAACAGCTCAACATAACCTAGCCACACCACGAACCTCCACCAAAAACCATCGAAACAAGACCCACAAGCCTTTTAGCGTACAAACCTTACTTATACAAGAGGTACCCAATCACACCTACTAAACAGTAAAAATTTTAACACAGCCATATAACACGCACATAAACCGACGTAGCGAGGCAATCGATGGTGTAATGCCTTTCACATAAGATTAGCCACGTACTCCCAGTGTAATAAATAGATATCGATAAAAAAAACTTGAAGTAATGGTGTTTCGCAATTAGATGCTTTGAAGCTTATGTTGAATTAAGCTGGTTTAATCTTCAATGGGAAGTGAGATTGTTTCAATTTAAATATTAAATTGTATTTCAAAAGAGTGATTTAGAATACTTCCATGTTTTTTTAGGGGCAGGTATAATCTACAGGGTCGAGGGACTGTCTACGTTAAATAATAATAATATCCACTTTATTTCAGGCTACTTGGGCCGATAGAATATCCTGGACATGAAACGCAAAGCACAATCAAAGGAACAGATGGATTTTAGTCAGTAAAGCTGGGTACTCACTTAGCAGTGTTGCATGTGACGTATCAGATACAGTATCAAGTGAGTACGTAGGCACGAGCACGCTGCGAGCAGCTCGCGCGTGGTTCGCTGTAAGCTCGCAGTGATACCACCACTCGGCGGATCACTGCGAGCTTACAGCGAACCGAACCGAACCGAACATAAAGGCGGCTCGCAGTGTGCTCGTGGACGGAGACACGACCGCGACTGTAGTAGTGAGTACGTAGGCGCGAGCTACGAACGGAAGAAAAAGTATTAAATCTAATTAAGGTTTGAGATAAAATATTGTCGGCGTGACGTCGTCGCGAGCACTGCGGATCCGGCAGCTCGTAACTAGATACGCGGTGGACCGTGGACGAGCCGTACCCACTTGAAAGTTGATACAGTATCTGATACGTTACATGCAACACTGCTAAGTGAGTACCCAGCTATACATGCAACACTGCTAAGTGAGTACCTAGCTTAAGAGTCTGACAGTACTTACCTTTCACTCCACCCATGTCTGGAAGACACAGTTGATGATTTGACCACACCAAAAAAAGGCGCGGAAGTTACAGAACGATCTCAAACTCACTCAAACGATCCTTATGCTTCAAGATAAAAATATATGATTCTGTTCCTTGCTAAATTCGTAGAGAAAGTTTTGCGCGTTTCATTGATCGTCAATCTGAACATTGTCATCAAACATCATCTAAGTATCTAGCCTCTTCCCAACTATGTTGGGGTCGGCTTTCGGTCGAACCAGGTGCAGCTAAATATCAGTATTTTACATGGAGCGACTGCCTATCGTACTTCCACAACCCAGTAACTGGGTAATTACGATACTCCACGTTAAGGCTGCTTTTCCACCAGAGATGCGCTATGCTACGTTGCTGCGGATGCGTTTGATATCCACCAATCATATTCACTGGTTTACATAGCACAGCACTGGTGGAAACGGATTCAACTAAGATGTGTTTTTTATATGTAAGGATGCGTGCTATGGCTGCGTGTTGTGGCTGCGTGCTATGGCTGCGTGCTGTGGATGCGTGCTATGGGTCGTTTTCCCTAGTATCGATACATCGCATAGCTCGAGCTGCGCATCTTCATAGCACAGACAGTGATAGGACACGCAATATATGTATATTGACTACCTATAATTTTCGACCTTATTGACATTTTTAATTTGGTTTGTTTTTTCTCACATTCTCGTTCGCTAACATTGCTCCTTCATTAAAGTCAGGTGGTTGAATAAATGTCAATAAGGTCGAAAATCGCTTGAAGTTGTTTTTTTAACTTGCTATCGTTAAGCAATTGAAAAAACAGGTTCAAGCGATTTTCGACCTTATTGACATTTAAAATTTTGTTTGTTTTTTCTCACATTCTCGTTCGCTAGCATTGCTCCTTCATTAAATCCGGTGTTTGCATAAATGACAATAAGGTCGAAAATCGCTTGAACCTGTTTTTTTTATTGCTTAACGATAGCAAGTTAAAAAAACAGATTCAAGCCATTTTCGACCTTATTGACATTTAAAATTTGGTTTGTTTTTTCTCACATTCTTGCATTATTCTCATTAAGCATTAAGCAAGTGATTGCCTTAAAGCAACTTTGAACACCACGAGCACATCTTCGTAGCGCAGCTACGCATCTTCATAGCACATCTTACCGCACAGCTACATAGCGTAGCATCAGTGGAAACGGTCACACAGTTTCGTAGCTCAGCTTTTACATCCTCGCAGCACAGCTACATAGCGCATCTCTGGTGGAAAAGCAGCCTAAAACTGGTTGTTAGACTTTAGAGCTTCTGACTAACAATAACGACTGTCAAAGATCTACAAATGACAGCCGGGCTTTACGTGCTTTCCGAGACATGGAGGAAACTCGCTATGATAGATAGATTGTCACCCATCCACAGACCAACCTCAGCAAGCGCGGCTTAACCCGAAAGATCGGCCTGTGCAGCTCTCATTATTTAGCCAAGAGCTCTTCACTGTCATCAAACAAGAATCTAATTTAAGTGGTTTCGACAGCTTAGTAAAATAATGAAATCTTAAGATAGAAATGTCTCCAAAAAGTGACTTGATGTAATGAGCATGGAATCCAACGGTTACTGGAATTCGTAGAAGACTTTGTCCAGCGAACATACCTAATTGAATACAACACAACTATCGAGAATATCCGCGATAATTTACTTCGATTGAGCACAATCGACCTCATTTTCCAAAACCTATAAAAAACCCAAAGAACTTTAAAAATATTAAATAATCAAGAAATCTAACAGTAAGCTACGAAAATGTTGCCATCATCTTACATAACTGTTTGCGTTCTGCGGAGATAATCCGCTTACACTAAAACGTTAGGTACATACAGTATATAAATGTCACAGACTTAAATTTACACGACGTCCATTACTGGTATTGATTTCCAAAATTCATAAATTACAATTCCGTGTAACGGTGAAACCAATAAGTGTGATGGTCGCGATAGGTTTACGTTGGGCCATTAGAATAGCGATAGTATATAGGTTCGATGTCTCCGCTTTGTATATTGAAACGGTAGATCACTTTAAAAGAAACATGTGTTTAAGGCGCGGACTGACTACGATTACTACGTCACCACTATGGAGCGTCAATAAGATTGAAAATTGAAAATGACATTTGTGTTGAAATGTGACGTAAGCTGCGAATGGGCATTTATTTTACTGCTTTTCTTTAGATTATTTAAAATATAGACATAAAATTAAATAATGGTTCGGTTAAAGTTTTAAAAAAATGGAAAACCTACTAAATTCTTAAAAAAAAAACTGTTGTTATCGCTGGAAATACAGAGATCTTCGACGTGAAAGTTTATTTTTGTGCTACAACTTCCCAATTTTTTATTGGGAATATCAAACTATTATTAATATTATTCTGTTCGGTTTAAATTCTTCTTTATACCCTTCTCTGTTCACTGTATTTTTCGCGTTACTTATTTTTATTACATTACGTCATACTCGACGTTCTAAGAAACCATTTTTTGGGAATATTGAGATAACACTGCACCTTAAAAGTGTGGAGTTCGTTGAAGGCATTACTGAGCAACAGGATACAAGAATGAAACTTTGTTGGTATTGTTAGAAAGAGAAGTAGTTTGAAGGAGTGAATGACAAAACCACGAAACTACATTATGTCATGCAGAGCCAAAATCTGAAAGGGTTTTAAAACTTTCTGGAGTAAATATTAAATAAAAAAATCCTTTTTGTAAGGAAGCTTTTGTAAACGAAGTTACTCAGATTTATTTTATCAGACCTTTATTTTAATGTCAATTTTATAAATCGCGCTCTCTCTTCTATATCGCTGTTTCCCTAGCCACAAATAAACTTGATTTGAATAAAAAACAGTACGAAACTACGGCCACAGTGATGGAACTATTTATATTATAATATGTGTTTCCTGTTCTGTGCGACTTTCTATTGTGCTGCGATAATTTATTTAATTTGAACATCTCCGTGACGCATTGGAACCAATCTTGGGCAATATGGACACTTAAATTGTTTCTGACGACAAACGGTTGTTTGGCAACTTTTAATAAAATACCAATACTAATTTTGGTGCGGGTGACAACACAGTTTTTACTTTTTTTTTATTATTAGTGGTCGAAATTCGGACACAGTTCATTTTTTTTTGAAAAAAGAACACCTTTCTGCACTCTTTTTCCATATAAACTTTAACTGTACACAACTAACTGTACCCCCGAATGATACGCCTTAAATAGTTCATTTTTTTTTTCTTTTCAAGGCTCTAGAGTGTCAAAATTGGATCTTATACGTTGTGTTATGACGATTAGCTGTGAACTTTAAATTATCGACGTACATGGAATAGCAATAAAAATATACAAAAATCAATACAAATATTTCTTTGCAGTATAAATAATTAATAAGTAATCCTAAATTCACAGCCATTCCACAATTTTATTGTTTTTATCAAATAAAATATTCAATTACAACACGTCGTTTACATGGATTGCGTAAACTAAATAGATTTAAATTCACAGTGATAGTTGTCTTGCACAATAGTATTACTACACCGCTCATCAATTGATCTACTTTTAAGTCATAAACACACCAGACGTTGGTCACAGACATTGGTAGGTCACAGACGGCCAACAACCAATGTACTCATCATTGATTTCAATAAAAAAATTGAATTATTCATTTAATTCGAAATTCACTCATCTTGATTTAAATCTCATATTTGTTATTTTTTTATAAAATGTGTCCTACGCCCAACAGCCTACTGTGGCCATAGGCAAAAATAAAAATAAATATAAATATGAATGAATAGAGTGAAGCGAATTCATTTTGAATGGAGGCTTCTATATTTTTTTCTTAGCTTATTATAAATAAAGCTGGTTTTCGTATGTCTGTGTGAATGCTTAAATATTCTAAACTACACAATAGATTTTGATGAGTTTTTGATAGAGCGTTTATTCCCAAAACGGCTCTAGCCCTGGAAAGCCTAGTTTACCACCGAAAATCTAGCCTATCCAGGGTTAATAATTATTCCTGGGAAGATAATACAATATTATTTAAATAGTTTTTAGTAAAATTAGTGCCAGGGAAAAGGTAAGTGCAGAGTGTCACCGTATCAAGAAAGTGGATTGCCATGTGTCAACGAATCAGTATTGCCATCCAACAGATGGCAATAGGTACTGATTCTTTGACCTAGAATTAGGCCAGATTTCTAATTATGCAAAGAGATGCTTGTTTATAAACTTCTCAAAGATTTACCGAAATCTCGGTATTCTGACATGCCATCAGTAAATTATGCCCAAGCGACGCAAGGACGAGTTGCTAGTATAAATTGTTCGGCTATATGAAATTTATGATATGTTTGGTCTAGACTTAGACCACCGCGATGGCTATGTAACGGTTGTTATGTTAGAAATAACTCAAACAAGTTTGTTGTTTTATAAGCTGTCTTTAATAAGAATAGAAAGATATTTTAATTAACTAGACTTTGCCCGTGGATTCGCTAGCGTCAATTTAGAATTTCACAATGAATTTTGATTGTACACGTGGCGCATGTACCTATTATCTTCCTCGGCAACAATATCTACTTTTTCGGGGTGGAAGGTAGTATGCAAAATTTCACGATTATCGGTTCAGTGGTTTGGACGTAAATTGGTTTCAAAAAAACTTACAAACAAAAAAACTTACTTTCGCATTTATAATTTTCAGTAAGGATACACAGAAACTATTTGATACTGATTAGTTAGTTGTTGATGCAGAATAACTATTACAAAACAAACGCAAATAAAATAGTCTGGAGAGTATATTACCATCATCTACCTAGCCTTTTCCCAAATATATTATATTGGGGTAGGCTTCCAGTTAAACCAGATGCAGTATTTTACATGGAGCGACTGCCTATCGTACCTCCACAACACAATAACTGGGCAATACGATACCCCATGAATAAGACTGGGTGTCAGACTTATGAGCTTTTGACTAACAGTAACGACTGTCAAAGATCTACAAATGACAGCCAGGACCAATGGCTTTACGTGCTTTCTGAAGCACGGAGGAAACTCGCTATGACAGATGGTCAGTTGGTCACCCATTCACAGAACACAGTCAACCTCGGTCTGTGCGGCTGAACACACAGAGAAATGTCTGGCTACCTACACGAGAACTTCTGGTTGCAACCGTGACAGCAAGACCCACTAGTTGAGTTTCCAACATTTCTAGTAATAAATACTAAGTCCTTGTTATCTCTACTACTTACTTAGTATTTATTACTAGGAATGTTGTAAACTCAACTAGTGAGTCTTGCTGTCACGATTGCAACCAGAAGTTCTCGTATAGGTAGCCAGACATTTCTCTGCGTGATAATTATTTAACCACGAGCTAAATAGAGAGTATAATTATTATCAAATTTCATAAAAATTTTCAGAGGTTTACATTTTTTACAGGTATTTTTCATTCCAGAGATAGATAGAGCTCTTCAATGTCTTGTTTTAACGTTTCTCTTTGGCTTTTTGTATTGTATTAAACTTTGGGTGGTCCATCGTCTGCCCAAAACTTTAAACCCCTATTGTGTTACATCAAAAAGAAATAAACAACAACATAACAACAAGTACATAAAAAACAATACACAATCAAAGTACAGCTCAAAAACTACATTAACATAAAAATAAAGGCTTCAACACACTGCGTATACGCACCGCCACGCACCTTGCCATTATCATCCTACTACGGTTCAAAGAAAAGCTTTCCTTCAACAAAAACGGGAACTGGTTCACGCAGGTTCCCGTTGCGTAGCGGGATCCTGCGGGATCGGCGCAGGCGCAGGTCTACGCACAAACCGACGCACGCTTGCCTTTGTATAGCGAGGACAGGTTTCGGATGTTATCGTGGAAAACTGGGTTAATTTTTTTGTTTGTTATTTTGTTAATTATGAAGTGGAATGGAATCTGTGGTAGAAAGAAATGCTTATTGTTTTATCTGGTAAAATAAGAGCTTTGAGATTTAAACCAATTAAGAATTACTATGATTCTTGACACTTTTTGGTAAAAGTGTGCGTTCCGAAATAGCACTTGCTGCGCCGAAATATCGGAAACTCAAAACTAACAATGCCTGATAAGACATTATCAGTTAACATGTCATAGAATTACTTAGGAATGAGTTACATGAAAAGCAAAACTTTTTTTGTAGAGTCCAAAAAGACCTCAGTCGAGTAAAAAGCTTGTAACAGAGAGGTATCCAACCTCTTCTGTTCCTTCAACCTCTTTACTTTAAGATCTATTTATTTTAATAATTTTTAAAAATTCATATTTCGAATTTACGTTCTGTTATTGCGTCACCTTCAATTTTTACCACGGCTCCAGCTGCATGTTCTACAGTATTGTTTTATTTTCATATTTTAAATAAATTACTTATAAACCCCGTTGTGTTTTTTAAAAGTGCTACACAACCAGTACGACAGCTCCAAATCGAGCAAATACCGCATCAACAGTACCGAGTTCGCCATACACTGCGACTCCAGCAACCTTTCCGGCTTCCTCTCGGAAGACGATGTCACCGTGGGCGACATCACGGTGCGCGACATAAACCCTGGACCCATAGCCGGCCTCGCCTTCGTGGCGCTAATTTCGACGGCATCCTCGGCATAGCGTAGCAGCATCTCGGTGTCCTACCTACTAGAAGGTGGCGTAACGCTACAAACTCATCACCGCACCGTCATCAATTCAGGCCTATATTTTCCAAAAGGACCGGTTGAAAGCGGCTTGCGTCCAGCTCGATCCAAAAAGCTAGCTTTGCTGAAAATGATCTATTCAGTAAAGTAAACATCAGCACTCGTAGCAGAAACGGGATTTGTCGATGGAAGAAAAGACAAAATGACAGAACGTAAAAAGATTTTTACTGTATTTTAAGCATAGTATTGTATAAAATTAAGAAAATGAATGTTTATATTCTTCAATGGTGTAAATATCGTGCCATACTTGTGCAAAAAAAAAACAGACGAATTGTACAAAAATAACGATGTAATAACTTTGTCTACAATATTATTGGTAGAATAGAGATATTTTTTTTACGTGGTAAATTCATCGAATGAGTCCTCCCACCCAGGGCAGGGCAGGAGGTACTGTCAGACTTATACTGAATAAAATCCACCCAAGGTGTCGACCCAAGAATAGAGATAGAATTGGTCATGTTACGCGTGCAGGTGAAATTACCAGACTTCAAAAAATAAATAACGGATCTTTTCCAAAGTTGCAGAGAAAAAAATACATCCACAACATTTGGATAAGTAAGAAGCAAAAATACACACATCAAAAGTGTCTAGGGATCAAGCATTTTTATGCGGATTTCTTGAGATTGAGATGTGGCTTTGTAATAAATTTATGATTTTATAAATTTATATGGATCCTTTTTGGTGCATTTCATAATTTGAATCAGGAACTGTGAATCAAATTCGAGTAAAAGATGAAAATCAGCTGTCAATATTTTCCCTATAAAAACATACAACGCATTGAAGACATTATTAGTGCTACTGTTTCCCTACTACTGATTAAAACCAACGTTATTATGGAGCGGCGACGTCATTTAAGCAGGGAAGAAATGCTCAGAGCCGTGGGAATGATAGAAGCTGGTTCCCGGCAACGTACTGTGGCTTTAGCTCTGAATACAAGTCACAGTGTTATCAGTCGACTTTGGACACGTTACCGAAGCACTGGTACCGTGGCTGAGCGCCATGGAGGACGGTATCGCTGCACCACACGGAGACAAGACCGATACATTCAAATCTTAACTCGAAGAGCTCCAACAATAACCGCCATGATGTTAGCCGTGAGGCTTCATCACTCTTCAGGGAACTTAATTAGCGACCAAACAGTCAGAAACCGCTTGCATGAAGTGAACCTTCATTCCCGAAGACCGCTACGGGTACCACCTATAGCAATGCACAATCGTAGGATTCGATATCAATGGGCTCTTGAACACAGAAATTGGGCAGAAGAACAATGGCGTTTCGTGTGCTTTTCTGATGAGTCTCGTTTCGGTATGAGACCGGATACAAGACGTATACGACGCTGGAGAACCCCTGGACGCCAACAGCGATTAAAATCCTGCCAGGAAGTCCATCCTTATAGTGGTGGAACCATCATGGTATGGGCGGGTATTTGGATCGGCGGAAGAACTGAGTTGATTTGGATCAGAGGCAACCTCAACGCTCAAATTTATGCTGAGACGATTGTATCAGACGTCATCGTTCCTCTACAAGTGCAAATCGGTCCCTTATTTCAGTTAATGCATGATAATGCACGACCGCACACCGCAAGAGTTGTAAGACAGACTCTCGCCGCAGCTAACATCATGTCCTGCCCTGGCCTGCTCAGTCGCCAGACTTGAATCCGATTGAGCATGCATGGGATATGCTACAGAGAAGAGCTCTGCCGAATATGGAGGGTATCCAGTCGCAAGAAGACCTTTTTTTGTTGTTGCAACGAACATGGGCGGCCATTCCACAGCGTGATTTGGATGAACTCATTTTGAGTATGCCAAACCGATGTTCTTGTGTTGTTAGTGTTCGCGGTAGAAACACGGATTATTAATTGTTTAAGTTACCCAATAAAATTTTAAAGAAAACTGTTATTTCAGTCTTTTTTTCGAACTTTTGTGTTAGTGGTTCAAATGTCAAAAATCCCTTTATTAGGAAAATGGCAAATTTCTTTATTAATGCAAAGGTGACTTGGTTTATCGTTACTGTGACAAACGAAAACACTTTATTTGATGAATCCTTAAAGAAATTTTAATTAATATCAATCAGGAGAAAAGTTATTGCAAAAATATATGTTGATCCCTAGACACTTTTGATGTGTGTAGTTGTCACTTAGATTAACACGTCTTCGAACATTGTTCTTAAGATATGTCTGCCCACGATTTTTAAGTTCTACCCCATTACGGAAAATATTAGCACATATGTCGCTTCAACACTGCACCCACGTATATATATAATAGATAACATTATTAACAAAGCTTTAGTAAAATGTATTGTTTTATTGTTTACTTTGCGTTTAAAATATGAATGAAAAAAACCGGCCAAGTGCGAGTTGGACTCGCCCATGAAGGGTTCCGTAGCAGCAAGCATAGATTAGAGATATAATTATATTGAGATTAGTAAGTAATATACACAAATAATAAAAATAACTTTGTTTTTCATAGTTTTTGTATGAATGGCAAAGTTATATTTGCGGTTTTTAAAAATGTACTATATCTCAAAAACTGCTAACTGTATCTCATCCAAACTAATTTTCGTTGGTAGTTTTGGTTGAGGTCTACATTATATATTTTTTTTATTTTCATCATTCTCTTATTTTAGAAGTTACGGGGGGGGGGGGACACACTTTTTACCACTTTGGAAGTGTCTCTCGCGCAAACTGTTCAGTTTAGAAAAAAATTATGTTATTATTATTAAAAAATTATATATTATCATTTTTAAAGACCTATTCATAGATACCCCACACGTATGGGTTTGGTGAAAAATTTTTTTTTGAGTTTCAATTCTAAGTATGGGGGGACCCCCAAAATTTGTTTTGTTTTGATTTTTGTGTGAAAATCCTAATGCGGTTCACATAATACATCTTTCTACCAAGTTTCAACAGGATAGCTCTTATACTTTCGACAAAAAGTGGCTGTGACATACACGGACAGACAGATAGACATGACGAATCTATAAGGGTTCCGTTTTTGCCATTTGGCTACGGAACCCTAAAAAGTGCTACTTAGGCTATTGTTTTGTATAGCATTTTGATCTTTGGAACAACCGATGGATACAAGTGGGTTGTCATTCGGCGTGGCGGTCTAAAGGGGAGGCCTATGTTCAGCAGTGGATGTCTTACGGCTGATGATGATGATGATCTTTGGAATCATTGGTCCTTCAGTACATACATGGAAACATGGCTGAACTGTTAATTAAAGACAAGATTATACTTACGAGAATAAATAAATCCGAACTAATAACATAAATACTAAGAGTTTTTTTACACTTTCATGGATGATCAGTTTTTTTTAATTTAGTGCAAAGACACCCAGGAGAGGATTAGACTATAGAAATGGATGGAAAAAACTAGCAACTCAATAATTAAATTACATACCTATACAAAAACTTTTTTTTTTAATTACTAAAATGGACTCTTTATAATTATAAAATGGACTCTTTATAATTTTGACAAGTCCACATCTGTCCGGATAACAAAGCAATGTCATATTCATTATTTGTCACCAGGATAAAGTGCCGATGGCACCGTCAAGTCTACCCTAAGTATTCAAATAATCTAAAAATACCCACATAAATGTACAGTTACTGCGTCCGAAAGAGCTTCGGGTATAAATAGCAGGTTCATTAAAATGGCGACTTAGCTTTGGATCCAATTAACTTCAAAGGCTAGACGTTAATGTGTCGGTGCAATTACGCGCATGTGCACACGGGCCGCGGTCAAAAAGTCATATATTTAGCAAAAAAAGAATAATTATGTTTGGTTTTGAATATGCGAAGTAATTGGAAACATATTTTTTCCTACTCCTCCACTATTCTTTTCTGATTAATTTCGTTGCAGGATCCAATATACAGGTAAATTCATTCTCCGGGACACGTCGAGCTTCATTGTCTCGGCGCTTTTCTGGTGGTTGCCACTGTTGATTCTGGCTTTCAGGAATTGCAGTGGTTGGGAATAGTGTGGTGGGTTTGTCCAAATAAAAAAAAATACGAAGAAATCTTTTAGCAATGGTATTCTAACTTTGAGGTATTTTCGACTCCGGTTTTGTTTCAATTCAGGGAATATTTAGTAGTTATTTATAGAAAACTTCAGGCTACTGAAGTTCAGTAGCTTGACAATAAATTGTTTATGGCGTAAAATAAATCATGGATTCAAAATTGACTTGAATTGAATTCTTTTGTATAATGCAAGTCACAGCTAAGCGGGAGATAAGGGAGAGTTGTGATCTGTCAAAAATGAACATTCAAGAAGTTTGTATGCCACATCGACATTGACTTTTATATCGTATCAACAGACACCACAAATTCTGTCGTTCATATGGAAACTTCATCATCAGTCTATAAATGTTCCCACTGCTGGGACACAGGCCTTCTCTCTGTGAGAGGGAGTGGGCCGTAATCTACCACGCGGGCCCAGTGCGGATTGGTAGATGTCACATGTCTTCGATTTTTTTGTTCTAGGACATGCCGGTTTCCTCACGATGTTTTCCTTCAACGTTTTGAGAGCAGTGGTGTTGAAATAAATTACAAAAAGTAATGCGCCTGACGGGTTCGAACCCACGACCTACAACTCGTAAGTCGAGGCCGATACCACTGGGCCACCACTGCTCATGGAAACTTAACCAATATCAATCTTTAATAAAATTATTGCCAATAAAAATGAATTCGAAAATACTTGAACCAGACCAGGTAGAGCGCTTGTTAAAAAAAATGGAAGAAATCAATTTTAAAAAATAGAATAAGTAATATTTGTAATAGAGACACGTCAAATACGTATAAGAAATTGAAACAGTAAATCACGCAACAATAACTAAATACAAAATCCGGATGGTAACACAGGATATAATTCAAACCCACCAGAACTACACAATCCAAATAATCCAACAATCGACTCCCAAATAAGACATTACAATATAACGTGACGATTCAAAACGAAATCATTTGAATCAAGGAAACGTTTGTCAAAACAACATGAGTCAACTGTTCGCACTTGGACATGAATCGTAAAGTTATTGATCGAGAGTTCGAAGACCTGCTATAAAGACTTACACAGTAATTCGTACGATAATTACTTTTAATTGGATACCAGTGAGATTTGAGGAGTTGGATTTTATTTGTAGTGTGTTTGCAGATTGGACAAGCCATGAATAGTTGACTGGTATAGGATTTTACCATGATTTCAAAAAGGATTATGCTACGACAACATTAGTTATGGACAAAACCCAAAATATTCATATTCAAATTATCTACCAAATGACATAAATATTTTCGTTTTACCGATATTGAAGTGTGATTAGCATGCTGAAGTGGGCCGGCCATGTCTGCAGACGCACAGACGGGCGATGGAGCAGACATAGGTATTTAAAGGTATGTTAGAGTGGAGACAGCGTATGGGAAAACGTAGTGTCTGCCCTGCGTGCCCTGTGGCACAATGGATCGAAGATGTGAAGAAGGTGGCTAGCTGTGGATGAATGCTTATATACTGCCCCGGACCGGGACGGTTGACAATTGGTTGCAGTGATTGTGTTTCACTTAAATAGGGCATTTCCAATAAAAACCCCCGGAGTCTTAAGCCGGGTGAACCTACATTTCGCCCGTTTAGGTCCAATGCATTCTAATAGGTCTCTTTTTCAGCTTTATTGCCATTAACCAAACACTAAACTAGACTTCAGATAAGGGGCTCAATTCAATGAAAAAATCGATATTGTATTTCTTTCAGATATTTTACTCTACTCTTGTGACTCTACGTCACATCCATATTTTCCCAGAAAGGTAGGGTTAAAGTGACCAATAGCTTTCCTTCTAAAAGTATTTCGTTTGTGGAACAATTAAAGTCACTAGGTGCCTTGTACCCCGGGTCGACGGCGCGTTGTGTTCCACGCGCGCCTCAAAGAGCGTCAGCAAGATGACGGGGCCCCCCTCTAGAGGGCCAAAGCCTGCCGGGGTCGTGGGACTTATACCATTACCGTGACCCTGGAACGTAAAGGGCTAATGAATTATGATGGACAACGTGGATTTTAGTCAGTACAAGTCTGACAGTCCCTCCCACCCTGCCCTGGGTGGGAGGACTCATTTGATGATTTTACCACGCTAAAAAAAGGTGCCTTGTAAAGAAATACCACTCGTCATTAAATCTGTGTGTAAGTAAGCAATCAATAAACCGAACAGCAATTATTTACAATTTGCAAAAAAAACACGAAGATTTTTACATGAAAAATAAAACCTAGCTAAGTTATTAGTAGACGCCAATAAATCCTGTTTACGACTATACAGAGAGTAATAAAAGTATATTATAAAAACCAAGTGCAAAGAGACATAAAATAAATGGCAAAATTTACTGTGTCTTGTAAATTATCAGTTGAATTAAAAGGTCGAGATGAACATTCTAAGAAGGATTGCAATTCTGTTTTGCGAAATCAAAGATAAATAGTGACTGTGTTCTGTCTAGACTCGACGTCGGAACCTAATTAAGAATAAGGTAAATTGATTATTTCCTGCCTTGCAGTCTATTACGAGATTATCATGTCTTTATCTAAAGCAGCGAACTGTAGTTGGTCAAGACTAAATACCAGCTGTCATGAAATATGATCAGGATGAACAACTGTTCACCTTCAATTTTCAAAACTTAATATATATGTACCAAAGATCATTATCTATTTACGATACGTGGGACCAATGGCTATAAGTATGTACAAACGAAAACTTTGAAGTGTAGGTATAGAATACTCATTTTTCTATTTTTATAGTATTTTGTATAGTATACTTTCAAATGTAATAAATTCCCTACGCTGCTGCAAGAATTAAGACAACAGATTAATAAATTGAACGTAGTAATTTGCAAATGCAAATCGATGTCGCTATGCTTAAAACAAAATTAAATAAAAATCTTTTGATATAATTATGGACAACGATCTGAACATCGTATTAAATAGTCACTTGCGCAGACGCAGGAAACAGTCATATAATTGTAATTAGTCGACTTTACGCTATAAAATATCGACTAAGTAAACTTTGGAGTTGACACAATACTAAATTTTCATGGTTTCCTTTACACTAAAACTTTAAAACGTGATTATCTTTGGAACCGTACTTATAACAGTACATAATTATGAAAAGATAAAACCCCAAGCACAAAGATACACGGTAACTGTGTTATGTGATCTAACCACTTGTGACTGGCCATCATAAATTGAGGACTAAGTACTAGTTTTGATCAGGTACTTTTTATTACAGAAAATATTTGTTGCAACTTTTATAGGAACCTTTTCTATGTGTAAAATCATCAAATCAAATATGTTTTCTTGTAAAAGTCTTCTCGCCTTGGGTAGAGCGAAAAGCACTCTCAGACTGTTACCGAAAAACCATCCTCTTCCATTACATGCCCTTTCGCGTTTCACCAGTATCTCGTCTGATGGTAAAAGAAGATGTGGTTGAAGACCACAAGGTTGTAGCTTTCAGGAAATACAGACTCCCCCACGAAATTCCACTCCTTAGCAATGCGCACAGGCTTTTAAGGGTGGGAAGTCCGATGCATTGCCGTATATCTTGTAGCTGCTGAGCCCTTATCACGAGTTTTCATTATTTTACTTTACAGCGTCTTTCCAGTATTTACAGCGTTTCTTGTATGGAAAAATGGAACAGCGCCTCTGGTGTGCGAAGAAGAAACTATTTTTTCCTTGAAACTTGTCAATGTTATCACGAGTTTTCACTATTTTACTTTACAGCGTCTTAGTTAGTTCCTTCTTCGCACACCAGAGGCGCTGTTCCATTTTTCCATACAAGAAACGCTGTAAATACTGGGAAGACGCTGTTAAGTAAACTAGTGAATACTCGTGATAAGGGCTCTATTTATACTTTTACAGAAGATAAAAGATATAACAAGTATAAACGAAGAACTATAAAAGGTTCCAATTTCGGTCTACGTCTAAACTATAGCTAGTACTGTACACACCATATGGTCATTACGCGTAAGTAACATTATTTATGGTCCATAAATCCGCAGCAGCTCATTAGGGCGTGTGTGGGCACCTTTATGGCGGCCGATGAGCTGTTTACATTTTATATTTATTTCTAACTACGCCAGTACTTCAGTTATTTACGGGTATTGAGACAATAACAAGCTTTTTGGGATAATTGAAATGGGATATTGATTAGTCGAGTTGGGATATAAAAAAGTTCTCCGATGATTTTGAGTTGCTTAATTAGCTTGCACCCTAAAAGGAGTGAACTGTCTGAAATCTGACAAACCTGTACCCAATGTTAGGAGAACAGTGTATAAGACGGGAATGCGAGGTATAATGGGGACACATACTCTTTAGGCATACTTTACAAAACACTAACGTAACGCAACCGCCATCAGGACGTCATTTGCAACCGGCCATTAACAAATGGCGTCCTGTTGGCGCTTGCGCTGCGTTAGTATTGTGTTAAGTTTGCCTTAATGCCTTTGTCAAACTGACAGACGAACCGAATCCGTGGCGTAGCGTTTTTGTTTGTAATGTATGGAATTGTTTGAATCGCTTTCGCTTTTTTATATGACAGGATTCGGTTCGGTTCGCTATCGCCTGTCTGTTTGACAAAGGCCTTAGTGTGTGATTTCCCATCATACCTCGCGTCCCCGTCTTATACACTGTTCCCCTATGTTTTAAAACTACCCTCCTCTGAAGGACACCGTGGATTTTAGTCAGTACGAGTCTGACGGACCCTCCCACTCTGCCCTGTGTGGGAGGACTCATTTGATGACATTACCACGTAAACCACAAAAAAAAACCTCCTCTACTATTGAAAATATAAAATAAATAAATCGCTACAACTATTTTTAACTAAGACTTAGTAATCTTTATCGCAATCCGTACCCAACCTCAAATTTTTCACTTAAAAGTTAGTCATCAAAATCAAAGTTGACTTGTTGCTCGAAATAAAAGATTTTATCTTCATAACCTCAAACGCAGCCAAGTGAATATCATCATTGAACTGAAGTGATGAACTGAGTGACCAGTACCCTTAGCACAAGTTTTCAGTATTTGAGACGTAAAGTAAACTGGAACTTTGACGATTTCAAATTGACAATTTTCAAGGAAAAAATTAGTTCCTTCTTCGCACACCAGAGGCGCTGTTCCATTTTTCATACAAGAAACGCTGTAAATACTGGAAAGACGCTGTAAAGTAAAAGAGTGAAAACTCGTGCTAAGGGTACAGAATAGCACAGGACAATGAATCCATAACTCATACAGTAAAACCTTCTATTTTCCACATATAAGAGAGATTTTTTTATTTCCGCGTTGGAATGACGCATGTGATACCTACATACAGCCAAAAACATTCACTCCATGTCCTTTCTCGCTTCAAATTACAGCGAGTTTAACTTTTTGCTTTCAAGCCATTAGAATATTTAAATGTTTTTTGCACAAAAACTCCGAAATAGAAAACAATGCGAGCCCGTTTTGGCTCTGCGATTATCTGAACAAGTATTTCTTTTGGATAAGGAATCGCGAATATCCCGCTACATAGTTATTGTAACAACTGTTAGATATTTAGGGTAGGTGACGTAGTTATCGGTCATAGTTTATTTATATTTAATTAAATAATTCAAAGACAAGTAACACACAGGCAGTTGTGCTTGGTCTGAAATAAATAATTTCAATTTCAACACAAAATCGTATAATCTATAAATAGAAAATTTTACCTTTCTACAAGCTGGTCTATAAGAATTTTAAAAACAGCATCTCTGAAGGAGTTCAAAAAAAAGATGACAGTTTGGAAGTTCGTCATTTTCGCAGATGAAATACAGTTCGTAAAATGCAAATATACCTAGAGTTTTACAAAGGAAAGAAATCAGCTAATGTCATCGAGTAAAACACAACAGTTTCCAGAATAAAAAGTTACAAACAGCAAACAATACATTTCAAATGGTGCACTTAAAAAACGTACATTTAAATGTTGGATTTGATACATGATGTTATTGCTCAAGAAAAACCTGCAATGGATGAAATTACAACAAGTTGTAAGAAACATTAGGTAATAGAAACACTACTTTTTATTATCGTTATTAAATATTTTATAACCACATTAAAAATAGTGGCGTCTTCAAATCGACTCTCAAAGTAATTATAAACCTCTTCTTAATTTTGTTCACGTATCAAGTTTGATATTTAATATTTAATGATTAATTAAATCGGCATCTTAAGACCAGTTAACAATAAACAAGATAAGATCACAAACACTGGATCATATTAAAAATGCAGTCTTAACCACAACTCTTTATTTATAAATTCGTCTGTCCCTATAACTGTTGCGTGCACCTCAGTCACCAAAAAATCAACAGTTCTCCGCCATTTTGGGTCGTATTTAATTGACTTAGAAAAATGCCTGGAATAATGCTAGTGTCGTTTATTTTTGTCTCCAGTGTCCATTTGAGCGCTTTGTTTCCGCGTCTTATTCAGAAGGGCTTGCTAACTTTAGAGACGGTCAAATGTATTAATAAAGAGCTTGGAAGGTGTAGAAAAGACTAACAAAAATAAGTGACTTAAAAACTATATATTTGTATTTCTATTTACTATACCAATTTCACGATAGGTTGCTTTGATTTGTCAGATCATTCATTAGTAACATTAATTATATTTATCTATCAATCAATTGCTATTCGTTAGTCTCGCTAAAATTCGAGAACGGCTGGACCGATTTGGCTAATTTTAGTTTTGTATTATTTTTGGAAGTCCAGGGAAGGTTTAAAATATACGAAGTTTGCCAAGTTAGCTAGTTTTAAAATGGTTTGATAGATTTGCAAATGAACTTTTTAAAATCGACTGTGCGTAGGTATATTTATGGCAAACCCTTGTTAATATTATTATGAACTAATGCTTTTTATGTAAATCTATGGAATTAAAATCAACATAACGTGAAATGGGTTAGTATAGGTACGCATTTCTAATATCAAATCAGTTATCCTTTTTATTGACGATCTGTGACATTACCAAAACGATTGACTTGACATAAGAAAAATTTTTAACACACATAAATTATTAGCCTTTAAAGCTATAATCCAATTTAATGATATTGTCAAACAGACAGGCGAAGCGAACGCGAAGCGAATCCTGTCATATAGAAAAGCGAGAGCGGTCCGATAGTCTATGTGACAGGCTTCAAACAATTTCATACATTACAAACAAAAACGCTTCGCTTCGCGTTCGCTTCGGCTATATGTTTGACAATAGCTTAAAAATAAGTATACAGCGAAAAGAAGCTATGAAGAGTGTTATAATGAAAAGTGAGTTGAACAAAAAGAACCGAAGTTTCCCGATGTTTCCCGAAGCGTTGCACGAAGTGTTGCGAAGCTAACGACGACCCTCATACAGACGGATTGACAAGCTGACCGTTCGTAAGACTGAAACTATATGAGCGGTCAGGTTGCCGGTCCTTCCATAGGAAACTCTGCGACGAGTGCGCTTTCAGCGTTTGGAAGGAAGCGAAAAAAGCGCTGTTTTGTAGAACTGTAGAATGTGCATGAGGCGTTTATGTGTATATTTTGGTAAGAAGATAGTTTTCTTCAAAATGAGTCACTGTGAAATAATTATACATTGCGAGATTACTCGTAAATAATAGTGTTTTAAGAGGCTGTTTAGGATGATGTTAATTTAACAACTACTTTAAACAGGCGGTAAAATCATTAACGAAAACACAAATGTCAATCAAAGTCTAGACTGTTTGCAACTGCGTAGGTAGTCTTGAATTGACTTGATATATTACGACACCTAAACAACCTCCTTAATAAATATAAAAAAATTACAATTCATATGTACACAAAGGCCCTCTCTATTCCCCTTAAATCCTGTGCTCCAAAACAATAGTCGGATTCGTAACTTTTTATTCGGCAAACTGTATGCCTTCGGAATGTAGGCAGTACCGCATAATGAGGGGACCGGAGCCCTAAATTTATTACGACGCCGCCACCGCTTCTCAGAAACTACTGAATTATTCGCGAGCGGCGCGGCTGCGGAGGTATGCGCCTTCGGTTCCCGGCACAGGCACAGTTATGTACGATATTCTTACGTAAGACGGAGAAAAACTTTGACAAAGTATCGGCTATCTAATTGGGTTATTATGTGCTGCGAGCCTTAACTTGATATTTAGGGAACGTCCATATTAGAAATAGCTAAAAGCACTTCCCAGAAACTGTAGATGGCTCACATGATTAATAGAACAATGCCCTTATTAGATTACAAGTTAGACCTCCCAATTAAACCGGAGAACATTATGCATTGGGAACAAAAATAAACAAACATTCTAGCCTTGGAAGACGACCTATTTATAACCTTTAGGAACTGAAAAAGTTTCACTTTTAACGACCTTAGAGCGCATTGAAACAAAAAAATAAATAATCCTGAGATCCCGTAACGATGTTGCTATCTAGAACCATAATATATAAGGCTTATTACCTGAGAGCAGCCAACGGAAAATTAGGCAGCATTCATGTTCATACATTTCCTAGCTGTATTGCAGACGGCACACACACATACAGGACAAAAACGATGAATATCTTCTTTCTTAGTTATTCCCTTACACACACATACAAATCCCTTGTTTATTCCGAGGTCTACGGGTCATCCCGCTCCAGTCACACTTCTTCCCTTCTCAACTCATGTAAACAAGACCTACCTATGTGTGCGTGCGATGAACCTCGTCCTAAACAAGTGTTCACAGAGACTCTTGCTTGACCATAGACATCACACACAAGCACGCAGACAGACCAACACAGCAAAGAAAATTATATCAGTAGGTCAGACGGCCTTGTGCGATTCACGGAACGGCGCGCGCGCATGACTTGGCACGCCCACCGCGCACCCGCCGCCCGGGAGTGGGGAGGGGGGGACGGGGAGTACGTTAATTAACATGTGTATACCAAAAAGTAATTGAAACTTAATGTTTGCGGATAAGTGTCTAAGTAATTAAATCGAGAAAAAAATTAAGAATTTTTGGTGACGTCATGAGGAAATAATTAATTAAAATCGTACTTGATATTGGATTATGAGTAAGATCTATGTAAATATATCAAAGAATCTACCTAATTGATAATCCGAAGCTCATCGTTTTTCTTAGAACCGAAAAGCCAAGGTCGGTCTCGTAGATATATTTTGACTTTTCCTTTATAGACATTGCTGATAGACTGGTGATTTGACTAGGTTTTCAGGTAGTTTAATTTATCTTGCCAAAAATGTTAAGTCTACAATCGTTCGTCTAAAATGCATGTCGTGCATTCAATAAAAATAATCCTTGACTTTATCCTGAAATCATTTTAGGTGTATAAAAATCATTAAATAGTTCCTCATGCTCTATGTGGAGAGGAGCGGACTCTCATGCTCTTAATTTGATTAAAAATAACCCTGTTTTTAAGACAGTCTCGCGTTAAATCTTAGTCAAAACTTATTTCAAGAATCAATTGACAAACTATGTATTTACTACAGAATATATAAAAATCAATGCCACTTTTCGTTGTAATGTTATAACTCAAGAACGGGCTCACCTATCCAAACCAAATGTTTAGGCTTTATTCGAACTATTTAGTAGATGCTTTATGTGAAGTTTGCACAAAAATCGGACGAGCGGTTCTTAATATACCCGTGCGAAGCTGGGACGGGCCACTAGTTTACTGTAGAAAACGGTTAATAAAGGAATTATCGATATAAAAACTGCTTACATAGTTACATCCTTCGGCATGGCTACGTCTAAACCTTTTCCACTCTACACATTCTTGAAATAACATTAAAACACTCTAACAAAACATATATGAAACACTTTTAAAGAAACATCGCGCTGTACATTGAGATGGACAACAAAATTGAGTACACGTCTGATAATGCTCGTTGTACACTGATATGAAGCAATTGAAGGAGTTCTAGCGATTGAGATGAGCCAGAACATGTACTACATACGTTAGTGGCTTATATACTTATATGCCAGGACCTAACCTAACATAATCTTGAGAGTTTTTTTCTCGTCCTAAGCATCGCGATATTTAAAATGTAGAAAATAAATGTTTCTTCTATTCTTCAGCCTTCTACGGGTATTTCCATATTCGGAAAAAAAAAATCGAATTGTATAGAAATAACCATGAAATGTCTTAGTCTAAGTATTCTTGGGAGAATAGAGATAATATAATTGGTAATACGACGCGTGCAGGTCATCTCTGGTCTCTTTATATAGTACAGCTTGGCAAAAAACAGTAGAAAACCGGAAGTCGCCACTGTCCTCTCGCTACCAGCATTTTGAATGATTTTATTTTATTTATTTTCACTTATTACGTTAGTTTTATGGCACAATAATAAATCTAACAAACCTGTGTCTTTGTTCATATCAAATATTTTAAATCGTTGTCAGCAAATAAAACGATTAGTTCCGTTTCAAGACGTTCTGGCCAAGCTGTAAGTACATAGAATAAATAGTGTTGTTATTATTGAAAAATCAATCAATAAAACACCATTAGCTGTGTTGTACTCGATTCACTCAAAATCTGTTAATTATTCTTACGCAAAAATATGACGTGTCAATTAAGGCGATGACACCGTTAACATTGCTGGGTTGGGTCTAGTATTCGGTAGCAGGCGGAGGGGGGGGTGAGGGGTGTGAGGGGGAGGGGGAGGGAGTCACCTACCCCCCAGTACCATTCCCATGTTAAGGTCATGCACCGTTCTGGAGAAAAACCAATTTTTGTAACCTAACCTTAAAACTTGTAGTCACATAATAGGCGTATTCCAAAAACTTGGTATAGTTTAGCATAAGGAGGGAGGTGACCCCTGTGTCCTGGCACCACTCTCCTGTAAAGGCAGCGCCCAGAACCCGCCATCTTTTCGAATCTAACCTGTCCGTGTCGGGGTGCCCCAAGTCCCGAGCTCTAAGAAAGGCTTGTAATTGGTAAGGTATAAGTCCCCGATTGTAATGCTACCACATTTTTCACAAGATAATGTATTTTTCGAGAAATTAATGAAAACCAATTTTTCTCAAATCAGATAAAATCGAAAACGGAACTTCAAAACGGGCGATTGACAACCATATATACACCACGTATTGTCTATGGTGCAAAATCAGTTGGAAAAAAAATTCAATTCAGTTTTTCGACCTAGGATGCAAGAGCGAGCGAAGCGAGCTCGGGACTTTGGGGCACCCCGACACGGACAGGTTAGGTTAGAAGGGGATGGCGGGGTCTGAAAGACCCCGCCATCCCCTTCGTGGTTATTTTTTTTTAAACCACCCAGAAGTAGGAGCCCCGCGCAGCGGGGCTCCGTCGAGCCACCTTGGTAGGTGTTAATAAATGACCTAGTTGACCTAGGATGCAAGAGCGAGCTCGGGACACCCCGACACGGACAGGTTAGATTTAGGTTAGATTCGAAGAGATGGCGGGTTCTGGGCGCTGCCTTTACAGGAGAGTGGTGCCAGGACACAGGGGGCACCTCCTTCCTTATGCTTAACTATACCAAGTTTTTGGAATACGCCTATTATGTGACTACAACAAGTTTTAAGGTTAGGTTACAAAAATTGGTTTTTCTCAAGAACGGTGCATGACCTTAACATGGGAGTGGTACCGGGGGGTAGGGGACTCCCCCCCTTACCCCTCACCCCCCCCCCCCTCCGCCTGCTACCGAATACTAGACTTTACCCACATTGCTTACACAGAACCATAATTTAAGGTTATTTTTTAAGTGAAAGTTCCAAAATGTTTTAGCATCTAATCAAATATTATAACGAGAAAAGATTTGTGTACTTACCTATTTTTTTGTAATTAATAAACTCAAAAACTACTGGACAGATTTTTATTATCCTTTACATTTAATTATGACAATATTTTATTTACGATTTGGACCTGTGACCGTCGTTAATGAAATAAATTGGCAACATTTCGAAATGCAAAAGAAATATAAATGTTGTATACCTAGCAGTTGTGTGTCATAACCTAATGCTTCCCATTAATTTAGTTCATCTTTGAATATTGGTGCATATCAAATTATTAAATCTCTTTACTCTTGAAGCCAGATATAACCATATCTCTACATGCGAGCATTAGCAGTGGCAAGATAGCGACGATGACGTTCATTCAATTGAATAATGGTGGCGTCGAAATTGCAAATACCAAGAAAAGTGTTGTTCGTGTATTAGAGTTGAGTGCTGAGGCAGAGTTATGATATCCATACTGTTAGTGTTATAGTTACTTGCATTATCCCAGTGTTGGGAATAGGCCTATCTCCCTTCTTCTTCTTCCTGCCCTTATCCCATTCTACTTGGGGTCGGCGCAACACGTTTTCTCCTTCCATTCTCCCCTATCAGACGTCACAGTATCATTTACTCCTTTTTCTTTCATATCATTCCTTAGACAATCCATCCATCTTTTCGTTGGCCTTCCTCTTCCTCTCCATCCATCAACATTCATACTCATCACTTTCTTGGTCACATGGATGTCATCCCTCCTCATCACAAGATCCAGGGATAACGTTACCACTAAGCAACATCATTTCACCAGTATACTGAACTAGTATTACTAGACTTTTATAAAAAAAAAAGTATTAGTACATTCAATAACCAAATAAAACGGTAACTTTTACATAATATTAATTAGTTGTTTATCATCAATTATGACAGATGTCAATAAACAAAAAAATAAAATATTTCCTTTTATTAACGAAGAGTTATTAGTGAATGTGCTAACAGTAACCTGTTTAATATTTGCTAATAACGATCCTAACTGGATTTAAGTGATTTATGGCACTTATTTATAATATTTAATTTCTTTTTCAATAGCTAAACTGTCACCGAAATGCAGTAATTTCCATATAAACTTTGTGTTATGTTGATTTTTTTAATAAATTTTTCATTTTAGTTGAGACTTTTATGAAACCAATATTTTTGATGCATTTAATATATATCTGTCATTAAATTAATTAAATATTACCGATGCTTAATGTTGTGAAAAGGCCGCGAGCCATGGAAACTAATTTGAAACGCATTGAAAATAAATCAACTGTAAGCTCACATTATCAATACATTTATATGACCATGTTTTATAAAGTGCTAATGTAGCTGCAAGAAAAAGCGATTTCATAATGTAACCTAATGTTGTAAATATTATTTTATGAAATAAATTTGGTCTGGTGAAAATATCAAATAAAAAACTTTTCTAGGAAAAGCACTCCTCATATTAACAAATTAATCAATACTTAATGAAGCGAAAACCAATCAAAACTAAAAAAAAAAAACACCATCGCCTTAACACAGTGTGGGTGTCGCGAAATGGCCACTAAATAACACTGGCGCTTTATAGTCGCGTATAATTCTAATTGCAAATCCGTTTGTCAATTAAAAACAAACGGAACGGATTGAAATCGCGTGCGTCGACGCAATTTAGTTGTGCTGTTTGGCCGCTCGTGCCAATTCTGAGAACACGTAGTATAATAGATGTAGTTACTAAAACAATGGTCACTGCAAAAAATGGCGTAATTGCAGTTTATTTATTCTAATTGTTACTATTTGGGATTTATTTCATTATGGTATTTTAATTATTTGTCCATATTCAGTAGAACATACTACTGGTTTTACTCGTAACTCTTAAAAAAATACGCAACGAAGACATAACTTTCCTTTTTTGGAAGTCGGTGAAATAGTAAGTAATTTGATCATTTAGGTCAAAAGAATTAGAGAGATTAATGGTCAAGAAACAATGTATTTATGACCTTAATTATTTTAATCGTAAATATAGAACGACCATTACAGGTTTTGGTCAGAGGTCAGTTAAAATATTTGGACCACATATTACTGACATCATCGTATTATTCCTTGCAATGTTTTTTTAATGTTAGTGTGTGTCAAATTAAGTAATCATTAAGTATAGCGTGGTATCCTGAGCTTGACAGCTTAACTACAATAGAGTCTGCATAATAATTGACTAAGACAAAAAATGAAGTTGATATGAGTACCATAATACATACATGATTTAGGATGTCTAGCAGAGGTAGTTTTTTACAGGTATGTAGTGACCGTTTAGTATTGTTGTTACTTAAATTATTAAGCTGAGATCTATAAATCGAACTAAGGCGAAGCTTAGCCGAGTTACGCTTCATTTGAAAATAAACCGACCATTGTATCAAAATACTTATTAGTATTACCAAAAAAAAACGACAGTGTATTGCAGCAGTCGATTATTTGGCTTATGATGTGGAATATCTGACATCTCACTGTTAGTAATAATCAACACAATCAATCAATAATCAACACAACTTCGACTTCAAACACGCTATATGATTTGACCATTCCCGTTCCACTTTCGTCATATTCACGAAATCACTCTCACAGAAGTAATAAGAAAGATGTCACACATCATTAATGAATTGATGCTTGTACCCATGCGCTGTGCTAGCGCTATTTGATTTTACCAATCCATTTCTACTTCCATTTACAAACTTCTGGAAAATGTATGCTTTAATGAATTGGTGCGGGCCAGGAACCCTCTAGTCTAGGCTGGATGTCAATTCAGTTTTCAGCATTGTCATTGCAATACTCCTAAAATATAGATGATCAAAAAGAGCTGTTCCTACTTTCTGACAGACAAATAGTCTTAATAGAGTTAATTAAAATAAACCACGTGAACAGTGCCGAAAATGGGGTTGTGCCAACAGTACCCAGGCACAGGTCGCAGACCCTGGGAGGGCAGAAATGTCCATACCAGGGGGGGTATTACAACGTCTTAAAACCAGGCTTATTCAAGCTAATGAACGTGACAGAGCTATACAAGTCGTCTAGCACCATCTCGATCACTCACAGGAATAAGCCTGGTTTTAAGAAGTTGTAATACCCCCCAGGGCGCAGTTGAAAAGCGCGCACTGGGCGCATAAAATGCTAGTTACGGCACTGCACATGGATACCATGTATATTGTCTTGCCACTTATAGAACTTGATAGTTACCCTTTTTAATTAGTAAAATAATTCGAAGTTCTTACATGTGAAGATGATTATTATAAGGTTGAGCAGTCAATGACCACTGATAGTTAAATCCATAGTTTACGTATACCGTTCCTGAAAGCCCAATCAATTCTGTTATGAGTAAACCTGTTTATATAGGAAATAAACTGTCCAAAACAGTATCTGAAGGTGTAGGCAGATTTATTGGCAAACCTTCATCTTCTTCAACTAACGAGACGAATCTTTTATCCTCTTTATTATTGGAATAGGCTTTCAGAAACTGAGGATAAAATTAATATTTCTAATAAATAATAGTTGTTATTGGTAAATGTAAGATACCTGTGGGTGTTGGCGGTGATGGCGCGGTGGGTCGCGGGGATCCGGCGCGCGCGCCGCGCTCATGCCTCAGCGCCGCCGGCGCATGCCCCCCACGGCACCGCCGCCGCTCTGCAACCGAAGACATGCGGTTAGTCATCAAGAAGTTTTATGACTATGAAGAACACCTGACAAGTATCGGTCACAGCAGCTGTTACGATCGAGATCAGCTGTCATCATGGAGATCGGCGCAGGAGATATTATAGTGCACAAGTGTGTGAGCAGTCACAGATGCCCTCTCTGTTCCTTCTCATGTTACGATAATGATTTAACACGCCAGGAAGACACCACACGCAGGAGCAACGACTTGGCGTTCTTTCAGAGCCATCATACCGCTAACTTCGAGACTTCGAGCTTCGAGACACAGCGTCACAAGTCCTTGATCGTGGGAAACTTACGGCAATGATGGCTTAACGAGCCTTATTTCTACCAAAAAGACTAGCCGGCAATAACAAAAGACATAATTAGTACAAGTAGGAAAGGGAGATCTGTGTTTAATAAAAGGGACTATTGGATAGTCATTCCAGATTTCCCTAGAGAGAGAGAGAGAGAGCCTTTCTTCATGTCCAATCAGCATGTCCACGCTGATGATTGAAGTTCCCTAGGTCCATAGTACCATGGCAAACATTACAATAGTACAGGCTGACCTCATCTACTAATAATTATGTCAATATCAGGAAAATACAAGGGACATTTAGTTGTCATTTTATCTTTGAATTTTCTTTTAAGACCACGTAGGTACTTGTTGTGTTAAACAGTCGTGAAAAAGTTTTAAGATGTCACTTCAAACGTAGGTATATGAATGGAAATACATGTCACCGTGTGTACACAACGTAACAAACCATTGTTGCCTATGTAAACAGAAGCCCAACCATTGTTATCAAACCTGTGTTGTCTAACAAGATTATAAAGAGATATCTCCGTAATTGACAAGTGCTAATTAATATTCAATGGGCAAAGTTGAGGTGACAAGTGGCGTTTCCTATCACTTTTCCTTTTTAAGATAAACGCACTTAACAGCGCCGATTACAGCTTCCGACACCATTTTTGAAATTTCGTATAGGTACCAAAACTGTATTTACATACTTAGGGTGGCATTTACTTAAAAAATACGTGTGGCACCCGAGGACTGCCGCGGTAAAGCTATTGCATAGCATTTTTTATCAACTTATGCAAATATAATTATTTATTTAAGGCTATAGTCAGCCACTTCAATCAAGTGAAACGTCAAGAAAAGTTCTCCTCTCTCTCCCTCTCCCTCAATAAAATTGCCCCTTGTAATAAAAGCATATTATGCTTTCCTGCTAGTAATGAGCACGTCTGTCCGTACCTTTATGAGCACGTCTGTCCGTACCTTTTTAATTGCCGAAGTCTCCCGAACTGAAACGACGTTAGACGACGGTGTCAGGGATTTTCCTTAGGTTTTTTCCTTAGGATTTTAGGAATTTCTTGATTCGGTCGCTGCGCCGCGCCGCGCTCAGAGCCCGCGATAACAGCTATGCAATAGCTTAAAAATACGTAAGTTGTGACGTATTGCTTATTTTAAAAGCGTCATATTTCCGCCAATTTTGTTTCTGTTTTATAAATTCGTGACAAAAGGAAAAAACACAGGTCAATTAATTTTTAGTAATCTAACTGACATGGATTAATTAGAATTTTTCAGTCCAATAGTCTTAGCTGTCACCTGTTTGCTTATGCAATTATTTAAAACACTGAGAACTTTATAGCCTTTCTTGTGCAAGAATTTTAAACAAATTCACATTTCTTTCTTTTTTCAAACCACAGTTATCCAATTTTTATGACAGCACATTAAATGTCACTTATAATTAATCTAAAAAAGAGATGACACTAAGAAAAATTATAACCAAAATGATTATCTTTAAAAAGCGATTTTATATATGCAAATTAATAGTGACAATCGTTTAGGTCGTTTAGTCGCATAAATTGTTTCAAAATGCCTTTATATCTCGTATCTGTATGGATGTGGATGTATGGGTCGAGATGAACTTTCTCGACACACCTACAGACATTATCGGTAGGTAACTTATTCTAATAAAAGAAAGTAAACATTTTAAACACGAAGGAAATAATTTATTGAACGTAATTCATTTAGGAGGACTGTGAGACACCAGTTTTCGAACTTGGTCAATTGATGTGCTTTTTTCTTACCTACTAGATTTTTTGTGTGTGTTTGTTTGATGTTAATGAATTAAACATTCGATTTTTTGTACTAGGTACAAAAAATATTGGAATCCCCAATCTAGGTAGTGTGATGCGTTGACGCTTAAAAAGCGAAAATTGATAACCCTATTTTTGTTCCAAATAAGTGCCTAACTTATTTGTGTATGTTGCAATTTTGAATATTTTTTTACTAGACCCTTTAAATTATAAACCAGTTGTTTTAATAAGAAGGAAACCAAAAAGCCAACTTGTTCTTAGAAAATATCAAGACGCAGTTAAATGACCTTTCACTAATCTCCAAAATAAAAGTGTTATCTCGACTGACAACTGTCCACTGGCTCCTAAACATCCGCGGTGCGTATCGTCCGCGGGACAGAGGTCATACGACGCATTACGTTCGAAAGTTGTTTGGCCACCCATCGCATGTCCCCACAATCACAGACCAAACAGTCCACGTCATGCCACGCAAGTGTGACCACGTGATTAATATCAATAGACCATTGATAACGGCCCTTAAGGCCCTTGACCACGACAATTAATTACATACATTACTTTTTCTATTACCTCTTTCCATTATAAATGAGAAGAGTAATAATCTCTTCAACGAACCGACAGTCGCACGATGTGCATGCAAAACAACAAGTTTGTTTATCCACAAAAACATTTCAAATGTCAAAGTGTCATGTATTTGAATACTTAATTATCAGCTCCAAAGAGATATCGGTAGGACAAAGGCTTTATGCAAAGACCACCCACATTCCATGCCCGAAATTAAAAACACATCGATTCTTTAATTAAATATTAAAAAATGATCGTTCTATTTTCAAGTCCATCCTTTTCACACCCGCTGAGAGCTTTCAACTGTCACTATGACAGCTACTGTCGACCAGTGATGAAAGGCCTTCCTCGCCCCTCTGTGAGCTTAGTAAATAAGGTGGCGGAAGAGGTGAAGCAAAGATTGAAAAGGGTCTAAATGAAGCGGCCATGTTTGCCGCTACTGCAGCGCCTCCCGCAGGCTTTTATGTAAATTGGTCAAGGTCGGTTGAGGAGTTTCAAAATAGATGCTCTCAAGGTAGGAGATTAAGTCAGTGAGGAAAAAAATGTATCGATTTATTGCTAGGTGTAGGGAGAGTTGGCAGAAGCTACAGGTCTGAGACAAAGGACATGATCACATGGCATTGGCAATAAAGGGTGGATCTTAAAAGTTTCTTACTAAACAGGAAAATTTAAAAAGTTCTAGCTTATTCACATGATGAATTCGACGTTCTTGACCAATTTTAGCCAATTTTGATTCACATGCTATTTTCACAAGGCCGCACGGGTCTAGATATTTTTGTATTATTAAAAGCAGGTACTACCCTTAAGCCTAGGTATTAAAAAATTATAATTATATTGCCGTGTTTGCAAAGTTGCAGTAAAACAGAAAATTATAGATAATAACACATATGACGCAGAGCAGTCGCTCTCGGAGCATGCGCCCCGGCAACCTCCCAGTAATTGTATTAATTTTCTTTCCTTGGACATCACTGGCCTTTGTCTATAAAAACACACACATTTTAAACCGATACGCCACACCCCATAATCCAATTATGTCATCTGTCATTCATTGATGAAAATATTCATTCACAATGCGAGGCTTGAGGGTCTGCGCAAAAAGGCTTCAAGTGTCAAGCAGTTTTTTCGGAAAAACCAAGGAAAAACTGATAGAATCCATAGTACAGACCTTCAGTTTTAACAGGACAGGATAACCCTAGCTCAGGATAGCTCAAAACTGGCGCATTGAAACCAAAATATGGATCGGGCTACCCTCAAGTATAAGCTGTCAAATACTCACTCAGCACACAATGTTACGGGAAGTTTTCACAAACAGTATTCACTATGTACAACGGATGCACAATATAGTACAACACACGTATGATTATTATGCACTTTTCTAATGAATTTTCACAGTTTTCAGGGAGGCCTGAAGGCTGCAGAGCCGTATCACAGTGACATTTGTCATGTGCGGCGCGCGCTCGGCGTTCGTCGGAGTTAGTCGGGAGGTTTCGGGTGTCTTCGGGGTGATTCGCGGGTGTTCGGGGTCCGTCGGGCGGTATTGATCGGCCGGTGTCGGCCGGCGCCCGGCCGCCGGTCGCCGGTGGCGCCCCCTCTCGGCGCTAATGAAAGCTGATGGCCATCCATTATTTAGCAGCCTCCAAGACTGTGCGGTACGCGAAAATTAATGGCGAATTTATTGATTTATTGCAAGCGAAATTAAAGATTGATTGGTTAAGAGAGTTTGCCTCGTGTGATGGCGATTAATCTGTTTGTAGGTAAACAGTTGTCACTTTAGTGTTGCGGGTATATTGATACCGACACTGATAAGTGATAATGGCGGCTTCACGCATTATCTGTGGCTAGAGATAAGCTTAGCGAGAGTAATTAATTGATTGAAGTTAGGAAAAACTATATAGTTTTTTTACTATATACTACGAGTACTTTAAGGACACGTTTCCATTATAAAGTTACTTGTAGAGAAGATGCAAATTATATGCAACTTGAACGAACCTTGAATGCAAGTTACAAGTAGGTAGTTTGACCTGACTTGTAGCTTTTGTTTTTTTTTTCCAATTCAAATGGAAACGCTCTTTTAGTAAATTAATTGAACAATATTTAGTGTAGCATCTAATAAAAATATACCTTAATTAATTCAAAATCTAAGAACAGACACATAAATATGCTATTTTTTAATGCAGGTGACCCTAATTTTACTCAAAACCTAAAATTACCTAATTAGTTGTAACCTTCAAAAGGCATGCATATTAAAATTATTCAAGTCCATTCATACATTCCTATCATAAAAAAGCAAAACAGCATGTAATGTTTACGAACAAAAAAAAAGAAATCATGGCAGGTGGTTCCAATCCGATTAATATTGTTAGGTAGGTATAAAAGTGTTCAAATGCTTACATACTTAACTTAAAATCTACATACATAAGTTACATATATGAGGTATCTTATCATCATCTGCGTAGCTTTTCCCCAACAATGTTTATTGGTGTGAAAAGCATTTTTTTTTTTAAACTTTGCCCCACACTTGGAATTTCTCCTGTATTGTGGGTGCGTTTACAAACATATAAACTCATATACACAAACACCCAGACCCGGAACAACTACTTGTAGATCATACAAATATTAGATCCGTGCGGGAATCGAACCGCAGCAGCGCAGCAGTCCAAACGCTCAGCCACTGCGCTAACTCAGACTCTTACTGAATAAAAATCCACCCTGTTGGTGCAGTAGCCCTTTGCGTTCCAGAGTCACGGTTACCTTTACAGACGGTCCCGCAAAACAAGTGAACCTTGAGTTGGCCTAGCATAGTAATAATTGTAATAGTCCTCCTGAACGATGTCGGCCACGGCGGCCAATCTCAACGGAGATTAGCCAACTGCGCGGGACATATTATAGTACAAGCGTGTGCGCAGGCACAGGTGCACTCTCTGTTCCTTTACTCTGACCGGAGAGAGATCAGGCAGGCAGGACCAACGGCTTAACGTGCTTTCCGAGGCACAGGGGTATTATACCGCCAATTTCCAAACTCCGGGCAGCTACTGAGAAATTCTTTTTTTTTTAGAAAAACCCAATAGTACTTTTTTCCAGCAGTCGCGCTTGCGACCGAGACCAACGAGGCAGTTGACTTAGGCAGTTGAACATAGTACTGAGTATCAATATCATAAAAGACCACTTTGGTCTTGCCACTCACTTATGGCGTGGACGTTGGTGCCTTCTTCTTCCTGTCCTTATCCCATTTTACTTGTGGTCGGCGCAACACGTTTTCTTCTTCCATTCTCCCCTATCAGACGTCACAGTATCATTTACTCCTTTTTCTTTCATATTATTCCTTAGACAATCCATCCATCTTTTCTTTGGCCTCCATCTTCCTCTCCATCCACCAACATTCATACTCATCACTCTCTTAGTCACGTGAGTCTCATCCTAGATCATCATAGACGATTTCCTTTCATTTTTTTCTGTAACAGGCGCCACTTTCAAACTTTTCCTTATACTCGTAAACTCATTCCTTACTTTATCCATTCTTGTCACTCCACACATCCATCTCAACATCCTCATCTCCGCTACATGCAATCGTTTCTCATCCATCTTTTTCACAGCCCAGCATTTCGATCCATACAATAGGACAGGTCTAATCACGGATTTATATATTTTCCCCTTTAATTTAAGGGGCATCCGTAGGTCGCAAGTTGTTCCGGTGACCTGTCGCCATTTCAACCATCCCTAGTTGATCCGGTGTGTTATGTCCCAGTCTACATCGCCGTCTCCTTGGACAAGCGTGGCGTGGACGTTGATGCCGTAAAATTAATTGATTGAATCGTAATATTGAGATCAACTCAAGCTCTAACTTAGCAAGATTTACTAGTGCCTATGTAGTAAAAATGCCAGCTGATAGATAAATAGACAGGACTGTTTAGGATCAATTGATTCTATTCATAGGGATAGTAACCATGGTGTGTGATTATCGCTTAGAGCTCATTAATTTTGTAAAGACAAACATACACGTTGGACATAGAAACTCGTCCTTATTTTAAGTCGGTTAAAAAGGATTGACTGGACTTTGTTCAAATTCAAATGTTTATTACTCAACACAGTATTTTATCACACATATCTAGATGTCAAGTGAATGCGCAATCCAATGTGTTGCACTAACTCAGGCATGCAAAATGTTCTAAAGGTGATTGTCTAAGGTGTCGTACACATAGGTAGCCGTTGTGTACCTATAATGGACGGTCACTGTGCAGAATGAGTTCAGGAAAGAAACTTTTTTAAAAAAAGTACCGACTTCAAAACAAATACAAAAAAGTTTAAAATAAGTTTTCTTTCGGAAGTCGGTGGCAACAGTCAATGACACAACAAAACAAAGCCACCGACTTCCGAAAGAAAACTTATTTTAAACTTTTTTGTATTTGTTTTGAAGTCGGTACTTTTTAAAAAAAAAGTTTTTATTTTACCCTTTTTAGTTTATTTATTACATATTCAACCCAAATTCTTGTAAAATACAAAATTTTCTTACATATGCACTAATCTTGTAATCCGTCACAACATAAAAAAATCCATATCTCTAAAACTACTGAACCGATTTTGATGAAACTTGCAGTGTACCCTAAGTTGAACAATACCTAGTACAACAAAAAAAGAATTACTTAAATCGAACTTATAGTTCCGGAGATATGCGTGCACAAACATAAAAAAACATACATACATACACTTATGAAATTTGGCACATTTGTTCAGACGCTGATATAGACTAACATATATGAAAACTGGGCATTCTGATAATATTACATACATACGGGTCGAATTGATAACCTCCTTTTTTTTGAAGTCGGTAAAAACACAGCAGATGAGCTTTTATAACCTGTGTTGTTACATATAGGAAACCTTAGTTTGAAGACTTTCCTGTATTATTTTTCCTGTTTATTGATTTTGTTCGTACGTCTGTGTACCTTTTCTTCTAAAAAAAACTTTTTTATAATACGGATAAAATATGGTGCAATAATTTACTAATGAGATGTGAAAAAATTAAAAATTTTGAAAAAAACCCACGACGGTAAAAATCTAATTGAAAAAGAATAAAATAACTCAAAACCCCCAACTTAACCCAATTATTATGTAACGAAATATTATAATAGACGTAAAAATTATTTCTAAAAGAGTTGATATCTCGAGAAATCGGTAATAGATATACTTAAGTACCTAAACAATGAATATCGATGTTTACAGCTTTTCCTAACATGTCTGTTTCTCGAAGATGTACTTAGATGTAGCAATATTAATTTTACCATAATACATAACCGTGAAATATCCGTCAGGGGCTGCCTTTTCTATAAATTTCGACAAAAATTTAACCATTCTCATAAGTGTATTTTATGTCGTCGTTAAACATCTACAATTCTTCAATAATTGTATTCACGTCACTAGAAAACCTTTAGCTGGTTTAATAGCAGCCCATTGGGAACATGCATTAAGCTACCACGTACACACTGCTGAAAATAGAAGTGTAATCGGACATTTCGTTTTGATTATATTGCAACATTGTTTTGCACTAATATTGTGGCGCCCCCTAGTTACAGCCATGACACCTGTCTAAGAATATGAACTCATCGATCACAAACCCGCTATTGAAAACCGCATCAAAATCGGATCATTAGTTTAGAAGATAGGTAAACGCACACACAAACATCTCTCACCCTAAACGCATATACCTGCTCCGTCGCGTCGTGGGTAAAAAGAGGAAAGTTTTCATTTATATAAACCTTGTTATATAAACCATAGCAACCACAACAAAAAAAAGTGCCGAACTGGTCCAGCCATTTTTGAGTATTAGGCTGCTTTTCCACCAGAGATGCGCTATGCTACGTTGCTGCGGATGCGTTTGATATCCACCAATCATATTCATTGGTTTACATAGCACAGCACTGGTGGAAACGGATTCAACTAAGATGTGTTATTTTTATATAGAAGGATGCGTGTTATGGCTGCGTGCTATGGGTCTTCTTCCCCTACTATCAATACATCGCATAGCTCGAGCTGCGCATCTTCGTAGCGCAGCTACGCATTTTCGTAGCGCAGCTACGCATCTTCGTAGCGCAGCTACGCATCTTCGTGTCGCAGCTACGCATCTTCGTAGCACATCTTACTCGCACAGCTACATAGCGTAGCATCAGTGGAAACGGTCACACAATTACGTAGCTCAGCTTTTACATCCTCGCAGCACAGCTACATAGCACATCTCTGGTGGAAAGGCCCTTACGCTTAGCAACATATTTAGCCATTAATTTGTACTAATAACCTTGATAAATAGATAGATGATCTTTCTTTCTTTCACTAATTCATCATCTGCTCAGCCTTTTCAACTATTATTGGGGTCGGCTTCCAGTCGAACCAGATGCAGCTGAATTTCAGTGTTTTACATGGAGCGACTTTCTTTTACTTACTTATTCTAACAAATACAAATGCGAAAGTTTGTAGGGATGGATTGATTGACTGTTTTTTATTCTTTTTTAAAACGGTTGTCACACACTAGGTATTTCTCCTGTACCGTGGGTGCGTTTACAAATATAGAAAGAGACTCTTGCAGATCACTCTTATATTTTTACTGTGCGGGGATCGAACCCGCGACACGCTGCGCAACAGCCGGTCTATCAGCCAACCGCACTGTGGGGTGTTTGTTACTCTTTCCTACAAAAACTACTTCTTGGTTATAGTCTGGAATCACACATAGGATACCTTTAATCCCAGTAAGTATTAAGTTGCTCGTGGGATAATTTGTCACATCTCCATGAGTCTAAAATCTTCAAAAGAGTCCCTGGGTTGAGCCGACTGTAAAGGTGACGGTTTGCGGCGGAGACCGCGACAGGAGACCGAGACAGGAGACCGCGACCGGAGATTGCTACCGTATCTGTCTCCTGTTCGTGTCTCGCTCGCGAACTGCCGCTCATACATTGCCTAATGATAAGTACAGTCAGCATCAAAAGTCGATGACCACATTCAGATTTTCAAAATTACTGTACATTTATATCACCCATAAATCGCTCAACAAGATAGGCGCCAGTATTGAATGAACATCATTAAAGTTCAAATTTAACTGAATACTACTCGTCAAAGGTCACTGAACACCGTTTTGTCAAAAATTGCTGATCGTTATAATATCCGAAAACGCCATAACATTCAGTTTTACAAAAGTCACTGAACAATATAAAATACTTGTTTTAGTTAGGTATCTAGTGTAATCACGACAATGTCTAAAAATAACTTAACTTAATAAATAACAAAAGTGACTGAACAATATAAAATACTTGTTTTAGTTTTCTAGTTGAATTCACGGCAACGGTCAAAATTAACTTAACATCATAAATGACAAAAGTCACTGAACATTACTTTGTTTCGGATAGCGTGTAAACTTATAACTTCTATCTAAAAGTAGCTGAACTGCATACTAAAAAATCTTTAGAGTTATAAATCCAATCGTGTCCTATCCAAACTAAATCATGTAAAAAAAATAAATGGATGTGAATTTCGAATTTAACTTTCCAAAATAATTTTGTTTTTTTTTTTCATAAGATCATTGAGAAATATTAGAAGTGGGTGTTCAAGCGGCAAGCACATTTTCCCATTTTTTTTATACACTCACTTTTCTTGATTGTCGTTCCGGTTGGATTTTTGCAACTCAATTTTAAGGCACTTCCCGATAAGCTAGCTGACGAAATTTTGCACACGCTCTGGATTTTGATGACAATACATGACTAGCTAAGAAACGTCATAACAAATCCAAGATGGCGGACTGGCTGTTTGAAATCCACCCCCATGATATGGGTATCAAATAAAAGGGTTTGCTGTCAAAAATACGAAAAAAATAGTCACGTGACTTTAATCCAATGTGGCGGACGTTCAAATTGGCAGACAGGCTATTTGAAATGCAACCCTATGATATGGATATCAAATGAAAGGGTTTGCTCTCAGGAATACGAAAAAATAGTCACGTGACTTAAAACCAATACGGCGGACGTCCAAGATGGTGGACTGGCTGTTTGAAATCCACCACCATGACATGGGTATCAAATAAAAGAGTTTGCTGTCAGGAATATGAAAAAAATTGTCTTAAATCCAACATGGCGGACATCGAAGATGGCGGATTGGCTATTTGAAATGCACCCCCACGATATGGGTATTAAATGAAAGGGTTTGCTGAATGGGATACGAAAAAAAAATATCACGTGACATAATCATCCAATCCAACATGGCGGCCGTCCCAAGTTGGCGAATAAGAAGTAAATTAAGTTTGAATATTAAAAGACTAAAAAGTATAATTTTTAGTCTTAACTAAAACAATCATAAACTAAGTCGACGGTATGAATCTGAACAGAATCTGCGTTATTTTTGAAAATGAGTCTTATTGCTTTACGAATAAGGTTACAATTCAATCGAACTATAAAAATTATTAATTACGTCGATGGTATAAATTCAATCAGAATCTGCGTGATTTTTGATAGTGAGTCTAACAGCTCTATACAAATACGGTCACTATTCGATCGTGATACAGAAAGATTAGATGACGTCGACGGAATATTTCTTAAGCGGAATATGCTTATTTTTATAATCATGCTTGCGACTTTATTTTGGAAAATATGCTTAAAAATTACTAGATTTAAAAAATCTAAAAACCCACGTTTTTAAATGTCCTAAAAATAGAAAATAACCCGACGGGGCTGAGAGAGGGGCCACTCAAAACGTGGGGGCGTATATTATTTAAGGGATTATTTATGGGATATACACACATCAAAAGTGTCTAGGGATCAAGCATTTTTATGCGGATTTCTTGAGATTGAGATGTGGCTTTGTAATAAATTTATGATTTTATAAATTTATATGGATCCTTTTTGGTGCATTTCATAATTTGAATCAGGAACTGTGAATCAAATTCGAGTAAAAGATGAAAATCAGCTGTCAATATTTTCCCTATAAAAACATACAACGCATTGAAGACATTATTAGTGCTACTGTTTCCCTACTACTGATTAAAACCAACGTTATTATGGAGCGGCGACGTCATTTAAGCAGGGAAGAAATGCTCAGAGCCGTGGGAATGATAGAAGCTGGTTCCCGGCAACGTACTGTGGCTTTAGCTCTGAATACAAGTCAGAGTGTTATCAGTCGACTTTGGACACGTTACCGAAGCACTGGTACCGTGGCTGAGCGCCATGGAGGACGGTATCGCTGCACCACACGGAGACAAGACCGATACATTCAAATCTTAACTCGAAGAGCTCCAACAATAACCGCCATGATGTTAGCCGTGAGGCTTCATCACTCTTCAGGGAACTTAATTAGCGACCAAACAGTCAGAAACCGCTTACATGAAGTGAACCTTCATTCCCGAAGACCGCTACGGGTACCACCTATAGCAATGCACAATCGTAGGATTCGATATCAATGGGCTCTTGAACACAGAAATTGGGCAGAAGAACAATGGCGTTTCGTGTGCTTTTCTGATGAGTCTCGTTTCGGTATGAGACCGGATACAAGACGTATACGACACTGGAGAACCCCTGGACGCCAACAGCGATTAAAATTCTGCCAGGAAGTCCATCCTTATAGTGGTGGAACCATCATGGTATGGGCGGGTATTTGGATCGGCGGAAGAACTGAGTTGATTTGGATCAGAGGCAACCTCAACGCTCAAATTTATGCTGAGACGATTGTATCAGACGTCATCGTTCCTCTACAAGTGCAAATCGGTCCCTTATTTCAGTTAATGCATGATAATGCACGACCGCACACCGCAAGAGTTGTAAGACAGACTCTCGCCGCAGCTAACATCAATGTCCTGCCCTGGCCTGCTCAGTCGCCAGACTTGAATCCGATTGAGCATGCATGGGGTATGCTACAGAGAAGAGCTCTGCCGAATATGGAGGGTATCCAGTCGCAAGAAGACCTTTTTTTGTTGTTGCAACGAACATGGGCGGCCATTCCACAGCGTGATTTGGATGAACTCATTTTGAGTATGCCAAACCGATGTTCTTGTGTTGTTAGTGTTCGCGGTAGAAACACGGATTACTAATTGTTTAAGTTACCAAATAAAATTTTAAAGAAAACTGTTATTTCAGTCTTTTTTTCGAACTTTTGTGTTAGTGGTTCAAATGTCAAAAATCCCTTTATTAGGAAAATGGCAAATTTCTTTATTAATGCAAAGGTGACTTGGTTTATCGTTACTGTGACAAACGAAAACACTTTATTTGATGAATCCTTAAAGAAAATTTTAATTAATATCAATCAGGAGAAAAGTTATTGCAAAAATATATGTTGATCCCTAGACACTTTTGATGTGTGTATTTACATGACGTGTATAGATCGTGGGTGTAACTTGCAAAGGTTTGAAGCTACCCTGAAAATTTCAGCCTGCTAGCTTATCAGGAAATGCCTCAAAATTGAGTTGCAAAAATCCAACCGGAACAACGAACAAACAAAAACGTGGGAAAAACACGCTTTTAGCAAGCACTAAAAATTATACTTTTTAGTCTTTTTATTATTCAAACTTAATTTACTTCTTATCCGCCAACTTGGGACGGCCGCCATGTTGGATTGGATGATTAGGTCACGTGATATTTTTTTTTCGTATCCCATTCAGCAAACCCTTTCATTTAATATCCATATCGTGGGGGTGCATTTCAAATAGCCAATCCACCATCTTCGATGTCCGCCATGTTGGATTTAAGACACGTGACTATTTTTTTCATATTCCTGACAGCAAACCCTTTCAGTTGATACCCATGTCATGGTGGTGGATTTCAAACAGCCAGTCCACCATCTTGGACGTCCGCCATATTGGTTTTAAGTCACGTGACTATTTTTTCGTATTCCTGAGAGCAAACCCTTTCATTTGATATCCATATCATAGGGTTGCATTTCAAATAGCCTGTCTGCCAATTTGGACGTCCGCCACATTGGATTAAAGTCATGTGACTATTTTTTTCGTATTTATTACAGCAAACCCTTTTATTTGATACCCATATCATGGGGTGGATTTCAAACAGCCAGTCCGCCATCTTGGGGAGGCCGCCATATTGGATTTGTTATGACGTTTCTTAGCTAGTCACGTATTGTCATCAAAATTCAGAGCGTGTGCAAAATTTCAGTCAGCTAGCTTATCGGGAAGTGCCTTAAAATTGAGTTGCAAAAATCCAACCGGAACGACAATCAAGAAAAGTGAATGTATAAAAAAAAAAAATGGGAAAAGGTGCTTGCCGCTTGAACACCTAGTTCTAATATTTCTCAATGATCTTATAAAAAAAAAAAACAATTATTTTGGAAAGTTAAATTCGAAATTCACATCCATTTATTTTTTTTTACATGATTTAGTTTGGATAGGACACGATTGGATTTATAACTCTAAAGATTTTTTAGTATGCAGTTCAGCTACTTTTAGATAGAAGTTATAAGTTTACACGCTACGTATCCGAAACAAAGTAATGTTCAGTGACTTTTGTCATTTATGATGTTAAGTTAATTTTGACCGTTGCCGTGAATTCAAATAGATAACTAAAACAAGTGTTTTGTATTGTTCAGTGACTTTTGTAAAACTGAATGTTATGGCGTTTTCGGATATTATAACGATCAGCAATTTTTGACAAAACGGTGTTCAGTGACCTTTGACGAGTAGTGTTCAGTTAATTTTGAACTTTAATGATGTTCATTCAATACTGGCGCCTATCTTGTTGAGCGATTTATGGGTGATATAAATGTACAGTAATTTTGAAAATCTGAATGTGGTCATCGACTTTTGATGCTGACTGTACAGTCGCGGTCTCCTGTCACGGGCTCCTGTCGCGGTGTCCTGTCTCTGTCGCGGACGCGAACCGCCGCTTTTACTTAACATTAGGCAACGTGTGAGTTCGCGAGCGAGACACAGACAGGAGACAGATACGGTAGCGATCACCGGTCGCGGTCTCCTGTCTCGGTCTCCTGTCGCCACCTTAAGACTAATACTATTTAATCCCCCGTTTTCCTTCAATTGCCCTTTATGTTCCAGGGTCACGGTACCCTGTAAGTAGCCTAATTGCCAAGTGAGTCCGTCCTCCCCCTCTCTTACTGTTTCAGAAGTTTACCAGTAATGTAGATGGATGTTCGTTTACTTTTTTGTTAATAAGGAATTTAACTAATTAAAAGTTCCACTCAGAAGTTTACTGAGGTTCCTGTGAAATGCCAGTGTGTTTATAAAAAGAACTAGATACAAAACTTGAGAAGGAGACGAAAGAAGGATGGTTGTCTCCTCTCTGTCCGATTGTACATTGTTTTTGATTCTCTCTGTTTTTTTAAAGATGTGATGACTGATGGTGACTCGGTTTTTCTTTATTGATTTCTTTTTTGGATAATTTTAAAATGAGTAATGAAAATATTCTAAAAAAAACTTGTAACTTTTTGACCGGCACCACCATTACTTGGAAATTTACCTTACATAACTAACGTACTACATAAAAGTGAGGTTTCTAGATAAACCGCTCTACCTAACACATCGATAATTACATGCACGATATTATATGCATTGAATTCAATAAATTAATTTAAAAATAGAATCCTCCACTGCAAAGCAGACAAGAAAGTAACCACCCTCTCAACTCACACTAACACAACCAGACAGTCAAAACCAAATCACACACACCTTTCAAAAAAACAAAACAAAATCAAAACAAAAAAGCTCTCTAATCGCGTCCCTAGTACATCGGTGCGTTATCGATGAGCTCGCGCGCTGTCGAGTCGGCGGGCAGATCGAGTGCACTTGTTTTTCACTGTCTGCGGGGCTAATTGCGCCATTTTTCATTTGCGGCCCTTCCGCCCTCCTCCCCGGCCCTACAGGGGAAGGAGGGCGGTGGGGACGTCCACCCCGTGACCAGACTTGGCTATTCTTGGCTACTGCGTGTTTACTAAATGGATGCGTGAAATGGTACGGTTAGATTGATACGGTGATGAGCTTTGGAGATAAGGTGTGCTGAATTTTAAGGCGAATTTCACCTGTTGTGACAGTTGAATTATTAATTTTGACAGCTTTTGAACTCAGTTTAATATGTTAATATGTCAGTTGATCGCGTTCAGTTTCGTAAGTTTTACACGCGGCCAAAGTTAAGAGAAGGTGTAAATTAAATCCCAAAATATTTGTTGCTAAGTTTTATGCTCGGAAAAATATGTTAAAAAATAACAATAACAGGTTTTTTGCTATTTTAAAATTAAAATAAAAATACTAATCAGTGCAGCTGGAGCAGCTGTCTAGCACGCATAATTTAGACAAAGAGCCAGCGACTTTTTTTCTCATTAAGATGTAAACGGGTCTTTTGAGCCAGTAAAAAAACAATAATCCATTATTTTAATAAAGCACACATTTGTTAAAAACATAATGAAATACTTTTAGATTCAAAGATGAGTGACCAACAAAATATGTATATTTATTCCGCTACTAATAATTGTGTCAGTCAATTCCAACCAGACTGATGCGATCAGGTAGCTAAATTGAATTGGACATCAACGTTTTGCATATCCATATTGATCCGAGTATGAGAACGGACAGTTAGACACCTTGATAAGATCAATATTATACCTAATTGTGATTTGTGAATGGGTAGAACATTTTAATTATGGAAAAAAAGTTTTCTAAAACGCCGTCAATCTAGATAAAGAAGTTTCTAAAGGTGTTATTGAGGCATCAAATCATTAATTTTGTCAACATATTTGCATATTTAAATCGATCAGCTGATGATATAATGTTTAACCAGATAAGGGAAATCAGAAAATCAATTTTCTTGTGGTTTTGTTTGATATTTTTTACTGATAATTACAATTTTAACGCCGGCTTTTGAAGTCATTTTGGTGTTTTTTTCTTGTTCATAAAGATAGTATTTGTTTTGATCAGAACTCAGACAAATAAATAACAGTATACTAAAACACATTGCAATATTTATAGTCGTAGCATTTTAAATATTATAGTCCGTATTAACACTACAGTAAATCCAAGAATTCAAGAATGTAATTAAGTATTAACGAAGAACACATAAATCCGGTACATACTACTCTCTGACGTAAATATAGCATATTAAGATAAATTTTAATAGATTAGATACTTAACAATTAGAGGTTTAGAGCTCCGGCATTAGCGCGGTCGGTACATCAATATAAAGTAATGTCATTAAAATAAAATGGCCGCCAAACATATCGCACCGGATACATATCTCAAAGTTTAATGTTGCCATCTAATTGGTCATACTGAATTGTAGGTCGGGAGATAGCGTGCGCAGAGAATGTCGTATCTAATATCAACTTATCTACATATTAAATTATGCATGTGATTTAGGCCTACGCAGGTGTTACAAAGAGTTGCAGGAAAATTGTTTTCGTAGTTCTACGTAGACACGTAAGTACACTATCGTGAAAATGACAAAATTACCAATTGTTACGAGAAAATTTTCTATCAAACTTTGGAAATATGCACCTCTGCACTATATGACGTTACTGTGGTGAAAGGTGACTACTTCAAAGGATTACGCTTAATCCTATTTTCTTTTTTGTATTACGTTCTTACATTTATTTTTCCCGTTAATCACGAAATAACTACCTGTATAAATCTAAATCGATCTAGAACTTGAATACGAATCCTAACTACAATTTGATTTTAATCAAACGCGAAAGTGAATTTTTTTGTTATACTTTCCGTCTTACAGGTATAGATTGAACCCTAGAAACGGTCACAAGCTCATTCCTTCTGCACAAATAATATTAAATGCGAGCTATACTCCGGACAAAATATTATACCTAAAATTATAATAATATAGTAGACGTACTGACTCCTGGCCTATACGGTCTCCTAGAGCACGAGGCCGGTGTCGAGTAGTAGTCACTTTCCAATATCCGTGTTACCAGTTCAATGAACATTATCATCCTTTAATGGTTGTTAATGACGCTTTTTTCATCATAATCAACCGTTTATAGACTATTTTTTCGCTTAAGCATAGCTTTTCACTCGTGTGCCTTATTAAATAGCGAAATATGAGTATACTGAGTGGGCTTTTTGCTCTACGGGGAAATTAGATGTGATTTTAAATTATGTTAAATCACCTCATTATTTTCAAAATGGTTTTCTTCAGTAGAATGCTGTACTTACTACAGACTATGCGACCACGATATAAGTACCTATTCTAAATCTTGCACGCTCTTAACAATAATTATTTTAAAAAATAATATATGTATAACAATAAATAAAATTAGAAATTTGCAAAAAACATTTTTTTTTTCTAAACGTATTCCTTTCTCAAGTGACAGTTGAGGTCATTGACATTTTTATCCTTATTACGCATACTTCTGATACCTAGGACTCAATACATTCTTCCTCATTTCTAAATTTCATATTTTTAAATCAGAATGTTAGCAAAAATTCTACGCACCCAATAATTATAATAATTATTAGATTCCACATATAAAACTATGTTGTCTCATGCGAGTAGTCGCGGTAACTTTCCAATAATGCGCGCGCGCCAGTAACGGTTCAATGGACATAATTAGTGACGTACCAGTTTCTTAAAGTATTTACATTTTTATGCGATGGCGACACATCAACTAGGTGGATGGCGGCTGCTCAAGCACATATTTTGATCTCGGAAATAAATTAGTTTGTTTTTGTAGCTAAAGCCTGATTTATTAATTAATTTTTAAGTGAAATACTTTCTTGATAATTTGTTAAACTTATGTTATGTTATTTTTTTTTTTTTTTAATAGCCTATTCTGTGTCCCACTGCTCGGCAAAGGCCTCCCCTTTCTCCTTCCAAACCTCTCTATTTTGGGCAATTTCTGGCCATGTCTGCCCCGCGAACATAATCAGGTCGTCACACCACCTCCGCCGCGGTCGACCTCGACGGCGATGTCCTCCCTCAGGCGTCCAGTGAGTGACGATATTTGCCCACCTCTCCGACCGCATACGCTCAACGTTGCCAATGTTATTATATAATTATATATTTTTAGTACCTATACAGAAGACGCAGGTTCGAACCCTGCTCGCAGCTGAATTTTTCGTTCCTTAAAATATCTTTGGTAAACTTATGTTCTCTAATTGGAGAAACCATCAATAGGTGTTTGTTTAGTATAAGTGAAAACAAGTTTTACTTATGAAACACTTTAATTTAAGCTTTGACAAAAGCGTTCTGTTAGGTTTTCGAAAAACGGTAATAAAAAACAAAATTCTTAGCGTCACACATTTTATCCAAATGCATTTTAGACAAAAGTTTTTATTTATTTCACCTTTTTTAGTTGAGATATTCCAGATAAACTTTCGTATAATCGGCGTCTTTGAAAATCTACAATCCAAGTAGGCAAAAACGGATACATGCGGGCAACGTCACGGGGTATCCATTATTTTTATATACTACTAGAACGACAACTATAACAAACATTTTCCTTTCCGAACGCGAGATAATCGCGGACAAACCTACAGGTCAAACTGAGAACCTACTTTTTTTTTTAAGTCGTTTAAAAATTACATTAAAATCCGTTGTGTAGAGGCGGGAACATTTCTAGTTTCCAGGTCGTTCCTGACATCAGAATAAGGCTAATTTAATCAATAGAGAAGCCTTTAGGCTTTACTTTCTGTTAATTCACCTTCAAATTGTTTACCCGAAGATTAGCCTTGTACACTAGAACAAGACTAGTTTTCGGCTAAACAAACGTACCGTTTGGTAAAGTTTGTAATATCAACTACGGAACATCTAGTGCCTTGCTCCTGAAATAAAGATAGTTCGCGCCACAGGTCATAGATGGCGTTTGCACTAACACTGAGGTCCTTCTTCGCGACTTTAAATAATGGATCAGCAAGACTTAATTATAAACATTTCATTAGAAAACAATGTTTTCCTACTTCATTGCTATTCTTGCCTGATAATTTTGATATCCAAAAAAGTTAAATTCAATTTCAGACAATTCGTCGAACTTCGTTGTCTCAGTGCTTTTTTCAAGAGCTTTTTTAGTTTTCAAGAGTTGCAGTGATTTAAGGAAATTACGGTGCAATTATCGCAAAAAATAAACATAGTAGATTTTAGTTCTATACTTTATTTAAACTGGAAATCCGAGAAACTTCTTTTTTTTTCAGTGCATGCCGTTGACCTTTCCAGATTGAATGATAGATACAATTTATTTTCAAAACTAAGTATTTATTCAGATCGATTCGATTATGTTTAGAGCTTCTGAAACAAAGGAAGAAATTCTAACGCATTAAACATGTCTAGGAAACAGTTTTTAGTTCTACTTCTTTTTTTTTTAATTGTAAAATCGTGAAATACGCGCCGGAAATAACAACATCCATTTCGGTTATGAGGTCAGACAAAACGACAATTAAAATTATTAATTAAAAAACAATTTCTAATTGCTTGCAAATCATCATCCTGCATAGAACCGGTCGCGATTGAGTATCATTGCGATTTAAACAAAAATAACTAAAATTAATTAAGATACGTTAATTTTATACTAATCTTTATCGATGGATGAACGTTTTTTACTCTTTTACGTAAAAACTACTGACCAGATTTAAATGAAATTTGGTACACATATAGTTAAGGTATAACCTGGATTAACACATAGAATAGTTTTATCCCTATTTTATCTTCCCTGGAATAAATTTTGAGTTGTAGCGGGAGAAACCGCTCTATCTACAAATATTATAAATGCTAGGATAGATACACGTTTGTTAATCAGTCAAATGGCTGAACGGATCAAGATTAAATAGAAATACTGTCTGTACATAAATAGTTTATAGTCTGGAATAAAGGATAACTTTTATACCGATATACTACGATCCGTGGGATAATTTTGATATTGAGGCACGCGGGAAAAGTCGCTAGCAATAGCTAGTTATATTCGTGAATGTGTTTCAAAGAATTATAATTGATTTCTGTGATTTGACGCTTGAGGTCAGAGAGTTAAATACATAGGTGTGTTTTTCATAAAATACTGCCTTCATTTTGACAAGTTTATTATTAAAACTCAACAAAAGCGCGGCTACCGTTATGTTAGGAAGTTCGTCAGTTTTGGTTTTAAGCTGGGCAATTTAATAAAGTCCACTTATTCTACTTTTATGGTGTACAATATTGTGCATGTTTTTATATCGGGGTTCGCTTTCCCTTAGGTCTGTGATAAATTCTAGAAGCGTTTACTCCTCCCTGAGTGCTCAAACACACTGCGAGCCAGCACGAGCGAGCACCCACCGCGCTGGTGGCGACGGCGGGTTCAGAAATATCAAACATGAAATCGCCGCTCGTGGCTATACTGAAGTGACTAAGGCGGGGGAGCCTAGCGATGTGGCTATGAGCGAGAGTGCTTGATCGGTATTATGGACACCGATCGCGCCCGCTACCGCACCCGCACCGCACCCGCCCCGCCACAGGACTAGGCCCCACGCTTACACTATGGACAAACCCTGAATCTATGGTAAAACCTTTAGGACCGAATCACACCGAAATGGCAGCGGCCGGCAGCGGCCTCGCGAGCTTTTCAAGCTTTTCAAGCGATACTGGTCTTTTAAGTATGTAGTTAAAGTTTAAAATTATTTCACACTGAAAGTGCTCGCTGCTTGCCTGGCGGGCGGCCTCGCGGCTCCGCTGGCAGCCGCTGGCGGCCGCGGGCGGCCTCGCGACCTTTTCAAGCGATACCGGTCTTTTAAGTACTTATGTAGTTAAAGTTTAAAATTATTTCACACTGAAAGTGCTCGCCGCGCCGCTGCCTTTCCGGTGTTCTCGGCCCTTAGACCTTTCTCGCGAACTAATGTCTTATTTTAACTCTTCAGTTATTATCACAATATCTATATTGTATGATTTTTCTTTCAGCAAATTTATTTGGGGTCAGCGCACCATGTCTTCTTTTCCATACCTCTGTTTTACTCTTTCGATCATTCATTTAAAATAAAATTATTTTAGGAGACTTGAGTCGTATGGGATACGTGACTGACTTGCAATCATCTGTAAACGCCTTTCAGACAATTATAACGACGATAAGAACTATAATAATAATACAATCATTCGCAGACTTAACAGCAATGTACACCGAATTCGTTGATACAGGGAGCGCTGCCCTTACGACTTACAGCCCGGAGGGCAATCACCGCTCCCTACATATTTTATTTTGCAGACTTTATTGTGTCCATAACTGAATTATTTCAAGTTTTTTTTTTCATTAACAGAAATGAAATGCCGCCCAACTAAAGGTGGCACTGGGCAGGACATGTCTGCCGCATGCCAGACGAACTGTGGGCCAAACAAAATAACACAATACTGGTGCCCTGAGACAGTGAGGCGAGGTCGCGGTAGACCACGCAGGCGAGATGGTGGGACGAACTAGACAGATTCTGCCCGAACTGGAAGGGGGAAGCACAGTGTCGTGAAAGATGGAAAGAGTGGAGGGAGACCTTTGCCCAGGAGTGGGACAGAGCAGGCTAGAAAAAAAATAGAAATGAACTTTTGGAATCGCCATTTATGGACATGGCTTTACCGAAATATCCGTAAAATCATAATATCGGACCGACAAACGTGTCGGATCCATATTAAGGCATAATTATATACTTATGTCAATAGCGCCGTTCAGATTAGGGCGACCCGACAAAACTGACGGAGCCGACGACGTACGTTCAGCCACGATTTTTACACTGGCAAGTATGGCGCCGTTCACATTTGTCGGTGCGAAGCGGCGAAGCCACTCACACCAATACATCTCTGAATCTTGTATTTGTGCTGTTACACCATCTTTAACTTTCGCGATAAGTCATGAAAGGAACGAATACACATTCTAAAGTAATTATAAAACTTTAACTCGTCACTTCTTAATTCGCTTATTAAAGTTTGAAAAGCTCCAACTTCATTTCGCTTGCCTTAAGCTTTAACAATATTTCCTATTTCTTTTTTTCTGCATTCTATTTAAATTTCACATTGCAATCAAAACGTCGTCGTCTTCCATCGTATATGAAAGCCAACTTACAACTGCTTTGTAACGACCTGGGTAGTAATACGACCTAACCGACGAGACGGTTCGTAGGACGAACAGCAACACCCGACAGTCGGTCAACGGTAAATTGTCGGTCCGACCTAATGTGAACCCGCTCTTATACTTTTCCCATAGCTAACACATTTGACATCCGTTCGATACATTGCCGCTGTGAGTGGTGACTTAGCGCGGTGAAAAGTTTGACACACGCAATGACGTGCCGCCAGTTGCGAATTCGCGTACTACAAAGTAACTAATGTCTTATTCGCGCCGCCCGTCGCATCGCTTACACTAAAGTGTTGAACGGATCGATAGACCTTCTCTTCAAGCAATCCACCATGCTGACCAACACGCATTGCCCGCATGCTGCAATGTTGGATTAAAACCCACACAAACACACCTCTTGCAGAGACGAGGTTTGTGTCCCAAACGAAACGTTATAAGGTCGATTATTCATAAACTACGACGCGGGATCCATTGCAGGATGTCAAACGTCTTCTACGAGTAGTTTTTAGTTCTACTTAGTACAAGTCATGTTGGACACACATTCTCCGGGACACGTCGAGCTTCATTGTCTCGGCGCTTTTCTGGTGGTTGCCAGTGATTCTGGCTTTCAGGAGTTGCAGTGGTTTGGGAATAGTGTGGTGGGATTGTCCCAATAAAAATAAGTTCTGCTGGTACTGTTTCTTCACGATTTATTTTTTAAGTTTTTAAACTGGCATATCAATTACACTAAGAATACTTAGTCTCTACCGGATCGAACCCACTAGCCTCGTGGGTAGCGGCTGTATGTACAGTCAACATCAAAACTTGCTGACCACATTCAGATTTTCAAAATCGCTGTACACCGTAATAATACATAATACGGTGTACAACGATTTTGAAAATCTAAATGTGGTCAGCAACTTTTGATGCTGTATATACCTACAGCTCTCTACATCGACCCTACTGCAACCGTGTTCTTCCCTATTCCCTGTTCTCTATCTACCAGGTAAGTAAGCCTGGATTTTATATAAATAAGAATGACCTTCATGACAAAATTACTAACAGGATTACAGGAGTGCTGAAATAAATACACGCACATTTCATTCATCTTTCATTAACGACACATCGGAAGCTGGGTTATAATAACGTAAGAACTTGTCTGTATAATAATATTCTCTTGATTTCGATAGTATATCGTGGGAGACAAATTAGGTTAGACGTACATCTGACAGAAATGCGTCAGGTGTTTCGTCGGTTACGTTTGCGTCTTATCATTATCTAAGTATATAGAATTTCCCTATCTACGTTACAGCTGGTATTCCGCACGCAAAATACGAGCATATGACGTGGAGTTGCGGATACCTGCCCGTTATACAATATAATACAGCTGGTATTAGAGTTTTCAGATTTTCAGGCTTCTGACTATTCGTAAACTGGCTGTCAATGATATATTCAACCACATTTTCCGGATCCAATTTGCGTAGATCCTAGACCCAGGAGATTTTCTCATTGAACTCTCGTGCAACCTTAAAACCAAATAGACGTGTACCGATTTGGTAGATTTCAACCAGGGAACTAGCTAAGTCAACAACAAAATTGAGATACTTAACCTGTAAGGGCTCCTAGAACTGAAACTTTGGACACCTCTGGTCTGCTGCAGGGTGCTCCAATGCACCAACGCATTATGGGTTATCGTGTGTATACGGTTAAATGTTATATTACTACCTTTTTGTGAAATATTAGTATCCGGTATAATCGAGAAAATATTTTTTTTAATGAAACGTTGCCCCACACTAAGAATTTCTTCCCGTATCGTGGGTGCGTTTACAAACATATAAACTCACATACACAAACACCTAAGCCCGGAACAACTTTTAGATCATACAAATATTTGCTCCGTGCGGGAATCGAACCCGCGACACGATGCGTTGCAGTCGATCGCTCATCCACAGCACCAACCTTGTCGTCGTCCAGATGATGTATGTTCTTGCGTCACGTTACAGCGTATCTTTCGTCACATGCGCGTCCACCCTTACGTAAGTACTTATTAATAAAGGGCGAGACGTTATTACACAGTTTATCCTTTTCTTGTCCTTAAATAGTTATCTAATTAATTGGTATGAACTCCCACGCAGATCTGGAGCAAAGAAAAACGGTATTTATCTGGAGCTTATCAACCCGCGCAGGTTGTAAATGTCAACATTTGGAAGGGCATTGTTATTCTTGAAAAGGAAAGATTGGTTGTCGACTTGACATAGGTTAGTGCAAAGAGTTAGTAAAAAAGGTGGAATTTAGTGAGTTATTTTCTTTCAGTTTATTTGAACGAGCTGTTTAATACATAACTGATCATTAGAGCTACGTTTGAAATTGTGAGGCGCAAAGCTTAGGTCCTTAACACATTTTTCTTTTAAGAAAACTATAAGAAATTCAAGAAACCAAAATAGCAAATCGTAAATATCATTTGTATAACATGACGACGTCAATTAAGTCACCCCCGCCCGAACTATATCAAAGCACTTAGCAAATAAAACATCGCGGCATCACTCGGCAATAAGTCGGTAGATGCCGTGACGGCTCGACATTACCGCCGAAGACAACGGTAGGTGCGGCCCGAGGCCTATTGACCGCGGTTTGCGCGTAAACACCACCACGGAACACGATCCACCCACCGGCAATCTCGCCAAAACTTTTCGCGTTACGCAACATACATTGACCATACAAAATCAATTTCCTCATCCCAAACAACACTACAGCAGCAATGGAAATCGAAAACTCCCAAACAACAGTCAATGAACTTTCGGTAAGCCGCAAGCTAACCTCTAGATGAGTGCGTACAAATCACGTTTCGCGCGAATCAATACTTAAGTTCAGGCGATCGCCCCCCCTGCAATAAACAGTGGGGGAGTAGTTAGGGGCGCAGGGGGGATGGGGGGTTGAGTTATCGACCGCCCTCCGCTGCGCCCACCTGACCGTCACTAATCAGGGCTCATCCCGCGGACACCTAGAGTAATTGTACGCACTTTATTGCTCGAATGTACTTTTGTAGTATTAGTGTGCGTGGGCTTTGTAAATGTATTAGAGAAGCTGTGTCTGTGTGAGTAAGTACAGTCGTCGACGTAAACATAGATATAGCAGCGGATGTCCGGAATGGTAATTTGCTTTATTGGGGCGGATTTGGTTGATGATAATTAGGACTACGAGTCCTTGTTTTGTTAGTACAAACTTGCACCGCTCTGTGCCTCTGTAAACAAACGGGATCTGCTGAACAAACAGGGGTCATGGAGTCGGATGGACATTTTCACTGATGGTTTTCTATGCATCCGAGTAATTCTAAAGTTTGATAAAACTACAGGTATCTTCTTTTTAAGCTGTATGTATGTAACTTTATCTGTTATCTAGGAATTATTTTTTTATTTTCAGTTTGTGAATTTCAAAATTAGCCGTAACAAGTTAGTTATACCATTGCATTTATCAACAGACACAACAACCCCAGCGTTTTATGGTAACCTGAATACACTTAAACAGATTAGACCCCACTAATTTCAAAAGATAAAAACGATTAAATACTTAGAATAGAATCTGCAAATTGTATCTCTTGATTCTCCATTGGTCAACCTCGAAAAATCTTTATCGAAAACCATCGATCTAATTGCCACATCCTGCACTAATTTCACTAATGAACCAAAAAATAAAATCAAAGACCGTTTAACCCCCCTAACTTCCACCCCACACATACACTTTCTAAATCTATTTCTATGGTTGTAATTCTACGTGTAATTTAGTTGCGGAAGTAAGCAGGAGTCATGTCCGCCGTCACGCGAGCGACGCCGCGGCGCAAGCTATGTACCGATATGCTTGTTACTTTTATAATTTGTAATCAACGGAATATTCGTACGGGTTCTGTATGTATGGAGGGGGGTGAATTGCAACTGTTTGGGGGTGTAAAATAATTAAGTTTGTGATTGATGCGAGGGTTGGCGTTTAGAGTTGGAGCGCTCTTTGATGTAGTGCCATTGCATCCATGAGCTAGTTGATTAGAAATAACAAAGTAAAGGACGATATAATGTAATGAAAAGCAAAGTATTTTTACTCGCAGTTGGATGGACCGACAACCGCAATTGGCTGAGTCAGTACGCTTGCGGAAGGTACGTTTGCGTAAACTACGCTACAATAGCACTCTGTCCTACTGGGCAGACCGTAGTTTTAGAGAGAGGCCTATTTTAGGATATCACCTAAACTACGCCAAAGTGGACATTGACAGACACAGTTGATTAAAATTATAAGGAGCAGAACTTTATAAAGCAAGTCTAGAACAGCCTGTTAGCGTCTACGTCTACAACTCCAAGGTACCAAGTATCCGATATAGATAAGACTTCATTCAACGCATTTCAACGAATAAAAAAAGAAAATACAATTAGAACGACTAAGGCTCCCACACATAAACACGATATGACGTCGCGTCGTGGAAATCTAAGACACGACGTCGTAACGTGTCGATGCACGATACGACGTTGTGACTTACGATGCATGTGCAGTTGTTATTCGAAATTCAAAGATGACGGACGATATTAAAGTCAATCATTTAATTACTCTAGTCGAGCAGCGTCCCGTATTCTGGAACAGAATGCGTCTAGAGCGGTCCATTTTTCGGAATTTACTAAAACACCACCCCACTGTAACGATGCTCATCGTAGATTTCTATGACGCGACGTCGTATCGTGAAACGACGCCGCATCGTTGTACGACGCGACATTGTATCGTGTTTATAATATGTGGGAGCCCTAATACAGTTTATGCTATTGAAACAGATGTCTGCCATTAATAGTTCCGTTATCGTCCGCCAGAGGCGCTAATATCAATGTCCCACAACTCCTTCCCAACAGACCTTCTTAACTCAACTCAAAAGAACTACAATTAGATTTAATCAAGCCAGCTCGGAACCCCAAAGCGAACTACCCCTAGTTACGGTAAACACGAACCAATTTACATTATTACGGTCGGTAATTACCGCGGCAACAGTAAGTGTTGCCAGTTACCACGGAGACCAGGTAAACTGGTGGTGATATTTCGATAAATAATGGAGGGTAGGTTTTTATGATGATTGTTTATGGAAGCAGTGATCAGTCTTCATAAGGCTTTTAGAATTGGATAGCTTTATCTGTCAGATGCAGACGTGATACCTTCTGCCAGCGTAAGAATGCGTGCTGTCCATTGAGACTTCGCAGCTCCAAAGTGGTAAGAATTAACAGGAGCTTTGGTTTATGGACATAGCACAGTGCATTTTTGGAATTATTAAATCAACCATGAAATATGTCTAAGAATATCGAATATCTATCTCGAAGAATTAAGCAAAACTATAGATACCAGTTCAAGTTCAAGTACCGTGTTATAAACACCTTTGCCACCATTCGAGCACAAATCTAGACTCCATGCTGCTACAAAATTCCTGATGGCAAAAGCCAATAACACTGCTAAACCTGGGAATGTAACCCAAATCACATGCTCAACAGTAGCAAATGCTACACCAACGAGGCAGCTGTGTTGTGTTTTATATTGTATGAAGCTTTCGAGAATTGGCTTTTCAAAGGTCATTATAAACTGGTGTGTTATTTGAACGTTCCAGAAGTATCCCTGGATTAGGTTTTCGAAATAATAAAATGTATTACCAGTCACGCTTATCCCAGGACTAACCCCGTGACATTTTCTCCGCTGATGTTGTTTACATCTCTGTCTGACCGCGTAAACAAAACGATTTGTCGCGCTGTTGTAAACACCGCCTAATGTGCACTAGCGACGCCATTTTATTTGTTTTCGCGCCAAAATTAACAATATATTGGTGATAGATTCAACTGAGTTGGGTAGTTTTATTTATTTTGTTTTGTTAAGCCTTTTAAGTTTGATCGGAATGTGTGAAGTTTTTGTTTATTTGAAGAGTTCAGATGAAAGTAGATCGACATTTCGACAATTAGTTTTGTTTCTAATTTATGGTGTTGCGATAAAACGAACTATTGTATTTTCTATTAATCCGATTTAAATTTCTTTATATGATAGTGAGATTGATTTAACTAACAAATAATCATTATTGAAGACTGGATACCGATGTTACTGAACAGATTACTTTTTTTCTAATCTGCTATGCCCCTCTTGAGCAAATGTCTTCTTCACTTCTTACAAACTCCCACGTCCTCTTTCAATTTTCAACGGAACCAGTCGAGTTTTCATAATATTTGACATAATAATCAAGGTTATAATCCCCGAAGAATTAGTCAAAGGTGTCCCTTATAATATTCGTGATATTTTTCCAACTAAATACCAAACTTCTGACAGCAGTCACGTCTTAGGTCCCTCGAGGCCACCATAGGTGTATTGTCTTACACCCAACAATTTGTATTTCTTCATATAACTTCCCACGAGACGGGGAGGTGTCCATATTACCTACGTATTATCTTTCCATGTAGGGTAAGGCCTCGGTCATAGCAAAAAATAGCGGTAGTCTAGACGCCCAGAAAAGATACTCCTGTAAATGTCACTCTAGTTCTAGATTTAGGATCCTTCCCTCGTGTCTGTGATTATTTGCAGGTGTCAATATTCATTTTTACTTCTTGTCCCCAAGATATGTTTAAACAAAATACACAAAGACAACTCATCACTCATCAAATACACTCGAATCTAGGAACCTGCAGCTAAGCTTTCAGAAAAATCTTTTTACAGACTTCATACTTCAGTCTGTACCAACACCTCTGAAGTCGCTAGCTTTATTTTTTTCTGAATTATAATGAAAAATAAGGCGTTGCACCAGATCTCTATATTTTTCAGACAACAAACAAATAATGAATTAAGCTTTCCCTGTCCAAACAAGTAAAAACGGTTAGAAAATGTAAGAGTGACAAGCGAAAAGGGCGGTTGCATTGTCAATATCTCAAGGAGTAGGTATAAGCAGTAGAGGTCTATCAATACATAGACAATGTACTCAACTTCTATGTAATCTACTTGTCATACAGGAAAGAGATCGGTTCGGACTATAGATTCTAGAAAGATAATTATGTGAATTGCTTTTTGCCTTTTCTAGAAATTGGCCAATTTCATACAAGTATTGCACAATCCTCTTACTAATCAATTCCCGCTCCGCTCACCGCCTCGCTTCATCTAAGTAACACACCGCTACCTAACTTATAATATTTTTCCAAGTAATGTCTATTTGTGTGGTCCAATGGTGGGTTGTTTGCAGTGGTGCATGAAGGCCGAGGCCGCACGTCCATCAGGCCTGCATTATTGAGTATTGAGCCGCTATCGATCCGCTAAACTAATACACGTGACGCCTATTAAATTATATGCTATATTGAAATAGAAAGTGCATTTATGTTTTTCATATTTGGCCTAGTTTTAGATTGTTCCATAAACTTTACATCGAGACTTCTTTTTTTATGTGATAAAACCATCGAATGAGTCCTTGACGTTCCGGGGCCACGGTAACTCGATAGTCCCGCGACCCCCTCTGAGGCGGGCCCCGTCCTTTTGCTGACAGCTCTTTGAGGCGCGCAAGGAACACGACGCGCCATCGATCCGGGTATGGTCCATGATCGGACAGCGAGTCAACCATTACTCGCCGTCCGCATGCCCGATTACATCGAGGCTGGAGTTATTTAAAGGGATAGGCAGAGGTACCTTTATTATATTCAATTTGGCCAGTTATATTTTGCTCCAGGTTATAGAGTCTATTAGTTTTAGAGGCGATAAAAGATAATGACACGATTTAGTACTTAATAAATAAATGAAATTTTGAAAAGTGGCTACAAGTCATACGTTGTAAATTGTAATACAGTTTACTAAACAGCTGATGCTTACACATTTATTCTCCCTTACTCTAAAACTACAAAAGACAGAACAATGAATACCAAAATAGAGATATTTTCTCTACCTAATCTATAAACCCACCCAAAACTACTCAAACCATTTGAACCCACCAAAATATTTAATAAATCCAATATCAAAAACTTGTAGTTGTACGTGCGTCCGTCAGCCGCCCAACGTCGCCCGCCCTGGCATCGCCGCCCGCCCTAACACTGCCGGGGGGCGCACTCACGCACCGGAAGTACCCGTTCAGCCTTCTTGCTTCCTATTCATATAGGAAAGGTTTTGTTTCTATGTCTGTACCTCAAAAAATATTGGTAAAGTTTTCATTTCCTGAAGGATTTAGGGGTAAAAGGTTTTTGGATGTTAGGGATGATTTTATTTTTGTACCTAATCGGTAGCGAAGCAAATATTGAAACAAATAATTTAAACTTAAGGAAGTTTAAATTATTTGTTTTACGGGTGTAACCATCATGTCGTAACGGGCCAACGGTTATGTGTCGCCTCTCATTCCTGATATTCTGGGTTCTATATCAGGAAACTGAATACCTTGGACTTCATTTTAATTTATAATTATATACTTTCTCATTTTAGGCACAAAGTTGAGGAGCCCCAATTGGACACATCCATTTGAAGAAGGATAAACGGTACACAAACGTAATTTACAAATGAAAGCTCCTACCGGGTCGTCGACGAACATTTATCGTAACGGACACTTTATCGATAAAAAATATATCGATACATTCGATATATCTATCTCGATATAACGCTCGCTCGTTGGATGAATCCCCAAAAGAATTCCAAGGCCCTTGCGATGCCGATTGAATGACGATAAACCTTTGTCTAACCTCATAAATATAGTTGATGATTTTGGAGATAGTATTGTTTATTTATACCTAGAAATAAAAACAACATAGTCTTCATGCAACGAAGGCTGGCCTGTGCAAACACATCTATATAAGCCAACGAAACAACACAACAATAAACAATTATAAATTAAAACTCACAATGATAATGACTTCAAATTGGACTGGATCTTGAAAGATGTGAAAATAAAAAGAAACAGATACTACTTCAGCGATGCAACTAGAAATCTTACAGAAATGGAAGTACCTATCTATCTGTCAGTACATCGCCACACAGCACACTGGAGCTATTATTATCCTGCCACCGATAGAGAGTAAAAATTCATGTGATATTCATTAATTCAACTACGGCCGGTTTCCTCGCGATGTATACTTTCGTGAGGCAACCATGTCCTGGAAAGATACTTTCATTTGACACCTACCGCGTGGTGGCATACGGCCCACTTCCTCTCACAGTGAGGTGGCCTGTCTTAGCAATGAAAGTATTACAGGCTGATTATGTTTTTCATCTTAGCACTCGTTCGTGCGATCTAATCGTTAGCACCAAACACAACGAAATTGGTAAATACCCCCACTAATAAAGCACGAGGCTTTACAGGCAAAGTGAATCAAAAGCCTCCACAGCAATGAGGATGCCATGACTCACACTTCGGGTTATTACAACCCGCGAATGATTCACAGAATACACTTACATGAACATTACTAACTCACTACCAAACTTCTTACCGGAATAGCACGATTTTACTTTTGAATGACGTCATATTCATCTTATTGGGGAAAAATAAATATTTATTGATATTAGTACATGAGTCATTATGATGAAAACGCGGGGCTGACCACAAAATAACATTAGGTAATTTAATTTAGGAGACAGTATATTTTAGAAAAGGTGTTTTAAGATTTGTTAATTTTCCTTATTGCTAATTGCACGTGAGAAATGTTCTAGAACTTCTAACCTTACAATCGTCTGTTTCGAGGAATTTTATGTGCGTACTTTGATTATGAACGTTAACACTTTTCTGATTTCTATTTCAGGGTTACAAAATTCTGACGTACGAGTTATGAAAGGAACCGACGGGGACGTCATTCACTCTATACGTTCAGACGCATTAAAACCTACAAAATCCTAACTTTTTGCGTCCAATTTTGAAAATACACATTATGACTAAACAAAACCGCACGTTTGGATTTTCATTTTAGTTGGGGCGCTAATAGTTAAAAACCTAACGCGCAATAATATTATGGTATAACATATTATACGCGATAGTGAAAACTGTATTTAACTACACGAGATAGATATTTAAACCTATCTTAGAAACTACAAATCCATATTCCTCTCACGAGAATAAAAAAAAGAAATCCATCTCCACATCCCTTTCCCGCAAAATAAACGGGCGATATGAACAATACTATCTCATCATAACCACTACACATCAATAACATTTGCACAGGACCGGACCTCCCCCTACAACCCCCGGGTTCACCCCCTACTACCCACAAGTGCGCACAATGGTTCAAATCAAAAGGTTTCCAGTAAACATTGGAGGGTACTTCCGCGTTTGTTATAACTCGCACTTTCTATCTATGTTTATGTTAAGCGATGTCTGGTATTATTTTAACCCGTGTTATGTAATTCAAATTGTCTATCATTAAGTTGTAATGGTATTTTAATATTTATTATTATGGGTTCGTTTTAGAATCGGGCGTCATTGATAGGTTTATCACTAAGTAACGGTCAAGGGTTTTTGAAGTTTGAAACTATCTTTGGTTAGCAGAAACCCGATTAAATTATAACTATCAAATGTCATAAATGGACATACTTGAATTGTAGTACAATCTAGAACCTTCTGTAATAGTAATTTTCACAGATTCGTCAAAGATGGACTTCCCGTCTGTGATGGAGTCTTCCCGGCTCAAATCCGAACGCAATAATAAAAAAAGGATGTACTCTGACCCGACCGTTTGTCTTGCGATATGTGAGGGACGGTGAGGGCCGAGTGAGGGAAATAGGTCAACTCCGCGCTTGTACAAGACAACGTTGGACCAGCCGGCTGCATAATATTGACATTTCTTCATAACATTACTTTTTGCTGGAGATAAATTAAGTTGGAGAGTTTTTGCACTAGATGTTGGTAAACGATTTTTGATTGACCACTCGGTTTCGTACAACGTACACTTACCCCACTAGTTTAGATACCATAACTTCTAAGTTTTGCAATGATATGTAGAGTCGAAATAGGCATATTTTAATGTTGCAGTTTGTAATGTAATACAATTATCTACGAATAGATTGTCGACTCATCATCATCATCATCAGCCTATAAATGTTCCCACTGCTGGGACACAGGCCTCCTCTCTGAGAGAGGGAGTGGGCCATAATCTACCACGCGGGCCCAGTGCGGATTGGTAGATGTCACATGTCTTCGAATTTTTGTTCTAGGACATGCCGGTTTCCTCACGATGTTTTCCTTCACCGTTTTGAGAGCAGTGGTGTTGAAATAAATTACACAAAGAAATGCGCCTGACGGGGTTCGAACCCACGACCTACTACTCGTAAGACGAGGCCGATACCACTGGGCTACCACTGCTCGATTGTCGACTGCATGTATAATAATATTTTTTTGTTTAGGTAGCCCATCTGTTTCCACAATTTGCTGCATTAAATATTTGGAACCATAAGGTGTTAAGTATGAAATAACTATTAATAAACCTCAATGCTATCCCCATTAAATTTTTTTACGCAGTTATCTTCTAACTTCACTACAAAAACTGCGTATCATTCTTACACACAAACCTGCAGCCCACAAGGAAAGCAATGATGTGGTGGAGTAATCTTTTGTTAAAAAACATCATTAGCCCCCCCGACCCCCACATACGTGACACAGGGTGGCGGGCGGTGGGGTACGGGCGACCCCAGACGCAATAGTAAGCTGTAATAAGCTCGGACTTCTCTCCGCCACTTCGAGACTTTATGTGCAGTGTTGTACGTTTAGATATTTATTTTGGGATTGTGGCTTTATTTTTGGAGTCGGGGAAAGTTCTGAGAGGGAAAAGATTATTTTTTAATGTGATGTGGATGAACGAGCAAAAGATTGGCTGGGATGTTCGATCGAACGATTGTTGGATTCGCACCCTCGCAGTGGCGATGCAGACAGTGATAGTGGGTGTTTATCGATACTTGTGACGTAGCCAGAATATTTTGAGAGCTTATGACGCTCTGTAGCAAGGTAATAAACGAAAACAGGTGAATACAAACTCTTCTCGGTAAAACATCTCGATAAAAAAGCTAATATTTCGCCACAAAATGTAATTCGCAATTCACACCCCACAAAAAACGGACACTGCATCATTAGGGCGAAACATGAAATCGCTGCCAAAAAAATACCAATTTTAATATGTCCCCCGAATGAAGTAAAGCATTTGTCAACAGCAGCAGTCACCGTGACGGATGAGCCGGCGATGACGGCCCGGTGGGATGGCAGGGGGTGTAACGGGGGTCAGGGGGGTCGTCTTATCCCCGGTTTGAGTACGTGTGATGCAGTGCAGCCGCGTCAGCCGAACCTTGGCTTCTTTAGATACCTAGAAGATGAATTTATGAGTTTGATGCCTCCGATGTTTAAGGAAAATACAAAAGTCCGTTTTTTTTTAACTTGAACTTCTTTATAGATAAAAAAATACATGTGGCACTCGGAGACTGCCGCGGTGAAGCTATTCCATAACATTTTTTTTGTTTTAAAAAAAATTTTAAAAGAAGAAAATCTGTTACTGCGAGAATATAATTTATTTAAAATGTTTGTGGTGCACTACTGTAATAAAGAACTTCTTTGTTGTAGGAGAATTTTATAAGTAGGTTTCATTGTGAAAACTCCTTTTGTAGCTGGCCGTTTAGAATCAGTAAGAAAAAGTAAATTGTTTTTATGACGGATATTTTTATATTTTTATGATTGCCGAAGTCTCCCGAACTGAAACGATGTTAGACGATGCGTGGTGTCAGGTATTTTTCGTTAAGTTTTTTCGTTAGGTTTTGAGAATTTTTTGATTCGGTCGCCGCGCTGCGCCGCGCTCAGAGCCTGCGATAAAAGATATGCAATAGCTTAATAATTCCATTTTCAGTTCATCGTTACAACGTAATTTTATCATACGAGTAACAATGTTATTAACCCAATAACCAAAGCCTACGCTTGAAAAATATATTGACCTAAGAGATTGAAATTGGTATTTTGGGGCTATAAAACCACACACAGATAAACTCAGGTGACAAACACCCCTTTTAAGGTATTCTTCATACTCGTACGACCTTTTGTACCAACTCAAACGTTTGGTAAAATGATACATTTAGGGTTATAACAAAACTGCACCGTGCAAGGGTGCTAGACGGTTCCCTCTGAGTGTTACAGCAACCCTCACTTGACTTACAATTTGCGTAACAATTGAAGGGGTGGTAATGGAAAATAGCGCCGATAGGATTTCTTTTTAAACCCCTTCCATTATATTGATGTAAAATTCTGTCCATTTCATTTTGTTAGCGGACTAAATTTATCGTCGAATTATTCTGAATTTGTAAACTGCTGCTGATAATAGAAATTTTGAAACTAAAAGAAAAATTGACCCTTAATGGTCAAAGAATAAATTATATTAGCTTCCACATTAGCCATTAACCCCATATATCTCCTCACGAGTGAAGCCAACCCTACAAAACCGCTGTGGGTCCGAATTCGTAGAGATCCGCGCACCGCTCAGCGCATTTACGATTACACTACAACTATCATTACAAGCGCACTATTGATTCCTAATCCGCACTTCCGGATGTTACGTAACCCCCCTCACCCCGCGGGCGGCGGGCCGCGCCCTGCCCCGCGCCACCCCTGCAAAGATTTACAACCGGCCGGGTAGCGTTTGACGAATGATTGGCCGGCCGTTCGCTTGTTACAGGAAGGCTTTACGGATTGTTTTGTTTTTCGGCCACGGATATGTATAAATATCATGAGGCTGGGGACTGAGTTTGTGCGATCGTTGTTGAGTTTAGCAAACAATCTGCGGGTTGTTTTTGGAACGTTTAGCTATGGTTATTAAATACCTTACCTTATTTTCATTAACCTGTTTTATTCGCTATCAAAGCAGTAAAAGTACACCTCAAATCGAATCCAGTAACAACTTAGGTAATAACGTAGTTCAAAGTATTCATGAGTGTGGCCTTCCGTGCTTGCAATATCAGGAGCAGTTGACCGATTTTCGTAATATCTATCTTCAAATAAATGTAGACACATTGTGGGCTTAAATTCTGCCGTCCCCTAGTGTGAGTTCAGGCGTGAGGATAAGTCCGTTTATAGCCGGCCGCGTCCGTAGGGTTGAGTCCATATCTCATTTGGGAAGTATTAACTGATGAATTTGCCATTTTGAAAAGTAAACTACCGTTACCAAAAGATTTTCTTCTGGCGGATACAATTTTGATGACCATCGAAGAATCTTTGTTTATCAGTTTTCTTTTTTAACAAGTTACGAACAAGTCACTATTAAAAATTGTATCCCTTTCTTTCCCTGTGAATATACTAATACTTAAAAACAATCTATGCAAAACATGGTCAAAGTGTATGGGACAGAAGTAATAAAAAAAAACTGTATAAGTTTCTAACTTGAGGCACTGACAGTATCATGAGAACTAAATAATATTAAATACTGATTAGGTACCTATTGAAAGTTTATAACATACATGCGATGTAATATTAAAAAAACTATATTTACGTTTGACGTCTCTCTGAGTTGTCTTGCTCGACCGTCATCAAACTTGGGATTCCTCAGGGTGTCAGATGAACAGCTTTCCCAAATCTAGTACTTGTAATAACTTCAATAGAGCCGTTCGTGTCTTCAAGCTATACATTAAAACATTAAATGGTGGAAGGTGGGTCACCTTCCAAGGAGTAATGATGACAGGTGGAGTAACGCCAACTGTGGAAATGGAAAGCGAATTTTCTGTAGAGCAATGGTACAGCATGTAAGCAAAGCAAATTAAAGAAGCTAGCTATGTTGGCTAATAGCGAAGTGAGCGAAAAGCATTGAAGGGCAAAAAAGCGCGCAATATATTGTATATTTTTGTAGCACAAGCATTATCAGCCTAAAATGTTCCCACTGTTGGGACACAGGCCTTCTTTCAGTGGGAGAGACTGAGTTTTTGATTCAGATATACCGATTACTTCCCGATGTTTTCTATCTGTTTCCTTCACCATTTTTATAATTATACTAAGTCGTGTAGGCACACGACTAGGCAACTGGGTTCGAAAGCACAACCGACATAAGTCGAAGCTCTTACCACTGGAACAAACACTGCTCTTATTTACATAACACCTTAAATGTACCCTATTATGCATTTAACTGAGTTTTTCTATCAGGAAGTTCTCAATGGAAGCCAGGAAATGTAGATTTGGGCCAGGTTGGAGGCATTAGGTCATATATGGGACTTCGATATAACGGGCGAAATGTTGATTAGGCAGAAGCTTCTAAAGCCCTAATTTTCGGATACAATACATAAACTCTGGGACCCCAAAACATTTCTGCATCACTAACCTTTGCTTAACTCAGAAGATTTCAGGGCTGACCTCCAAGATATTTTTAGCAGGAGGACGACAGTGACTCCTGAACCCTGTCCAACGACCAGAAACTTCCAAAAATCCTTAATCTCTTATAAACCAACACCCACGTCAAGGGAATTCTATTTTCGTCTCGTCTCATGCCAAAATGTTTTTCATAGTAAAAACACTTAGTACTTTCGGTACAAAATATTTATACAAAAGATCAGTTACCGTTTGTAATAGGTACATCAATCGATTGGCTTTCAATCGTCAGTGGCGCATTAAGGTGTAATGGACGATATGAAACAAGTTCACTATTGTTACGTAAGGAATACGTAGATATTTGTTTATATGGATGATGTTAGGTGTTCCGGGTATCTTGATTTTTTGGGGTTGTTGAAGTTCGCCACAGAAATAATTTCCCACGAAAAAAAGTTTTGATCCTGTTCTCCTAGTACTTCCTGTTCAGTTTCCACATTGTGTCCTCGTTTTCGGTAGTTTTGTGCTGGATTTTATTATTTAATTGTTCTGCTATCCGTGCGGAAATGAAAAAGAAATCAGGCGAATTGACAAAAACCAAAAAAAAAACTTTGGCTAATTAATACATACTTTTTTTCGTGGGGAATTAATTTTGTGGCGAACTTACTGTAGCGGAATGGATTGTCGATGAAGATTGCATATCACGCACTACCGTTACATACTTGCATATAACCCACCTTGTTTTTCGCCACAGTAGGCTGCAAATCGCTTGACGCAATTCAGTGTTAAACGTAGCTTATGGATCATCGAATATTCAAGTCCTAAGTTGACTCCCCGTTCAGGTGGGACTAAGGTCATGCTTCTAGGGGTGCTAAGACAGGAAACCTCCACGTGCGCCCGTGGACTGGAGTTCCCTCTCGGATACGTCCGGGGGGAAGGCCAGTTTTTCGGGCCGGTGCACCCTGGGATGCGGGCAAAAACTCTCCTTAGGCACTGTGTGCCTAAGGGGTTTCTTTGCCCGTATGCAAATAGCCTGTCGGGTGGACGCTCCAACGCGTGTCCCTCTGAACAGCAGAGGGCACAGCGGCGGAGCGGGCTTGCGGACGGTGAGTAATGGGTATGCTCGCCGTCCGACCAAGGACCAAGCCCGGGTCGGTGGCGCGCCGTGTTTCACGCGTCACCGACGGGGCCCCTTATTCTTAATTTTTCTTAATCCAGGATACCGTGGCCCCGGAACGTAAAGGGCATCCGACGGAACACGGGTGGATTTTAGTCAGTAAGAGTCTGACAGTCCCTCCCGCCCCACCCAGGGCGGGAGGACTCATAAGGTCATGCTTCTTACATAATTACAAATTATTTAAACTACGTATTTGCCAGCGGGATAAGTAGGCACTTGTATTGTTATACGTAATGATATAGCAATTTTACTAAATTAGAATAAAATTATTTAAAAACGGGACTTTTAGGATTTGGTTTTTTTTTTTAATAACCTTGTTTTTGTAATCAATTACTTTATAGCCTCTTTACAAACTGGTTTTAAGACTTCTGTTCATGTTCTAAGGTATTCCACATTGGGCACAAGCTGTAATGGCCCTTAACTATCCCACATACGGGTCAACATTTTTGCAGGTGCCAGGTGCCCAATCGTATTTCCAAATAACAGTATCGATTCCACCCCATCTTTTAGAACAACTAAAAACGCAAGAAAAATACTCCAACTACAACAAATATACACCAAGTTCAATATAAATGCACACACCACACACTACAAGACAAAGCTATTCCATCGCTCGATAAAACAAAAGACTACAGACATAAGTGATATTACAGCGAGTACTCGTCCCGTCTACCCCCGGGGGTAAGCAGATACGTAAGTAGAGGTGTATAGGTACCATATTACCTATAGTCCGTTGCAGACAGTCCCTAGCGATGGGGGAAAGACCCATCTATATTAATCGGGCAGTCCCTAATTTTGGAAATAGGAGATATAGTTTTTCGATCATGGTGATTGAATGGAAGTGTAAGGTTTAAACTATTTAATGGAATGAGTCTTTAAAATATTTTATCTACTCTCATATCGTTAAATTCAAAATACAAAACTCAAAACGAGTTTATAATGACGTACTTTACACACAGTATATCGAAATGAAATTAAAAAATTAAATTATGACACTATTTCTCTAACAAAATAATGTTATAATAAAATTTTTTTTCATTACGATATGGATTACAGATCATAGATACATGAATTTATTTTATTATCTGTGGCTGCGCGCGCTTTGGGAGTACGCCTAACGCCAACGATACACAATTCCATATTCAATTTCATACTCAATTATAAATACAAAATAAACACTTATTAACAATATTTATCTTTTATTTGATAATTATATTCGTGTTCAATGAGAGTAGATAAAGTAGTGTATGAAACTGCACATAACTAGGTATTATACACTCGTGTGATACTTTTAAAAAACTCGCTTCACTCGTTTTTTAAACACACACTCGTGTATAATACCCCTCATTATGTGACAGTTTCATAAACTACTATAACTATATTATATTGGTTTTTAATGTAGATCTCAAAATAATAACGTAATGAACTCCATTCATAAAGAATGGAACTGTTGAAGATTTAAACATGATTCATATAATTTCCATAAAGGCTGATTTACATTGATCCAGTAGCTGCAGCTCAATGGCACTGGATTCCAGCGTTAGATTAGCACTGGATCAATGTAAACATATTTCAATCCAGTACAGCGTCCTGTATTGAGCACTAGATCGGCGACGCACGTTCCTATTTTTCAATATGGATGCTGGATCCAGTTACTTGATCGGTGTATATCAGCCTTCACATTTGAACATATTTTTTCGACACCATCTCGTCTGAATGTATAGAAAAATAATTTTAAAGTATTTTGTACAATATTTATTGATGCACCTACATTGAACTGGTTTCAAAGTTATTTCTATTCTAAGTTCAGACGGTTTATTATAGTGTTCGGACGTCACAGACGGTGCACTTCACAAAGCTAAGCATAAGCAGGTATCTGTGATCACAGCAGTAACGATCGGCCGCTCTTATGCTAATTCTGAAACTGACTCTACGTTAAGTTTTTTGCGGAAAGTTAGACTCTACTTTCCTTGAAAAATTGAGATTGGAGAACTCTATGAATCTGATTTTGCGAATAAAATGAGAGCTTTTAACACCCCCTTATGGTAAGGGATCAAAATTAAGATTTTATTATAATAAAAACACTATCAATAATACCAACGATAGAGATCGTAGAGGAAACATAAAAGTTAACATTAAAACCTAACATAAAATATCATACGAATATGGTCTCCTAATCACAAATTTAGAATAAAACCGGATTTCATTAATACGATTACAGAATGATCACTTGTCGGCCAAATTAATTACCAAGATGTTCTCAGTGAATATGAGATTTTATTGAGCCTGTCCAATTTATACACTAATCTTTTGATACCATTTATTTTTATGTTACTAAAGATGTAATAAATGATTGAACTAATTTCCTGTTGAAAACTCGTTTAGTATTTCTAGTGTGAGGTAAATATGCAGAAGTGTATACCACGGAGCAAGCGAAAGTCCTGCCACGAGACATCGCCGCAATAAATTGTTGGCGCTCGCGTTATTGGGCGACGAGATGACACGCGTCGCAGTGCGATGACGTCCTGAAACATCCATGTTTCATCGGCGTCCGGCGTCCGGCCGCGTCCGGCAGCGTCCGTGCGCGTCCGGCGGCCGTGGGCGGCCGCTGTGGGCGTGCAGGCGCTGCACCGCCCCGCCCCCCGCGCGCCCCACGCTGTTTATTCTCGGGCCGAGTGGCGGGGCGCGCGACAGTCGCCCGCGTGACGCGCACCCGAACGCACGCGTGCGTCAGGTATACACCGAACACGGACGGGTCGAGCGGTGCATCCAACACCGGACATCACAAAAAAATACAGTTGTCAACATTTTCGGATAAATTCGAGTTAGTACGGTGACGGAAACGCGAGAAGGGTGTAGGACGGCGGAGTTGCGGAAAATGCATTTCCCGTGTGCATGGCGCAGGCGGAGCGGGCGACCCACCCCCCCGGTGGGTGCATGCGATGATGGACATCGTATTGATTTCTATCTGCCCGCTCCTCCCTTATTGTGGTGGTGCAGGGCGCGCCATCGATCGTTGCACCGGCCCTTTAAATTAACACCCCGCATTCGGCTGGACACACGATATTTGGACTTTATTGTAAAGCATTGCAGTGTCGTGTGCGTGAGTCGTGATAAGTGCGAATTGAGTTTTACTATTTATTGCGTCACGTGGATACCAGTACGTGAGTTATTTAGTAAATTGCAATTAATGCTAATTACTTATTAATTGGTACAGATATTAACTGTGTAATATATTAACAGTTTAACTCATTTATGTTACAAGTTAATTTGAATGTTACCTACAGTGTCAAGAAGTTCTGTTTTGTAATATTAGTTACTAATTAAAAGTGTTTCTGGACTCCTGATTATTCTGGAATAATTTACCATAAACAGATAATATTTTTATTGCAACAAAACTTCGCACAGTTAATTAATTTGTAGAACTTCGACAATTTCAATTAAATTTTAACCGCAAAGCGAACAAACTTCCGCTACGAGTAAATTATAAATATTTATCATCGCTCCTCCACCCTTCTCGTCGCATACAATCATAAATTAGGCACGAATTACAATAATTAAACACGGAGATGTCACCGCTCGATCCTGCCGGCATAGCGTGAATCTATTCATTACTTGTATTCATAAAACTAACGTGCAAACAAATTTTTCAGAACAAAACATCCAATAATTCGCAATACTCAAAACAAAAAACAATCAAGCTTTAAAAATAAACTTCAAATTTTTGTAACTGACGGAAAAGTTTGAACGGATCGAGAAGAAGAAATCGCTTGGGGTGGTAGTCGTGCACGGTGCACGGCGCAGTTACCAGATAGTTTTGGTGCGAAGCTGTGTGAAGGCATTAAGGTGGCGGCGACACTGGGCGCGCGGTTGGAATGCGCGGGATTGGATACGTTTAGCGCGCGCACACGCCCCGACACGGTGCCGCCTTCAGAACACCCGGCCATGGCGACCGACACCGGTGAGTACTAAACACAGCATTACAAGTGCGCTACACACCTTCCAATTCATTAACTGGACCTTGGATTTGTCATAGCTAGATAAACTACCATTACTGTTAGTTTCTGCAAAAATCAGAGAGCACTTTTTTGAATCGGATGATGAGTAACGCACTTAATTCTATTTTTAAGTCGCAGTAGAATAAACTGACAGTGAAAATCTATTTGGAAGTATTTGCTGCTATAATAATGATCTTTTTACGATTAATGGCAATTTTAAGATAAGATAAAGATCTAATTTGTTATCTAAGAACAGCAAATGATTCGATATAGATTACAAGCATGAGGTCTTCCACCTATCTTTATTTAAATTCAAAATCATTTGGAGTTGAATTTGCATTACATTTTAAATCTTTTATTCGCCGCAAAGTTACTTGTAAAGCATCGATGATATATCAATGAGATATTTTTAAACTTTAAGCAGACTATCAAAGTGTTTAGTAGAAATATTCATCAGTTTTTCAAAATCATTTGCTTTTAAAATAGACTACCCGATTAAAATTCCGTCCGATGACCATTCCTTGACGTCTTTCAAACCTTTACAGTCGAAATTTCGCAGTGCATTAACAGCAACGCGAACTAATTCATAATAAAACACTCCTTATTTTAAAAAAATGAACATTATTATTATATTAACTTTTAAAAGCTACAGCCAAATTCGGAAGTTACCACGCCAATTGCCAATAATTTTAAAGTAAAAAATATAATGTCTAATATAAAATAATTTCATAAGGCTCCAGTTCCTCCACTTCATGCATGTCAACGAAATCAAAAGCTTTACTCGAATCCAAAAAAAAAATCAAATTCGATAAATTAAAAACGCAAATTGCAATGAGACGCAATTGTTTACCAACAGAATGTATACTATGGTACGTACGCGTGGCTACGTCACACGAACGTATGAGTTCGTTGATATTCGCCCCCTCCCGCGTCCCCGCCGTCCTGCCCCAGGATCTACCCAGCAGGATAAGGGGATGGGGTAGCCGTTCTTGCTTAATGACGTCGCTTCACTCGAGACCCGAGTTTTTCTCTTTTATTTTCGCCAAATGCATTTACAAATAATTGTTCGTGGTAAAATGTTTTTGGTGTTCTGTCTTTATTTTTAGAAGCTTGTTTCGGGGCATAAATGGCGTTTTGTTGGACAAATTGCGTGTTTACTACGTTTTTCCTTTTTGCGGAGCATTCTAGTAAGTCTCGAGTAATTTTCCCGTTTTCCGCTTGGAATACTATTCTAATTAGCATCTGCAACGCACTTTCCTGTTCAATAAACCAAAGATTTCAAAATCTAATAAGAAAGTACAAAATCTATTGGTCTATATCATTCATCCATCCGTACACAATTGTATAAATTTTTACTGCCGTAAACGCGTACTTCGCCGCGATTTCGCCGTTCATAGGGTTAATACTGCTCTGGCTACAGATATTCGCTTCATAAAAACGCTCAGCCGTCGCCTTCGACGTCTCACCCTTCCCGAGGGGTGGCACGGACAGGGGATCAAAAGCCGTGCATTCACACTCAAAATATATCACGACCTTTTTGATATGAAACTTTTATGAACAGTGTGAAAGAGTATTTAGGGACACTGTTTAAGTGTATTGATCTTAGTTAGCCGCTGCTTCGAATACGTAAAAGGCGATGGAAGAAAATAAAGATTCTTGGAATACCAAATCGGGAATCATTACCATACTGTTTTCTTTGAGAAAATGTCGCACGTGTCTTGTTCTTTCTGTGACCCATTATTTCCTTTTAAAACCGGCTATTTCTTAGGATGCATAGAAAATTCTAAATTAGAATAGGGAAGCCTATTTTTCCAATGGAAACAGGCCAAAAACATTTCTAATTCTGCTATTTAATTTTCGTACTTTATAAATTGCGCGCTAACTTAGAAATAAATTCAATCCTTCACTGTGACTCTCGACCGGACATTCTGCGATTAATTAGATCCCTAAATCTATGTAACAGAACCACGACAATCCCAACATCGCTGGGTTACAAACTTCCATTAAAATGTAAAACTTCGTCGATAATCCCGAAGAATTTCATAATCAAATTAATTCTCATTTCCCAAGATCTACGTACAAATCTTCAATTCTTGTAGGATTGGACAGAGCTACCTATATCTAATAGTACACCCACATTTCGCAAGTCAAGAATATTTAATTCCCGTCCATGTATCAGGAGGTGAAAGAGAAAGAAGAAAGAAAGAGGTGAAGGTGAAGAGTTTGTAGTGGATATTATCAAGTCAACACGAGGAACTAAACACCCTGCTCCTCATACTCCTAAACGGTCACACCCCGCAGTAAAGCTTGCAAAACCAACAAGACCAACGAAGAAATAACTTATTATTTTACAAGATCTTTATAAATCGTATCGAAAAACAAATGAGACTCAATGCAAAAGCCGCTTTAAGAAGTCGATCGGAGCTTATCAGATTATGAATGGACAACAAAAGACCAATGAATTTTAATACAATAGCTTTTAAAAAAGTCGTTCCAAGGTTCTTGATGACACACAGACTAGAAAATAAGATCTCTTATTTATTTATATTGTTGAGAATATTATTTGATATTTGAATGTTTTTATGTGGTAAATTGATTATTTGTACAATCTAACAGTACAGCACTTTGATCAAAACTGAGAGTTGATCGAAAGCTTTATGATTTAAAAAGAAAACATATGACAAAAACATTGATTCTAAATTAAAGAAACAAGATTTAAAAATCTTCTTCGTGGCAAAGGAAATGCCGATGTTATTGACTCATGCAAAACGTTTAACATTAATAGTAAGTACAATACATTATTAATGTCGTTCGGGACACTCGTAAAAGACGCCATTTTTATTTTAAAAACTCTCCCGTTGCTTCCAAGATATGATTGCCGGATCCGTGCGCAAATTTGTAATGGATGGAATTATAACCCAGCGAACTATACGGATATCTGGGTTATGTATGTATATTTAAAACGCAATTCGAATTACTTATTCTTGTTTATCTATACTTATAATATTATAAA